>JAWNMS010000041.1:1302500-1907500 GCA_035043785.1 Drosophila planitibia
CACATCTTATGCACCTATTTCTCTGTCGGATTACAGTTTTTAAAATATCTGATATACCCCTTGTGTAGTTGACATCAAATACAAATTCCAAACATTTATAAATAGAGACAATTATTTGTTTTGTACAATATGCGTAAATATGTGTGCCATGGCACATCATAGGATGTGTTTAAGTCGAGCATGTCGAACCAATGTGGTTCTCACTTGTATCTTGTGTGAGGTTTACGCTCGCATACACTTAAACACGAATGCGATTTGACTTGTATTCAATTCTCACAATCTTTTCTCTCTCTCTCTCTTTCTCTCTTTATCTGTTTCTCTCTTACTCACACACAAACAGTGCGAGCGTGCGACTCGTGTTGGTCGTCGTTGTCGTCGGTTGATGTCTCGGATGTGGATGTGGATGTCGACCGGTGCCGGTTGTCAAAACATTCAGTTGAATTCAACGCTGTGAGCAACACACGCTGGAAGCGTCGATGGAACCGCGTCGCGACGCAGCGGCAACGGCAGCAGCGGCAGCGACAACAAAAAAAACAACAACAACAGCAACAATAGCAAAAACATTAACAATAACAACAACAACAACAACAACAGCAACAACAATAAAAGATACAAAACCAACAGCAACAAGAATATTTGCACAAAAACAACAATCAACAGTCAGCTAAAAAGTAAATAAAAAGTTTTATTAACAACAATTTGTGATAACCGAGAGAGACAACAAACAACAACTAGAAGAAGACGCGAGTGTCTGAAAATAAAAATAAAAACATTTATATATACATATATATATATATATATATATATATATATATTTATATAGATATCTATATATATCTAAAAATTATACAAGCGCATATACTACAGTAAAAAAATATATAATTAATTAACAACAAAAAAAGCAGTCCAACAAATGCAACGCGTAGGCCTTCAACTGTGATTTACAAATAAAATAAAAAAACAACAAACAAAAAAGTTAAACAAAGCTTACAAAAATTATATATATATATATAAAGTTCTAATATACAAAAAAAAAAAAAAAGAAGAAAATAATAATTATTCAAATTCAAACAACGAGTTGCGAGTGTTATTTTCAGTTGTTTTTCAGTTTGTTTTTCTGTGTGTGTTCTAGTTTATAATTAGTCTTTGTTTGTTTGTTGTTTGATTTGTTGCAAGTCAAAGCAAATCCAATTAGAATTAACGCACCAATAAGAAGCAGCAGCAACAGCCGCACAATGTTCAGTCCCAACGTACCGGCCACGGCACTCCTAAGCATTGAGAGCAGTGGCTTTGGGGCGCATACTCCCAAAACTCCAGAGATTCTGAACACGGTGATCGCCATGGGAAATCCGATGGACAATTTCACTTTCAATGCTTCAAACTCGTGCAGCGCCGCATCAACGCCGGTGGTCACCATACGCAGTTTCTGTGGCAATCCCAACGGACAGGTGAGTTGTCGCCTATCCCCCTCATCACATCATTCCATCCAATCCAATCTCAACTCTTATATTTTTTTTTCACTTGCAGTCGCACTCGCAGGATAGCAGTCATTCCAGTTGCTCGGCATCGCCGCTCGATTCGCCTGCGGGCACAGCGACCACGCCCAGCGTGCAACAGGTGAGTGGGCGTTAAATAAATGGATTTGATACCGCTGGCAAATGCTGTTGCCCAACTAGAGACTAGCTAGAAACTGAGATCCTCAACATGTGTGTTGCTATACTCAAACCTCCTTAATTTCAACATGTATTTACATGTTTTACCTTGCCAATCAAGCCAAGTTTTAACTGGAGAGATGCTGTTGCACTTAAATAAGTGCTATTTAACTCTGATTGCATTAAGCGTTGCGCCATTCGATGATATTTAAGAATCAATTGGTAATTTACTTATTTAATCGATAGCGGCTTACACATTACAACTAATTTCAATACACTCGATTGACAATTGTTCGTTTAAGTTGTAAGCCCAATGCTTAATTGTGCAATTTTCGAATTTTCACTTCGACACCATTGAATTGTCGTATTCGCTGCACGCGTCAATTTAATTCAATTTCCCTTTGAATCGCATATCAGCCAGCAGTCAGCAGCCAGCAGCCAGCAGTCAGCAGTCAGCGAGACAACATTGTTCAGCATTTGCGTTTTCCATCCATCCATCCATCCAACCATCCATCCATCTATATATACATTCATTCATACATTCATCGGCGTCAGCTGCTGGCAGCCAGCGTCCGAATTGCATATGGCGCCCACGCAGCTCACGACAATGTGCCAAATGCCCACGCATCGCTGCTGCTGCTGCTGCCGCTGCTGCTGCTGCTGCCGCTGCTGCCGCTGCTGCTGCTGCTGCTGCTGCTGTTGCTGCTGCTGCACTGGCTCCGGACATTGGCCGGCATCCGCCAACGCCAGTGCCAGTGCCGCAGCCCCGGGAGCGGCGACAGTTAGTCATTTGGTCGATTTGTCGTTCGGGTCAGGTTTTTGACTTTGGCGCTGAATTCGTGGGCGTCGCTGTTGACGCTTCAATTGCAAATCGCAGCCAGAATTGATTTCACTTTTTTCATGCAAACAGAAATTGCATAAGGTATCTGTGTAGCTGAATCTGTATATGTATATCTATAGCTGCTGCATCTGTGTGGTTGCAGAGAATCAGTCACTTGACTGACATTGGCCTTAATGAGGCACGTAGCTGACGCAGCTATGAACGCGTCAGGGCGGAGGATGGCGGGTGTGAGCATTAGGGGGAGTGAAAAGCTGCTTGCGGGTGCGATTAATGCATGTGAATAGCATTTGCAACGCGGCAATTAAAATCTATTCGAGCACAGCTCACAGCTAACATCTCCCGGGCGCATCCAGCTGATACTTGCGCACCTTATGGTGTCTCTGTGTGTGTGAGTGTGTGTGTGCTGCACTAATTGTTAGGTGTATGTGTGTGTGTGTGTATCTGAGTATGATTTATGGTTATTACTTTAAACGAATTTATAGGCATTGAACCGTCGAAAATTGTAATTGCCGCTGCCAGTCGACGGCGTCCCAAGTGCAAAATATTAAAAATAAAAAATTAAACACTTTTCAATTTGTTTTCTAGCAAATTTCACATAAATTACAAATGTCGAACACACACACGCACACACACACACACACACACAGTCGCAAAGTGTGCGAAGCATTGCTGTTTCTACTCAAAACACATTTTTATTGCACCACAACCACCCCGCAGCCCCCACCACCGACCCTTTCCACTTCTTAGCTTGCACAAATATTTGCGCAAATGCTTAAATTTTATTTTGCACATTTCTCACAAACGCAAAATGCAGAGAGCAAAAAAATAAAATTCGAGCAAAAGGGGTGAGGCAAAATAACAAAAATTGCAAATATTGAATGTCAAAAAAGCGTATATAAAATACTAAAAAGAAATCACAAATTGATTGGATTGCCGAAATTTAAAGACCCTTTCAGAAAATTAATAAAAATAAGTTTAATACAGGAATATTGAAAGCCATGCGTAGAAAGTAATCTGATCTTATTAGATTATTGAGGCCGATGATGATGAAATTAATTAATTCAAATATTTTGTATCTTTTTGTAATTTATCCTATTAGAAAGTTAGCCAAGCCGTTCCTTTGGTAGTATAGATATAGCAGCATAGATACGCCCTTAATATGTTACAAAATCAATTTAAAAATTAAAATGCCCTCTAAAAGGGTACTCAAATGCAAAAAGAGAATAATAATGAAAAAAAAAATGAAAAAAAAAATATGGCAAACGGGCGAGCAAACAAAATGCGGGGCCAAATAAAAGATGCAAATTTGCGAGACGATTCGTGCGAAATTTCAGTTTTTTGGGCGCTGCTCAGCAAACAACACGCACAGATACAGCTACATATCTACAAGCTTTAGCTATATCTTTAGATACAGTTACAGACACACACAGATACAGATACATGTACACGTTGTCAGCGAAACGCGAAATGCAACAAAGTAATGTGCAAAGAAAGGCTGGAAATGTACATGACTACAAATGTGTATATAGATATCTCTCGGATATTGTTTGGCCCGATTTGTCGTTTGTCGCTCATTATTTGCATACTTTTGTAGTTACTCTCGCAGATGTTCATGAAGTACTTAAGGAGGTAGTTGAGCTGTCACACGATTTACATTTACAGCTGTATCTTTTATCTTTCAATTAACGGTCTCAAAAATGATTTTTTCTTTTTATTAACAAACACACCCAACTTTGATTTCCTGTTGAAATTGTGACATTTTTTCATACAAAACATTAAGCATATTTTGATTTTAATGATCAATCAACTAGTTGTGAGAGTCTTTTTGTGACTTTTTATGTATTTTAGATCAATCCATTTTTCTTTGTCGCTTTTCTGTTCTCCTCGGGCCATATTCCTTAGATTTACATATTCCTTATCTGGTTTATCAACTTAAGAATAGTTTATTCTTGAAACTATTCCTTATCTGATAGACATGCAGACATGATCAAATAAAAATGTAGCTCGATGTTCCCATCAAAAAAGTATATAATAACATCTACACTTATTTTCTTGAGATGAGTTATAAAATCTGTAAAAACAGATAGTTTTCTACATAATCAAAATTTCAGTTTGCAACGATTTCAGTTTGTCAGTTGCAATCTAAGCTAAATTCATGACAGCAGAGGCAGACTGGATCCGCGAAGCCAAACAAGCTGATGCACATCCTTACTCCAGTCCCATTGAACTCTGTCCGCTGCCTGCTCCAATTACACAGACTGACCTCTCTCACACAGAGGCCATACCATTTGGATGCCCTGACAACTAGCACACAAAGAGTTGCACAATAACAGCAACTGGAGCCAAGTAGAAAACGCACCAATTTTCGAGAAGTCTGAAGGCAACGAAATATTTTTTGACCATATGGTCGCCGGGCGATCGAAGTCGGCGTCGGCGTCGGCGTCGGCGTCGACGTCGCTATTGCAATCGTTGGCGCATGCGATTATTATGATTATGCGTGTGTTTTTTTTTTTCTCTCACATTTCTCAATTTTTCCGTATTTTTTTGGCTGAAACAAAATTTATTTATCTGCTTTTTGGGTCAATAAATAAAAAGGCAGCGTGCCTAAAATGTAAATGAAACAATGCGCTGGCGAAAATAAAAGCAGCAGCAGCAGCAATTCAAAAGTCAACAGATAGCAGGGCGCGTTCAAAGGCTGGGCTGTGCACAGGGCAGACAGACAGACAGACAGACTGACTGACAGACACACAGACAGGGAAATGGATAGAGAGGAGTAGTTGCTGGAGTGGTGGGGGCTTGGAGATGGGGGCGTTCAACAGTGGCATCTGAACAATTTCTCAAGCAGACAACAAATAATATGTGCAAAACTGAACATAATCAAGATGACGCTCATCATTATGCTGATGATGATGATGATGATGATGGGCAGGCTGAGAGAGTCTGGCTTGCCTGACACTTGAATGAGCTGTCATTGAAGCCGAAGATTGAAGAGGGCTGCCTAAAAGCGAGTGTCAGGGCAAAACGGACAAAGATTGAGAGAGAGCAAGAGAGAGAGAGAGATAGAGAGGGAGAGTAGGAGTAAAGGAGAAAAGGAGAAAAGGATGTTATAGATGGATTATTTAAATTTATTGGCTATATTTCAATTCGTTCCATTTGAATCGGCTCCTTTTCACTTGTTGCTCAACTTAAATTGTATATAAATTTGAGCATTCGCTCTTAATGTTAGTCAATATCCCTTCCACTTGCCACAGATACAAGCTCAATGTAAAAATCATTGGCTCACAGCATGTTTACATTGAGCTTGTAGTTATTTGCATTCTTAAGTCTTGCAAACAGATTCTGCCTGCACTTCAAGGGGCAATCTGTACATGCATCAGGGGCAAGCTACTTGCCACTTGCTACTTTTTTCAATTTCAGCTCAAACATATTTTTTTTTGTGTGTGTATTTTCTGCTTTGAACATCAACTAATATTACGTTCAACTGTGGCGAATGCAGGCCACCACAGACTCTTCCAGTGCAACTTCAAATTAGTAAATTTCATTGCAACTCTATCAACTTGTATTTAATGTAGGGCACTTAACAAGCTGAATTGCTTAACGTGTGTATTTTTGTATGTATTTTTCAATCCATCCTCACAAATCAAGTTGCTTTTCCATTTAGCTAAATCAATTTCAATTCTACACATTTCTTGACTTTATGCCACTTGAAAATGCCTTGCTTTTCGAAAATTCCTTAAACATTTTTTTTTGAATCCAGCTCGTCAACCTTAATTGAACGTAGCGCATTCAACCAGTTGGAATTGCTGCACACATTTGCGAGCGTCTGTTTAGCCCTTTAAATGAAAGTTGACAACGTGTCGACGTGATGACCATCTGTTGTCTGTTGTCTGTTGGCTGTTGTTTGTTGTCTCCGCCATAAAAGGCGCGATTGCCCACCCACCTTTGCGAGACGACAGACTCGGGATAGGATCTCGACTGCACTTGGGGGTTTCGTCGTTAAGCAACCTGTTGTAACCTTGTTATTGTCAATGTTTTTTTACTTCTTTTTTTTTTGGTTTTTGCTACTGTTGCATTATCCTGTCCCAGTTGTTGTTGTTGCTGTTGTTGATTTTGATGTCGTGACTGGGCGTGGCAACAAACCCGATTTCTATCTTTCACTTTAATATTTAAAATTTATGCGAGTGTTGCCTCAAGTTAATCACAAAGTGAGCAAAGCAAATATGCCGCGCATCAGAGATAATCTCGAGCCCAAAACCCCAAAATGCGAAACCCAAAAATACAAAAATACAAAAACCGATGCCCAGCCCCGTTGTTGACCCAAGTCTGAAGTGTGGCTAAGGAATGCCGAAGACTGAACAAAACGTTTTTATTTTTATTCGTCATCCGTCTACATAAGGAGGGTAAAGTAGAGTGGGTCTCGACATACAAGAGAGAGATCTGGTTGATCTTGGTTAGTTCTCTGGCCAAATAGGTCAACTAAAATGTCAGGCGCGTCACTTCCCGAATTGGAGTTGTGGCGTTGTTGCCTTGTTGCGTTGTTGCCACGCACTCGTTACCTGATACTCGATATCCAAAATGCCCGATACTGGTGCTGGCTTGACTTATGTAATTTTGGCTGCCATCTGCGGCAAGCTCGCCGCATGGAACAACGCCAATTTGGCTATTGGTGACAAACAACTTTTGTTGGAGGACCTTGACAAATCAATTGCATTTATTTCTAAATACTCTGCTGCCCATTGCAAAAGCTTTAAAAAGTGAATATGGCGTTGTGCGAAACACTACTAGTACCACAATATCGTATACACTTGGCCTTGACAAGCATTTATCTTGGATTC
Organism: Drosophila planitibia; assembly: GCA_035043785.1. Classification (NCBI taxonomy): domain Eukaryota; kingdom Metazoa; phylum Arthropoda; class Insecta; order Diptera; family Drosophilidae; genus Drosophila; species Drosophila planitibia. The sequence goes on from JAWNMS010000041.1 coordinate 1,309,829, forward strand.
TTATACCATATTTTAGAGATTTTCAATTATATCAATACCAAATGCTACATGCACATTGCTGCTTTTCTATTGTGTAAAAGAAAGGAATAATTGCAGATATGGTCAGGGACTTTCAATAGGTTGGGCATGTACACAGGGTACTTTGTAATCGGGGAACAGCTAATTGTTTGATTGCATTCATTTTCTTATACACAACACGTCTTGTTCTTGTTTGTGCAATTGCAGACCTGTTCGCAACTGATCAAAGCGGGCCTCAAGCTCTCCATTCAAAGCAAACGCAAGCTGTCCACCTGCGACTCGAGCTCCGGCTCCGAGCAGCCCAACTCGAAGTGTTCGCGCCGTGACGAGGACTGCGAGGAGTCTAGCGATGAGGATAGCGAAACGAAATCGGTGCCCAAGGGACTTACGCCCGAGGATGAGGATCGCCGACGGCGACGTCGTGAGCGCAACAAAATTGCGGCCACCAAATGCCGCATGAAGAAGCGCGAACGCACCCAGAACCTCATCAAAGAGTCCGAGGTGCTCGACACCCAAAACGTCGAGCTAAAGAATCAGGTGCGCTCCCTGGAAACGGAACGTCGGCGGCTCCTCGAAATGCTGCAGGCGCATTCGCCCAACTGCGTCAAGCGCGGCAGCTGCCAGCTGCCCTCGAAGCTGCTGCAATCGCCGGCGCATAAGTATTTTGCTGAACTGGCGCTGGATGGCCTGCTTAATGGCGACACGAGCACTGCGGCCAATACGCCCACGCAGCAACAGCATCAGCAGCAGCAGCAACAACAGCAGCAGCAGCAGCCGCAGCAACAACAGCAACAGCAGCAGCAGCAGCAGCAACAACATCAGCAGCAACAGCAGCAACAACAGCAGCAACAGCAACGCATGCAGAGCATACCATCCATGTCCACGTTCAAGTTTGGCAGCAAAACGCCGGCGGTAATGGCAGCAGCCGTAGCAGCTGCACAGGCACAACAGCAGCTACAGTTGCAGCAGCAGCAACAGTTGCCGAATGGCTACTGCAAGCCGTCGCCCTCGCCGCAAGAGTTTGAGCATGCCGGCTACTTAAGCTCGCCCACGCAGGAGGCGCTCTGTCTGCCACAACAGCAACAGCAACAACAACAACAGCAGCAACAGCAGCAGCAGCAGTCGTCTGTGAATCCCGCCAGCAACAGCAACACAGCCGACAGCAATAATGTCACATTGCTGCTCAGTCAACAGGTCTCGGACTATGTGCCCAATTGTGAGGGTCTCAGTTTGGGGCTTGGGCTTTCTGCGATTGCCGTTGCCATCTCCACGCCCACCAGCAACAGCAGCAATAGCACCAACAGCCTCAGCAGCAACAGCTTAAGCAGTAGCTTAAGTAGCAACAACAACAACAGCAGTAATCACAGCAACAACAACACAATTGCAATCACATCAGCATCAGCTGTAATAGCTCTGCCGCCCGCGACCACGCCCACCAGCGCCATTGAGTTTGTGAAGAATGAGCTGGTGGACTCGCAGAGTCCATATACCACAGAGCTGAGTGCAGAACGATTCCTCTTCGATGGCTTTCCGGACATCAAACATGCGGTTAGTGTGCATCCGAGCAGTCTTAATAATATGGCCAGCCTTGCGGCGCACAACAACAACAATCATCTGGGGGACTTTCACACATCGCTGCCGCATCATGGCGGCGGCGTCGGCGTTGGCATTATGACACCGTGCTACGAGGACGAGCAACTGTTGCTGATGAAGAACAGCTGCTATACCAACGATATTCTGTCGCAGCTGGCGAACGATGATGCCGATTTCGTGGATCTGGATACGGGTGCCGCAACCTTTATGACTAATGGCAGCTGCCTGGCGTGAGATCGGGCCCAACGCGCTGCCGATCACGAACTGTTGCTGGCATTCGATCAGCACCAGGAGCAGCAGCAGAGCAGAACACAAGAGCAGCAAGAACAGCAGCAGCAGCAGCAACAGCAGCAAGAACAGCAGCAGCAGCAGCAACAACAACAACAGCAACAGCAGGCGGTGGAGAATGAATTGCAGCAGGATCAGGCTTGGACACATGTCGACTATTGGTGCTAAGCAGCACACATAGCTGGCATATGTGTGTGTATGTGTGTTTATTTCTGTTTGGGTGGTGCATAAGGTTTGTTGCAGGCACGCACATGCCACGTCCAGCTATCGCCTAGCTCCCCACACAACCTCAAAGCAAAAGCAAAAAGAAATATCCAAGTTCTTCCAACAATAACAAATCGATAGTCCCAACCCAACTCAGCCTAACACCCTGCGCTCGAATATATTTACTATCATATAGACCCCCCCACCCTTGTTCCACAGCGATAGTCTCTGGTTGTGCGTATGTGTGTGTGTGTGCATGTGTATGTGTGTGTGTGTGTGTGTGTGTGTGTGTGTCTGGAGCGGCGCTCCAATCGTGGCTTGACTACCTCATAAAACCTTATAATTTAAAGCACTCTGATTTTTTTTTTATTTTTTTTTTCGGTCTAAATTGTAGTTTGTAAAGCACCTGTACATAACCTAAAATTGTATATCTATAAATGTATATGTATGTGTATATCAATAATTTTATGTTATCGATAACATTCCGAGCAACAGGCAATTTGTTGGCAGTCACAGCCGCATCAGTAATTATTAATTTTAATTTCGTTAAACACCCTCCCTCAACCACCATCCCCTGTGCGAGATTATGCAGCGAAAAAGAAAAAGAAAAAGATAAAGAAACAAATGCAAAATAATATTAAAACTTAGGCTAAAAGTAAAATTTAAAAACCATGCGATATAATGACGTTTGATATTTTTTTTTTTGCAAAATGTAGGTTTAATCAGTGATATATAAAAACAAAACTATTATAAACAAAGGCAACTTAACATACAAATATATATATATACACCTATATGTGTAATTTTCTCCTTTTTGAATGTGAGTTGTATAAGAAGAAGAAGAAACAAGGAGAAGAAAGCTTGCACGCTGTTGCCTTAAAAAATTCGCTGGACAACTAAATGATAAGGATAGCTGTAAGTTTGTTAATCTTTTGCGAAACTAAAATGTGCTCTTAAACAAAAAAACGACCATAAAAAACAACAATTTTGAAAAAAATAAAACAACTGCAACAATTTTTTTTAAACTAGCGCCTTATTAAATTTAATGAAAACGATATATAAAAACAAAAAGAAGCAAAAGCAAAATATTTACAAAAAGTTCAGATACAAAGAAAAACAAAAAAAAAATAGTTGTGTAAAAAATTTTGGAGAATACCGAAAAGCAAAAAAATATTTAAAAATCATAATATTTGTGTATGTGTGTTTACCGCTTGATAATATTTTAACAGAACTCGTATGTCTATACACCTATATACAACGTACATACATATACATGTATATATACATATATATGTATATATATGTGAATATATTTATTATTAATGTGTGTGTAAAAACTAAATACAAGAAGAAGAGAAAACGTTTATGCATCTGAATTCTAAGTATAAACAGCTGTGAACACCAAAAAGTGGCCTAAAGAAAACCGAAAGAGATCATCAAGTGCTTTTCTAATTGTTTTAATTCTAATCATATATCTATTTTTTTACTTGTACACAAAAACTAAAAAAAATTGCCTCGATTTGTACTAAAGATTTAATATTTACAACTATTTATGTATAATATAAATACTAATATGCATATAAAAAAAAAATAGCATTTAGTGAGCACGGCTTTTGTAGTTGTACGATGTCTACCATATACCATATAGCATACCCTAAATATAGCGAACCATTTACCATTAATATACCCAGCAATTTTAACTCTGATTGGCTCTCTAAAGTAATATGTGTGTACATTGTTAATTGTTGGTTAAACTAAAGTAAAGAATGGGTAATCACTGAAACTGAAATTTGCATTAAAGCCAACCAACCCCCCTTAGCAAACACAAATACCTGCCTATTTATAAGGAAAATGAATTGAAATGCATTAAGTCAGAATTCTGCTTAATGTGCATATTGCATGAGTCAAGAAAAAATAAATAAAAGAGGCAACAAGTTAGGCCTGGAATATATACATACCTATATGATATTATACGTTCAGCTTCCAAAATATAAGCACAAAATATAGACAAAAAAAAAAAAGAAAAAAAAGAAGTTTTGAGCTCAGGTCAAGTTTGTGTGTATTTGTTTATAATTGAAGTCCGGGGCGGTTGAAGAAGAAGAAAATGCAGTCCTTAAAGTACTATTAAATGTTAAATGTATGAATGCAATCAATGTTAATCCAAGAGTTCTAGGGCAAACCCCAATTTGGCTACAATACCATACATATTTATTATGCAAAGAAAAAAAAAAAAATGAAAATTAAAATGAAAATGAAAATACCTCTCACACACATACATACATTAATACTCTCACATATTTAATGTATATGATGAGTATACGTATATTGGAATTAGTGTGCCTACGGTTGAAGTTTTTGTAGCGGACAATCTGAAATCTAAAATCTGAAACCAATTTCTTCCTGCGTGTGCGTTTAATTCTAAAGTTACGTAAGCATAGTTCATAAATTATACATTGAGAAGATCATCTAAAATAGGACAGCAACAACAACTGTATCTAAGCAACTATCTCTTTTTAACCATTATAATTTGTATAATTCACATTCAGTCTCTATCGCTCCTTTTCCTTTTCCTTTTCTAACTCATTCTGTTGGCTAGTAGTGGCGCATATTTTCATCTCCTTTTTGTCATAGACTCTCATCCTAATTTAGCTTATAATTTTAGGTTTAACATTTTTGACAACAGCAATCCACACATTGTTGATAAGCAAAGCAAACAAAATGCGCTACGAAGTACCTGTAAAATGTTATATAATACATACAAATATATATACAAACATTTATATATATATATTTATATATATATATATATGTATATATATATATATATATATATATGCATAAATGTTGCTAAATGTTAAATAATGAAAGCACACTTGGAACTCGGGCACAAGACTTCAGCTGTAGGCACTTAAAACCCATTAAATTTAAAGCTATCTAAAATAAATATAATTAAATACAAAAAAAAAACTAAAAACCTGTACACAGATATATTGTATGTGCATAAATTGTTTTTTATATGTTCAACACTGTCCTAAGATAGCTGCGAATAACGATATAAAAAGTGTCCAAAAACTATAAAACAAAATCAAAAATAGGTATAAACAACTCCCATAAACTGTGCTAAAAGAAAAGAAAATCAAACAGAAAAAGAAATAAGAGAAAAAAAGTATTATTTATATATTTTTGACAAGTGCAAAAATATATGCAAATTAATATATGCGTTTTCAGTTTTGCGTCTTAAAACAATATGACAAAAATATATATATGTTTGTATATATATATACCACATACATATGTATACAAAAAGTGTGCACGCATTAATTTAATTTTTAATTCATAATTAAGTTGATAACAAGCAATCTGTAATTAAACATTTTTTTTTTGTATAATTCCCCACATTTGTTTTTGTTTTTACTTTGTTATATAGAATTGCAATTGTTAAGAAAAAAAATATATTATTTTGTATATTTTTGTTTTATTATTATTTTTGTATTTGTATTTAAAGCAGAAAAGAGAGGCACATGATAAATCAACTCAAAGCCAAACAACGACAGCAACACTCACACACACATACACTGACACACACACACATACAATTACAATTATTACACAGCTAACTGTTTTAATGATTTTTAAGGCGAAATTAAAAAAAAAAACGTTCTTAATATTCGTCAAATGTAATTTATTATGCTACTTAAAAAAGTCGAAAAATGCCAGGAAACCCAAATACACTTTAAAAACCCCTTAACAAAAATGTCAAAACGAACGTAAAAAGCATACAATTAATTCAAAACATTTTTTTTTAGATAACTTTAAGCAGCTAATACTAAATATAAAATTAAAAACTAACTAATAATAATATTTGTTTTTTTATTATTATATATTTAAAAAGTCAACAAATGGCAAAATTCTTTAAAAATAATTCAAAAATCACAAAAAAATCTAAAAAATAAAAAAAAACAAAAGCGAAAGCGAAAATGTAAAAATAAATGTTCTGCTTCAAAATCAAAACCGTAAAAAAATGTGTATTTAAATATTGGACTCCAGTGAGAAATCGGAAATGGATTAAATACGATTTAAGAGAGGTAAGGCTAAGGCAATCTGATTTGCAGATCTTACTAGAGAATGCATTAGTAGGGTGAGCTCGACTACGATGTACCCTGAACCCAACTCTTGACTGCATTCTAGTTTTATTGTCATCTTATTTTCCTTTGAAAAGCTTTGCATACTCAATTGTAACAAGAAGCAGGAACTCAAAGGTGAAAATACACTAAAAACTTGCCACATATCTTGCCATGCCTTTCCACGCCAAGCATACGCATATTTATGGCTCTGCCTTTAAAATTATTATTATTTGTTTTCTAACGGAAATCGATTTATATCGATAATCTCGAAACAGGGGCAATTGTCGATCAAATGAAACAAACTTAATTGGCGCGGGTATATGAGAGTTCTTATACTGTTATAGTTCCTAAAGACGAACAGACGCACATCGCTAGATCAAAAATATATATTTTCATGTATTTTCATTTTATGGGGTCGGAGATGCTTCCTTCTGTCCTGCTTGTTACCTGCTACATTACCATTATAGCTATAATTATCCATTTGTAATGGGTTCAGTGCACAAGAATGTGTGTCACCCACTCAGCTTCAGTCAAGTTGAGGGCTGAAGACTCACGACTATCGCCGCTGTCCAACACTACCTACTGTCCATGGCTTAGTCATGCATAGCGCGGCGGCGTCAGCAACAAGTGAACTGCCTCAATTGCTTGAGGCTCGACTCAATTATTTATTTCTATTATTTTTTTATTTATTTCTTTGCTTTTTTTGTTCTTGGCGCGTGTCTTGGCGTGGGCGTGGGACACACTGGCCATCAGCCGCTAACCGTTGATCACCGATCACCGCTGCCCCGCCGGCGTTTTTTGGAGCGTGCACTTCCCGCCTCGCTCCTGCAAACTCAACGACGACGACATCTGGCAGCTCAAGTGGCGTGGCGATTGCTGCTGGAAGGGGGCGGCTAAGAGTGGGCGGTCATATATATACATATATATATATATAAATGTCATGACATCATGTTATTATGCAAAAACGACGGCTTCACTTAGATTGTACAAGTCGCGCACCACTGTGCAGCAGCAGCTCCGTCTGTGTGTCTCAGCTTTTAAGCTCCCTCTCTCTCTCTCTCTCTCTTTCTCTCTCTCTTTCTCTCTTTCTCCCTTTATTTCTAATATGCATAGCTTGAAGGCTTGGATAGTGCTTTCGGCGCTTGGGTGATTAATACGATGATGACTCCCATTCCTCACCCTTTGGCTCTGGCCGTGATTAATGTCTAATTGCTTTTTGAATGTCATACAAGTTATAGAATCATGTAAAATCCTTCTATATGCAAATTGTGCGACTGATGCTGCGAATGTGTCATTCATTCAGTTCGTTCAGTCATCGCTCGACTCAGTTGCTCAATGTCCAATGTCTCATCGATAGTATTGACCACAATCTATTCAAAATTGACACAGCAGACAGCAGAAGGAGACGGCCAACATCTAAACTAAAAATTAAACTTAACTTCAGATTTCAGAGTTTCAGAGTTCAAATGCTTAGGAATCTTTTTTACTTACCTTATTCCAATGCATGAAACGTGACTTAGATCAGGACATCCAAGTTCGCTGCCCGAGCAGGAAAATTATCTGGAGCAAGCACATCGAGATCACGGCAAAGAGCGTGATTCAAAAGGTGAACTCTAGGGTCATCCAGCAAGAAGAAGAGCCGGTTGCATAGCCACCTCATTATTTTCAAAAATATATTATTATGTCTTATTTGTTAAATCGGTTTGTAAAATTAAGTCGGCGTTTTTCGTTTCTCTGTAGAATTAATATGTTAAAATCCTTTTAGTAAGTTGATCAATAAAGAAAAATCAAAATGGAAAGATACACTTTGGCACCCATTTTACGAAAAGTGTAGAATGTGTTTTATGTCTGCTGAACGTGCATGCAGTATTCATTTAGAAGATAAATCGGGAACAAACATTTTTTTTGGAATTTGGCTTACTTCTTGCAAAGATATGGCACTGAACAATATTAAAACAGGCCAATAATCGATTTATTCGATTTGGTTATGTTAGGTTAGTCTGGGTTAGTATGAACATTTCTGTATATCGGAGAGGAATGGAGAGCCAAGAAATTGTAGTCTTCTCCTCCAGGGGTTGGGCAGTGACAGAAGAAGTGTTGGACAGTCTCTCATCTTCTGAAAGTTTCTTCGATTGCAATAAAATGATTCAATTGCCAAAAATGTGTTTTCAAATTTGTATTGAAGTATTATTATTTATCAATATGTTAAGCCATGTTCAAAAAGAAAGTGCTGAAATAGAAAAGGAAATTGCGAGCGAAATTATGGGAAACTGAGCCTGGGTCTGTTCTATGGTAGCTAGTTTGGTTGGATCAGTGCATAAATGCGACAATAACTGTTCATCAGCGTTATTTGGCAGGCCTGAAGAACGGTTGCACTGGCCAATTGAACGATTCAAATCTAAAGAAAATCGGGTGCTATAATAAATAATTGTTGTTATTGTTGGTTGTATAAAATGCCAATCATAAATAACGAAACGCATTATCATTGAACGTACTATTAGCAATCACAGCGACAAGCCAAACATACAAACACACATACAACCACACACACACACACAAACACACACACAGTGCCTGTTGTGAGGTGTATTTTTAGCTGTGCGTTAAGTGAACAATTATGCCACCTAAGCAACAATAACAACAACAACAACAACAGCAACAGCGACAGCAAGGCAACCAACACAAGTGCACCGCAGTGATAAATGGGCTTGTCTTGCGGCCAAAAGGCTTGAGATTAGCATTGGCCAGGGACCAGTAGTTGTAGCAGTAGCAGTAGCAGTAGCAGTATCAGCCGAACCACCATTGAACCATTGAACCACTGTCGACTGTCGACCCACTGTCTGCCACACGATCTATGACTCAGCTCAAGGTCATGACTTGGCCACGTGGGCGTGGCACACCACTGTATGTACACAGAGAAAAACATTTATTCTAAAATTACTATTTCGTATCTTTTTAAAATTTTATTTAAGAAGATCTGAGATTTTAAATCTTGAATAAGCGAGCTCAACGCTCTTTATAATCTGTTCACTTTCAATTCTTTTTGTACTTGACTCAAAAATACATTTTCAAAAAAAAAAATTGTGCAGCTTGCCAATTTATGGCTAGCAAGTCAAAAAAAAATTACCTGCGTTTTAGGATTCCAGAAAGCTCCGGTTTTTGTTTTCTAAATCAGAAAAAATAAGTATAATTTCCATTTTATTTTTAAATATTTCAAGATTTCACTCATACAAACATTTTTAGATAGTATATTAATTCATATAATACAATACTTAAAACGACGTTCCGTTCCTTCGTCTTAAGAGCAGATTATAATAGTTTCTACATTTATAAAAGAGGTTTTTTTTTCTAAAAATAGGTGTTGCATTTGTAATATTTAAAAATATTTTGTATTATTGAGAAATGTATTTCTGAAAAGTAGAAAAAATGTTTTTTTAATTTTAAGTATTTTTTTCGTATCTTTATAAATTATTTCTACAAACAAAAAAAAGCAGACAATTTTCAGGCCTGTGTTTTTTTAAAAAAATTTCAGAGAGAACTTGAAAAATTCAAATAAAAAAGCAAAACACATAAATAAATAAAGAAATTGATTTATTATGAAAAACAATGGGTCTGATAATCAGCACAAGAACCTGCTCAGCCTTATCAAAGTTCGTGGTGTGCCAAAGAACTTAAAGTTAGTTGTTATGATTTAGTTTCCTTAAATGCTTAAGCATTTAGCTATTTTTGCAATATATATTATACGAATACACACACACACACTGGCATAGAGCGACTAGTTCAGGTGTATGACGCTGCATGAATTGAAGCATTGCAACATTTGGCGCAACAAATGGCATGTGACGGCCAACAGCGAAGATGATTACAAATGTGTGGGAGGGTGGCGAAGGATCGGGGAATACATGTTGCATGTATCAAAAACGCAAACTGCTCAGTGACCGTCAATCATTGGAATTGTTATTATTAATATTTGTATTATTATTATTGCATAATTAGTATCAGTCAGTCAATCGAGGTGCAGCCGTAGCGCATTTGTGTTGTTGGCTAAGGTCAGGACAGCATTGGCCAGCGTTGCGTATGAGTAATGCCGACTGGAAAATGGCGGCAAATCTCGGATCTTGCCATGCCCACAGCACAGCCACAATATACAGATGTAAATGTTTGCATAGTTGCAACATTAAAGCTCATTGGCAGCCACTTAGCTGAAGCTAAACACAACACAACTCAAATTCTGATTCAAATTGAAATTGAAATTCAAATTGAAATAGAATTTTATCCGCTGCTCGGCGGGGGGAGTCTGTGCTGACGCATTCAATACGCACAGCTCGAAAAAGATTAAGTATCGAGACGCGAATTAATATCTTACATGACTAATTGGCTATCAATCAAGTTTTTTGCTGCTGCTGCTGCTGTGTAGTGCACTAAACGAAATAAAATTCACAAAAACAATACAAAATGATGAAAACCAAATATATGCATAACGGATAATTGTTTTGGTTACTCATGGATTGTGCGGTTGGTGTTTGTCTTCGTCTGATGATTGATGTCTATTTTTCGATTTATGCACAAGCTATTTTCGTATTTCACGTAATTCAGTGCAATTTACAAATTCAAATAACACCGACAACTGATGGTGCTGCCAGACCGCCAGAAGCAGACGCAGTCCCCGCAGCCAACTTCAAGTACAAACGCAAAATTGCTCACAGCCAACTTAAGCCGGGCGCAAAACGGAGCACAGCGATAGCAAAATTATATGTGGCTTGGCGCGTCTTTTTAGATTTAGTCAATTTAGTCAGCACTTAATTGGAGCTGTGTGCGCTGTGGATATGTATTCGCCGAGGAAGGCGCTGCCAGTGCCAGCAGCAGACGACTTTGGCTTCCCGTACAGACCATACACCATACAGGAGCAGCTGATGCAGCAGCTCTTTTTAGTGCTGGAATCCAAGCAAATTGGCATCTTCGAGAGTCCGACGGGAACGGGCAAGTCGCTGACGCTTACCTGCGGCGCACTCACCTGGCTGCGCCAGCATGAACAGCTGGTACGCAGCGAACTGGTGCAGCGCATCGGCCAAGTGGAGGTGCAGCTACGCCAGCTGCACGACGCCGGTGAGCAGGCAAGCGATTGGATAACAGCCCAGAGCGAAACGCGCCAGCAGCGCGAGGAACTGCAGCAGCTGCAACGATTGCGTGATCTCTGGCAGGCGAAGGAGCAAGAGCTGCTGGCCATCAAGCAGCGAAGCAGCCAGAAGCAACAGCCACGAACGGCGCGGTGCGCAGGCGAACAATTGCTCCAGGCTGAGTCGGAACTGAACTCGGATGAGCAGACAACGGATATGTTGGAGGAGCAGGCGCAAGTGCAGGTGGAGCAGCAGGAGCGCTTTCGTGATGTGCAGATATTCTACTGCAGCCGGACGCACGCGCAGCTGGCGCAGATTGTGGCCGAGCTGCGCAAGACGCCCCATGGGAAGAGTGTGCGCTGCATCTCGCTCGGTTCTCGCCAACAGCTGTGCATCCATGCCGAGGTTCGCCGCCTGTCTAACGTGGCGCTCCTCAACGAACGCTGCCTGGACATGGCACGCCTCAAGCCCAGCTGCCCCCACAAGGCCCCCAACAAGGTGCAGCGGATGAGTGATGCATCGCTCTCCGAGCTGATGGATATTGAGGAGCTGGCGACGCAAGGAGCCGCCTGTGGCGGCTGTCCCTACTACGCGACACGCTCAGCGCTGGCGCAGGCGCAGCTGGTGCTGCTGCCATATCCGCTGCTGCTGCAGCGCAGCACACGCCAGCAGCTGGGCATTGATTTGCGCGGCGCCGTCATTATTGTGGACGAGGCGCACAATTTGCTGGACACCATCTCCCAGTTGCACAGCAGCGAACTCAGCCGCGACCAGCTGCAGCTGGCGCGTCAACAGTTGGCCGTCTACAAGGAGCGCTATGCGCGTCGCCTGAGCAGCGCCAATTTGTTGCGAATCAATCAGCTGATCTTCGTGGTGCGTCGCTTGCTGCTGTTGCTGGTGCCGGCGCCGCCTCTCAATGAGCCGCGCCTGCTGCGCACCTATCAGCTGTGCGCCGAGGGCGAATTCTTCAACATCGATCTGCATGCCGTGCTGCAGTTCTGTGCGCGCACACGGTTCGCTCAGAAGCTGCACGGCATTGGCCAGCAGCAGCAGCGCGAGCCGCATCCCAACGAGAATCGACCGCCGCCTGCACAGCAGCTGCTCCAGCGCCTGGCCACACAGCATCAGCAGCAGCTCAGCCAGACTCAGTTGAGTGGCAAACGCAAACGCAAACAGCAAATGCATTTACCAGAAACGGATGAGGCGAATCAAACGGATGTGCAACTGGAGGAAAAGCCTCTGGTCGCAGCCTCGCCCATACGTCCGCTGCTCGCGTTTCTGGAGACGCTCACCAGCAATGCCGAGGATGGACGTGTTCTCCTCAATCCCACAACCGGCACTCTGAAATATCTGCTGCTCAATCCCTCCGAGCATTTCACCGACATTATCAGCGAGGCACGCGCTGTAAGTGGCACTCAGACACTCCAAATTATTATCTAACTATTTGATATCTCTCACGCTCTCTCTTTGCTGCTGCAGCTCATCATTGCTGGCGGCACGATGCAGCCCACGCAGGAGCTGACAGCCCAGCTCTTCGCTGACTGCCCGGAACGCGTCGTGGAACGTTTCTACAGTCATGTGGTGCCGCCGGATGCGGTGCTGCCATTTGTCCTGCCCGCTGGACCAACGGGCGCCCCGCTCTGTTTCAGCTATGCCCAACGCACCAGCTCCGCCATGGTGAGAACTTGCCTATCTATCTATAATCTCTCTCTCCCTCTTATCTGAGGGCTACCAGCTGCCTGGATGTGCATATTCACACCGGGACAGTAAAATAGGTGTGAAGTTCTTTAAGTCCATTTAATGTGGAATTCTTTACATTTCCTTTAGCATCGTTGCCAAACAAATTCATCTGGTTTTCATCATTCCAGCAAATGTTATGCCATTCTCTTACACCCTCTGATCCGTGCCAGTCCTTATTAACCTATATGAACCTCTTACCATCTTACAATTTGCTGTTTTAAGCAATGGAATTTTACTGGGAATTCTACCAGCTAACAATCAATCAAGAAGTCGTGAGACCTTCCAATTGGTGCAGCTATGCATTTGTTAATGTTTTCCTTGAACTTGATCGTTTATTCGAGTGTTCCTTTTTCAGTGTCCACCTCAATTTTGACTCTAATAATTATTGTATTTTGTACACGATGTTCAACAAATTCAGAACTTATTGTCTTCACACCTATTTTAATATCCAGGAATCATACAATCATACTCGATCTAATGTGAATTTCTCTGTTTCTCGGTGAGCGTAGCTGAAGGAGCTGGCGATGGTGCTGCAGAATCTGTGCAGCGTATTGCCGGCGGGTTTGGTTTGCTTTTTGCCCTCGTACGACTATTTGGAGACGGTGTATGCGCACCTGGAGCAGAGTGGTGCATTGCAAAGGATTGGCCAGCGCAAGCGCATCTTTCGCGAAAAGGCTGGGGGCGGCGGCGTCGAGCAGCTGCTACAGCAATATGCAGATGCCATCAGTCAGAGTGCTGGCGCTGCCGGTGGCGGTGCATTGCTTCTCAGCGTGGTGGGAGGCAAGCTGTCCGAAGGCCTAAACTTTGCGGATGACTTGGGTCGCGGCGTCATCGTTGTGGGCTTACCGTATCCGAATCGCACCGCACCCGAACTGAAGGAGCGCATGCGTCATTTGGACGACACGCTGGGCAACGGTGCCGGCAATGAGTATTACGAGAATCTCTGCATGAAGGCGGTCAACCAGTGCATTGGCCGCTCCGTGCGTCACATTCGCGACTACGCCTGCGTCTATCTGCTGGACGAGCGCTATGTCAGTGAGCGAATCCAAAAGAAGCTGCCCGCCTGGATAGCTCGGCACATTCATGTGGCCAGCGATGGATTTGGAGTGGTTCAAGCGCGCACCGCTCGCTTCTTCAAGGCAAGGAGTTCAACTGATGCTATATGCTAGCAATGAATTTCAAAAGGAGAATCTCCGTCTCTCTCATATGTATATTCTTGAGGAATTAATTACCTCTGTGGTGCCTCCATAGTTAAGATAGACAAATAGATTACGTTTTAACAGATGATTTATTAACAATCAATTTTGATAATATTGCAAAATACATTTTGGAATTGCAGAAACGACCAGTAGTAGATCATAAAACTTTTTCCAACGCGCGTGAATATTGGGCAAACAGGAGATTGTAGGATGGGAAATTGCAGCACTGCATATCGGTTCGCCTCCAGTTGGAGACTGTTGAGTACTCGATCTCCAGTTCCTTCATGGTCTCGTACGCCAGCGACGACTTGTTCGCAAAGATGGTGACAATAAATTTGCCCGGCTTGAACGTCTTGATCACCTGAGATATCAGTTTCGTATAGTTGTTGAGCGCCACATTGCTCTCGAAGCTCACATAGGAGAACTTCTCCTCGGGTGTTATGTGAATGGTCATGTATTCACCGTTCTCACCGATCCCGTTCATCGAGTAGCCGCACGGATCGAACAGAAAGTCATCGATATGCATTTCGGGCAATATTTTGTCGATGCCCGAGTGCGCTGTCACCTCGCGGCCCGTGGTGAATTTGCTCTTGGTAAAGGCAGACATAATGTCTTTATCGAGATCTTGCATAAGAATCTCGATTGTTTGATCTGGATCGGCATCCGTGCTCTTCTCCCCGACAATTATATGTGGCAGTGCTTTTAATTCGGGCTTACTGAATGTATACAAATACCAACATTCTAGATTAATGGAGCCAAGGCAATAGGATCTGCCCTCGGGAAATATTGTATCTAAATAGGTAACCTCCTCAAAGAATCCCTCATGTGGGGACATTTGGACCTCGGGTCTTGTAAAATTCTTTCTCGAGTAGAATATATCGCTTATCACATGATATCCCTCTAGTTTGGCCAATTCGAGCAATTGTTCCAGGCACTTCAGCGGCGTTGTTGTCCCACAGGTCTTCAGTATCCATCTACGCTTCGAGACGAACATGCTGCTCTCGCTTAAGAGGAAGGCATCTATTGAATCGTTCTTAATATAGCTAATTATTTCGCATTTCACGTGGCACAGCAGGTTCTCCCATTCACCTCTGGTTATATTGCGTAAGTCGCCGTTGGGACTCGAGCTCTCGTCGAAACATATTTCCAATAGCTTTTCAACGCCCTCAAAAAAGTGAGCTACGTTCGGCATGTCGAAATTATTTTGATCCATTAGATAAACAATCAAGCTAGGGATGAAAACGAAAGATAACAATTGTGATATCGATAGGTGAGGAACGCACTGCTTGTTCAATATAACGCAAAAATACAAATCAGTTTGTATAATCAACATATTTGCATTTAAACAAAAAACTATTACAAATACTTACTTTATTCATAGAATGTTAGGCTAGGTTAAACGGTCGTCAATCAATTGTGAGACAACAATCACAATCAATGTCAAATATTTAACTGCGCGGATTATATCGATAGCATAGAATTGTATTTTGAACTGGAATCGATACTGGTCGATAACTAGCCCTGTAAGCGGTGCACTTTGGGTGTTTTCGTTTTAGTCGCGCTCGGTCACACTGTCGTTGATGTGTGTGTTGTTTGTCGGTGTCTCCACAAAGCAATGTATTCTTCTCTGTGTGCACTCTCAATAAATTGAACATGTAAAGCAAAAGTGAGCTTTGAACTACAATTTCTAAACGGAAACGCGCTGCATGTGTACAAAGTATGTAATTTTAAGTCAAGCAGCGGATGTGCAGTGTTTCTCTCTTTTGTTTGTTGTCTACCCGTGTTGGGCCATAACTATATATATATTTACATATATGTGCGTGTGTGTGTCATATGTGTATGTGTGTGGAAATGCGTTGGTGTGTGTGTGTGTGTTTGAAAAGTGCATTTTATTTCGTTATAAAAATAGCCGCGATTGCATGCGACTCGAAACGCCGAACAAAACAAAGAGGCGCAGCCAAGTTCTATTCAAGTCCAGCTTTTGCGAAGTTCAACAATAACCGTTAAAACTCTTCATTCTCAATTCACGTTTTCGTATTTACTTTTCACATGTGCCGATAGATAAGATGCTTCCCTGTTTGCTTAGTATATTTACCTATCTACGTTCCCTTTTTTTGTGTTTGATTCATAAGCAAGATATGTTGACTGTATAACAGAAATAACAACAACAACAGTGTCGCCGCCATTGAACAAATATTTATTACTAATAGTATTTCGTCCGAATTTATTTACCGGCGATAAAACGCTGACGCCAGATTAAAACATTTTTAGTTTTTATACACTGTGTACCCAATGAGCCCATAAAATTTATATATGTATATATTTTCTTGACTCATCATGATTGGATCCAACTTTTAATGCGTATATACCCAAATAAATAACAGGTAATGGTCTAAGATTGAAAACGTAGATTTTGGATTTTCGAAATGTCTTCCCTTTTTTTATATTACATACATCATTATCATCAGATTAAGCTAGGTTTTATACTATTATTAACCTATATCCTGCCACAAAATTGAAGCAAACACACTTGTAAATTTGGCATAGCCCCCAAAGCCATATACAGGGTATCTCACTGTCAAGCACTTGGGAAAAGGACACTTTTATTTTGACAGTGTTTTTTACATTAAGGTTGCTCAGATTACATGAATTTGTGACTCTGCCCGGCCAGAGGCCTGGATGTGTGGATACATTGGCTCATAGTTGTCAACGGAGCTGGGGCTTAGTACGCAGTCAGCGAAACTAGAAGCAAGCGTGTAAAGCGGTTATTCTCGTTAGCTGTTGTTGTTGTTATTGTTGTGGAAAACTTGTTTTTATCGCTGACTGCGATAAAAATGGCACACATATTATAGTAAAAAAAAAAATAGAAAACAACAACATGAACAACAAATAAGAATGAAAACTCAGCTGAATAGCATTCAAGAACTGCCCATCTTTTTGCTTGCAGTTGCGTTTTAAATTTCCGCAGCTCGATATCATCGTTATCGATATGTGAATCATGCGCCGACTTGTTTACGTTCCTGAGCTGTGGCTCAATTTGAATTTCAGCTGCCCCCAAAAAGTCACACAGCATTCCGCTGTTCGCCAAAGAAAAAAATATGAAAAAATACCCTTGCCAGGAAAGCACTTGGCAATGGGTGCGCAAAATATATTTTCATTTCTAACTGAAACGATTCCGATTTAAGTGTGTTTTTGTTGTCACATTGGGTACGCACCAAAATGTGTGTCAATCTTATTATCCTATAGGAGTGGTTATATGGTTATATGGTTAGATACCATAAAGTAAGGATCTGTGCAGGGCATTCGTAAGCCGGTGTTTCGCGCTGAGAACTTCTTTTCTTCTTCTTCTGTTTGCCTTTGCAGCCCAAAAACGTTGCGCAGGTTTTTCGATTCATTCGCATTTCGACCGCAGTCGCGGCAACAACGCTACTTGCGAAACGGAACGAAGCGGTAAATGAAACAACGCCCCGTGGCCGCTAAACGTGCGTCGGTCAAATTGAAACAAAAAGAAAACTAAGCAGAAAATTCAAATAAAGTAATAACGCGCGCGGTGCCACAGCAAGTTACTTAAGGATTGTGCATTTATTTATCGGACAACAGTAATAATCGAATTAAATCTCAAGTGCTGCCTGCAACGGACGCTGATAAGCACACACATTTTTTTTTTATCAAAGTCTGTGCACATTTTTTTCTGCAAGTTGTCCTTTTTTTTCGCTGAGATCGAGAGAGAGAGAGAGTGAGCGGCAAATGCGGCAGCGTTGAAATCAAAACAAAAATTTTGCAAAGTGCCGTTAGCAGGCAGGCTGGCAGCACACATACATGCATGCATGCATACATACATATGTGTGCCGTTAGGTTGCTTACTACAGTTGTGTGTAGAATTTTTTTGTATTATTCGTTTTCTTTTCTTTTTTTTTGGGTGTGTGAAAAGTGAAAGTGAAAATTTAGCGCAGGCAACGCGCACACACACGCACAAACACACACACGCGCGCAGGACATGGCAGCAAACAAAAGAGCACAAAGAGAGTGCAAGCAAGCGCGTGAAAGAGAGAGAGAGAGCGCACTTTGGTCTACGCAGGAGAGCCTGCGTTTGGGGTCGCGGCGCTACAATTTGGAATTTGGCACAGCGTGTGAAGCGCACGCATAAACACCCCCGCAACAGCCTCGTGCTCTCTCTCTCCCTCTCTCGCTCGCTTGCTGTGCTCTGCGCACAGTAGAGCAAAGTGTACGAAAGCATACGAATTACATAGTCCGTTCTTCTTCTTCACCTCCCCCGCCCCCCCACCCTTTTGCAGTAGCAGCAGCAGCAGCAGTGATTGTTATGCGCTAAACTCTCAAGTCAATTTTGCGCTGAAACGAGACGCTGTTGTCGTCGTCGCAGCAGCTGCGTTGTGACGTCAAAAGCAGGAGCAGCAGCAGCAGCAGCAGCGCTGCCACAACCGCCTCCCCCACCCCCCGTTGCCGCTGCCCCGCACACACATACACACACGCGCAATAACAATAAAAAGGAGTCCGTACCGCAAAACAAAAAATAAATAAATAAATAACAAAAACGAAGAAAGACAACGAGAAGACGTCGACTAGCCAAAAACTCGTGAAAGAGAGAGCGCAAGAGAGAGGGCGAGAGAGAAAGAGAGAGAGAGAGAGCGAAAGCTAGCTTTGTGTGCGAGTGCAGCAGCAGCAGCAGCAACAACAACAACAACAAGAGCGATAACAGCGACAACGTTGCAAAAGGAGCCATAAAAATGGAACAGCCGAGCATACTCGTTAAAATCCTGCATTCAATACCGCATGTGAATTACACATTTCGTCGGGTTAATGACACCTTCAATCTGGATAGCGATGTTTACCTAGAGGTGAGTACAGCCACGAGGATACAAATACTACTATATAATACTACAACCGCCTTAATATCCATATATTCCGTTACAATGGTTTGCCCCTAAATTCGACCTGCTTATGAAAAAAATTAAATTGATATTGTAATTTTATAATGATATCTTTAACCATTCTTGATATTGCAAATATAGGACTTTGAGAAATAAGCTTATGCACACAATTTATACGTTCGGCATAGTTTCATTTCTTTGTCTTATTCTTTCTTTTTATTTTATTTTTTGTTTGTATATTTTGCATATTCATATTTTTTGGGTTCAACTGCTGTTCAGTGTAGAGTAGTTTTTAGGTTAGCTGCCTCAAGTGGTACTTCGCTGTGGTGGTGGTGTTGCCCCACTTGAGACCCCAAAATTATGCACTTGAAGTGCGTTCCAATTTACATTGATTGCATTTGGATTTGTTTAGTTTGCCATCTTGTCGAAGGGCTCTATCCAAATATGGGATAAGTGTGTGCTCTACGCGAGTGCTGCCTAAATTTCTAACTCTCTTTACCTGTGTAAATCGTTCGCTCTGCGCTCTCTTTCTCCCTCTCTCTCTCTCGCTGTTTTGCTCGGAGTGTGCTGCAATTGCTGCAAGTGACTCTCTACAGCGACGGAAACAGCAACAACAACAATTTCGATATTTCCCATTTTGTTTACGCCTTCTGTTGTCTGCGAGCGTCTGTCGAGCCCTTTTTTGTTTCATTCCCACAACGTTCCGCCTAGCTCCAGACCCGGCTGCTTACCATGTGCGCTACATGTGCCCAGATTCTTGTCTACCTCCGCCTTCGCTTGGAACGGGAGCGGGAGCGGGAGCGGGGTAGAGGTAATACGGCACACACTTCCGGCTTCCCATTTGTTTCATTCTTTTTGTTTGGTTTCTTTTGATTGCCGCTGCCGCTAAGTATCAATAGGCATCCTCGCTGTTGGGCCAAGCCCAAATCGAACCGAATGCGAACGCAAGACTGAAGTCTGAAGAACCCTAAAGACCCCCACACCCCCTCTGGCAAGAGCCGCCACTCACCTCAATTCGGCAACGGCAGCGGTATCGCGAAGCAGCAGCTGCCTTTGTTTGACTGACGTCGGCCTTAAGGTTTACCCCTATTCCCTAACGTGCGCGGCGTCCTCTTTGAGTCGCGGGCTATCTCACATCAGCCTTAGTCACTGGTTCGTCCGCATGATAAGAACCGAAACTTGTTCAAGTAATATTCTGATACCAGTTTACCCATGATGATAGTAGTGCTTTGTACTTACTTACTTTTAGTTTGATCTTTCAAATAGATCTATAGCGAATAAGAAATATTTACAGATTTGCTGCGGCAGTTGTAAAAGAGATCTCATCTCAATATTTTTGTTAGTTATTATTTCTAAATGCAAAATTCATTGAACCCTTTTTTTAACAAAACGAATTTAAATTATAATTATTATTATTTTTTTTTAATCTGAACAGTATTACTAACTAAGCGATCTGCGAAACTTTTACAGACATTAGGAAATGCCATAACCAATAGCCAATGTAGAGGCTATATGTAGAAGCTATATAGGCTTATATGCGCAAAACTCCCTCCCCTTTTGAAGGTAACTTTATAAAACTTGGTATATATCCGACTTTTGGCTGCGGTCGCCTTTGACGACGGGTACGATCGGATTGGATTACTATAACATAAAACTGTCGCAGGAACCGTTCCTCCTTCCTGAAATAGATATCATAAGAAAAATATTTGTTTAAATCGAATTTCGTGTTGTTAATTATTGTTTATTCTTAATAATTCAAATAAATCGAACTTCGACTAAACATTTAGATGTCAGCAGATTAGGTCCGGTCCACAAGGGTATGTAATCTTCGGCGTGTTGTTTCTTGTTCAGTTTATTTTCAGTTGGGTTTTTCGCCAGCCGGGAAAAACTCAGCTGTAAAATTTGATTGAAATTAGCTGGTCATTGCAATAGCTGCCGGCTGTAAAAGAAGGAGTATGTGAAAAGGAGGAGGCAGAGTAAAATGGTTTAGGTGATTTCCAGCGGCAACGCTGATGCCATTGTTAAATTCAGGTCAACTAAGCGCAGCTCCGCTCTCTCTCCCTCCCTCTTTTCCACCTCTCTCTCTCTCTCTCTCTCTCTGTCTCTCTGTCTCTGTCTCTCCCGCTCGTTTTTGCTTGGCTCGTTGCGCGGCTCGGCTCGGATTTGGCTTTAGCTTTTTCTCTTCGATGTGGATGTAGGTCAGCTGACGCTGCTGCACTGGGCGTAGTTTTTTACGCGCGTCAGCAAAAGCAGCCGGAACAGGCATAGTCACAATTGAGAGCAGGCACCAGAGATGGAGGCAGGCAGTGCGGGATATGGGGTGAGGGGAGGGGGTGGTAAAAGCGGTCTCTGCTCCGATTTTGGGATGCAGGTGAGTTCACCATTTGCCGGCCATAGACATCTGTCGCGTTTGTTTGGGGGTCGTCGGGGTTGAACCATCAGTTCAGAGCTAGGCACGTCACATGGGGATTAGCCATTGTCATAATGGGGCTGACAATGAGCCAGCACTTAAGCCAATTCTGTTTGCGGTTGGCTGGCAAATGAGCCCACTAAGCTAATCTGCTTATCGACTGGTTGACTTGCCTGACTGTTTCCCCATTAAATGTGGAACGCGACCAAATTCTATAGGCGCATTAGACTTGGATACCAAAAGACTTACCAAAATGGAGTCCCTTATATATTCTGAAGAGTTTCTTGAGCTAGAAATTATTCAGTATGCAAAGAAACTGCAACTGCATAAGGGTGGATGGCCGTTAAAAGCAAACTTCACTGAGGGACCCTTACCTAAACAGACAACTCAAATCTTCACATTTATAAACAATGAGTAACACAGCTTAGATTTGTCTGTCTTAATTTTGACAACGTGTGCGAACGTAAGGAATATAACGATAATGACAATTGCAATAGGGGTTTATCTCTCCCTCTCTCTCTCTCTTTTGATTTTTGTTTATTTCTGTTCAAGCATGATTTTCAATCAGCTCAGAATCAACAACAAATAAATATGGTACGAAAAATGCCTTCAATCGCTGCCCCCTCATCATCGCTGATAACCGCAAACCTACTCTGTCAACGTCCTAGGGGCACTGGCTATTGTGTGTTGTGTGTGCTCGTTGTGTCTAGTCTGTTAATTCAAATTGTGTTTAATCAGCTCATGTTATTCAGTTGTGTTTTCTTTCCTCTCTATCCTGTTCAAGCCAACCCTTTGCCCCTACTTCCCCTCCTTCTCCTTTCCCCCTTTGTTTTTAGGCTCACACATTTGAATAGTTGCTGTTGCTGTTGTTGATGATGATCAATTTAACCTTCAAATAGCCACACAATTGCTCTTGACAACAATGACACCAACAACTAGCAACCTGTTTTCCCCCCATTCCACCCTACGACCTCACTAGGTTGTGTGAGCTGCTCTCTAGTGTTGATGAAGAGTCTCTCTCACTCTCTCACTCACTCATGCACTCACTCACTCACTCCCTCCTGTGCTGTGTCATCTGCTTGTCTAGTTGTCTGTCCAAGGTGATGACGCACTGTTGCTGCAAATGTGCGGGCAGCTTAAAGAGATGCAGGGGAAATGTACACAACATTTAAATGGGATTGTTCCACGCTATTCCTCTAGGTCTCTACACTGTCTGACTGGATAACTCGTTACGCACTGGAACCCGTATATAACACATATATGCTGTCTCTCCAGTTGACTCTCTTTCCAATTATTGATGCTTGTTGCTTTTTATTGTATTATCCCCTGTGTAAAATGTATTATAAATTGCTGCGAGTCTTAAGCCTATTTAGCCATGCTTCCTTGTGCTTACTTTCTCGAGTAAGGGCTGCTAGTGTTTTGGCCTCTATATTTGATGCGCATTTCTAATGCAAGAGAACAAAGAAAATTGCAACAAATTGTTGTGCTCTTTTTTCTTTTCTTTGTCTTTTAGTGCAAAAGCCAAACTTATCAAGTCAAAATTAAATTTCGAACGTGACAAAAACTTACAAATTTATTTTCTTGCAGTTTTCAATAAACTCGAAGTACTTTCTAAAGCATTGCATTTTGATATGCGCTGAGCATGTTGTAATCACGAAAGTTATGCGAGAAAGCCATTTTTCATATCGTTTGAATCCGAAGGAGAATAATCGACAATAGCGTTGGGCTTCCAAATTTAGTAGGGTTTACCAATTCAGATCAGGTTGCAAGATATACCTCCTACTCTGGCATTCTTGACCACAAAACTGTAATCCTGTGACACGCCACAGCTGTTTTAGCCTATGCATATTTGATGACTGGCTCGAGCATCGCTCGCAGCAAATGCCGTGCTGCAGCAGCTGGCAGCAGTTGGCAGCTCGCAGTCCGACTTCAAGGCAAGTCTGAGTTTACGAACTGGCCGACTATATTTAGAAGACCCCAATCGCAACAATCTGAAATCAAATTATCAAGCACTTTGAGCAGTTTCTCTTTCCCTCTCCATCTCCCTCTCACCCACTCTCCTTCCCTGTGTTTGCTGACTTTCATTTTGGGATATTGCAATTGAAAATACAATCGGAAAGATGCACACAGCTCGCCCTTGCCTTTTTTTCCATCTGTCGCTCTCGTTCTCGCTCTGGCTTTTCAGTTTTTCCGGCTGTCTGCCTGTCAAAAGGCCACCACAACAATTGCAACAAGAACAACAACTGCCAGGCAGCTGCCTTCACATTAACCAGATGCATCTGCAAGATACATGGCATGGCAATATGCCTACTTACTTACAGATACTCTTGTATCTGCTGTCGCTTTTATGACTCGTCATAAAACTTCTGCAATTCAATCACTTTTGTATGTGTCGCAGATACACACACACTTACACAATATTCAGATACTTAGATATATAAAGTCTGCTATCAGCCCAGTGTGTCTGGCCTGACTTCTTGTCTTGCCTCGGACTCGGAACGAGGCAAACTTGAATCAGGCATTTCATATTGAATGCCCTGGAACTGAGCTGCGGCTGCCTGTTTATCTCATTTTGACGAGCTGCATTGTTTATTTGTGCAACAAGCGTCGTCGACTTTGGAATGTTTATTTGCTTTTGCTGTATTTGCCTTGCCTTTGCCTGGCCTGAACTAATTTCATTTTGATTTCGATATATTCAAGCAGATACACAGCCAGAGCAGTAATTATCAACCAATAGCTAGCCGATGTTTTAGTACTCTTGCTGTGCCAGCACATTTATGGTAATCTAATAGTAATTTGATTTTGTCCAAAACTGTTCGGATTTTATAAATTGTAATCGTTTTACACATAAACATTCAGTTAACGACATATAATTCCAGATAAAGATGGAAGTAAAATTTTGAAAATGTCTATTTGCAGCCAAAAAGTCAAATTCCTTATAAGTAGTTAAACTAAGATCGACGGATACGTCTATTAATACCAGTTTACTCAACAGAGTCATATCAAACCCGTAAAGATCAATTCTGAGTGTTGGTTTTATTATGAGCTCATTGAATAAAGTAGTACGTGCGTTGCTATGAATGCGTAATACCCAGCACAAGTATATAGAAGAGGATGCCCCTGAGAGCGGCCGCATCGTTTACATATTTCAAATACTCTAAACACTTCCCCCCGCCCTCTCCAAATAAAAAATACGAGCAGCGCGCAGCGGCCACACAGGCAGTCATCGATACAAAAGTATTTGAAAACCAAACCGAGCCGTTGAAAACAGTTGAAAAAATCAAAGTCTTGGCCCACGCTTCGATCGACTGACTAACTGGCTAACTGGACTGGACTAGGCAGCAGGTTTCTACGACCCCACCCTTTGTGCCGCCGCTCGCCCCTATCGCTGTCTCTACGAAAAAAAATAAAACTAGAAAAAAGTTCAAGTTCAAAAACGTTTCGATTTCATTTTCGATGTGCGTCCAAATTGGATGTTTAGTGGGCGTCCCAAGTGGCTCATTTTGAAAACGATTCCCCCTCCTCCTTCTCCTCCTCCTCAGTCTTTCGCGTCTTCTGTCTATCTCTCTTTATCCCTCTCATTGTTGCTTGTATATTGTTTCTAGTCATGTTTTTCTCGAACATTTAGGAGGCAGCTTCTTCTTAGCCCCTTCGTCCGCTCGTTTCTCATTTCCCCGCAACGCCCCCCACCACCCCCCTCCCACCCCTTTCATGTTGTGTGAAAGTTTGGCGTGGTGCGTGTGACTATATACAATATATATATATATACATATATATTTGTTTTCTGATTTTTCTGTTAACGGCTTGAGAAGAAATCTCACGCGAACACGCTGCGGCATTGTTTGGATATCCGTATTTGTTTATATGCGCATCGATTTTATGATCACCAGTGCCAGCAACATAATTGACTCGATGTTGATGAGGATCTTAAAGTTTTTATTGGAACAGTTGCCGAATCTGTGTCAGTTGGTTAAGCGATCTATTTGATAACGGATTTTTAGATACCTTTGACGACAGCTGTCAAGAACTTTTTGGTCTTTCGGTATGAGGCACATCTGTCAAGTTAACTATCATTAAATAATCAGAGAGAAACTTAATTATTTACCACTAGGTAATAATAATACTTGATTGAAACACGCCAATGGCACTATTAATTTTTATTACTACATCATATTATATATCTTATATATATATATGTGTATTTATAGATCACATAGGGTCAATACTTGATAATAAAGTTCCTTTTGTTCATGTTGGGCGTGTTCGTATTTGCATTCACAATTATTTCCATACATGATGAAATACATATGTATGCCATATAATATGTGATCTTTACTCTCATCTAGAAATTGCGCAATTGTAATTCCGTGCTGGCCATTCTATTTATTTCTTTTTTTTTGTTTTGTTTTTTTTAGTTTAGTTTTGCTGGTGCGTCACGTCACGTGATTTGCATATGAAACGACTGACACGCCAAAGGCATGACTCCAGCTGGCTGGCTGGGCTGGGCTGCCCTGCCCCTACCACGTACCACCTACCACCTACCCAAGCTACTCCGTACCCCTCCTTGCCTTTTCAGTGCGGGTCTAGTGATATGCGTTTGTATACGTAATTTTCCCTGCCATTTGTGCGCACTTCCTCGACTTCCTCTGGCGACGCTTTTCAATAATTTGCCTCGGCTTTTTATTTATTCATCGAGCACAGGGCACAACCAACCAGTCTCTAGCTGCCCATAGACCTGTCTATAACTGTGCTCAGGCCTATGGATATGGATATGGTTATGGCTTTAACTATTGCTTTGGCCACTCGCTTTTAGGTTGTTGTTTTAGTTTAGCAGTTTTGTAGTTTGGTCTTTGTCGGCTTTGCTTCCTGTGTGATACGTCAAGCACAAGCAGCTCGATGACGTTTCCGTTTGGGGAGCCAACAGCAAGCCATTTGCCATGCGTATGCGAAGGCTGCCAAAATCACAGGATTGTGTGCAACTCTCTCCTGGCTGCTACTGTTGCTGCTGCTGCTGCTGCTGCTGCAGCTGCAACTGTAGTCTGTTCCCATTCTGTCGTGTAGGCGGACATGTGCCCTATGGCTCTAGGTTGCTTTGCATACCCTTGCTGAAGGAGCCATATCCGTTGTGATGATAGTTGGCTAACAACCTGAGGATGATGTAACGTTCATTAAGCAGAGTAGCTTATATGATGGAAATGAAGTATGTAGCTGCCACAGGAAGCTGGCCGATGAGTGGCAAAGATTGGAATTCAAGTGAGTTTTATCATCGGCATTCAGTGGATATTTGATCTTCCTATTTGCTGTTTATAATTTATGTTGCTTGAGCCGTTATCATCGCCTTCAAATTGTGGCGTTTGCTTGCTTTGTTCTCTGCATCACTCTGATTGCAGTTGCAATTATATATTCAGTTGCAGTTACAATGGCATTTCCAGTCGCCGGCGCAGTTGCTGTTGCTGTTGCTTTTGCAGTTGCAGTTCCAGTTACTTTTAACTGCCCCGGAAGCAGTTCGTCATGAAGCCGAGTCGGATATATATACATACATTCATATGTACATATTGTGATACAATATTATGTCGCATTTGCCGCACGACTCGGAGGCAGCTCGCTGTTATGCTGTTATGCGCATACATACATGCATAACTGTTACCGTACACACACTTCTGCTCATAACTGTTGTTTAGCTAAGGGCATTTGTTTAATTCGAAGAAAAACTGGTTTTTTCCATCATATCGCAGCGCTCGACTTGGGCTAT
Source organism: Drosophila planitibia (assembly GCA_035043785.1). Taxonomy (NCBI): domain Eukaryota; kingdom Metazoa; phylum Arthropoda; class Insecta; order Diptera; family Drosophilidae; genus Drosophila; species Drosophila planitibia. The sequence goes on from JAWNMS010000041.1 coordinate 1,337,163, forward strand.
GTTGACGTTCTAATTTCGGCGCTACGCTAAGAGCCAGGGCAGTCAGTAGGCTCTGAAGACAGGCTCAGGGGTATTGGGGGGATAGCCAGACGACGAGACCGCCAGTGTCGAAGTTGTCGCAGCTACAACAAAAATGTTTCGAGAGTCACAAACAACGCCTACGTATTCGTATGCCCCAGACAGCAACTAAAGACACACGACAACACTGTGGTGGCTGCAACACAGTAACAGTAACAGCAACAACAACAACAACAACTATATATGTTGCATTTCAAATATGAAAGTTTGTTTCGCCTCGCAATGCTTAAATTGAGAGCGTGCGACAAATAGCGCTGCCAACTTGTTGTTAAAGCAAGATGCAGCTTCATTAATTATTAATTTCTTCTTTTTTTTTTAATGTTATGGTATATCTTGAAAGACCACCGCCTGATCACCTCAGGCAGTTTTCTTGTATTCTACATGAATCTGCTACCCAGTGAAAATCCGTTGTTATCGCTTATTGCTCATTCTCGAATTTTTTACTTTTAATACTTGAAAGTGCTGCTTGATTTAAATAAAATAGCTGATCAGCTTATTCTGATTTATCTTTTGAAAATCGAATAATAAATCATTTCATTGAAATATAAGACATTTTTCTACAAAACAAACCAATAAATAAGAAATTAAACCAATAAATAAAATATTAAATTATAAATAATAAATCACATTAAAAATATTATAATTATATTTGAAAATAATCGTTTATATTTGGTAATATATTGGAAATGTATCGATTTATCAAGTATATTTCCTATCGTATAATTATCGATAGAATGGATTGACATCAGTTTAGTTTAAATTCAAGTTATGTTCGCTGCTTTCCTCGCATTGGATGAGGAATTTATAATGAAAATATCGATATTCTATATATATGAATGAGCATTTCTTAATTTATGTATAGGATCCCGAATCTCCAGCACATTCTACAATTTCTTTGCTAATTGGCTTATAGTCGCTCGATAGAATTTGGGTGGTCTGAATCATACTTAGTGCTAATTCCCATTACACCCACGCGAAACTACGGGTAGCATTCGCTGTCTCCCACTAAATGTGTCATGCGTGTGTTTGGTATAGTAAAAACTGTGCACACTTCCCACAGACAATTCTCAATTGGCAGTGGGGATGGAATATGGAATACACACAGAAATCAAAATGCCAAGGTTATTGCTGTCTTCCCTACTGCTGCTGCTCATAGAAATTTGCCTTGATTTAATTCAATTTAACGGCGTCGTTGTCCGCTGGCGCGTAATTTGCCAAACAAAAGGGCTGCCACCTTTAACTTAAGGGCGGAGGAAGGGTTTGTTGTCGTTCAAAATGTTGCCTCGTTTTATAGTTGCATAAAATGGCCATGGTGCAACTATGGGAACACAGGGATGCGGTAGCGAATGGGGCCAGTGTGGGTCAGAAGCGGATCCACGCAAGGCGGGCGCGCTCATGTGTCACTCAACTGCGAGCGAGGACACGCAAGTAGCTAACAACAACAATCACTATAAACAAGAATAAGAGCAAGGAGCAGAAGTTGGCACTCGCTAGTTTTAATGATTATTTGCATGTTGCATATACAAAAGACGACGCCAACATACATATAAATAATAAATGTGTCCCATTCCCCCATTTTACTTTTGTACTTTCTGCTTTCTGTGGCGCAAATCTGCTAATGCCTGTGCGCAGTTGTTTCCACCAGTTGTGTGTCCACTTCGATTGAACTTGATTGACGAGCTGCACTACCAATGTGGTTTTCGTAATTGATGTTACTTGTTGTTGTTCTTCTTCTTGTTGTTATTGTTGTTGCAGTTGCTGTTTTCGTTCCTTATGTGTCAAGTGGTGTTCTTTGTAGATCGTTCGCTGACTCATGGCCAGCCGTGAAGCTGGCAGACGTTGGTGTCCAATATCCCGGCATGAAATTTGATCAGGCCCCCTCCCAGCCCATAAACACACATGTGCATACACACACACACACACCCTTAGGTGGGTATCATATACACCCTGGAGTATGCATTGAATTACGAATGAAAAACTTGGTGCTGGCCAACATCTATGAAATGTAGACACAGGAAGAGAACTTATATAGTTTGCTTATACTTTTAATAATACTTTGTTTATTAATTATTATAGATATATATGTGTAGAAATATTCGTTGCTCATCTGGTTGGGCTTATAATAATAATATAATAATAATAATATCCCGCATTTAGCTTCAATCACTGGGTATGCGAAGAGTCGAGCAAATTTGACTTTAGACAGTTTACTGATTTTTTAATGAGTGTCAATGAAATTTCCGTTAGACGAACGGTATTTTTTTTTTTTTGGGCTGTTGCCTTCCGTTGGACTAACGTCAAAGTTACCCTGGCAACTCTGGGCCAAAACTTTGCCGGCTCCTTGCTTTTGTTGCTCCGCTCGCTCCTGTACTTGTTCTTATTGTTGTCGTGTCGGGGCGTAGTGTTGCCAATTCAATTAAATTTTGCACCCAAAACGGGCCCTAGCGACAAAAAAAATGTACTTTGCAGACGTACTTTTACACATTTTCGTTTCGTTATTCACAGGGCAGCCAACTAACAGCTACAGAAACAACAAGACCAACCCAACACACATCGACCTCAAACAGCAGAAAACGAACAGCAAGTTATTCAATTAAAAGTTCACTCAATATCCAGTGTCCCCTTTCACACTCCCCATCCTTCGTATTACGCCTGGCTTGATCCTGTTTGTACCCCACTCAATTTTTTTAAGCATCCTGATTGTTTCCCACAAACCAAAAAAAAAAAGGAGCTTTTCTGGTTTTCCTTTTTTTTTTTAATTTGGCATTTATATTCTAAACGTCGATTAAGCTATTGAAACATTCATTTGGCTGGAGTAACTGCAACTTGAAGTCTATGACATAAAAATGGATAGATTTGAAAAATAATACATAATATCAAATTGTTGCACACTGGTTGCAACGATCAATACTTTAATCTTTGGCGTGTGGTGTTTGACACAACTGTGCACTGCTTTCTTAGAGACGCCGAAGACTAAATATCCTCCTAGATCCGAATCAACCTGGCGACATCTAATTATTGGTCCGAAATATTAATATGTATTTAATTTTGTGAGATTGGTCTGGATATCTTGGTGAAAAGACTTGGTTTAAACGAGTACAAATAAGATTCCTATAACAGACATATAAATTAGTGATCCGATATGATAGATTTCAACGTATTTAGTGGCCGAGCCGAAAAGTCACCTTTAAAACTGAGAGAGTTCTGCATACATACAAAAAAAAGGATAATCGAACATGGCTATATCCACTTTATCAGGTCGGAAACGTCTCTTAAAGCCTCCACAAAGATATAGAACTGCGCGCAAAATCAGCTTAAGTTCTGAATAATGTTCGAATAGTGACTTTCAACGCTGAGTGATTGGAAGGCAATCCATCCAAGAAGACTTTCTTAATCAGGATATGTAACGGACACGAAAGGCATTTGCCCTTTTAAACCACAGATATGCAATAACAGATATATATTTTCTTTTTTTTCGCATTGCTGATCATTGACAAATCGCAAATGTGGGTGTTGAATACAAAGATAAATTTGCAGCTATCAATTATATTTATGTTTACTTACAATCATTGTATATATATATTGGCGAGCTTTAACCCAAGTTTCATCCTCATTTTCAGAGCCTGGGCATTCTGGCCTCCATTCCAGCCGGCCTGCTGATACTCTCGCTGCTCGGCCTGCTGCTGTATTTGCTCACGCGTTGCTGCGATCGCAAGCAGCGCAAGCCGAGCGCCCAGCGTTGCCAGAGCTGCTCACTGGTCATTATAACGTTGATGACCTGTGCAGCCATTGGACTAGGTAAGTGCCGGTGCATTGAACCCATTCATTGCCTTGTGTTTGTGTTTTGCTGCATACAAGCCACGCTTCCAACGCCGCCCTCTCTTGGCCTTTGTCCTGTGGCCATGCCAAAGGCAAGAGAGCACTTCACCGTCGCGTGTTTAACTTGGCAATTAGCCAAAAGTTGCCGTCGCCCATTGCATTGCTCCATTACGTGTGCGGCTTGGTTTTTGACACGTATCCAGATTTATGGCGGCCGATCGACGGCGGAGTCGCGTCAACTGTCAAGCATGAGCGGAATATGAGTGAGACGCTAACCATTAAGTAATAAACTGCAATTTAAAAAAAAAAACAAAAAAAAAACAAATAAATAAATAAATTTGCCCATTCGGTATATAAAGTATGTCAAAGTGCCAAAGGTAATGCCCCTAATCAAAACGAGTTGAGTCCATCACAATGAAGCCATCTCCACAACAGTGCCGGCGACAGATACAGCTACAGCTACAACTACAGTAACGACTGCGAGTGCCATCATTATAATCCAACCTCCGCATACAATTAAATAATAATTAAATTAGCGCTCTTAATTGGCTCACAAATGTGACCACGATCTTTGTCGCTAGACGCTCAAGCAACAATCGACATCATCTCTTTTAGGGAGAGTTGAATTAGAATTAGCAAAATAGTAAATAGTAAATAGAATTAGAAAAAGCAGTAGTCTTCTTCACTCAAGAGCACCTGAGTTCAACTTCTTTCTCTTAGACCATTACAATCAGATCCATTACTGCGGATATCTTCCTTGATTTTCATTTAATTATCTCCACTGGTGGACATAAGTCCCTCTTCCTGAAATTGTTGTTTAATTTCCCCTCTTTTTTATTTTAGGTTTATATGGCAATGATGATTTCCACAATGGTCTGCTGCAGGCCTTCAGCTCCGGCAAGAAGGTGGAGAGTCTTGTGCTTAATCTTAAACAAGAGGTAAGTTTCCAAAGACTACAAAATGCAGGAATACTTTCCTTATTGAATACTCACCGAGGAAACTGGTCTCGCAATTCCAATGAAATAAAAGCAAAATGCAAAAATGCATGAAATACAGTTGAAAATTCTTTGACCTGATTGCTGAGAATTTATACAGTGTGTCTTGCAAAGTTTGCGAAATCAGAATTGGTGCCAAACAGTTTTTATTAAAGAATTTTCCATTTGCATCTGCACATTTCAATTTCACACATTTCATTCGATTAATGCACTTGCCAGCGTCATATTTCAGCCCATGATTATATTGAGTTATACAGCAAAGAGAGATATGCCCCTGATTCCCTATGACCCCCCACAACTCAACACATTTTGGTACACATATGTATCTCTTTCGGCGAAGGAGGAGTCCGAGTCACATAGGACACGCTGTCACGCTAGTCAAAGCTATGGCTTTGATTTTCCTATTCATCAACTTTGTCAGCTCATATTTATTATAAGCGTGTAGAGGATATTATAATTTTGCGGTGACGTGTGTAACGCGGACCCCAAAAGTATATATATATATATATGATATTCCCGATCGGCACCACTTACCGTGTCGATATACCCATGTCCATCTGTGTGGCTGTATTCATTACTGCCCACTCCCATACAGGAACCCTCGGTCACCCTTTCTGATACGATATAACTACACAAATGTGGCATATTCAGTCAGCAGTTAGAGAACATCTAAATAAAATTTGATTAAAACTTACAAAAATATAGAAATAATAACGAACTCTGAACTCAAATTAGATGTTAGCTATTTTACTCCGGCCTACAAGGGTATATAATGTTCGAGGTGCCAAAGATAGGCGTTCCTTCTTGTTTTTATATGCATATGTATATAAACACACACACACACACACATATATATATATATATATATTTATATACATATATATAAACCGATAAGGCAAAAGGTTAAAAGAGTGTGACGAGAAAAAAGCGATTGTGGGGGAGACGACGCAAAGAGTCAGAATCAGAGGGAAGAACGAAGGGCGGATGAGGGACCGAATTGTGGGTGGTGCAGGGTTTAGGTGCGGACAAGATGATACTGTGGCCTAAACAGATGGCTGGCATTGCTTGGCTCTTAACTTAAATGCTATTAATTATCTAGGCACAGGACTAAACACACATCTACTCGCACAAACATGAGAGACAGCCAGACAGTGGTCGGGGCTGGGGCTGGGGCTGGGGGTGGGATTGGGTCTAGTTCGGTCTTGGGCCTTGCGTGAGTCGGTATTCGCTGCTTTTAGGCAAGTCCTCGACCCTACGCCCTGTCACGCTTCCCATGTCTGCAGTGCCCCTCTCCTCGCTCCACTCTCTCTTTCTTTCCTTCGTTCTTTCTTTCTCTTTGGCTGTGTACTCAGCGCATTGCACAAGTGCGGAAGCAAAAGCATTAAGGAGGGGGGGAAAACTACTATGTTTATGTGCAACGTTTTCGTCCTTTGTTTCTGTTTGCCAGCTGTATGTCTGCCTGAGTTGGCGACTTCTTCTCATCTATCTTTCAGTCTGTCTCTCTCCCTCTCTCTCTCTCTCTCTCTTTCTGTGTGTGTGTGTGTGTGTGCACCAGTCCTTTGTGGAAGCTTTCGCTTTACCCATTTTTGGTCATTAACTTTTGAACTGCTCTCACCTGCTGCTACTGCTGTGAGTCAGCGACTCGGAGTAAGTTAAGTAATGGACGAACCCTACTATGCACATATCCAATGGCTTTTCGGGGGTAGTTGTCGCACAATATCGCTTTTATAATCAAATGCGACAACATCTTGTTAGCGAAAACAGCTTTAATCTATGCGAATTACTCCAGGAGAGTTGGATTAAGGATATCGCAGAGATACGTGATGACATATCTTATAGTTATTTGGCTCGCATTGAAGGAGACGTGTCCTAGCACGTCTGTCTTGGCTATAACATACAGCCGGAGCGGATCTGAATCGGATTACTATATCATATAGCTCTCCTATGAACAATCGTTCGAAAGATGAGTTCTTGGATAAGTTCTTGTTTGATATCCGGGCAAATTTTAGTCAATACGCGTGTTCATTTGCTCGCCACATTTGGAGAGCAAAAATCACCCACATCGGACCACTATATCATATAGCTTTCATATGAATTATCTGTTGTTTTTTTTTGTAATTATTTGTGAAAGTTAAATGTCAGCAGATTAGCTTCGCTCTACAAGGGTATGCAATCTTTTAATTTTGCTTATATAGTATTCACATTTTGAAATAATAGATTTATATAAAGTGATAAGAATCTGAGCAAAACTCGGCTAACGTAAAATATTTTTTATTTTGCTTTTGTTGCAATAAATCTCATATTATCCTCAATGCCTGCTGTGCTTCATTTTACGCAAAAAAAAAACGTTCTCAAAAAAATGTTCACTTTTTGTTTCTGTGTGCTCTAAAAAGCGTAAAAGTTGATTACCAATGAGCGGTTCAGTTCCACTTTCTTTTTTTTTGTGCGTGCCACACAAGAAGCGTTTTAATTGTTGTGGTAAATTTATAAAGTTGAAAAGCCCTTTATTTAAATGAATACTTATTAGAAGTAAAAAAAGTATTGTAAAATGCTTGGCTGGTAAACAACTGTTTGGCTGTCAGGGTTGCCAGCATTTTAACATGTTTTCTTCACATCAAGATATGGAAGTCTATTGGTTTTATATAATGTCCATTCCGCTGTCTGTAAAGTTAGAGTCACCAAACTTGGTTGGTGACCTCTTTCAATGATCGACAGCGATCACGCTATATACCGGCTATATCTACTATAGTTTTTGAGCCAGAGCCACCCAATTGGGAAGTATTACGCCCGAGTGCAACGTTCTCAGTTGTTTTTTTATCTTAGAACCTTAAAACCACATATTTGAATATTTGATCGTTGCTAACTTTACTAAAATATTTGAATTCACTAACTTACAGACTGAAACCATCAAGCGTGATCTCGAAACGAAAATGGCCTCACACAATGTGGTGGCCCAGGTGGAGAAGCCGCATAATCAATCAATCAATCAAACGGCTGTCATGCTGCTCATCGCGACGTCCCGTTTGGTAAGCGAGAATACTTCACGTGCCGTCACCTCGCTGGACAACATGGTCCTCTACTTCATGAAGACAAAGGGCAGTGAGAATGAGACCTCTTTAATGGGCATACTGCACGTACGTCTTTATATTATATTATATTATATATATATATATATATATATATATATAATCTACTTTTCCTTCTCCCAGCTTGGCGATTTGTACGAGTCCATACGCTGGCCGGCTACATTGGCATTCCTCACCCTGCTGCTCTTCCTGTGCACTGTGCTCGTCATTGGTGTCGCCCGTCGCTCCCGATGCACTCTAATCTTCTTCAGCGTTTCGGGCTTGTTTTGCATCATCATCTGTTGGCTGCTAGCCGGCATCTATTTGGCCTCCAGCGTCGCAGCGGGCGACTTTTGTATGCGCCCGCATGAGTTCATGTGCCGGCAGGTGGGCATGGTTAGTAACATTCCGACAGTTTGGCGCCAGTTAATGTCTCTATAATGAGCTCTCTCCTCGCTTCTTTCGATGATTACAGCGGAGTCCATATGTCTACTTCCTCAACTGTGGTACGTTGCGCAATCGGTTTATCCTTCGCCTCAACGAGTCCGGGATCTGGTGGAGCGTGCTCGTGAGAGCGTTGAAATAATGCAACGGTGAGAACCAAGTAACAGGCACAGCCGTGTACCAGCTTCTAACTTATATATATATATATGAATATCACAATCTTTGGCACAGCATGAGCCAGGACACGTATCCACGCATTGATATACAGCGCACCCTGAACGCCATGGACAACGATCTGGAGGAGACTAAACGAAATCTGACCAATCTTTCGGCCACACTGGACAGACGCGCCATTGACCGCCATTATGCCGAGGCACTGCAAGGCCTCTGCGGCATTGGGTTGCTCGGCCTCAGCCTGATGATGGTCGCCGGGCTGCTTACCTCATTTCTGCTCACTATACTCGTCTATGCGGACTCTCACGCCTGGATTTATTTGAGCAAGCGGTAAAAAAAGACAAACAAACAAAAAAAAAAAAAATAAACGAAATTTGTGGAGTTTGTTGCATTTTCAACACATCTTTTATTTGTTTGCAGGCCCACACTGGACGGCGACAAGTCGGAGACGGCGCCACTGTTTTCCGCCTCAAATGCACCAAGCGCAAGCATTTCGCCGACGGCGCCGATGAGCACGGGCACCATTAACCGTACGCTTCTGCATCATCAGCAGGCGCATGGTGGACCCATTGGCGGCAGCGTGGCCGGCGGAGCTGTAGCTGGACAGACGGGTACACTGCCTAGTGGCAGCAGCTTGGCCGGTGGCAATGGGACCGGCTCATATAGGAATGGCTCAGCAGGCCTGCGACAAGGGTTGGCATCACCACCATCATCACAATCAAGCAACAATACATCAACTTACCACCACCACAACAACAACCACCACTACAACCACAACCACACACAGCATAGAACTAACTTAACGGTAGCGGCGTCGGCAGCGGCGGCCTCATCGCTGGCCAGCCGCAACAACGGCGGCCGCCGTTCGCCGTCGCCGCCGCCCGGCTATGATTTGGTGCATGGCACAAGGCATGAAGTTTAATTTCTTATTCTTTAGTTATCGCTTTAGTTTTGCCTTAGTTTAGTCTGTAGACAAACCGTTAGACAGTCGACTGCACAATTTTTTTTTATTACGAATTTTGATTTGTCCACGTGTACATTTTGTTGCTTTACTCTAGTTGTCTTTGGTTTTCAGCTTTTGATTTCACTTTTGTTTATTTTAAATCACACTTGTTGTTGTAATTTGCCCTCTGCCTAGCCCACTAGGCCTCGACCAACTGCATGACATAAAGTAGCTTAAGTCACATATATCCAATATATATATATATACATATATATTCACACAAGGACAACAACCTAACGCATAACGCAGACACGATACATGCACCACCAGCAGCAGCAGCAGCAGCCGACGCAGCATTGGGTGTAGTTAAGCAACGAGGCGCGATTTAAATCATTTCTTACTACTGGTTGCAGCTTCATTGATTTATCACCCCATTTATCATTCCCATGCAGATATCCTGCAATAACCGTTTGCTCGAACTGAGAACAAAAATCTTCAAGATATAAAAAGAACAACAACAATTTTAGACCGAAGCAAAAGGACGAATGCTAACTTCAGCAAGATAGACTTGAAAAAAAAGGGCGAACAGACGGACTAACAATGATCTACAAGGGTTTAATACAAAATCGAACTAAAAATTAGCACTTTCAATAAAAAGCTCATCTCGAAATATCTAAAAACAACTAGGAAATAAATGTAGACACCATACAAGTATACATTTATAGTACACTTATCATTTCTTATTAAAGCTAGTATTTTTACTCGAACTTGCCTTTAGTGATGCCACAAATCTTTAGATAGCAGAGAGCGCGAAAGAATAGTGAACTCAAATTTGCAACAGGATAACTATTAATGAATTATTTAATGGATATAGTACAATAGATTCCCTACATATTAATATTTCGCTGCTTGTTTTCATTTAGTGTGGAAGGATAAGGATTATAAGATGCATATCAGAGTTGCCTTACAAAAAGAAATTCAATTATCTCAGCTTGCCATTGTGTAACAATATTTGCATTATGTACAGAATAAGCAAAATTTTAGACACAAAATGTTTTCAAAATAATTCTATGACTAACTCAATAAGAATTCGGTTTTTAAGAAAATAAAAATAAGAACATTTTGAGTCTTTTATATGCAAAAGTTGTACATTTCTTTCGAGACAATTTCTGATAATCTTGATATCTAGATATCGGTCACATCGAAGTTTGGTAAAAACTTCTGATCTAAATGTGTTGAAAGAAATTCGTATATTCGTGTAGAAAACCGGGCCGAAAGGAAATCAACTAATTTGTATGTGTGTATAAATGGTGCACAGGTCACTGTATATGTATATAAAACAAATACATCTTTAATATCATCTAAAAAAAAGAAGAATTATAATAATAAAATAAATAAATCAAAATCGCCGCGACTTATATGCCTGACTACCCCTAATGTTGCAACTAGTTAACGTTTAAGGTTTACACATTTATTGCAACAAAACTACTCACTAAAAAATACGTTACTCATTACGTATACCGTTATGTATTTGCAGATCCGGCCACCATACGCTGGGGCGTCTGCCATCGCACCACCAACAGTCAGCGTCGTATTTGCCTGGCCCAAACAATGGCAAATACGCGACGCTTAGCAAGCAGTGTAAGACGCTCGAATCGAACGACTTTTACTGAGATTCGCTTGCCTGCAACACGTATGCAGGCAATAGCAACAACACGCAACAGCAGCAGCAGCAGCAGCAACAACAACAACAACAACAGCAGCAGCAGAACCAGCAGCAACAACAACAGCAGCAGCTACTGCAGCATCAACAGCAGCAGCAGCAGCAGCAAATGCAGCAACAAATGCAGCAACAGCAACAACAGAAACAACTACAGCAACAGCAGCAACACCACAGCAACAGCACCACACTGAAAAACATATTCGCATCGGCAACGCTGCCCCGCTCAACGGGCAGCTCCATACGTTCCGTGCTGTCCGCCCAGACGGCTAACGCGATGTGCAAGTCGACGGGCAATGGACTGGATGCTGACGGCCTGGTCGATGATCGGGATCCGCGCGACGTCACCAACAACAGCTTCAATCGCTTCGATCCCAAATACATTAGCATCGGCCCCAAAGCGGTGCGTGGCAGCAACAATCTGAATATTGTGGCCGCCGCAACGGCAAACAAGTGTGCCACACTGCGTCATGTTGGTCGCTACGGTGGCTCGTTGAAGGGCGCCTCGCCGTCGCCAAATTTGCGTAGCGCCAAGACGCCCTCGATAGCCACCGTGTCGAAGGATTACTGCCAGCAGCCAGACTGCATGCCTCAGGTCTATACCGGCGGCTCTACGGACATGCTGGTGCCCAGCACGACGCCAGCGGTGGTGCAGCAACAACAGCAGCAGCAGCAGCAACCACAGCCATTGCAACAACAACAGCAACATCAGTTGCAAATGCAGTTGGTGGCGCAGCAGGTCGCGCCACCACCACCGCCTCCGCAGCAGCAGCAAGTGCAGGCACAGCCACAGCTGCAACCACAGCACGCGCCACCTCCGCCACCCAAGCCAAAGATAGTCAATACCTTTACGGAGATACCCGGTACAACCGGCGTGGGCAGCTCTTATGCCAAAGAGCAACAGCAGCTGCTGGTTCTGCAACAGCAGCAACAGCAACAACTGCTCGCTCTGCAACAGCTGCAGCAACAGCAACAACAACAACAACAGCAGCAACAACAACAACAGCAACAGCAGCATCATCCACCGACAACACACATTCTGCCCCCCTCAGCCGTCTATAGCATTGAAAGCAGTGCGGTCTATCCGACTCCAGCAGCAGCAGCAGCAGCAGCTGCTCAGCAGACAGCGCCAACGGCGGCGCCACGCGTGCAACGCTCCCTGAATCCGGCCTCCATAGTTAATCAGCCGCTGCCAGAGATACCCGTGCAGTCGCCCACCGGAAACATTGGCGCTCCTATCGCCCAATCGAAGATCAGTTCGCAGCCGTTGTGCGCTGCCACATTGGGTCAATATCGGTCGCTGCAGCGACCACAAACAGCGGCACAGCAGAAGCTGCAGATTGCCGCGCAACAGCAGCAGCAGCCGCCGTCGCTGCCGCCCAAGAATCGTCACAAGAACTCCCGGGATGCCAGCAATGCCAATCATATGCAAACGCTGCCGCCCAAATCAGCCAGCTTGCGACAGCAGCAATCCGCCAGTTTTGGTTATGAGCGCGAACGAGATAGAGATCGTGAAAGAGAAAGGGAGCGTGAACGTGACCGTGAACGTGACCGTGACCGTGAACGTGAGCGTGACAGAGAACGTGAAAGACCACGACGCGCTGAAGCGCTGGATAATGCGCGCAGTTATGCAGAGCAGCAGCTGCAGCAGACATCATACGGAGCTCAGCCAATGCTGAGCAGCATGAAGAAGCAGCACTCCTACGACACCGGTACCTACCATCATCAGCAGCAGCAGCAGGCTTACTACCAGCAACAGCAACAGCAGCAGCAGCGCCAACACAACAACAACTATCATGGCACAGTTGCGAGTGGCGGCAGCAGCAGCAGCAAGCATCATCACCAACAGCAGCAGCAACAGCAACAACTACTGATGGAGCAGCAGCAGGCGTTGTTCTATCGCTCACTGAAGCGTGGTGGTGGTGGCGGGTCTGGTGCTGCCGCAGCGGCTGCTGCTCATGTTAATAGCGATTTGTATTCCGTGACGGAGTTGTAGGAGTGCGCCTGCTGCGGCGGCGGCGTTGATGTTTTGCGGCGTGCCACGAACTGTTCGACGGGCACGAGCACAGCATCAGCGTCGCTGCACGCAGCAGCGGCGGCAGCCTCAGCCAGTACACAGACTCAAGCTCAAGCTCAAGCTCAAGCGCAGCTTAACCAGGCGCCCATACCGCTACCGCCCAAAAAGCATCGCGCACCGCAGCAACAGCAGCAGCAACAATCGCTGACGGCCTGCAATGCGAATCTGTGCGATGATCACGAATATGACGAGTACTGCCCGCAGCAATACGAGTCACAGCAGCAGCAGCAGCAGCCCACCCAACAGCAGCAGCAGCGTCATGGCAAACAGCAACGCGCTGCCACTTTCGACGTCACGGACGCACGCGACTACGAGCTGAAGCGTCTGGGCAATCGCCGCTCGCAACAGCAGGCGGCTAGCAGCAAGCGCAATGGCGCCACTCAAGCAGCAGCAGCAGCTGCTGCTGCCGCCGCCGCCGCCGCAACAGCAGCAGCCAACGAACAACAGCAGCAGCAGCAGCAGCATCATCATCATCGCACACACGATCGGGAGCGTTCACGCAGTGATCATCGCATTGCCAGCTATGCCTGCGAGGATGCCACAACAACGGCGCTGTGTAGCGCTGGCTCCATGAGTCTGCTGGCCGCCAATGGCAGTGCACAGCAGCAGCAACAGTCGCATCGCAGCCACCAGCAGCTGCAACAACAACAACAACAACAGCAGCAGCAGCAGCGACGAGAAAAAACGTTTAAAGTATGATTTTTAGAGACGTCATAAAAATTGCCCAGCCCGCGACAAGTTGGCTACAACGACGACGACGACAACTGCGGTGGTGGTGCAGCTACGCGCAGGCGACGCACGCACTAAATATTAACAGCAACAACAACAACAACAACACCACCCATAACGACGACGATGAAGCCAACTAGCGTTGCGGATTTTTCTAATAATAAGAAAATTGCACACACAAAAACACACAAAAAATCAAAAGCGAAAATTCTCAAAATGTGACCCCAAAAGCAATTGGCCAAAACTGTGGCATTTGTATGCCAGCCCAGCCCAGCCCAGCCCATTATAGCCCCCTTCTTTCCTTCTGCCCGTACGTACCTTTAAATAATATGTGAAAGAACTAGCGATTTGTATTGCCAATTGGCCAAGTTAAATGAAAATCTATTGCGAAAATATGCTCAATTAGTTCAAAAGCGAATGTTGCAATTAAATGTTGCAACTTGACGATAAGCCGTGCCTCATGCAAATGCACACAACACATACACCACACAACATATACACACACACACACAGACACACAAATATACACATACTTGTACATGCCGCGCTCCTGCCCCCCTCAAATAGTGCGCCGCCCTTTGTTCTCATTCATGTGTTACAGTTGCCACCTGCAGCAGTTTGTTGCAGCTGCCGCCAATTTATTAACAATTGTTTGCTCCGTGTTGATGTCTATTGTTATATATAATTATCAAACCAATTTTTTTATCTATACGTATATATATATATATGTATATGTATACATATATATATATGCCTTACTCTAATTAATTATAGATGTGTTTATATTTACGTTTAGTGCAACTTGGTTAAGTTAATTTAAGTCATTATTATTTATTTATGCAATTCCGCAGCTCCCCACAAACTACCAAAATAACTTTATTTAAGACCAAACGTTTTTTTTTTAATAATTATGTTCTTAAACCGGGAATTTTACAATTTGTTTATTATTTAAAAATCCGTCGCGAGACTGTAAACAGTGAAACGTTCGTAATTTTTGTGACGTCAGAAATCTAAAGAGAAGTATTCAAAAACTAAACAAAAAAAAAAAAAAGAAAAGAAAAGAAACAAAAAAACAAATCACAAACAATAACAACAGTAATTGTAAAACCATTTTAAATGTTGAAAGAGAAAAGAAAACTGCAGCGAGCAATAAAAGTGAGAGAAAAGCGCTGCAAGCCATAAAAAAAAATGCAAAACAAAATTCTTTAACTATTTTACAATCTAACAAAAACAAAAGCAAAAGCAAAATAAAATATATATACATACATATACATAACATAACATACATATATGCATACATAATGAATTACGTATATTCAAAACATGAAATTATAATGATGATATAATGATGATATTATTAACGAATGTTCAGGTCAATAACTGCATTTAAAACAAATTTGTTAGGCGTTAAATATATGCTCCTTTTATATACAAAAAACAACAAAAAAAAAAAACAAATCAAAAGAAAAGAAAAGAAAATAAAATTACATATACATATACATATACATATACATACAACATACAAGCTTACATACCATACAATACAATACCACATACTACAAAAGACGTTTGCATGGACAAATGATAACAGAAATTAATGTACATTACATATTATATAAAATAAAATAAAATAAACAATGAGAAAATCCGAAATAATTCAAAATGAGAATAATAACACTTAAGCACAGCCATTAAATTCGTATATAATTTAATAATATACATGCATAAATATACACACATAGATGCATACCTAATGAGAATAAGATAAATACAGCAATGTTAACAAAATGATATGGAAATGCATAAGAAATTTAAACTCTGCTGTGCAGATGCAAATAAACAAAAATCAAATAATATACGAAAGAAATAAATGAAAAACAACCAAAAAGTCAATCTAAGCATTTTCTTAAATGTGAACTATTCAAATATTTTGCATAAATACGCATGTATCTCATACTTTCCGATCTAAGTATATAGTCTACAAGTTGTACATACATACTTCTAAGAAAGGTTCTCCCAGCAGTTCTTTCTTTCCCTCTCTCTCTCTCTCTCTCTCTATCTCTTTGCCATTCTCCCTCTCTCACTCACTCACACACACACACTCACACTCACAAGCTGCAAGAAGTGGAATCTGTTGCACAAAACAAAACAAAAAAAAACAAAAAGAATATACGTATTTAAAACATACAGTAACATTCCATAAAACATATTTGTATGCTCCTCATATGACGCACATGACAGCCTTCTCTCCTCCTTCCCTGCCCACCAGTTAGTTGCCCTTCTCCTGGTTTTTCCCTCAGTGTAGTAGTCACAAGTTGTTGCACACAAAACTTTGCTCAATAAAAACAAAAACAAAAACAAAAACAAGTTAACAAACACCGAAAATTAGTTCATTCAGAATTTGGCAACAAATATATTGATTGTTACAGGCTGTTTACACTTGTATATAAGTACGTTTACCGTAATATTTATAAGTAGAAAACTGCAACAGCAATATAAAGATACCATATGCGGTACATGAACATGTTTTTTTGTTGTGTGTGTGCTCTGTTGCACTTTACGAAATTTCATTTGGGTGCCGAAAGAAAAATAATAATAAAAAAAACGATTTGAATGCAAGACAACATGTTTCAGAAAGTAGCGTAGTGTAGTGTCGTCTACCCTATAAGGCCAAAATAGTTTTTTAACAAATAAGAAATCCAATATAGAATATAATTAAAATATACCAAATAAAAATGAACAAATGTGCAGTTAGGCAGGTATTCAGAACACTTCTAGCAATTAAGTCTAAGCCGAACTATAAAAAAATATAATTATTGATGATTATTAATATAATTTTTACCGAATAAACAAACTTAATGAAAAACGATAACGAAAACCACAAAAACTCAAAGTGTTTAGACGTTTTAGCTCTTGACAAACAAAAAAAAAACTAGCGCACTTTTTCTTACTTAAAAAAGATTTAATCAAGGAAAACACATAAAAATCAAAAAAATTAAAAGAAAACAAAATACGAGTAACCCAATCCTACAGTAAGCGAGACGCAAGACGAATTTTAGAGTGTGCCGTTTTTAAATAAATTAAGATTGTATTTTAGTAATTTTTGTTCAGTTTTTTTAATACCCGACCAACATGGCTTATCCTTAAGGGGACTGTTGTTGCTAGCCATGTGTACAGCTGCGAAGACAGATAATGACGATCTACACATGTGTGTACATTTATTTATGCTCCAATCTCCTGTTACAACAATTTTAATGCATATTATATTATTATTGTAATAACGATATATAAGTCTGTACATTTGTTAAAATTTCTAAGCTCGTAAGGTCTTAAGGCAAAAACCCAGCGTACATCTATGTCGTCTATGTAGTTGTTAGTTAAACCAAATTACAATTACAAAACAATTACAAAAAAATCAAACCAAAATCGTGAGAATAATACAGAAATTATTGATTGATTGGTAATGAGTAACAATTGTTGAAAGCAAACGCTTTAAAATCAAAAAATTAAATGAATAAACACAAAAAATGCAAAAAAAAAAAAATATAATAATAATTATATAACAGTTGTGAACAAATTATATTTACATAGCGTATAAATAAATAAATAAATTGCATAACAATTGATTTAAAATACATAAAATAATTAACCTTTTTGTATAATTAACGATTGCGTCACCACTATCCACTGGGCCACACTTCCCAGGAAGCGGGTGTGGCAGGGTCCTTGCCAGCGACACTAGTGCCACTGGCCAAGCAAGTAGGTTCGACAACCAATTTTGCATGAGTGAAGGTCGATCCATGGTTTTTAAAAATAGGGTCACTTTTGACAAAGTTATGGGCTTGGAATGTTTTGAATCGTCCCAAGGACCATCTTTCGAGGGTATAATTTCAAGTTTTAGAATCCATATTGTATCCACGAGTTGCAGTTGCTTCCCCCTGCACAGAGATCCGCGATGTGAAAAGTGAAAAGCAACGCAAAAATTAAGGAACCTTTAAATAAATAGGGTGTTTTATTTTTGTTCGTCTAAGGGTTTTTGCATGTTTAAATTAAGTTTACTTTAAGCAACATGCAAAGATAAACATACGTGTGAAATGTTAGTATCGATAAACTGAATAAATTAAATGTGAACGCCGCCATAATTGGAAACTGAGCGCTTAAGTTTTGTGGATAAAGGGAGCGCAACTAAAATGATATTAGGATGTGGTGTGGCCGATAAAGGTTGGTGAACTAACTTTCTGCAACTAATCCACCGATGGATGCCGAGTTCGTTTTATAGTGTTTTCTTATTGTCTGTTATTGCCAATGGCCGTTATTGTAGTCGTTTGAATATCAGCTGCCTTAGTGATGTGTAAATTTGTATAGTGGTTGTATGTTGACCCACATCTATAGAGTGTATTGGCTGGAAGGAGCTGCTCCTTTCAGGCAAACCCATTAGTAATAGCATATTTAAGTATGTGACCATATACACAATAAGCAAATTTAATATATATCCTTCTACCATTTTCAATAAATATCGCACAAAAATATCGATAGCAAATCGTAATTTAAACAATCGTTGCAGGGAGGGAAATATTGACATTCCCAGCTCGCACGTTGTTGTTTCGTCTGCTTTTAAGCTGAAGCAAAATGCCACCGGAGGTGCAAATTACGAGCGACAGTGACTTGGATGCCGTCTTAGAGGAGTTTAAGGCCAAGCAGCCACGACGCGACAGCATTGGCCCCAAATATAACTGCAGCATTGGCGGCTGTGACGCGACCTTCAAGCGTCTAGACCATTTGGATCGACATGAGTACCATCACACCGGCATTGTAAGTGGAGACTATTTTCAAATCTTATTTAATATTTAATAAATTTGACTTCTCTGGGGATGTTAGAAGAGACACGCCTGTAACTACGAGGGCTGCCTGAAGAGCTATACGATAGTCACACATCTGAAGCGTCATCTGCGCAGCACGCATGAGCGTCCGGAGGCGCCCCAGAAGAATATCAAATGCAGCCTGCCGGAATGCAGCAAGATGTTTACATCGGACAGCAACATGCAGCGACACGTGCGCGAGGCGCACGAGTGCCCGCGCGAATATGCTTGCACCCATTGCACAGCCAAGTTCAGGCAGAAGATGAAGCTGCGCCGGCACGAGATCACCCAGCACACCCAGGAGTATCCGCATCGCTGCGAGAAGTGCTCGCGCGGCTTCTACCAGCAGTGGCAGCAGGAGAGCCATCAGCGCAGCTGCAAACTCTACGATTGCCCTCAATGCGAGCTGAAGTTCAATAAATGGTCGCTGTACACAAAACACTGCCGCGAAGCGCTTCACGGACGTGAACGTCACAAGTGCGAGCACTGCGAGCGCAGCTATGTAAAGCCCGGCGATCTCAGTGCCCACATCGCTGCCAAGCATCCCGCAGATAACGAGTCGACGTTCTCATGCACCGAGCCCGACTGCAATCGCAGCTACACATACGAACGCAATTTGCGACAGCACATCCTCAGCGCACACTCCGGCAGACGTTTTGAGTGTCTGGCGGTTGGCTGCCAGCGCTGCTTTAGCAGCGCCCAGAACCTCAGCAAGCATTTGCTGCGCGAGCACACGGCCAAGGAGCGCTTGCCGGCGACAATGAAGCCGCCAAGCCCAAGTCCTGACCCCAGCCCACAACCGTTAGCGAAACTATCACGCAAGCGTCGTCGGGATGCTGGGCAGACAGCACGCTCTCGCCTGTCCAAGCTAGCTGGCCTGGTGCTGGATAAGAATGTTGATAAAGAGGTGCGTCAGCGCGAGCCTTTAGCGCTAACCAGCGTGTCCAAGGAGCTGCAGAAACAACAGTCCACCATCGATGATATGGAAATGGAAGAACTTCTCACACGAACCCTGCAGGATGACAACCAAACGGAATGCGCCGCATAACGAGTCCGGAGAGAAAGAGAGGCTACCTAACTTTTATGTTCACTTTGATTGCCATTAATAAAATGGTTAAAGTAATAAATTCACAACTTATTATTAAACAATAGGCTATAAAACAACATTCTGAATTGATGATTGTATATAGTGTAGTCAAAATTCGGAAGACGAAGCTAAATATATCCTACAAATGAAAATTAAATCAGCATCAATATTTAGTTTACTTTCAATTTGGCTTTCAGAAGATGCTGAATTGAAATACGATTTAAAAGATCTTTGGGATTTGCGAGCTTTTGGCTTAAGGCCGGTTGTTATTTGCCAAGTGTTTGCCTAGAGACCCATTTGAGAGTGCATTTTTTTAATGCCTTGCGGATATATATACTCGGTCTGTCTGCCTGCTCAGTCGATCAGTTAATGTTTTACTACGCTCATCACATGGCATATCATAACAATTGGTTCTGTCTGCACTGGTATTTATTTTATTTTTATTTTACAAACTTATGACTTAGCAGCAAATACTAAGCATAATGTCTTATTAGCGAGTACTAACCTAGGCCTTCGACTCGACACTGGTATTTAAACTTCGTCGCCTCTAACAAATTGAACAGCATTGCTATAATTAATTTTGATTTACATTTATTACAATTTAGAGAACACAACGTGTTTGAAGACAACTCCAAATGCGCTGCATATGAAAGGGGCTGTCTGTCTGTCTGTCTGTGGCTGGGACGGTGTATGCCGTGTGGGATTCTACAAGGAGTTGATCACCTTCCGGCTGCGCATCTGCTCCATCCAGTGCTCATACTGCTGCTGAGGCGTCTGTGGCTCGGGCATATAATAGTGCTGCGGAGGTTCGCCCTCCTCCAAGCGCAGGAAGTAGTGACAATGTTTGTATTCGACGCGACCAAAGCGACCGCGCGCATGCCGACGCATACCCTTAAAGACACGTCCCTTACCCACAAAGGATTCAGCTGCGCACAAAAAGAAACAACAAATTAGTTTGAGGACATAATGATTGGCTGTATTTAAATGTACCAATCCATAAATTGCTCTTGTACTCCACGTTGTGCCGCTCAACGGCCATTTGCTGCGCCTCCAGTATCGTCTCCTTCACATCTGTGGCGCCCTTTTTGAGCACAAAGTTGAGTTGCTTCAGCGCCTCGTCGACGGACATGCCGCGCACAAAGGCCGCTATATACCACATCTTGTCCGGGCTGTATTTGATATTGCTGCGCATGTGGCAAATATACTGCGGCAAATAAATCGAATGCAATTTTAATCAATCGTTGAGCAAGTGCAATTGGCTTGTTGGCTTACCGCTTTGCGTGCCTCTTCGTTCGCCTCCTGTGGCGGATGCACAGTTTTGTTATACTCCAGCCATTTGCGTGGCCCATAGTTGTTTTTGTTCCATTTGGCACATAAGCCTCCCGTCGCAGCCGTGTGCACGTTTTGCGTGGTCGTCGTCTGTGGTGGAAATGCGAGCAGATTAGCAGCGCTGGCAGCTGGCGCGGATGTTAACAGCGGTGCTTGCAGCTTTAACTGCGTCATTTGTCTTATCACTTTGTACATGGTGCTTCAGTTATGCTTCAAGGCAATTATGGCAACAGGGTAAAAAGAAACAGACGCACTGGTCGCGTAATCTGCCAGCAAACAGCTGTAATGCACACAGTGTGTACCTGATATCGATATATCGATACACTATACGAGCTGTAAGGCACACAGTGTGTACCTTATATCGATATATCTATACACTATGTGATACATCGATACACTCTACACTTGGATTTACAATCATCATTGTGACGGTACAACACAACGGCCGTTCTCACCTATGTCTCCAAACTTGTCACTTGCACCGGTAGAATACCAAAGAGATAAGTAAAATACCGATCCGAAACCGAATACCAAAAATAATTTGGAAAAAATACATACTATTTTGCGAAAGCCTTAGCGGCACGCTTGGGATTTGTTTAATTGTGTGCAATGTTCTGTTTGTTGCACTCAGTACGATTATTATTACGATAAATTGTAAAAAGCGTGTAAAACCATTGTAATAACACAACTAAGCGAAAAAAATACTGCCTAATCAAAGGTGTCTTTATTAAATGTCTAAGCTTAATAATCTTCTAAATTCGTTTTTAGATGTTGAAAAAGGACTTTAAGAAAAGTGAGAATAAAACTCCATAACATTTTAACAACATTAAACCTTATGAAGAAGCAAGAAAATAAACAAAAAAACTAATAGCACATTTTTACATATGCGCACTTTTTTTTAATATTATAAATAAACGTTAAGAAAAAAAACAAATGTATATATATTTATATGTATATGTATATATTGAAAAGAATTCCAGGAGCAGTACTAATTTTGGTGTGTGGGGGCAATACTTAACAATATAATAAAAACCAAAATTTGAAAAAATACAATAACAAACCATTCGTTTTTTTCATTCGTAATGTTTGAAAATGTTTTGTTTTTTGTCACCTGTCCATTTGTAGTTATCATAAATTAAAAATAGAATACAGTAGCTGTTGAGTATTTATTTAAATTAAAAAAAAAAAACGTGCCACAAAATAATATTTATTTGGAGTTGTCACTATTTGGACTTGGTTTTGCTCTTCCCCGCTTTGTGCTTCGACTTCACTTGCTGCTGCTGCTGCTGCTGCTGCTTCTGCCCGTGTACGGGCGGCCTATAGGTGCCATGTAGCTTATCTAGCCAGCCCGTAACGCCGTAATTATAATTGAACCTAGGAACAGAAGGGAAAGTCTCACTTTAAGACATACTTGTGCATAAGTTTGCATATATGCTGCTCTCTCACTTGGCATGATGAAAGTCGTGGAAGCGCACAGATCCGCCAGACCAGGGAAAACTGTAGCCCGTATGATCGGTTATCGAGTTGATGACGGCCAACGAGATCGTAGCCCAGGCAAACAGAACGTGTGCGCCTAGTATGGATATTGAGACGCCCACGGGCAGTAAATTGGCGACCATATGCTCGATGGGATGTGCATAGAGAGTCATGGCCGCATGGGGTGCTGTCCATTCGTGATGCTTCTTATGCACGTACTTGTAGATGAGCTTGTGGTGCATCAATCGGTGCACATAGTAGAACATGATCTCCTCCAGGACCACAAACGCGACAAAGTCGCGCACAATTCGTCCAAAGCTCGGAAGTTCGCGAATGTTTTGGGAATTATGGTGTTTGAACACCAGTTCGAAGAGAAGCCAGGTGGCAATTAAGTTCACCACAGTCAGATTGAACACAACCACTTTGACGGCAGCCCACAAACGGGACAGATCCAGTGGCTCATTCTGCTCCGGTTGTATTTTGTATTTGCGCAGAAATCTCGGACGGTTGGTGATGTCCATGAGCATAAAGATTGCAGCATAGAACCAATAGACGAAAAATATGATCGATGTGGTGCCGAGCACCCATAGGCGCATCGGATCATCGCCGATGATGTCGAGCAACGCCTCCCAGCTCCCTTGGAGCAGATCTCCGGCGTAGCGCCAGCGCACAAAAACTGGTGAGGATTGTGCTAGTCTCCATAGCCCAATTGAAACTGGCATGTGAAAATCGCTACAAATATATGCGCTGTACCCATGGGTGCACTACAATTGAACGGGTACCCTGACTTGCAACAGCGGCTGGTGGCGATCGAGTGATTACAATTATTTTCAAAATGGAATAATTAAACACAGATTAAATTCAAAGCAATAAAACGAAAAATTTGCAATGCAATGATTTAAATTTTAGTAGTCTTTGAACAGCTGAATTTTTTAAATATGGATTTAGGTGAAAATGCAAAAATTATTTGTGCAATTAGGTCAATTGCATAAGGTATTAAATTAAATTTATTTAAATTTTAAGAATGAATGTCAGAAGAACACCAATGGCCAGATGACATTTAGATAGCCAGATAAGTAAATAGAAACTTATTGGAAAACAGTATGAAGTTGGAATAGAAAACTTAATTGATCTGATTCAGTTCTTTAGTATTATTATTGTAGGTCATTCGGTTTGCTGTGTAGCTTACTGGTTTTGTGTTTTGTTTTATTCTTATTGAAATGGTTATCAAATTTTGTAGGCAATTTATAAAAGATTAACTATTGCTAGGCATTATTCAAGTCAGAGATTAGATTTATTATTAGCTCAGCGGGAAAATAACAACTTCTTGCGCCCAAAGTTCAAACAGCCGCAGGTCTTTTTGCACTCAACGTTTGCGTTAAGTTTTTCATTTATTTATTTTATTATCGCTAATTGTTTTATTTTTTATTTTTAGTTCGTGCTGTGTGAGAAGTTTATTGGTGTCTGCTTATACATCAAACATTCATCAATATATTTATGATTATTACTAGTAAGTTTTTGATTTGTGTTACTAACGCTACTAACATACACATTTACATCTTCTTTGTAGAGTATATCATTATCTGATTCATCATTTTTTTTTTGTTTATTTATTTTTTTTGGTTTATTGGATAGATACTCTCACTTGCTTATTATCACAATAAAGTATACACATATAGAAATGCAAGTAAAAAAAATACATGTGTTTTCTAGGTTTTTGTGAGGAGACAGAGCACAGAGCATAGATGGAGAGAGATTATTCATATGTCCCGATAATAACAGTTGTCAGTTGAAAGATGGGGACCTCAGCCAGTGTTGCAACGTACAAAGATACAGCACAGCACAGCACTCACTTCATGGTGGAGTCGGGAAAGGCATCGCGAGGCGGCACAAAGCTCAGCATCATAATGTGGCGAGCATAGGATTTGGTGGCGCGAAACAGCGAATCGGTGCCATGCAAACGATCCAGGACACCAAGCACCCCAAAGCAGTTGTTGAATCTATAAGTACAACATATACATTTACGTAGTATAGAGTAAATGGGACAAGGTTTTCAAGGTGCCTTACAGATTATCCTAACTATTTAAGTTAGAACATTTTGCATTAATTTGGAATATAAATTAATACTAAATTTTATTTTTAATTGAGTTTAATTAAATGTATATATTTTTGGACTTTTTTTGTGTCGACTGATATTAGTCGACATTAAATAAATAAATAAATAAAAGATAAACTATTCTAATTATATTCTGATAGTCCGATGTAGATAATGTCAAAATAAAGCTATTTAAAGGTGAGATTGGTCAAATATTTAGTATAGAATAGATTGCCGCAATGTGAACTATGTATGTTTGTATGTATTATGCAGATTAATTCGTTGAAGTCCGCTCTTCACAGATATTAGGGGTTTAAAAATAGCTTGTTCATAATCGTTAGCAAGTTTTAAAAGAAATCGTTCAATGACAGACTAGTTTTCTACTAGTTTTCTACTTTCTATTACAGCTTTTATGATATAGTGATCAGATCCGGACGATTCGAATATATGTGTTGCTTAAAGTGTAACTAAAATCAGGCTAGTTAGCATTCAAAGAGGGAGAGAGAGAGAGAGAGACGTAAGACGGACATGACAATATCAAGTCGACTGTTTAGGATCAGGACCAAGAACATGGAACATGTATATACAATAGGTTGGACGTATCGTCACAAATTATAAGACGCTTAAGCGACTATTTAACTCACTTTAGGTGATGAAAGTCATGTGCCTCGGGGCTGGGAAAGAATGGCAAATGATAGCCCGAGTGTGCATTCAGCGTAGAGAGTATGGCCAGTGCGAACCATAGCCAGGCGGTGGCCACATGGCTGCCCATCAGGAATACGCCCAGGAACGGTGGCAATAGATTACTGAATATATGCTCTATGGGATGGCAATATATGGCCGTCACCGATATGGGTGCGGTCCATTCGTGATGCTGCTTGTGTATAAACTTGTAGATGTGCTTATGATGCAGCAAACGGTGCGAATAGTAGAAGCCCAGCTCCTCCATCAGGATGCACACGGTTAGCTCGAAGCATACCCAGTGAAATGTGGGCAGTTCCCGTATATCGCTCAAGCCGCGAACTGTCATCAGTTTATAGCTGAGATATGCCAGTGGTATGCCCACAAAAATTTGATTACAGATCACACGCCAAATGACCTGCAATGATAAGTTCAGTTTCAGTTCATTTATTCCGATTCGTTACCAGTCACAGAAGCCAATTTAATATAATTTCACAGAACAAAATAAATATTTATATACATAATATATATATAAATATATTATAAAATAATTTCGGATTCGTCACCTTTAACAGACGACCGGCCTCAACGGGCTCGTTGGTGCCCGGCTGAATTTTGTACTTGCGGAGACATGCCGGCCGATTGGTCAGATCCATGAATGTATAAATGCCACCCACGCTCCAGTACACTATCATTGTGAATAAGGTGGTGCCGAAGACCCAAAGCATCATCGGATCATCACCTATAATCAGCATATAAACATACACATATAACATAATATAATATTATTTTATTTTACGAATATTTCAAATCGATCAGAAAGAGTGCTCGGATAAAAGATACATATAGAAGAAGCACCGCTCATTAAAGAAGAAAACGCATTATAATTTGAGCAGAAGATCCGAAATGTGTTAAGGATGGCATAATTCGAGCAACAAGAATGACGAGAAGCAGGTGAAAAATTCCTTGTATTTCTGATCGGAACTGCAAAATTTAGTTGGCTGATTAACTCAAAGGAATCAATTATAAGTTGGTGTAAAGAAATGACGCCAAGAAAGAGAATAATTATTTGCTAATAAAAATCTACTACGGTAAGCTAACCTTAGTATTCCAATTAAGACCCATAAGGGCAAATAATTGAAAAGGTAATTGTACGGATTCTATTAACTCAAAGTTCATTTGGGTCTATAGACATTCTAATATTGGTCTTTTTATGCTTTGAAGATGCATTCAAAAGTTTCATACCTGAAATGAAATCGGCCAAATAGAAAGCCTTTCTTAGTCCGCCTCATGAATCTAATCATATCCCTTTTAACTTCCCTGCAATTTGCACATGTCCACTTGAAGTCTGATTTGGAATCAATCAGGTAAATACCGAAAGCAAATATTTAACAAATATATTATGTTTATCTATGTGTTTTACACAAGAATAAAGATAAGAAATTATGATGCGCAATTATTAATGTGCCCAATTTGTTGAGTCATTAGGGATTGTTGGCAAATATTTCCATTTTTCATAATTCCTAAATGTCTGCATTCCAAAATGAAGACTATTTATGCAAATATTTTGTAAGAGTCATGGGATGTGAAGTGATGCTTCATTGGTTTATTGAATAATTCTTCAAAGAACAAGTACGAATACCACGATATATCCTCGATATAATGCAGCTGTTATGGCTGAGGTACCAGTCGTAAGAGCATCCGATTTATCCAATATTTGACAGAATACTGAATCACATTCTATATTCCTTAATTGCAACTATGCAACTATAAGATATACAAACAGAAGCGACTCATAAAGATGGGCAAGCATGTCTATATTGGTTCGGGGTATACAAACTGAGTGCTAACTTTTCTTCCCTAGCTATATGGATTACGCTTAGCATTTATTGTTGCTCAAGTCCCAAGTATTACACGAATTACACGAACATACATATATATATACATATATATATATACATATATGTATCTGTAAATCTCAATGAGTGTCGCGTAATTCATTCGGGTAAAAGTCAATCGACTGCTGTTCATTATAAATATTTGTATGTATGAATGTGTATGTGTGTGTGTATGTATGTATACACCTGCACCAGACTTACGTACACTCTAAATTTTGTTTACTCTATTAAGTTAAGTTAAGTTACTTTAAGCTTAAGTGTGACTTTAATCATGATGGCCACTTAACTTGAACTTGTCTTTGCTTCCCTTAAGCTCAGCTTCAGATCAAAATAAAACGATACTTGACTGCAAAATTATTAAACTAAATTTATAAAGACAGTATATTATATAATATTATTATTATTATTATTATTATTATCATATTTTCACAGCGAAAAATCTTAGCTAACCAATGAAAACCATATCATTTAAATAAATTGAAGAAGTATTTAGAACACTCGATGGTGCAAATAACACTCATGTTGTGTGGTGTAAAGTTCCCCACAGTGCGGCCTCAGTGTGTGTGTGTGTGTGTATATATGTGTGTGTGTGTGTGCGTGTGTGTGTGTGTGTTTGTATGTGTGCGAATTAATAAACAAAACAAGTGCTGTTTATTTGTTTGCCTTTGTTGTTTTTATTGTTATTGTTGCTTTTTGTGAATCGGAGGCAAATTGCAATTTGTGATATCTGACATAAGAAGAAGACACATGAAAAGATACACACACCACACACTCACACAGATACACACATGCATACATATGCATAAATGTAGATAGAAGACGAAGCCTTCGGTTCATGCGCACTCACAGATATTTTTATGTTCTTGTATTCTTTGGCATCTTGGCTAACTTACCAAACTTGTCAATGAACTTGTCCCACTGCGATTGCCAAAAGTCTCCGGAGGCGCCCCAGAAGCTCTGCAAATGCCTAGTGGGCAGGTAAGAAATATCGTTAAATTTCGTCATTCGATACTCAGGCGAAAAATGTGTTAAAATGAAAAGAAGAACAAAAAGAATCTCAGCAATCGTTTATGGAACTATCTCTTAGTCAACGGTCGCCGAGCAACTGAACAACTGAATTTTGGGTATACTCGGGAAGCGCAGCTCAGCAGAGAAAGAGAGTGGGAGACAGAGAGAGAGAGGGAGAGAGAAGAAAGAACAGCTGTGTTCTCGTCGATCGCAATTAAAGCTTTGCATGTTTCTGCATTATCAATTGTGTCAGTTACTTTAAGCTTTCCAAGAGCTTTTAAGACAGGCACATCCAAAATATTTAAATGTAGAACTGAATTTTATAAACGGCGAAAAAGCAAGCCTAAATTTTGTCTTTTAATTGGCCATTTTAATGTGCCGATTTAACTTATTTAATTTAATTTACACATTAATTCAATGTTAGCAATTGATTCCTAACAAAAACGCTAATATTAATATTATAAGACTAATATCACAAATAACAATAAAAAAAATTATGTTCGAAAAATGAGACTTATCAGATCAAATAATAATAAAATGTACAAAATAAGGATAGTTACAATAAACCTAGACAGATTGATGAAATAAACTCGAATGTGAAACGATACTCAAAATTAATGTAAGGAATAATCAGTCAATGTCATCGATCTCTCTCTCTCTCTCTATATATATATATATATATATATACATATATATTCTCTTACCAAGTTAGCACATTGCGGAACAATATAAAGACAGCCAAAGCGCAAGTGATGATAAAGATGACGCTGTGCAATGAGGATAGCCACAGCGGACTGTCCACCTCATCCGTCCGGCCATGGACTGTGTGCACTGTGGACACCATCATCTTTGGCGCCATCGTTCCACTCACATCCAGCAACGTGTGGCAGGCAGATGCTTCTGCTGCTTTTGCTACCACATTGGAATCACCGGTGCTGTTCTCATTGCTGCTGCTGGCATTGTTGTTTGGCGGCTTTTGGGCGGGCGAATTTGTAGACATTGTTGTTGTTGTTGTTGTTATTATTGTTGCTGCTGTTGTCGGTGCTGCTGTGTTTGTTGCTGTTGTGGGTTTTGTTATGCTGTTTGTTGCCCTTGACATTTAAAGCACTTCGATTTTTCGTTGATATTTCTTAAATTGTGCGAGTCAATCCTTACAAAAATAAACGACCGGCATTTGTTCTTGTCAGCCAATAATTAATGAGTGTTGCAAATGAAATTGTGCTTGTGCCGCTTAAATTGATGTTTTGCATTTTTTGAATTTCTTTCGATTTGGTCTTTGGCTCAAAGCTCACACACATACACATACACACACACCTGCACAAAAATACACACACCTGCATATTGAAAATTCAAGGCAACGCTGTTTGTAATCGATAAGCGATATATACTATTTTACGCCAAATGGCAACACTGTTCGAACAATCAGTGTGACCATGCTGAACGGTTTATTTAACCAAAACTTGCACCTCACTGAATTGTAACAGTCTTCATTTTGTTTTTGTTGCGCGCGGTTGTCCTCCGTTTGTATGTATAGCAGCAGCAGCAGCAGCAACAGCGCCGGTTTGATTGAGTGGGACTGACGGACGAACGAACGGACGGACGGCCGTGTGCTGTTAGTTGTTGGCATAGAACATTTTCTTATTTACTTGTTTCAAATTTTTTTTCTTGTGCGTACGTGTGTCTGTGAAATTGTTTTTTTTTTGGATTTATTAACACATACACATACAATAATATGTGCACACATACACGCATACATACAACAATTGGCCAAAAGCGCAATCAATAATACAATTTACGAATTGTTGCCTTTTATATATGTCTGTATTTATATATATATTTAATGCAAGCTGTTGTCAGTTATTTTGTATGAGTGTATATATATATGTGTGTGTATGTGTGAGTGAGCGGGCACCGCGCCCAAAAGTAATTTAAACAAAATAGCTAATTTACCACGAAACAACAAAATGAGCGCAATTTCAAGTGAAGAACAAACAGCAAAAAACTACTCAACTCAAATCAAATCAACTCAATTCGACGACGACGCTTAAAGGACGCTGCTGTTGGCAGCATCAATTGCAACAACAACAAGCACAAGAGAAGAAGAACAACAACAGCAAAGTCTTCTAATATTTGAAGTTTATTTGGTCAGATGGCTGTACAAAAATATAAGAAAAGAAAAACTAAAAAATACAAATACAAATAAGATAGGCGCAGTCAATCACCAAAGTCGATGTCAAAAGCCAAAGCACCTTTTGTGCAGTTTGGTGAAAATATTACACTCCTCTCTCTGCATGTGTTTCACACACACATGCATGTATATATACATATGTATATGCATGTACATAGAAACTTGCGCAGAGCAAAGCAGCCAAAGCCACCGATTTAACTCGAATCGAATCGAGTCGAGTTGACTCAACTTGAGTGACTTACACGCGCTCTCTCGCTCGCTCTCTCTGTAGTTTACCTGGCTCGTGACGCTTTGCTAGAGTTGTGGGTGTGCGTGTATGAGTGTGTATTTTGCTCTCTTTTTTAAGTTTTCTCAAGTTTTAGCTTTAGAGTTGCCACTATTGTTGTTGTTGTTCTTCATCTTTATGTTTGTTGCTACATTATTATTGCCGCTTTGTATCAGCAAGCAGCAAAGCCTCAGGACTCTTTTTCTCGGGTAAGTTAACAGAGCATTTTTGCAACACTGTTTTGTACAACATTTTTATTAGAGAAACCATTCACACATTCCGCAACACTCTCTTTTTTTCTGTTTCCCTCTCTCTGTCTCTCTTTTTGGTAGACATTTTGTTGTTGCTGTAAACTCTAAACTGGTTTTGCTAGGAAAAAAAAGCAGCAGCAGCCGCTGTCAAACACGAAAATAATACAAGTCAACACACACACACATACACAAGCAAACTGAGCTACATAAGTGTTCACTCACACAAATACACATACAATCTTAATTCGCGCTTATTGTCTGTGCGTGTGTGTGTGAGCTAAGGTGGGGCTACAGCGGCGCAGCAGAGACTGACGACATCAGTTCTAGAGATCACCGCAGTCAGCGTCGCTGCCGACGCTCAATTTGTGTCTGTCGCTTTTCATTTTTATTTGCTGTTAATAAATGCATTTCGTGCTCTTTTTGCCTGTGATCGACGACGTCATCATTTCTGCGCACCTTGACGCTGACGTCGACGCTCACATCGTCCCAACCCAGAATTACCTCAGACTTTGTTGAGGGTAAAATTGGGGCTTAATTAATGAGATACTTTGCTCTTATTTTTGGTTTAATTCTTTTTATTGGCAAAGTTTTACGTATTTGTTCATTGTAGAGAAAACTATTTCTCTGAGTGCGAAACTTAATGTATATTCATATCGAAATACAGCGGGAAAAAGAAGAAGAACGAAATGAGTGCGAAGAATGTATTATTTTGATACAGCAGAAATTCAGCGTAAAATTTAAATAAAATTAAGAATATAATAATTATATATGCATATTGATATTCAGACATGTATACCTATGAATATATATTAAAAATACTATTGATGTTGCCCTATTTGGGTTTAATTGGAATTTAGAGCGACCTTCAATTGAAAGCGATCAACTAAAATTACGACGACGAAAGCACGCTCAGGAGAGAGAGAGAGAGAGCATTAATGTGGGTGGGTCATTTGGGAGAAGAGGGGGAGAGAGAGAGTTACGCACGTTGAGGTTGATGGATGGATGGTCATGCTTCAATTATTTATTGTTATTGTCGTTTATATTTCATTCGATATTTGACATTTGCTCTCCTTCTCTCTCTCTCTCAGTCTGTCTCTATATGCTCCTCTTCAATTGTGAAGAGATCAGATATTTTGTAGAGAGTTTTGAATTCGAAATACGTTAAAAATGTTGATGGTAACTACTCATATTTTATTACACAAGTTCTTTCTCATTAGGAACTTTTGAAACAATATTTAACCACTCAATAGATATATTCCTCTTAATCTGATCAGTCTTAAGATCGATTCATCCTCTTCTACCTCTTGAATAACGTATTTGTTTTTTTTATTTGTATTTTTTGAGTTAAGTTTCGAATGCTGTAGTTGAGTTTATTGAGTTGATATGATATGATATCATCGAGCTGATTTCGTCATTGCCCGTCCTCTGTCTCATTCTCTCTCTTTCTCGCCGTCTCTATTTTCTGTTCACTCATTTTAGATTTATGTTATTGTTTTCTTTTAATTAAAGCGAAACGCCCAAAATTAAGTTTTGTTAAAAAAAAAAACAGAAAAAATAGTTTTGTTTTTTAATTGTTTGAATAAGTATTTTAACTTATTATTCTATACACATATGATGTACATTTATATATATCTATATATATGTATGTATATATATGTGTGTGTGCTTGTATATATATATATATATATATTGATATATATATATATGCTTGATTTTGCGTTCATTTTAATGTGTTTATGTTTTATAGTCGAAGCTGAAGCTGTATTTGTGTTAATGAGTATCTGTGAGATAAATTTGTATCTTTCGGCTGCCATGTGAAACTTGTATCTTTCGCAATTTTAGACGCATGCTGCTTATTTGCTTCTGATTCTGCTGCTTCTTCTTCTCTTCTGTTCTGTGTCTCCTCGCAATTCAATTTATCGAAACAGCTGCTGCTGCCGCTGATTGCGTCATTTTGCGGCTAACAACGAGCGCATCTTCAATCGAGAGTGCTCGACTAGTAGATACCTTGAACATTGAGCGTAAGTACGGCATTCACTGGTTTGTGAAAACAATTCTTTTCATACGCATCAAGAATATATGTATCTTTCGGATTGATATCTATATATCCACTATTCCACATTACTCCTTGTAAAAGAAATCTATCATGTCAGATTAAAAAAAAAAACATTTCGTTAATCTGAATTGAAGGACTTGCCAAAGTTCTTCCCTATGATGTCATTTTTGGTTCAGTTTGTTGCATGCCCCCGACACGCCCTATACACAAATCCACCACCCACCAAAAAAAAACAAAAAACGAAATTAACTCGTGTACAAAATCCTTTTGCCGGCCTACAAAAAAAAATCAATAAAAGCGCCAGGAAATAGACATATACATTCATACATATGTATGACATACACACAAATACAAATATTCATACACACACACACCACACCAAGAGACCCAATACCCAACTCATAAACAAATGTCGGCTGGCCTGCCGAATGACATCATCAAGAAGAAGAAGAACAACAACAACAACCACATCGTTTGTCATCATCGCATATTATTTGGTTCGCGTGTTTCCGATTTGGAAGTTTTCTGCATTTTTATTTCATTCGCTTTCTTACGCGCTGCTTCCCCGAAAAAATCTGATCAGATACGAAGGCTCAGACGATAGAGGGCGCGCGAGTAGCGAAAAAACGATAATATTTCGTACTACGAGAAGTGCGCTTAGATACCCAGCAGCAAACTGGTATATGACTCCTCATTACCGAATATATCGTGTAGGCACACAATGTAATCCATTACCCAGGAATGCACTTGCATGCTGATTTGTATGCTAGAGATCTTCTAAGTCAAGCACAAACTTGGCTTCGCGATTTGCTTCAAGTGCAACACAGGCGCTGAATATATTGGACATTTCTGAATTTACATGTTCCATGTTGACTTCCATTATTCTTTGCTTATTTATTTCAATTATGCAAATGCATAATGCTTAATTTAACATTAGACGCTAATTGAAGCTGAGCATACGCGTAACGAAGATTCAAGAACATGACGAGATCAAGCTATAAAGCATATTATCAATTACTCTCTTGCTTCTTACTTCGCTCTCTTCTTGTCGCTTAAGCTCTCTTCTTGTCGCTCACTCACTTTGCCAAGTCTTAAGCGGTTGGCTTTAAACCAGGGTTGCACAGCTTTTTGGGCATGCCGCAAAGATCGGATCTTTTGAGACCTATTCCATTTATTGCGTACTCCTATGACATTTTGCTATTGTTAAAATTGACTTGGGGAAGCTTAAGATATGCACAGCATTTCTACAGTTTTCA
Organism: Drosophila planitibia; assembly: GCA_035043785.1. NCBI lineage: Eukaryota > Metazoa > Arthropoda > Insecta > Diptera > Drosophilidae > Drosophila > Drosophila planitibia. Next base: position 1,371,656 of record JAWNMS010000041.1, read on the forward strand.
AAAATGACAAGCAAAACGAATGGGATGCTGGGCTGAACGCTTGCAAAGCTACAACGCTGCACTGTTAAATATATATATGTATATGTACACTTAGAGAATATATCGACTTGAATTTTTGAAAACTAGAAAGTTTTTCTTGTTTATAGATATTATATCTAGACATAAGAAAACAAAGGTTTTTTTCTTTCTATTCTTAATTATAAAAAACTATTTCTAAAAAGTAGAAATGGAAATTTATTTTTTTATAATCTACAATATTTCTCAATTGCACTGCAATGTATTTTTGCTGAGTGTAGTTAATTATTAAGCCGCATCTATTTATTATACAAAGCAACAGTTTTAAATCAAGACATGTCTGTCTGTTTGTCTGTCTGCCCACCTGGTGGTTAGTTGGACGACGACCTCGTCAAGGAGGAAACAACAAGAAAGCAACAACAACAACAATAAACAAACAAACAAACAACAGCAACGCACTGAGCGTTATATTTTTTTTGCCTATGCCTTTGCGGCGGTTTTCGAGTCAGTTTCTTCTTCTCCGTTGTTGCGGCGGTTAAAGTTTGTTTTTGTTGTTGGTTTAGCATGTTTTATTATCATTTGCGGCCAGCTTTTACCGTTGCGCTGGCTTCGCTGCCGGCGTCATCGTCGTCGTTGTCGAGTGCATTGCACTTTTAAGTGGTCTGGCCTAAACCGACCCGACCCATACCGACCCGATCAGACTAGCATCAACTAACGATTCATGTGGCACAGTTGCACACATCAAATGGCTAAAAGAAATACTGCATTCGCCACTAATTGCTTGTTGTGCCACTCTGATACCACCGAGCGTATACACTCAGAAAAAACATCGCCTACATTTTATAAAAATCGTAAAAAAAAAAAATGGAAGTCTAGAATTGCTAGCCCAAATATAAGTAAGAAAAAGCTAATATAAGAATTCTTCTATTGTATAAACGCATATAAAACAATGATTTTTTCTGAGTTTTACACACTGCTGACGTAAGTCCTAAAGTCTAGATGTCTCATCGAATTCACCAAAACTAGACACATTGCAAGTGAAAGTAATTACAATGATTGAGTCAGTTGTGGATTCATTCATATTCTCTGTATTTGCAACTTAAAATGTATTTTATCAGCAAGCAGATGCCGTTATACAGAACACAAAATTAGTCATTCTAATATTATTTGCCCCATGACTCTTTATTATTTTCATTAATAATGATATGAACACATAAGCAGCCGGACAGAGAATAATATGCACAAGTTTTGATTGCGCTGTTGATCTTGACTTGATATAGTGGCCTCCGAAGCAGCTCGATTATGTATGTGTATATGCTTATATATATGCACTTATTACTTGACATACATATGCCATGAAATCGTTAATTTTTTCTTTTTTGATACCCTGAACCAATTAGAAATAGGTTAAGGGGGTATAACGGTTGTGTGCAAAAGTATGTAATATATTCTATATATATTTTCTTGATTAGGATCGACGTTTTAGAGACCTTAAGAGATAGATCCTTCAAATTTGGAATATAGATTCTCGTATACTCGCGGTAGATCAAGATTATTTAATTCATATCGATAACTGCCCCCGTTTCATATGGTTTTTGTGAAGCAATAAATTTGCTTTGTTTTAATTAGCCTGTGTACACAAAATATAATGACATGTCCAAATTTATAGCTTTTATTTATGCAGTATTTTAGTTATAAGCAAAAAAATTAACTTAAGATGCCAAATCTTCTCAATGAACTGCGAAACATTTTGTTGTTTATTTATTTTTTCCCCTTTGTAACAATTTAACTACAATAGGGTATATCGTAGTCGTGCTAACTCGAGTGAAACATTCGGACTTGTTTTGTGCTGATTTGCTGTTAATTTTAACCTCAAATTTCCGATTTATTAGCGTTTACATTGCACAGCTGCTGCTATCAACGTCATTATCATTGTCATCATCATCGCCAGCATGGTCATCACGTCATTATCATCATCGTCATTATGACCTTTGAGGCATTAAGCACTGCGGTGCATTCAACTTTTGATGCCATACCAGTAAATTGTCCACCCTCTCTCTATCCCCACCCCATCCCCATCCCCGTCGTTTCCCCCCAGGAAAGTGTCTGCCAGCATTTAGCAAATTAAGATATTTCAAGGCGCAAGGTGTCCAATTTATGTTCATTTGTATTTGTATTTGTATGTGGGTCGGCTGAGTCATATGTATACAATGTCATTCGATTAGATTGCTCATTAGAATTTTGCTTTGTGTTTGCATATACAATTTGGCTTTGGTTCTTTTGTTTATTTATTATTCAATTGAACATTATATATATATATATATATATACATATATATATATATAATCGACCTCTAAGGCAGGAAATAGCTAAACTCTAATATAGAAGACGATCCAGTAAATTGAATTACCTAATTCTGCATTTAAGAAAGATTTCTTTGCATTTGTACTTTTTAGAAATGCATTTCTTCAGTTCACAAGTATTACTCATAGAGCTAAGGACGAATATTCTTAATCTTTCGATCGCCATATAACCCAATCAGATCATCGTAGCAGATTCTCAATTCTTCCAGCATCCTTATTCATCATACATTTCCATCATGATTCCACGAGAATAAATAGAAAATAATGGAAATGTCCGGTCTTCTTTATACGAAGAGAGCATTTAGCTAGTCTTCGTAACAACCTGCTCGCCTAAGAGTCGTGGGGGAAGAGGATGGAGTTTGTGTAGAAATATTCTTCGAGCATGCATAACAAACCGTGATTCATGCCAATTCATTTTATCATTTCATTGTGTGAATGTTGTTCCGACAAAAAAAAAGAAGCCATTAACGAATTCAACCAAACTCGGTTGTTGGATTCTTATACCCTCAACCCATTAAAAATGGCTACAAAGAGTGTAATGGTTTTGTGCAAAACTATGTGCCAGCCAGAAGGAAGCATCTTCGAACCCAGACTCAACATTAATTTGTAAATATAAGAAACAAATTTCAAAACAAACGACTTGTCAAATCGACAATCCCAAAAATATGGTGTTTTATTATAATTATTTTTTTTTGTTTAAATGCATTTCTAAAAAGTACAAATGCAAAAAATCGTTCTTAAATGCAAAAATAGGCAATGAAATTTAATTCAATTATATGAATTATTTAAAAAAAAGAGAATACTAATGTTTATTTATATTAGCCGCAAAAAATCTAATTTTAGAGTTGCTTTTAGAAATATTTTATCCAAATTTTAGAAAAGTGTTCCCTGAAATTAAGAAAAGAAAGCCCCCCATTTTTAGTAATATACTTTCTGCGCGATATTTATTTTCTAAGTTTATATTTGAGTGTGTAAATCTTTTTAAAGGTAAATTTGTCAATACAACTACAATAGGGTACATCTCAGTCGTGCTCACCCCACCGCAGCATTCTTATTTGCTTGCAATGCAGTGTGATTAGACGAGCGGCGAAAGAGGCATGTTGCCAAGCAGGAAGGTGGGGCAAGGAGAGCAGTAGACCAAACTACTGAGGGAATTGCATGCATGGCAACAACAAACTCAGATATGGCTGTGGCTAGAGGGATGGAGGGTAGGAGGGGTGCACCACCGATGAGACCGACCCGTTGCCAGTCGTCCCAGTGCCCAGTGTCCAATTCCCTGCTGCCAGTTGCCAGTCGCATGTCAAATAACTGAGCAGCCGAGGGTTGTTCGGCACACACAGCACACGATAAAAAGAGATATAAGACTTATAAGTGAATAAAGTTACTTTGCATGTATATATGGGGTTTATATATGTACATTGTCTGAGCAGAAGAACTGCTTGTGTCATATTCGTTTTGGTCTATGGTGTATATATACTTAAAAAAATAAAAATAAAATAATAAGGAACAAAAAGACCATATTTTTGGAATTGTCGATTTATTCATTTTAGGAATATTTCTAAGTAAGAAAAACTTTAATTTTTTAAGGTGATTTACTATAATTTAGGGCGATGTTGTTGTGAGGGTAGGGAGATATATATAAACCTTGACTGAACAGAAGATCTGCTTCTTTCATATTTGTTTTACCCTATTGTGTGTGTATATCATTTGATCTGCATATTTCGTTTCATTTAGGATTAGGAGCGGGGCTTCTCCGCAGCAGTAGTTGTTAAACGGCTTTTAAATTAATTGCTCAAATGTCAATGATCTGATGCTCGATGATGTGGCGCTGGGAATCTGCTGGTCAACTTATTCAATGTGTGTATTGCTTCTAGCGAATGCCACTCGCACCCTCCACCCCTCAATGTGCTTACTTAATTTACAAAATTTATTGGCATTTAATGCGCTCGAATGCGGGCATGTTGAGAAACTACTATAAGCCATTTTCTTTTATTTTTAATTAGGCACGTTCCACTGCCGCGCTGAACAATCGAATTAGTCATAAAGGCAGCAGCTACCAGGTCATAGCTGCAACAGCAGCAGCAGTAAGAGAAAAATGAGTGAAAATCGCTGCCTAATGAAGCGCAGCTGTGTAAAATCGGTAAAAGGGAGGAGAGAGAGAGAGAGGGATGGAGGGAGAGAGGGGGTAAGAGAGAGAGAGCATTGTTGACCAAGCTGGCATCCATCCGACAAGCAGGCAGGAAGCATGGAAAGTGAGGGCAAATGCGGTTCAATTGCCACACATTGCAGATGATGTTGATGCTGATGGGCCAAGGCCAACAGACAGGATCTATAAACAGTAATTTACAAATTGCGGCATTGCATCGAGAAAATGTCACACGAAATTAGTTTAACTCTGTACTGCAAGCAACTTAGGCAACTAAAGTTTTCAACTTTCAATTGAAACAAGTGCGAGAGTGTCCGACTAGTTGATACCCTAGCCTAACATGTATTCGTACTCACGTTGTGAATTCATACAATTTAATTTTTGTTATTTTCCTCTCTTAGCTGATATATTTTTAGCCTGCCTCCTTTAATGTATTTTAATAGTTGAAAGCCGATCGTAAAGCTAACCCTCTTTATACTTACTTCTATGACCGGCGACTGGTTTTAATTAAATAATTAGCATAAATTATCAATTGAAATGCGCTCAGCGAAGCAGTCAAAGTTAGCCAGTCAGGCAGGAATCCCTTCTGGGATAGGGGTGCATGCACTTTTGGTGGTGCCTGTAGGGTAGGGTTGCCAGCCACCCTGACCCGTGACCCTAACGATCGTATGCAACCCCCGTTAAGCGCAGATCGAGGGTGGGTATCAGTTCAGGGCAAATGAGCCCTCAAACTACCCCATTTGGTGGCACATTAATCAAATATATGTATATATATATATATATATATATATGTATATATGTGCATATGTGCATATATATATATATGTTTATGTATATGAAGAATTCGAAAACATCAAAGTTATGCAAGAATTACAGTTCTTGATTCTTTTTCTTTTAGATTTGGCTAAGCCCTATTCTAAATCAAGATATAATTATTGATCACTCCGAAATACAATATAGCCTTTCTTTTTTTTTGTTACATATTTTATTTATTCATTTGTATTTTATTGAATTTGCTAGTTCTTAGATCAAGATCAAGTTTATTTTGAAAGATGTAAGAGAAGAAAAATTTCTTTTATACGACAGTTATTCGTGTTTATTTTAATAGCTTTTGATATTAAGCTGCAAACTATGTTTTTCGGATGAAGATTGCATGTTGGAAAATAATGCATCTAATTCGAAAAAAGTAAAAAAAAAAACAAAAAAAAACTTTACAGTTCTTATAGCAATATAGTACTTAAACCATTATTAATTTTTTGCCTTTTGTTTTTAAGTATATTTTTTTCACCATATCTGCAGTTGTTCTTTTTGATTCGCTTTTTGAGTTGCTCGCTTAATGAGATGAGCCTGCTGATTGTTCCACATTCCACATTGCACATCAAATCTCGACCACATAGCGACTACTGCTTGAGGGACTTATGGAATAGTAGCTATTCTCTGCAAGAAACGTATAGAGCATAAGAATGGGGCTGGTGCGGGTTGGGGCAATACGCACCTTCATCGCTGTCAAAGCTGTAGAAATTGTCATCGTCTCGTGTCATGGAGCGTCGATTGGATCGCGCCAGTTGCGATTGCGAATGGGAATGCGTTTGAGGTGCCAGAGATCTGGCCGATCTGCTGCTGATGCTAGTGGTGGGCATTGTGGGCGTGGAGCTGCGCCGCTGACTGTGGCTGTTGGGAAATGGAAGCGGCGAACCATATTGGCTGCGACTGCAATTCGAATTCTGGCGATCCAAGCTCAGCTCCAACTGCTCCCGGGACAGATCTCTGCTCAGATTGTGGCAGCTGTTGTTGTTGCTGGTTGTTGGTGTTGGTGTTGGCGTTGTTACAATGTCCGGTATCGGTTTGCACTTCACATTTGTTGGCGTTAGCTGACTGACAGACTCCACCTGCATCTGCTCCAAAGGATCGTCGGCTTGTTCGTCATCATCGCTGCATATGGTCAACTCCTCGCTGTGGAGTCGGCGGCCACAGAGTCGGGGTCTGCCCTCAAAGCGTGAGATCAGCTTATTGACCTTGCCCACATCGCCTGGATGCATTTGCTCCTTGTAGGTGAGACGCAGCGAACTGGTTTTCACAAGCGGCTTGGACGGATGCGTCATGGAAACGCTGCGTTGCGGCAACTTGGCTGCTGCAGGTGATGCAACCGGAGCTGGAGCTGGAGCTGCTGCTGCTGCTACAATTGTCAATGGTGGTTTGCTGATGGGTAGCGGCGGCGGCACTGCATCATAAATGGGCGCCATCATGCTCGGCGGAGGTCGACGCTGCGGCAATGGTGGCGGTGGCGGAGACACCGATGGTGGGCGTTCCGCTAGCTCCAACAGCTCAGCATCCACAGTCACATCCAAATCCACCTCCATCTCCATATCCTCATTATTAGCATTGTTGTCATTGTCGTCATCCGCCTCCAGGGGCTGCTGCTCCATGAGACTCTCGCAGCTGTTGCCAATCTGAGGCGTCTGCCTTCGTATTCTGGTCACACGCGAACTGCTGTCATCCGCATCCTCCTCGCTGCTGCCGGCGCTAATGCGCAGCACGGGCGCATTGCGCAGTGCCTCATCAAAGTCGGCAAAGGCGCCAGCGGCACCGCCTTCGCCCTCAAAGATGTCAATGCTCTTGGGCTTGTACAGAGCCGGTCCGGGCCAAACCCTAGACGAGGAGCACGCCTGTGCAGTCAGCTGCTGCTGCTCCTTGAAGCCAGCGATTATTTGTTCATTGGACACCCATTGGTGTCGATTGTCTCTTGTTGGTGGCGGCGTTAGAGTTGTGGCCACGGCAATTATCAGTGTGGACTCGTAGGCATCTGTGTGCTGCTGATGGATGAGCACGCGCGGATAATCGCCTGCTGCTGCCAGCTGCTGTTGCCCCCCAAAAGCCGCATCCTCCTCCTCGAGTGATTCACTGCTCCAAGCTGTCGTCGAGTGCGCCTGCAGCTGCGCCAGCATTCCGATTGCGGGTCGATCTCTTTCTCGTTCCCGTTTCACCTGCTCGCCGGCATCCAGCTGACCGAATGCCTCATCGGCGCACACATCCTGGCCGCTGTCGTCGCTGCCATTGCTGTCGTCGCTGTCATCGCTGTGATGATAGGTTGCCGCCAGCTCCTCGTCGTCGTCAATGTCGGCAGGCTCTTGACCAACTGTGTTGGGCTTATTGCCGCCCAACTGCGTCGCTGCTGTTGGCTTGTCCTTGCTGCTGTCGCCGCTGGCACGTTGCCGAAAGAACTTGAGCTGCTGCATCTTCTCGTTCAATTTGTGCACCATGCCCATGCCAAATGTGGCGCCAGCAGCTGCTCCAACAGTTGCTCCTTGGGTTCCTTGGGCCACCTGCGTCTCGCTGCTACTCTTAAAGCTCTTGCGCCAGCGCTGTTGCAGCTGCTCGCTGGACGTGAAGCGACGCAGACGGGCACGCATTGTTCCTCCCGTCACACCTGGCTGAGATGGCTTGGCCAAATTCCCGTCCTCCTCCTCGTCATCGTTGTCGTCGTCGTGATCTTTGCTTGCTTGCTTGTCGACGGCTTGTTTGGGTTGATGCTGATGCACTCGCTTGATCGATTTGCGCAGACGTTTCAAATTCTGACGCATCGCTTGACGTATTGGTGGCTGGCCCTGCTCCTGCTGCTGCTGCTCCTGCTCCTGCACAGGCATCTCCAGCGGCGGCTGACGCACCTTGGCAAACCTGGTTGCGGCTATGCCCGATTTCTTACGCTGCTTCGGCGGCACTGGCGCTGACATTGCCTCCTCCATGCCACTCTCATCGTCACTCTCATGCCGAGCAGTCTGTGCACGTTGTTCTTGCTGCTGATCCTTGAGCGTATTTTGCCTGGTTAGCGGCAACGTTCTAATGTGTATATCATAATTGTCGGCGATCTCGCGATCTCGACGCTCCTGCGCCAGTTTCTCAACGCGTCGCTCCGCCTCGTACTGTTCCACATAGCGATCGACCTCGATTCCATCCCGCCGTACAATCGTCTCCTTGGCAAACAGATGCTTCAGCTGCAGCTCGCTCAGATTCTTGTAGCCTCGCTGCAGCCGCTGCGTCAGACTATTGCCGCCATTTCGTGTGGCAGCTGCTTCTGCTGTTGGTGGTGGTGGTATTTTAATGGGACTAATTGGACGGGAGACGCGTGTATTGCCATATGGCGCATAGTAATCGTCATCGAGGCTGCCGGCGCTGCAATAGGTGCCAGCGGCCAGGTGATTGGACGATGACGGCGCCATCTGTCCGCGATTGGCCCCCAACGTGGCCTGCTCGTGCATCAGTGAGCTAATTGTGGATATGCGTTGCGGTGTCCGATTGATGAACAGCGCCACCGGCACTTGCCCCGTCTCTGCAGCAGTCTCACCTGCCGTTGTTGCAGCCTTGTTGCTGCCGCTCGCATTGTTGCCACGCGAACTGCAAAAGATGCGGCGCGCAGCGCGTATTTTGGGCAACGATTTGGGCAATCGCAACTGTGGCAGCGATGCCAGTTTGGCTGTGCAACAAAATAAGAACACATAAGTGGACAAAGTTCAATTTGATGCAGCTCTTAAACTAACTGGACTCATCTTTGATTCAGTCTCTTGAAATGAACCAAAACACAGTATCACAGCGGGCCGTCTTACCGATCCCAACCTAATCTTAGAGAAACAAACTAAAATGCCATCAACATTTTTTGACTGCACTCTCGTGCTTTGGAGCATTATCTTAGATATATCCTTCTTTTTTCATTTAGATCCAATTCGAAAATTTCAAGCCTCTATTTTCCTCTTTGCTGTGCATTTCAAATTGATAGCTAGCACTTTTTTCCCCCCATTTGAATAGACAAATAGCCTTATTACAGATTTTCGATAAGAATGTCAATGATAAAAGATCCAAACTTGAGCTTGACTTTCACACTTAACACGCAACACTCACCTTTTAGACTCTCCACATCGAGACGTTGGCAAAGATTGCGTAAATCCATGATTCCGTGCTGACTGTGACTATTTCGTTGCTGTGGCTCCCTTTGTGGATCCTGCTGTTGCTGTTGATGTTGCTGTAGATGGGTCATTGGTGGTGCTGGTGTTGGCTCTTGTGTGTGTTTGCCAAATTGCCAAATGCCAAATTACGATCAACGTCCGTTGCAGTTCAACATTGTTGCCAGTCTGAAATGCGGCACATTGAGCGCGTGCACAGACAGTTCGCAGCTTGAGAAGAATTGCCCGTGTAGCGCTAATTTAATTAGCTTTCGCTTCTAACCCATCTCTTTGTGGCATTCCAATGCTAACTGGCCATCGTCTGTCTCGTGGTGGCCCTGTCTCTCTGTCTCTGTCTCTCCCGCCTGCATTCACTGCATTCTCGCTTGACACATTTTCCATTGAATGGATTTTGGAATTAGGTCTATGACGACGCACTGAACCACTGGCAGACACCCACAACACAGTTTACCCATTCAGAATCGATGGAAAGAAGGGTCTAATCTGGTTTTGTCTTCGACCCCACCATAAGGTATATCTAGTTAAGGTCAGCAGCGACAGCCGAGTCGTCAGTCAGACCTTAGATCTGGAATATGAGTTATCGAATACCTTAAGTAGATCACATTTTTGTAATTTTATCAATCGTTCCCACCAAGTCTCTCTAATATCAATCAAAATTGCTTATTCGATTGAAACTAAAACGCCCTTCAATTCGTTAGGAGTATAACTGGGCATAATGTAACTTCAACTGTAAAAATCTCATCGTGATCGAAGATAAAGTAACAAATATATAAATAGAGACGTGTACGACTTAAAGTGAGGTCTTCGGTACAAGGATATCTTCTAGTCAAGCTCTCGGCTGAAGCGTTTTACTCTGCTCTGCTATTTATTTTGCCTTATGTCTCGCTATTCGCTGACCACTTCCGATGGGGCAGTGTCGCTATCGATTCTCCGTTTCTCAACGATTCTCGCTGGCTTACGGAAAAGTAATAACGGCAATAATCGATATTCAAGTCGTGGTTTGTTTAAATCGAATAAAGCCAGTCAGAACGTTGCTGTACGATTTCGTCAAATACAGAAAATTGAATGCTGCAGATAGCTTACAGACCCAATTAGCGAAAATGCACCCGACTCATGGGCTAATACACGACAATGGGTAATAAGCAGATAATATTAAGACATCGCATAGATATGGATTGATTACTTAGGTCAACTTGTACATAGATATATAATCCATGCATTTTTACTAAATAAATGAGTACGAAAAGAACTGTTTCCATATTCAAATCATTTGAGCCCAATTTGTATCAAGTACTGATTGCGGCACAGCTGACTGTCTAATAGACTGGATTTCATATTTAGTGGAAAATAATACTCTACCCGTTGTCTACCATTCAAATTTGGTTAAACGATATAAATTTATCGATATCGATATCGACACGTGATTTATCGACGATCTTGTGACAAATGCCCCCAAAGATTGTGATATTTTAATTTGTAAACAAGAATATTCAATTAAATAATATGAATTAGTTGCAATTGTTAAATTAGTTAGCTCCAGCTTCTTTGCGACGGTAATTCGAGAAATTCTTTTGAAACTGTGAGGATGCTAAGTTTTAGCATATTTTAGTTTAAAAAGTGGTCGCCAAAAAAGTATTCAAATTGTCCAGCTTATAGTTGTTTATTATGTTAGTTACATACTATATTTTCCTATATATTTAGTAACATATATATTTTCTTCTTCTCTTTGCAGACAGACAGAGACAACGATAATAATAAAAAACAGACAGTGATAGACTTTTACTAGCCAAGTGCATATTAGATACAGATACATACGTACATGTATATATGTCATTTATGTGTAAAAAGTAGCTCAATGTGTTCTTATTTTTGTACTTTGCCAGCTATTGTGTTTGCAAAAGGGAAAACGCTCACTTGGAAGCAATTTTCATTAGCGCGAAAATTGTGAGAACTCAGCGCAAACAATAAAAAAAAGAATCCCAACAAAACAAAATCAAAAATAAATATAAATAAAAATAAAAAAAAACATTCCAGACAGACACACAATCGCAACACGTCGGAATTGACAACACAATTGCGGAGGTTGTTGCAGATTGCAGGTCTAGAAGCGAGTGTGCCACACGGACGGGGCACTTGCGAGTGTGTGTTTGTGTCTGTGTGTGCGATTAGACAACTGCAACCACAACAATTGAAGTGCAGTTGAACAGCAACTGAAATGAGGCGGCAGTCAATGATGCTGGCCGCGATATTACTGGCTGCCATTTTAGGCAGCGCAACGGCAACGAGTAAGTATCTATCTATCTATAATAAATCTGTCTATCAGCTGTGGCACCGATTAAGACGTATCTTTCACACATTTATAGCAAATTCACACTTAGCTTAACAAAATTAATTGACAGTTATTCCACTTAGATCGATTTTCTTTAAAAGCATTTTAAGTAAAGCCTTGCCCCACTTCAAACAATCTCTATTTGAATATTTGAATAAATTTATTGTGGCGTAAAGCCTACCGAAGCCACTCTCTCCTCCCTCCTGGGTATGCACCAGCAGCTCCCAATGGACTACTGATCCATAAAAATAGCCATCGACTGCGACACCAATTGATAAAAATAAACAGCGAAAACGAACAACTTATTAAGTTGACTTAAATGCGTGGAAAATGCGAATGCCCTAATTTATGTGGCGCATTAGTGAAGAGATAAAAAACGCACAGAACGCAGGCTAGCCACATTCCCAGAAAGACTCTGACTCTGTCTTCATTTACTTCATTTATTCTCCACAGACAATTCCCCGCCACGGATAAGCAAACAGCCGCCCACAGATGAGCTGCTCTTCAAGGTGGCGCAACAGAACAAGGAGAGCGACAAGCCATTCATTATTGAGTGCGAGGCCGATGGAAAACCCGAACCGGAGTAAGTACACATTGGCATGGCATGCTTGTTATGCATGTTTTGGTTATGGTTAACATCTACACTTACTGAACTCGTACAAGCTTTAAATTCTATATAATATATATACGTGTATGTGTGCTCGTTTGGCAATTTACATAAATAAACTTTAAGCAGACAAGAATTTTTTGAATCAAAAATGGTTTGCCTCTATTTTTTCGAATAATGTACATGTATTTTGATGGGTGATGGGTGTGCGTGTGTGCGTGTGTTTGTGTGTTTTTCTTTTGAATTTCTTGGACGTCGCATAAGAAATATTTGAAATTTTTACATAAAAACGAGAAACTTTACACAACTTGATGATTTCCGCTACACGCAACTCGAACCAAAAATAATGCTCAGAGCGAAAGAGATCACCTAGATGGCATATACATTTATTTATCTTATCATTTATTGCTCTAATTTATTAGTGAACTATACAAATAAGTACCGTTTACCGATAGCCATAAAAGCTGAATTTATTTATTTTTTGTATATAACTTTCCAGTAGAAAGTTGTGGAAATACGTAGGAAAATATGTAAGTGGGTTAGTGAAAGATCTGCTTACAGGGTATCTCCAAGTTGAGCTCTTTCCTTAAGGATTGTTCTTGTTCTTTCCAATACAATCTCACAAACCTATTTCGCATTACTAAACTTCTGTGCACCAGGTGGCGCTTTAAGGCAACAAGTCACAGGGCCCAATAAATCTTACCGATCCATTTTCCACCTACGAGCTTTTCAGTAATTTAGTTGTTGATTCTTTTTATAAATGTGCTTAAAATAAATATGAAATGGTTGCTGGCTTCTCTTAAATACATATTTATGTATGTATGTATATATGCATATGTGTTTCTGTTTGAGGGTATACGAGTATATACATTCATATGCTTATTCATACTTTAACTATATTCCAGTGTGCGAATTTTGTTGCATTTGCACGCCCGTTTAATCATAATGATGCTGTGACATCATTTGAATTGCAATGACTCACATGTCTGCACATGTCAAAAATTCAAGTTGGTTTTATTATATTTTTTTATTATGTGATTCTATATATGGTCGATTAGAACCTGTTCGCCATAGAAACACGTTTCATTTTTTGTTGCTGTTGTTTTTTTTTTGTTTTTTTTTTTGTATTTTATACGTTACTTTCTGTGAAGTTTTTCTTTTTATTATACTGCCGCCTGTACTTGCATTAAGTCATTTCGAAATGCGGAATTTCATTTTTAACGCGCTTGGACGATGACCTCATTTGTGATTCCGAAAACAAGTTGGCCCGGAATGAAGTGCGTGACGTGCTGCTTGAAAATATGAAAAGTAGCCGACCGAAAATAGTTTTTCCTACGCAGCAGTAGCAGCGCAGCAGCAGCAGCAACAGCAACAGATGTCAAATTGCTTTTTCTCTTCTCTCTCTGTTTCTCTCGCTTGGGCCCAGTTTGTAACCTTCTGCAATAGTTGGCAATGCGTAAATTTGTATTCATGTATTTTACATCGCGTCAAATGGGTTAATGGTGGGAAATGTGTATGTGTGTGTGTGTATGTGTGTGTGTGTGTGTGTGTGTGTGTGTGTGTGTGTGTGTGTGTGAGTGAGTGCACGCTTTTTGGGCCATGACGTCGTTCCTAATGATGACGAAGATCATTATTGTGTTGGCAAGTGTACGGACAGGTAGTAATAATAACCAGTTTGACCGGATGGTCCGGCATGCTTAGAATATACGATTACATACACATTTTCGAATGTTAAAATATATATGTGTGTGTGTATATATATATACATATAATCGCATGCATAAGCCAGGCTATGGACATTACGTAATGATGTCGAACTCCAAGTCAAACTGTTCACTGTTGCTATACTGTACACTGGACTAGGCTTTATGCCAGCCTGGCCCAATTGTTTCTGACGAAGATCAAGTCTTTTGCTTGGTGGCTTTTCTTAGTTATGCTGTCATTGCTTCCTGCACTGCAAACATGTCGCCTTTTTCCATTTAGTTTTATTCGATGTAATATGCATTTGCAGTATGTGAATTGCCATCACTTTGATTTCAACACATTCATTGGAAATATGTTTGTCGCCCAACACTTTCTATTTGCAATGATTTCTTTCAACGAAAGACGCCCATTAAAAATATGATAAACGGTTTTAGAGTAAGAGTTTGGCTAATTGGTAAAATTGATCGAATAATTGGCAGTTAAACAATAAAATCTATTAACAATGTGTGTGTTTTGCTTCGTTTCGATTGGGTTGAAAAAACCAGTTTTCAACCGTGTTGCTTAATTTATAAGATTAACAATTTGAGGAAGAGAAGAAGACAATTTTATATTGAAAGACAAAAATTTGAATGTTACATAAACATGCATAGAGCTATTAACAAATACTATCAATAATAACGAATTCCATGGCAGCCCATGTATTTGGCACGTTACCTTTAATGAAGATAATTAAACACATTTGAGTGGATACTAAAGTGAAGTACGCACAACAAGCATAATAAATAGTTCCAGTAGACAGAGCTCAACTAGGAAATACCTTGAGTAGAAGACCTTACATATATACCTTATATATTGCATAGATGGGGATAGGCTTCCCTTCTGTGCCTTGTTAAATTTGAAAATGCGTCTTCTTTGCCATCTTTTGTGCTCCGTAATTCCTACAGATAAATAATGTTTTCCTTTTATATCGACATATGAGAAACGGTTGCAGTTATCGATCAAATTCTAAATACGTGATCTGAGTGAAAAAACTGATACGAGAGCTTGTATTTCAAAATTCAATTCTCTAGCTCTTGTAGTCTGTAGTGAATAAAAAGGGTCAGATCCATGAAGGAATCGGGGTAAGAAGAAGGCATTGGAGCATTTAACTAAAAGACAATTCTTCTTACTTTTGAACCTAATCGTTTTCATATAATTTGACTAACTTTCTACAAGAGACACATGCATTTGTATATATATATATATATATATATTTGTATGTGCATATGTGTTTAGCTAGTGGCGAACTGGGCGGGACGTAATCGGGGCGCATTGAAGTCGTGCAACATTCAGTTCACAATGGACTCGCTGGTCTCACGTATCTCTCTACAGACGAACTATACGCCTCTGTGATTCAGCGTGACCTACTTTGTTTTTTTGTTGTCATTGGCTGCTTCTGCTGCTGCTGCTGCTGATGTTGTTGATATTATTATTTGGTTGTCTAATGTGCAACACACACACACAAATTGTTGTTGCTGTCGTTGCATAGCCGCGCAATGCGTTCACAGCTATTTGTTATTTATTTAGAAAAATCAAGTGTTGATATTCTTTGCGGTTATTAGCAATTCGATGTTAATCTATGCATTCAGATGCACATACATGTTTACAGACACACGTACAAATTTATTCAAAATAGTTTGGGTTGGCTGGCTTTTCACCATTTTCGGTTCGAGCGGCTTTTAAATTTTGTCCATTCATCAATAAAAATAATAAATAAATTAATCTGTTTTTCATTTGAAATTGCTTTAGTTTCTTTCTAAAAAAAAAACAGTTTTTCAATTTATTTATTTTTTTTTGGAAATTTCGTTGATTTTGGGTAAATCTGATATATTTTGTGAAAAGCATAACCTCACTTACAAGCTCAGCCAATAAGAACGAAAACAGCTAGAATAGTTCAAGTAATGTGGTTCTCCGGAAAGTTAAGTTAAAACAATTAAGGTTGAAAACGGGCTGAATAACCACTGATGGACCTTTCGAATTTAGTGACTCCAGCTATAGAATTACAAGAGATTTTTGAAGGCTTTAGCTCAAATTTTCTCAATCTCAATCTTTGGAGGATGTTCCTTGTAATCTAATGCATTTCCTTGTTTCCCAGTTCTCGAAAATTGTACTACCAATTTTTTAAGGAAAAGGAAGCAAGTGATTTCATTTTCGCTGAGTATATGTATTTGCAGGAGCGAAAATAGGGGAACTGTTATTTCAATTTTCATCAACAAACTAGAATTCAAAAAAAAAAATACTACACTTGCAGGTCTATGCAGCTGGACAGCTCAGCTTTCTCTGGTTCGTATCTCGTATATGCATTTGCATCTGTGTCAGTCACTTAAGTTCTAAAAAGTTGTCTGGCTGAACTTTGTGAAACTTGTTTGGAGTTGGGAGCGCCCAAGACAAATAGCAGCAACAACTTTTAGTGCAACCTTAAACATATGTACATTTGTTGCTTGCAACATCTGCGCTTCGCTTCTCCGCCTCCCCCAATTGTCAGTGCGGCATTGTATTTTCAAGGTGCCGCACAGTGTACCGAATGTATCCAAAAATCTTAATAGGAAATGACTATTGATGGCTTCCAGAATGTCATTAGCTCTGGCACTTCGACCTACGGAAACCCTGGCAATACTCCTATCAAAATCAAAACATTTTGTTTCATAAATATCCTCATTGTTCTAAACTTAGTCTATGATCATTTCATATTTGTATGCTGAAATATAAACTGGTATGGTTTTTATGTATACATTTTATTAATGTAAACCACATTTTATACATTATAATCAAACAATTTAAAGTTTGGCGAGAATGGAAAACTCAGCTGAAGTTAAGTGTAATTTTCCTATTTTTTTGCGGCGCTTAAATGTAAGCGTCCACATAAAGTTGCTGGTGTTGTTTCGGTTGCCCGAGGGGGGCGCAACTTATTGATTTTTCACGCAATGTTGAACTCGACCTCGCCCCTGCTGCTGTTGCTATTGTTGGTGCTGCTGAAGTTGTCGATTGTTATTTTTGCTTTTTTTGGCGCCGTTGCTTGTTTCTGTTATTGTGGTTTTTATGGCTGCCTCATGTTTATTAATAAGCTTGGTCTCGCCTAACTGGCGCCCAAAAAACCAGTGTATTTGAATTTGAACACACAGAATCGCAGCAGGAAAGTTGTCCACTTTAAGCAAAGACTGATCACAAAAAAAGAAGAAAAAAACAAAAAAAAATTGTCACAAAATAAACAAATAAAAACAGTAGCGAGCAAAAATGATGAAACACATACAAAACAGAATACACACCACCCATGATATGTGCTTAGTGCAATCGATTGTCGTTGTCATCATCATCGTGATTATAATCAACTTCATCAGCGCATTTTGCGACTTTCAGATAGCCCCCAGCAACTGTAGCAGGACAAATGAGACAACTTGAAGGGGGGTAACACGACTGAACGATGCCCTACAAATTGCCACGATACAATCAAACTTTACTTTGGAACTGATTTTATTTGTCGCTTATGCTGCGATTTGTCCAATACTTGTTATACAGCATCTCTTTTCCTCTATCCACAATTATTTGGAGTGTTGGGAAATTGCGGCGCAACAACAAATATCTTGAGTACATTTTCTAGAACTATAATGCTCAGCTTCCGTTTTCCCTTTGTTGCTAACTATTCGTATTTTCAAATGGTATACGAATATTTGTGCTGTTGAAACCTGCATATATCCAGTATAAGGTAGGGCATACTCGCCAATGCCGATGACAAAGTCACCCCCAGTTTAAGGGCGAACTACTTCCACAACTTCCGCACATGATTCATGCGTAGAAATCAAGCTTTTGCACAGGCGACGCTGCCATTTGACATTTTGCTGGCTTCGACTTTGGTAATTGGGGCGGTTAAGCTTTCATATAATATATTCGTACATACATACGTACATACATACATATTCAATTATGTGTGCATCGTGGAGTATATTAAATTTCTGAAGAAAATCGATGGATCGATGAATGGCGACATAAGTTGACACAGCTCTATATCTCATGCACAAGCTGGATTAAAATGAGCTTTAGTTTATACGTTTCGAGTTAGAATCATACTTCTCGATCGGCATATAAATCGATCTAATTAGACTTTCGTATTCGATTTAAAATTCTTCTGTATATATTGCTTCGTCACTTTTTAGCATCTTTAATTATGTATCAAGTATACAAGTATCCAGAACCTAAGAGAGTATCGCCGATGCCATGATGTCTGTCTGAGACTTTGTCAAATTTGGAATATAGGATCAAGTGTAAGAAATGTAAATCGTCGAGCAAAAGTAATATTTTCATCAGTTAAATCGTATTTTACTCTACTACATTGTTATGTGTACATGTTTTTTCAATGAGTGGCTGCTAATATCTGAGAAAGTTACGCCTTCTGATATGTATAGACCTAAGTCGCCTGATTGCGGACGTACAAATATCTAAATAAAATTTTCAAAACGATATAATTTCAATTTGAATCGTTAAAAATAAGTTGCCAACCGCACAACAGGGTTCAGTATGTGTGTTATATTTCTATTATATTGTACATATGAATAAAGTCGCAGTAGAAATGTAATCACAAAGTAAAACTGCGAATAATTTGTATGTGTTTGCTCTTATCGCTTTAGCATAGTAATAGATTAATCGATCGTTTTCGCAAGCAAAAGGATTTCGATAGAATCCAAGATATATTATAACGGTTATACTGCTATCGATTACTCGACTACAGTTGAAACAGGAAATATCCAGAGTAATTTGTGATTCGTGTAGCCAAGCACCATATTCTATAGACAATATTTACATAATATTGTGAAGCCGTAGCTGTTTTCAGAGCTCATCCCTTAGTGCCACCAGCATCCCAGCCACCTGCTTGAGCGTCTAGCCTCTTGCAACACGAGCGGCTACAACAACAACGTCAACAGAGCAACAAACGTGGCAAGAACACTCACTCGTCAGCCTCTAATTCATTTGATTCATTCATGCCGCACAGCGTCAAGTGCTCTGTGTGTGTGTGTGTAGAGGAATGCCAGAGCATAAACAACCCTTTTATATATTCCGGTATGGGAAAACGCAATTCACCAAGCGCAATTCCCACTTGCAGCTTTGTGCACTCATACGATGGAGCTAACGTCGTGTCTGGTGTAGTCCCTGGTACCTAGAACCGAGTCATTTATGTCAGATGTTAAGTACATACATATGTACATCAACTGCCCTGCCGTCTGGCTGAATATCCATTCGTTTCGGATGCAGCCAGTCAGTCAGTCAGTTAGGTTGGCTGGCAGTGAAGTTATGCGCGCCTCGATGAGTCATAATGAGTCCAGAGTCCTGGATCTGCCACATCATCCCCCACATGTGGCACGTGGCGTTGTAGATTCCGTTATTGCTGCTTTGTTTGTTTTGCCTAAAAGCGTTTCTTGATAGCGGCTGAGACGCCCTGCAAAGGGTTGCCACTCGACATAAATCGATAACAGAGCTTGATACATACATATTTTATATGTATCTCTATGCATCTATGCATATTTAAATATGTTTACGCTCTCGCTTAATGACTTGTCTCCGACTTAGACTTGGACTCACTAACTGCTTATGGCAAACACCAGTTCAACTACAACAGCCACTTAGAATCACATGAGTAGGCGTTCGTTTGTCATCTTCCCTGATTGTATTACGTCTATGAGTGTTGTAAGTGTAATTATAATTTATGCAATTATGCCATTTGACTCGCTTAAGTTGGAATTGGAAGTCAAGTGTTGTATTGTAGCAGCAATCTCAATATTGATTACTCTAAATCGGAAATATGCGATATGGTTGGTCAACCATTCAGCGTATAATGCAGCAGCTTGTTTTAAATATGAGAAATATGAGGGATCAGAGACTAAAGGAGCTACACTTTATCTTTGGAAAACCAGCTTCTATATATTATAAGCCGATCTAGTTTATTTCATTTGATCGGTAACATCTTCAGCTATTTCAGAAACCTTCTCAAGATCGATTAAAAACACAGTTGACACAATTTGTTGAGGAACAGCTGAAAATAAAATCGATTTTATACCTCGAATACCTTGCCTGTGTACAGAGTATCTCTTAGTCGAGTTCTCTCGACTTTTTTAATAATAGGATTATCTAAAATGCGAACTCTATTTTGGTTTAACTGATATCATTTATTCAGAAATCGTCCTTTAATAACATGTGGAACACTGTGAAATGGCCCGATATGCGCTGATATTTTTTTGGACATTGTGACTCCCTGAAGCGCTTCAGTTGTGTATAGTATTATTCTGTTGCTAGGACCCAGGGACTAACTCTAGCCTTTTTCGGCCTTTCTCACCCCAACACCCTATGTGGGAGTTCTGAGATATGCTATAAGACCGGTTTGCATGCTAGCGTCCCATTAATACGACCAGCAAGAATGTCAACTGAAACTTTTGTCCCATTTTTATGAGCAACGCTTTGTGGTGATACCTTGGAGACGGTGCCTGGTTTCCTTGTCGGCATTTTCGGTGTCATTGCACGTTTGACATGCACGCGGGGCACGCCCAGATCACAGTGACAGTCACAGCTGCCTTACCTCCTCCTCCTTCTCCTCCTCCCTCCCTCACTACTATTTTTTTTTGTTTTTGATAATTCTATTGTTGTGCTCTATTTCGTTCGAGCCCTGTGTGTACAAACACTTATTCGCGCACATATACGGCGTAAAAGCATTTCGCTGTAAAATGCGCAATGGCAACCCTCTGGCCACAACATCCTCAGCGCTCAGCCTGGCGACGTCATCTGTGTTCACTCCCATTTCATCTTGTTCCCCCCTCTGTTGGCGTTTATTTGCTTTGCGGCTCTATCCAAAAGCTGCCCGTTTCTGATCCCTGCTCGAGTTACATGTCATTCAAGGCACACCGACAGTGCCTTTGCATTACAAATTAGTTGCAAAAGGCATCATTCTGGCATTTCATCAGAAATCGATATAAACGAAATAACAGAAAGCACTTTCGGATCCATCTGCAATGTTCCTGCTTGCAGTTTTTAAAGGGGTCTAACTCCATAACTGCCTAACTCTTTAGTTGTTGCTATTTTTGCGCATGTAGCGCCTATATAAGTATTGCATTTACTTGTGGTTGTTTTGGTTCCTTTTCTTTATTTCACTTCAAAGCGAACATGGAAGCGGGTTAGGGCATTCCATTCGCATGCCACATGCAGATAAAAGCAGCCGCAAGGAGCGTGTTTCCAACCTCACAACCGTAAAGTAATGCGCTAAAAAATATGCTCTGGCATTTTGTTAAATGTGTACCCTGTACCCTGTACCCTGTTCAAAATTGTTAATGAGGGTTGTACAAAATTGTTGTTGCAATGAGTTAACATTCAGCAGAAAGCATTTCCGCTACCCGATGAATCTATGCTAAGGAGTATCTTGTGGTAAGGCAAGCTGACTTGCTTGGTATTTACAACCCCATTTCAAAAAAAAAAAACAACCCATCGCTGGGTGTGTGGTGTTTGTGTGTGTTGTGATGACTCATACAGTTAGCAGCAAGCAGCAAGCACCAAGCCTTCTGCCTGCCAGCAATTTCTAAAGAGATTTTAATCGCACTTTTGTGCCTGGCAGAGGCAGAGGCAGAGCTGAGTTGGATGGATGGATAGATATCTGGTAAGGAGCCATCCAAAAACTATTACAAAGTCGCTGGGGTTAAGTGGCAGTCAAGCTGGCAACCCAACAAAAAGCACACACACACATACAGTTACAGCTACAGTTACACAGACAAACGGCTTAAGGAAGTTGCATGCATTGCGAAAGGAAGGAAGGAAGGAGGGGGAGGGAGAGAGGAACTCTCGCCGTCGGCCACAGTAGGGATGGGTAAGGGTTCAGTTTAGGGTGTGGGCCGCTGCACATTTAGCCGGTTTAGTTGGGCTGCTTAACTTTTTCGGTCAGCAGCACCTGCCCGCTTGGCTGCCTTCGTGTTGATGGTGTTGATGGTGTTGCCTGATGACGACGACTTGGTTGACTGAACTGTGCGCGTAGCCGAGACGAAGGATGGGATACGGGTATATGGGTGTATGCGAGGATGGGGGTGGTCACACTGAGTCAGCGCGTTTATTGACTAGGCTACCACGGGGTTAACTAGGGGTTAGTCTAACTTTACCCCATGGACTTGCCCACCAACTTAATGTGTCATTGGCACAACGTCACCCTTATTGCCCTGGCAACAGCAACAGCAGTTGAAACAAGAACTGCCAGCCCATTTTCACTATATGGAATGTTGTGTACCATCATCTACTTATGTATAGTAATATATATCACATAACAAGATTACATTTTCATGAAACTATTATTTAGGATACGTATTATTATTATTTATTAATTATTCATATTCAACGAATTAAAAAACTACATTAAAAAAAAACAGAACAAATTTATCGATAAGTTCGCAAAGAAGCGGAAGAAAATTTGTTGATCTAACATAAAGAAATGGGAAATGCTTTGTAATGAATTAGTTAAATTTGTTACAAACCACAGCACACTTACAAGTTCAACAAACCCACCCAGCCACATTGTGGCGAGCTGTGGCAAGCCCATCATCTCGCCCCGTT
Organism: Drosophila planitibia; assembly: GCA_035043785.1. Classification (NCBI taxonomy): domain Eukaryota; kingdom Metazoa; phylum Arthropoda; class Insecta; order Diptera; family Drosophilidae; genus Drosophila; species Drosophila planitibia. The sequence continues at coordinate 1,394,385 of JAWNMS010000041.1, forward strand.
TTAAACGTTGCATTGCAACTTACAACACTTAAAAACAATTCATGTGATTGACCTATTCCATGACCGGCAGCTGGAACAGGGGCCGGGGTAAGAGGTGAGAGGTGAGCAACGATTCTCGATGGATGTCTCGGGAGCCGCTTGAGTAAATAATAAAAACTCACAAAAACTAAAAATTCAGCGCTTAACAAGCTCAAGCAGCTCGACCAGTTCACATAATTGACTTATGAAAGAGGGAGACAGTCAGACAGACAGACAGAGACAGAGAGAGTGAGAGAGAGAGAGAGAGAAAGAGAGAATGAGAATAAGAATGAGAAACTTAAAAATATCCGAAAATACAGCATCATCCGAGTTGTTGCTCTCGTTGTTTACTTCCTTTGCGCTTAATTGCAATTACGTAAAGCTTGAGGCAAATGAGAGGCCTCATCCTCATCCTCATCCTCTTCCTCGATCTCCCTGCTCCCAGGCTCTGGCACACTCGGCTTAATGAACCATTTTCGCAATTGAAAATTAAACAAGTCGTCATAGTCATATAATATGGGCACTTATTAAATATGTCTCATTGCTCAAGAAACAAAAAGAAAATTACGAGTAAAGAAATACGTAATGTGTATGATTGAAGATTGAATCAAATTAAATGTGGAAATTAACTTGTTAGAGCGCCGACGCTTAATGAGTCGCAATTGAGCAAACCAGGAAATATATATGTATATTTCATTCGCTGTTTTAGCAAATTAGTAATGTCTTTAATCTACACATATATTTATAATCGTAATAAGATAATCAAATTTATGTAGCCGCATTAAGTGAGAAGCTTGCGTAAAGCACTTGATATTTACGTTAATTAACGACTATATATAAACTGTAATTGGCATATGATGGGCTCGAAAATACTAGAAAATATTATCTAAAATAAGGCAGTTGGCCCGAATTGACTTTCTCACTGATTGGTAACGGCCAGAAATCAGAATTTGAAAGCTTTAGTTTTATGGCGTAAGTCTTTCTAAGCAGCTGCGAACTGAATTTCTAAAATCTGTCTGAGACTTATGACAGATTCGTTTGAATAAACGAAATATGCCCGGGTAATGAAAGCTTTTAAACAAGAATAAAAAATAGGCATTCAAGATTATATGTAGGAAAGTATTATAAGTTGAAAGTTTGGAAATTCTGGTTGAAATGACAGAGTTCATTAGAATTCTCAGTTCTTTTTTTGTGGCATCTGCAAAGGAATGTTAGCTGGATAGACAACAGTTGCATATAAGGTGTTCTAATTTTTCTTCACATGTTGTTGCCAACACTTGCCGAGGATTAGCAAATTGAGTTATCCTTTTACTGGAAAGTATACCTGTTACTCATACAATTTGCAATGACTTTATCTAATTACAGATATAGATGGATCAAGAACGGGAAACCGTTTGACTGGCAGGCATACGATAATCGTATGTCCAGGCAGCCCGGACGCGGCTCATTGGTGATCACATCGCCCAAGGATGAGGATCTGGGACAGTATCAGTGCTTTGCCAGCAACGAGTTTGGTGTTGCCACATCGAATTCGGTGTTTGTGCGCAAGGCGGAGCTGAATGCATTCAAGGACGAGGCGGCACGTAGCGTTGAGGCCAACGAGGGTGATCCCTTCTCGCTGCAATGCGAAGCGCCCGACGGCTGGCCAAAGCCAACGGTTAACTGGCTGATCCAAGAGAGCATCGGATCGGGTATCAAATCGATCAACAACTCACGCATGACCCTCGATCCGGAGGGCACGCTCTGGTTCTCAAATGTGACGCGCGAGGATGCCAGCGATGATTTCTACTACGCCTGCTCGGCGACCTCGGTGTTCCGCAACGAATACAAGATCGGCAACAAATTACTCCTCGATGTCAAGCAGATGGGCGTGAGCGCCTCCCAGAATCGACATGCGCCCAAGCGTCAGTACGTGACCCGTAAGAATGAGGTGGCGCTGCGGGGCAAACGGGTGGAACTGTATTGCATCTATGGCGGGACACCGCTACCACAGACGGTATGGTACAAGGATGGGCAGCGGGTGCAGTGGAGCGATCACATTACGCAAGGCAATTATGGTAAATCTCTGGTGATCAGGCAGGCAAATCTGAACGATGCAGGCACCTACAACTGTGACGTGTCCAACGGTGTGGGCAACGCCCAATCCTATTCGATCAATTTGAAAATCCATGCGATACCCTATTTCACCGAGGAGCCGGAAATACAAAATGCCGCCGAGGATGAGGAGGTCGTTTTCAATTGCAAGGCCGCTGGACATCCGGAGCCAACGATCCAATGGATACACAATGGCAAACCGATTGCACAGAGCGAACCGAATCCGCGACGCACAGTTACCAATAGTTACATCAAGATTGTGAATCTGGTTAAGAAAGATACGGGCAATTATGGCTGCAACGCCACCAATTCTCTGGGTTATGTCTACAAGGATGTGTATCTAAATGTGCAGGCCCTGCCGCCAGAGATTCAGGAGCCACCCCGTGCCGAGTTTTCCGTCAACGGACGCAACATCACAATGAAATGTCGCGTCTTTGGCGCACCCAAGCCGCAGGTGAAATGGCGCCAGAACAACAACTGGCTGACCGGCGGACGTTATATAGTGCTCGCCTCGGGCGATCTCGAGATCAAGGATGTGACCTTCGCCGACAATGGTAACTACACCTGCCTGGCGGTCAACAAGTTTGGCAATGCAACCGCCCAGGGTTCCCTGGTGGTTAGGGAGCACACCCGGATCACACAGGAGCCGCAGAACTATGAGGTCGCTGCTGGCCAATCGGCGACATTCCGTTGCAATGAGGCGCACGATCCCAATCTCAATTTGACGATCGAGTGGCTCAAGGATGACCAGAACATCGACTTTGATGCGGAGGCGCGTTTCGTCAAGACCAATGACAATTCGCTGACAATTGCCAAGACCATGGAGCTGGATTCGGGCGAATATACGTGCGTGGCCAGAACTGAACTGGACGAGGCCACAGCGAGAGCCAATCTAATTGTTCAGGATGTGCCCAATGCCCCCAAATTGACCGACATCACATGCCAGGACGACAAGGCGGAGATCTCCTGGCAGCCGCAGGGTGACAATCGCTCCCCCATTCTGCACTATACGATCCAGTACAACACCTCGTTCACGCCCGCCTCCTGGGATAGGGCGTTCGACAAGGTGCCCAGCACCGATTCATCTTTTGTTGTCCAGATGTCGCCATGGGCCAATTACACATACCGTGTGATTGCATTTAACAAAATTGGCCAATCGCCGCCGTCCGGTCACAGTGCGGCGTGCACCACACAGCCGAATGTGCCATTTAAGAATCCCGAGAATGTTGTCGGCCTGGGCACGGAGCCAAACAATTTGGTCATCGAATGGACACCGATGCCGGAAATTGAGCACAATGCACCCAATTTCCAGTATCGCGTTAGCTGGAAACGTGACATACCCGCTGCCGCCTGGGAGAACAAGGATATCTACGATTGGCATCAGAGTAATCTACTGATCGCCGATCAGCCGACATTCGTCAAGTATCACATCAAGGTGGTTGCCATCAATGAGCGCGGTGAATCGAATGTTGCCGCCGAGGAGGTAATTGGTTACTCGGGTGAGGATCGTCCCCTCGAGGCGCCGACCAACTTTAGCATGCAGCAAGTGACCAGTGCCACCCATGCCTATCTCGGCTGGAATCCGGTCAGCGAGGAGTCTGTGCGCGGCCATTTCAAGGGCTACAAGATCCAGACTTGGACAGACAAAGAGGGCGAAGAGGGCTTGCGTGAGATTCATACGATCCATAGCAAAGCGCTCGTCACACAATTCAAGCCGGACTCCAAGAATTATGCCCGCGTCCTGGTCTACAACGGACGCTTCAATGGACCGCCCAGCGCTGTGATTGACTTTGATACCCCCGAGGGTGTGCCGTCAGCGGTGCAAACCCTGGAGGCATATCCGCTCGGATCCTCCGCCTTCTGGCTGACCTGGAAGAAACCGCTCAATCCCAATGGCAAGCTAACCGGCTACAAGATCTATTATGAAGTTGTTCGCGGCAGCTTTGTCGACGAGCGACGCGAATACGATCCCCATATCACCGATCCACGCATCACACGCATGAAAATGGCCGGCCTGAAACCGAACACCAAATATCGCATCTCCATCACCGCCACCACCAAAATGGGCGAGGGTGCCGAGTAAGATACACGCATGCACCACCCCTTCTCTCTTTCGCCGCTTCAACTAATTCCCTTTCTCTCTCTCTCTCTCTGCAGGCATTACATTGAGAAGAGCACACTGGGCGAGGACACTGCGGCCCCGTCGACGCCCTCTTTGACATGGGAACAACTGTCGGCGCCAAATGGTATGCCCAGATATCGTATTAATTGGGTGCCCAGCACTGATGGACGTTCAGGCTCACACTTTTTCACCAAGTACAGGTAAGATTACCACAAATTAGATTACGTAGTTGTATATATTAAATAACAAATAACAATATTTACAGAATCAAGGGTGAAACGGAATGGAAGAATGAGCACCCCGAGAAGTCAGTTGATTATCAGGAGATTGGCAGCCTGGATCCGGATACCGTTTATGAGTTCCGCGTTGTATCCGTCGATGGACACTTTTACACGGAGAGCGCGACCAGCGAGATTGATACGAACAGCATCGAGGGACCAATAATGGTGCGAAATGAGAGTCTGGCGAACGCTGGTTGGTTCATTGGCATGATGCTGGCTCTGGCCATCATCATCATCCTGTTTATCATAATTTGCATCTTACGGCGTAATCGCGGTGGCAAATACGATGTGCACGATCGGGAGTTGGCCAATGGCCGACGTGATTACCCGGATGAGGGCGGTTTCCACGAGTACTCGCAACCGTAAGCATCCCACCCATAATTGATGATTATCGATAACCATAACACTCCCCATTCTTTGGTTTTGCAGTTTGGACAACAAGAGCGCTGGTCGCCAATCCGTTAGTTCAGCGAATAAGCCCGGCGTGGAGAGCGATACCGATTCGATGGCCGAATACGGCGATGGCGATACAGGTAAGATCGATAGTTAACTCCACTTCATCCCAAGTGTTCCAAGTGTCCCAGTCCATGTCTTTGTTTTTTGTATACTGTTTTTCTTATAATTTTTGTTGTTATTTTTTTTTTCTTGTATTGTTTTGTTTTTAAATTTTCATTCGTTTTTGTCACAATTTTTTTGTTTTTAACGTTGATGATCATGATAATGATGATGATGATGATGATGATGATGATGATGGTGATGATGGTGATGATGGTGATGATGATGATGATGATGATGATGATGTACCTGTGCCCACAGCCGCCGGCCATGCCGCCACCGCTGCGCAGCCATCGACGTCGCCTCAGTTTCAGTCTCAGCCTGGCCAGCTGCAGCCGTCGCCGCCGCCATACGACTCCAACTCCATGAGCCAAAGATATCCCCCCCACACACACAAACACACAATTATCTTTCTAATATTTCTGTTTATGCACGCACACACACACACATACACACACACACACATACTATCGCACACAAGCGCACCATCTAATTGTTGTCGTTGGCGGCGACGGTGGCAGCATTGACGTCATCTTTCCTCAACCATTTCGCCCAGGTAGCAATTTGTCCGGTATTCGCTTTAGTATTTCTGCATTTTTTGCGGCTGTTTCTTTTACTTATTTTTTGTTTCGACCAAAATGAATTGTTTTTTGGCTGGCTTCTTGTGTCGCGCTTCGCTAAATCGTTTTGTTATCTTTTTTATGCACGCGTTTTCCTTCTCTACATGAATATGGTTAAACAACATATGGGCTAAAATGATCAATTTTTAAGATAAACATTTGCTGATATCTCACCAGAAAGCTAGTGCAGAAACTGCATAGATTATTAAGGTTGGAAGACCTCAGCATAATTATGTTTTGAATATGCTCTTTAATCTTTAATCTTAATTTGTAAACTATTCTGATTCTTTGTCAACATTTTCAGAGCTAATGTTTTATCAAATCATCACGCCCTTAAACCTTTGTTTATGAGTAACAATATTTTTTTATTTAATTGTGTAAATATATATAAAAAAAATAAAATAATTAAATATTTTTGTGCCGCTGGTGTGTTGCCACTTTCTTGCATTTGTAAAGCTTGGCATATTTTGGCAGCTTATTGGCTTATTATTGACTTTTGGCTTGTGACACTATACGGAGCCAAGTGGATGATAATTCATATGTACATATTAGCGAACATATTTGCCTTTATATACCCTTGTATGAGGTATATTATGATTGTAATTTTGTTGTGAAGCTTGTAATGCATCGAATGAGACATTTCCGATCCCTTGAGGTATACATATTCTTGATCAACATCACTATCCATGTCCGTCTGTCTGCCTGATCGTCTCCACATTTTCTATAAGCAATCTTAGGTACAATTGGAAGTTTCAGCTCTCAGTCAGCCGTGAAACAGTGAAACAGAAAACATTTAAATAAAACAGAAGACTAAACCGTACAAAATAATACAAATAGATGTCTACAATGGTATATAATATTCGGCATGCCTAAGATTCATTTTTCTGTATTTATTCATGTTAAAGGCCCAGTAGTTTGTCGTTTAATGTTGATTGCGTTCAGTTTGATATACCCTTGCAGGGGGTAGGTATTATAGGTTCGTCATGAAATGTGTAATGCTTTAGCATCAGAGCAGGTCCGTCTGTCTGATTTTGAACAAAAATGTATTAATTTTTTTAGGCTATGTTGATTAAACTTTTGCCACATGCCTCACACAGTCCGTCCAGACTAATGTGGGTCATCATATATAGCTCTCTGCAAGGGTATGTAATTTTCGGTCTGCCGAGGTTAGCTGTTAATATTATTCTCGTTTTGTATTTGTTCTTCGTTTCTTTTTAATGTTTTATTCATTTTGCACAACATTTGATTTACTTATTCGTATCATTTTTTTCTTTTCAACACATGAAATCTAAAAAAAAAACACAAACAAAAAATACTACACCATAAAAAAAAAACAAAAAAAATTACAATAACAACGAAACGCAGGCATAAACGAAGATGGTTCCTTTATTGGCCAATATGGACGCAAAGGACTTTGATTTAATTTGTAAGCAGCAACCCGAACCAATTCGAACCGAGCCCCTCCACAACAACAACAACAACAACAACATCCGCAACAACAACAAATACAGCCCAAAATTCTACATGAAAATCAAAGTTTTTCTTTAAGTTAATTTTTAGTGCGACAAGTTTATTTTCTATATGAATGCGAATATTTTTTATAAAATAACTAAAACTTAGAACTAAACACACACAAAACGACTGCCAAGCAAAATGAAGTTAAAGAACAAACCATAGCAGCGATGCAGCAAAAACCCCTTTAAAACAAAAAGAAAACAATTACATTTATTTATATAACAATCGAATAAATCGGACGACTTGACTCGCCCAATTAGCGACAGTAGCAGCAGCTGGGAAAGCATCAAATTCAGAAACAGAAACAAAAACCGTTACCCAACACACCAGCTTCAACTCAACTCAGCTCCCAACCCACCACCACCACCCCCTTCTAAATAAAACAGCTGCGTGTTTCGTTGCTCGTGCTCTCTCTCTCTCTCTCTCTCTCTCTCTCTATCTATCTACCTATTTATCAGACTAGCGCTCTCAGTCTGCCCTCTCCCACACTTTTAACATGTAATGCATATGCGTAAATACATATTTAAATTTAAAATTTTGTTTAAAAAGTAATTAATGTAAATTCACCGTTCTTAGATTCCTTCTCTTTGAAAACAAAAAAAAACAATTGCATACTTGTGTATTTTCTTTTAAAATCTATTTAGTTTTGTTTCATAATTTTAATTTTGTGTACAATATTTTTAAATGAAATATGTTTTACCTTATTATTTCTTAAATATATATATACATTCTTTTATCAGTTCGCTTGGACAGCAAAATATAAGGAAATGTTGTAAACAACTGTACTTTGTAAACAGTTTGTTTTTTTTTTTGCATAAAAACTAAAAACAAAGAAAAAAATGCATATTATGTTTATTTTTTTGTGTGAAGTAGAGCTATTTAATATTAAAAAAAAACAAATATAAAAATATTTAATTTTTATATGACTATATTAGAAAGGAAAACCAACAAACAAAATAAAGAAAAAGTAAACAACAAAGTGTAAATTTGAGTCATCATTTCAAAAGTTTCCCACCAACCATTTCAATCTAAGACTTTGATGTCGATTTCAAGAAAGATACAAAGTAGTAGTAGTAGATTGCTTCAACATAGCTGTAATGCCCGCGGATGAATGTGTTGCTCTAAAATATTCTCTGAAAAAAGTCTTAAATGTTTTGAAATAAAACTGTTGTAAGAGAAAAAATCATATTTTGAGTTGCAAAACCCGATACCCAACTTAAGTTTGTACGATGTAATTACCAGGTAATGTTTGTGAAGCATGCAGCTAATGTATGTAGTTATTTTGTTTGTATACATACCCAGTAGTTAGAGCCTAGTTCATCCCAATTAAAAAAAAAAGAAAAAACTTAAAACTATACGCCATAAGCACGACTAATCAATTGTCACCGTTAGCCATGAATCACGAATCGAGCGGCTAACTCAATAAACCTACAACATACAACAAATAATAGATGATAATACTTACATTTTTACACCTAAACGCGTCTAACTGAACTAACGCAATCAAAATTCAAATGTGCACACATAAACATAAACTGGTGTTGGTTGTGGCTAATACAAACACTTAACCCAACATTCAGCTAAACTCACTTTAGCAATTTGTAATCGCAACAATTTCCTTTATTCACAGGTCAGTTCACTGAGGACGGATCCTTCATTGGGCAGTATGTGCCCGGCAAGCTGCAGCCCCCGGTTAGCCCACAGCCGCTGAACAACTCCGCTGCGGCGCATCAGCAGCCGCAGCTGGCACAGGCTGGAGCCTCCGCCGTTGGTGGTGGGCCCAATGTAGCTGGCGCCAGCAGCAGCAGCAGCAGTGGCGGCGGCACAGGAGCTGGTACAGCGAACACGGCTGCCGTTGCCACCTACGTCTAAGAGGCGTGGCAGCTGCCTTCATTTACTTTCAATTTGTGCATTCAAAATCAACATCCAATTTATTTACTACTTCTGTGTCTGTAAACATATGTGTGACTGTGTGTGTGTGTGTGTGTGTGTGTCTGTGTGTGTGTGCATGTGTATGTGTGTAAGCAAACCAAAAGCTTTTTAAGTGTCTACTAACGTGAAGAGAGAAAGAGAAAAATTTGTATTTTCAAAGATGCGCAGTTGGAAAAAGTATAAAAACTCGCATTAAAGCATTCAAGTTTGTGTTTACTGCTTTTTTATGTATGTAAAAAAAAAATAATAATAATAATATCCGCCTTCTTCGATGTAATGAAAACCAACACAAGAAATTAAAAACGTTCAAAAGATGTTATATTAAATATCTGACGATATTGCAAATATAATAATATAAGATTGATGCATCTCTTCGTTCTCATCGTTCACCAGCAAGTAAAATCATGTTTCATTTATAAAAATTCTTTTGTCAAATATTATATACCCTTGAAGGCAAAGTTTCATTTTAAATTTAGCCATCAATTGATCGGAGTCCAGCTGCTGAAATCTAAACTTCTTTATACATTTAAAAAACGGACTGATTGATCCTATAGAGGCTTAACACTGATTACCAAAGAGATTGGTCCGGGAATCTTTGTCAGCAAAAAGTTTTTCATTGAACTCATCTCTTAAGCGATTGTTCCTATGTCAGCTATATCTTATAAAAGTCCAGTCCGGTCGACTCCGACATAAGCACAGCCTGCAGAAAAAAAAGATAAATTCAAGATTCATTAAAATAGCTTGAAACTGAGGGACTATATAGACTGCTAGTGATGCTGATCAAGAATATGTATGCTTTATTGGGTCGAATACATTTCCATCAATGCGTTTTAAATTTCACGACAAACTTAATATAACATCTGCAAGGGTATACAAAAGGTTCTTTATAAACGTTACACACGTCTGCACAAATCTATAATATCCTCTAAAAGGGTATAGAAATAATGTACAAAAAATTATATTGAAATGAAATCGTCGTATGGTAGTTTTCATTCCTATTTGTGTGTACTTTTTTCGTATTGCTAACATATTTTAGTTGTTACTCCAGGATATATATCAGAAAATACAAAAATGTAATGCAGCTACTTATTTGTGTGTAATGATAATAGGTGTGATGTCTGGAATAATAATATATTTTTTAAATGCAAACTTTAATTCACTTACGCCTAGTGTTCAAGCAATAATAATCGGTCAGTCAAATGCGAAAAATGTGAACATTTTTATAAATCAATACTTTCCCATTAATTCATTTTCTTCCACGGACTGTACCAAACAAATTAATTCACTGCCGACATAGGCAAGACACAGAAAATTCTACCAATGGATTGGTTATAATCATTCGATATTTGTAAACGCCATTCTTCATTCGTCAATAACGTTAATTAACTTTTATTTGCAAAATGTTCGCTGTAGGTTCCAGTAATGTAGAATATTGTGAAGATAGTCATTGACATGAAGACGAGGTCTTTTGTCCAACAGTTTCGATTCTTCTGATAGCCTTTTCTTTTCGAACATCTTTCATAGATGCGGGTCGAGTTAGGAGCACAACCTCAACACATTGGATATTTTTCAAACAGTGGCCCGTCTGTGCCCACACCCACTACACCCATTTTTGCACTCAAACACACAGAGCTCGTCATTTGGTACAATGCATTTATTTATTGAAGTCAACATAAAACACAGAATTTGTAATATCAATTTTCAAACAAGGCTTCAATTTAAAAAAAAAAAAAAAAAATCGGTCGATCGCAATTTTTGTATACCATCTTCTAAGGAAATGAAGAAAAAAAAATATAAATACATTTAAATTTAATAGACAAAATTTATATATTTTTCAAATAACTAATATTTTATAAAAACAATGTAAGGCTATGCAATTAATAACATCAATATAATTACTTAATCTTCTGAGATTTAATATGAACTTAAAATGGATTAATATGAACATAAAACACTTGCATATATTTTATGTCTGTTTGAAGATCGCGTGCTTTAACTCAAGATGAAGTTTACATTTAGACAAAATTATTTTTCAATGTCTGTTGAAATGAAAACATTTATTATGACAGTTAATTATATAATTTCGAGCAATTTAAATACAGCAATTGATTGCAATTGAAATGATATAGTTATTAATAATATAGTCCAAATCCTTGAGATGAAATGGGTTGCTTGCTGCAAATTCGTACTGTGTAGCAATACAAATTTCTTGTGTTCCGTGTACATGTATATGAAAGTTGATATACTGACATTTTGGTTGAGCAATCAAATTACTGATGCAATTTTTTTTATAAATTTACATGAAAATATTTATATGCTTATATTTGATATAGAACAAACAAATCAAATAGTCAAACAATCGAAATCCATTGGAATATTTAGCTTGCGCCTTTCAAAGTAAATATTCTAAGAAACAAAAAACAAAAACAAAAAATAGTAATAATGAAATAATCGAAAAACAATAAATTTCAAGCAACTTTGTGCAAGCTTAATATTAAAGTATATACACTAACAATTTATGGCAAAAGTTAAAAAATGAACTTAATAATTGAATTGTTTATTTTTCGTATGTATGCACTAATTATTATAATATGCCTAAGTTAATTTATTTTGAAAAACGTCCATAGCATAATTAAATTCTGTAATACTTAAATCGGCAGAAGACCTATGTTTATATCTCCATATGTATAACTTACTACAAACCTACAATGAATTTAAATACATAATTTCTTGTCCACTAATTTTAATTATTTCCATAAGTAAAGCAATTAGTTAATTTGAATTTTCTACGCAGCATATTTGCGCTTAGAGCCCATAATAAAGATTGAAAGAATTATAATTTACAAAGTCAAAGTCAGCCAGTAAATGCCCCATTGAGGCACCGAAACTAACTGCCATTCATATTTTACAACTACCGAATTAGAATCTCACTCGGATCAATCCATTCTTTTTGTTCCAATAAGCGATTTATTAAGTTTACTGCAAGCGATAGACATATATATCTACGATCCAGAATCTACAGCATTTTAAACATTCTTCATTTATTTTTTTTAATTATATTATAAAATCAACTATTTATAATTATTTCAAGAAATAAAGACAAAATACAAAAGCCTAACAATATCTTAAATATTTATTAAATATAATAATAATTATATAATATACAAGTATATATATTATACATATATTGATCACAATGTATATTTTTTAAGTATGTGCATTATATGCATTCATACATATGTATACTTAAATAGAAGCTATAAAAGTCCCTTGGCTATTGAGTTGCTCTGCTTGCAGAACTTGCTGTAAAGTTCTACGGCTAGTTATCCCATTGAAAAAACTATAAAATATATGTATAATGTACACTGCTTAATTTGCTATGAATGTACATACATATATGGTAACGTATATGTATATTATGTGGCTAAAAGCTTCGAATTATTTCTTTATAAACATACAGGGTTGCTTAGACAAATTTTTGCAAAAGATTATATAAAAAAAAAATATTTAAAAAAATAAAATTTAATTAGTTTGGTATTAGGCACTGAAGAGCATTTTGTTGTTGTTCTTTCAATTAGATTTTAGCAAAATGTGTTTTATGTAATGAAATTAGCTTGAGCAAACAGTCCAAAACAAAAAAAAAAACAGGAGACCAAAAACGAAAAAAAACTCATAATGAAACCCACAACAACAATTCATAACACCTGCAACACCACGCATATCCCAACGAATGAGATGAGAATTAAGCAAATGAGCGAGTTTTGAGGAAGACAATTAAAAGGTGGTCAGAAAGTGAGAATACTAAAAGGAAAATAAGGATAGGGATAAGGTCCTTACGTTGGCACATACATTACATGAGCTGCCACATATGAAGCATATATATACACTTATACACATACATACATTTGTCTATGTATATATATATATAATTATACATATAATTACATGTATAGCGGACAACGATCTAAAGTTCATAATAAAGCGATACACATATAAATACATTTACTTATGTATATTTGTATACTTAAATATATATGTACTTATACATGCATCAAATACATAAAACATATAAATAAAGGCAGATTTTTAAGATTTTGCATAGATATTGTGATTTCTTAACAAAAATAGTCAATATTAAATAAAAACAAATATATATATACACAAAACATTCATGGAAATTCCCTCTTTTTTTATATGTTCCCATTAAAATTAAGGGTGCAACAACATATAGCACATTTTCGGAACGGCCGACTCTAAATCTTGCTCTTTCTAAAATGCATTTAATTGCCAAAAGTTTCGAGCGGAAAGTTTAAAGCGATAGATTTTCCAAATAACGTTATTCTTGGATAGAACACAAAGGAAAACAATTTAATTAACTGCACTGCCGGTCGGGTTCTATTCAGCTGTTAGTATTGTGTCTGCTTGCAAGGAAATAGTTAAATATTGCAAGTGCAAAAATAAAAAAGAAAACTGAAAACTATTTAACCAAATAAATCGAAGCCATTATGCAATGTAGAAGGGAAGACAACGTGTTTTTAAGCAGATGGAATAATATTATTTGCACAATACTGTGATTCCTAAACAGAAGAGTCAATCTAAATAAATATATGTATATGTATATACATATTAATATTGATTTGACCTGACAATTTATGTGTTTGTATATTTTGTTCACTACACTAAAACTGTTTACAATTTTGCACTATAAAAATGTATTCCTGCAAAATATTTATGCCCAATATCCAATTCCACAATACTAACAATTATTTGAAAATTAACTAACCGAATTGCCTAAATAATGAAAAGCAAAATATAATATGCGAAACTTAACTAGAATTCTTTTTGAAAACTGAATTTTACCAAATCAAGATAAACTTAAGTAATGAATTCTTATACAAACTTGTACAACAACATTTGCAGCGAAAACTCAAAATTGATGGAAAGAAATAAAATAAAAGCAAAGTGAAGTATGAATTAAAATTGTATTCTGTATATCTACAAAGAAATGCAAATAAACTAAAGAAAGTCGTATAATTGTTTATTGTTTGGTGACCTCTTTTATAATTTATATATTAAATTAGAAAATCTTAGAAGATTGTCTTGAGTCGTTTCATGTTAATATATCCGTTAGAAATGCAATCATTCAATTCAAATTCAATTAAATAGGAAATTATTTATTTCAAGCAATATAACTGTTATTGAATGCACAAAAGTGAGCAGACAGCAGACAAAGCTACCAAAGCCAAAAATTCATTACAAAGAGTTAAAGAGGAGAAGACTATCGGCTGCGTCATCAACACCGTATATTCATTGTAAAAAGCAACGATAGCTTTTTCGAAGAGCAATCGATACTTTGCAACCATCATAAGATATATTGGTTCAACGTCTGCGACAAGTTGTAATTGCCAATGTTATTGTTATCGTTGTACCAAATATCGTTGCAGTCAGCAAAGTGTCATAAGTAACTAGCGAAATTGCCCAGCACTGGCTGACAAAATTCAACAGAATAATCGAGATTCGCTGGTTGCTACACGTTGTGTGAGGCAAAAGTTACAATTTTATTTTTAATTGCCAATATCAGGCGAATTGAAGACCAACAATGTCATCGGTGAGCAGCACAACAATTGCAGCCGATATCGCTGATGCGAGTGGCACGGTATCTGCCGCCGCACAGCAGGAGCCCATTTTCCAGGAAATTAGCGGCGATCAGGCGGGGGAAGTGGTCGAGATTGAGTCCGCATGCATGCGCTGCTTCAAATCGGGTACTACCCGACTCCTGCCCACCAAGATTCCCTTCTTCCGCGAAGTGGTGCTCATGTCCTTCAAGTGCGACCACTGCGGCTACGCCAACAACGAAATGCAATCTGCATCCGAGGTGCAAAAGAGCGGCGTTCGCATTACCCTGGACGTGCAGCAGCTGTCGGATCTGAATCGGCGCGTCGTTCGCTCCGATCATTCCAGTGTTACCATTCCCGAGGTGGAGCTCGAGATACCCGTGCAGTCGCAGAAGGGCGAGGTGACAACCGTGGAGGGCATCATTGAACGAACCATAACTGGCCTATCACAGGACCAGGAGAAGCGTCGCATTGACCATCCCTCAGAGGCCGCGTCCATAGATGATTACATTGATCGCCTGCGCCAACTAACTAAGCTGACCAAACCATTTCGCCTTCTGCTTGAGGATATCTCCGGAAATAGCTTCATTGAGAATCCAATTGCACCAGCCAACGATCCGCAGTTGAAAACGTCGTTTTTTACTCGCACCCAAGCACAAAACGAGCAACTAGGTGCGTTCCTATTCATTATGTGTTTTATGTGTCCCCATTTCTACATGCAAATGCATTAGCTGGAGACAACTACCACAGAAATCACTTATCATTTTCAAATGGACCGACAGAAGGAAGCATCTCCGATCCCATAAAGTATACTTATTCTTGATTAGGAAAAAAACATTAGTGTATTGCACTTTTTGCATGCCTTATCTACATTTTTTGTGGAACTGATTTGTGTGTGTGTGTCATTTTACAGGTCTCTATGAGCAGAACCACGAGCAGCACCTGTTGAAACCCATTGCCGAGGACGAGTGGCCCATTGAGAATCTACACGGGGAGGTTTTGCAGTTCGCCACGAATTGCTCGAACTGCCAGTCGCCATGCGAGACGAACATGAAGCTGACGAATATACCGCACTTTAAGGAGGTTGTTATCATGGCCACCGTCTGCTCCAAATGCGGCCACAAAACGAATGAGGTCAAATCTGGTGGCGGCATTGAGCCAGAAGGTATCCGCTTCACTGTGCGAATTGCCACCAAAGAAGATCTGACGCGCGATGTACTCAAGTCGGAAACGTGCAGCTTATCCATACCCGAACTGGAAATGGACGTGGGTCCGCATGCGCTCTGTGGCCGCTTCACGACCGTCGAGGGTCTGCTGGTGGCCATGCGTGACCAGCTGGACGGCACTTTCTTTCACGATTCCGCCGATGAGCCCTCCAAGCAGCAGATGCAGCGCTTCCTAGACAAATACGACGATGTGCTCAAGATGGAAAGTTCCATCACGTTGATTCTCGAGGATCCGGCTGGGAACACATATGTGCAATCGCTCAGCGACAACGACGACCCCGATGACAATCTAACTGTGGAGAGATACAAGCGCAGCTACGACGATAATGAGCAGCTTGGCTTAAACGACATGAAAACTGAGAACTATGAGCAGGATGCGTGATTGCTTTTCAAGCTATACGCCGCACCTGAATGCATTTACTAAACAAATCATTGCGTCTTTAATCTAATGTTTCAAAAATAAAATATTCGCAAAACAATGTGTTCATGTCTTTTTATTTTGAAACTTCGCTCGTCAATATTTCTGATATGTACTCGATAAGTATTGTGTGATGTCTAATCGAAAACATATTCTTAATACCATCGATAATTCCAAAACATAATTGTGAACAAGCTTTATCTTATTCAATTGTCAACAGTCTGACATTTACTTAGCCTTGTTCAATCAATACTCGAATAAATATTTTCATATTAATGTGATAAATCATGACTGGTGTGCTGCTCGTCGATTGACTAACTAGTCCAACCGATAAATCGGGGTATCGATATAAGCAAGGCTACAAAGCAGCTCCAGCTGATTGGAAACAGAGGCAATCGAAATTGTTGGGGCACTGACAGAGGCACTGACAATACATCAATTAAATTCAACTTTAGACATAGTTTTTTGATTGAAAGAGCTCAAAATGCTCTCGAATTGTGCTGCAAAAACGCTGGCCGCTGTCGTAAGTAATGCGGCGATTATAAAACGCCAGCCGCTGGCAAGCAAACAATCGATGACAGTTTCAAGTTATGTAATTTTCGCACTAAAACCAAAACATTAACAAAATGCATGTAATTTTTTCTAGCGGGGAAGCCTGCGCACCATTGCCACCAGCAGTGCACAGCGCAGCGACCATCTCTTCGTGCACCGTGACACGCCTGAGGATAATCCCAGCATACCATTCGAGTTCAGTGCGGAGAACAAGAAGCGTGTGGACGCCATCCTGAGCATCTATCCGGAGGGGCACAAGCGGGGCGCGATGATACCGTTGCTCGATCTGGCGCAGCGACAGTACGGCTGGCTACCCATATCGGCCATGCACAAAGTGGCCGATATTCTCGGCCTGCCCAATATGCGCGTCTACGAGGTGGCCACTTTCTACACAATGTTTATGCGCAAGCCGACTGGCAAATATCATATTCAGGTGTGCACCACAACGCCCTGCTGGCTGCGCGGCTCCGATGAAGTCCTTGAGCAGTGCAAGAAGCAGCTGGCCATTGGCGTTGGCGAGACCACAAAGGACAACAAGTTCACCATATCTGAGGTTGAGTGTCTGGGCGCCTGCGTCAATGCACCGATGGTGTCGATCAATGATGACTACTATGTAAGTAGTGTAAATTAAATAACGAATACAGTTGCTAAGATGTGTCTCCTGCAGGAGGATCTGACTGCTAAGGATATGCAGGAGATTTTGAGCGATCTGAAAGCCGATAAGATCTCTCCTCCCGGACCACGCAATGGACGCTTCGCCAGCGAACCCAAGGGCAACCCCACCTCCCTAAGTGAGGAGCCAAAGGGCCCCGGTTTCGGTCTGCAAGCTGGCCTCTAAACCTAGTTGATCCCTAGCTTACTTTCAACTGTACACGCATACATATTTTCTCCATGGTGCACCTTGAGCAACACACGAAATACAAATACAGATTGTCAAACAGCAGATACAAATGCAATAAACCCTAAGAAAAAAAAGGCTATTAATTTAAATACGACTTTCGATCTATCCGCGTAGGCTGAGGAGTCTATTTAGAATAATTTAGTGGACAGCTGTCCTTCAGCCTTCCGAAACACTTGAGTGTTTTCCAGGCAGAAGTAATAGCCATTAAAGAAGAATTAAACTGTCTAAAGATACAAAATATCTGCCCAGGCAATGTTAATACATATATTGACAGCCAAGCGGCTATAAAATCCATTAATGCGATATCGGTAACAAGCTGTCGCAAATCTCTCCACGAGATGGTCCAGCATGGGTGCCTGGTCACCAGAATATTGAAGGCAATTGCAAGGCTGATGAGCTAGCCATAAAACGAACGTTACTACCCCTCCACATGGGTAAGGAAGGTATTTATATGCCTCTGGCTAGCTGCCGGGAAACGTTTCGCCACTTTAGGCTGACATTTCTGTCACTGATGGCAATCTTAGGACCAGCCAAGATTGAGAATTTTATAAAAGCAACCGGCTGGTTAAACTTTTGAAAATACTAACACGAGGAACGGAGGAAAACCAAAATCCAAAAAATATTTAGGCTGATAACCTTCGACCTATCTACATATATTGCTTCTACAGATAGCATTGCTATCGGTATCGGTAAAGAAAGAAACTTTTACCAGCAATTTGGAATTGCAGCATCATTGTAGCCTTATTTTGCACTTGTATATATTCAATATCGACTTAGTTTATCTAACACAGCATCTTCCAAAGCAATGGACCTTAACATCTGCAAGCAATTAACAATTAAATTAAAGATAAATTTTGAAATATTACGCAAATTATTCTAAAAAAAAAGGGTCAGTGAAAAAATTGTTGCAAGCTGAGTTTTTCAAGTTTTTACATTATTATGGCTTGCTTCTCTGAAACCATTCTTGTTGTTTTTCTTGCCATTTCAACCCAGTCAAAGAAATTTCATCAATGCATGTTAAACATTAAAGTGTTCTTTTTTTCTCAAGAAAACAGAATATAACTTAGGATTAAATTCAGATGATTGAAACAAATTGTAAATAATTGTTTACATGTATGTCTATAATCATAATAGTGACATTACATTGTTCGATCTTATACGAGACGGTTTTAATATTAAAGTTAGCTACCACGAAACAACTTTATTCAGGGATTTTTAACTTAAAGCCTAGTTTTTAAGGTGTTATTAAAACTTAAAGTCTAACCAAAATGGGTTACACAATCAGTGAGATACACATTACCTGCTAATAATATATATATATATATATTCAAGAACTGAATATAGCTTACAACTAAAAATGTAGATGCGTTGTGTCTGGTGGTGTGCTGTGTAGTGTATTGTGTTCTGTTGTTACGGATTCATACTTAAACAATGCTCTTAACAACTAGGAACGTGCCACTTCTCGGACCACTTTCACATGCCATCCAAAACTCAAGCTAATTGCGTTAAAATTGTAATTAAATTTTAATTACCACTCCGGAATCAACCATGCACTTTATCGTCGTGAATTTCATACTAGACTGGTGGTATTGCACGACTTACTCCTCGCCATAGAAAATGCTGTGTGCGAAAGAGAGAGCATTAATATATATATATGAGACAAACAAGGAGAGTGAGATAGAATGATTCTTACCGATTCTTGGCAGCAGACCGTTTTGATGAGCGTTCAATGCGATTGTGGAAATTGGAGCGTGGTATTGTCTCATTGAGTAAGCGCTTTGTTTTTTTCGGCGACTCGCGCAATTGTTTTGCATCCACATTGCGATGCGCCTCCATGGATTTCTTGAACTTCTCGATTAGGCCCTCGCAGGACAGATTCGATTCGGGCTCCCAAGTATCTTCCTTGGCGCCAAAGCCCTTCCAGCGTATGCGATACAATCCGCCATGCTCATCATCATCGACAAAGTCGACAATACGTTCGACCGCCCATTCCTTCTCGGGGTCGCTCACAATCTTTTTGTTCAGCTTGCGTCCACGTCCGCCTTTAGCACCACCCGGTGACTTTTTTATTACGCCAGTGCCCTTCTTGGGACTAATCTACAAATATCACATTGACGATTTACAGGTTCAAGTTATATCAGTTAGAGCGGCTTAATGTAGTACCAAAGACTATAAATATAGCCATATATCTTTGGTAGTACATGAAAAAAAGTCAAATGCCAAGGTAAAGTTCGCTGCCATATTCAAATATTGACAACCAACGATTTCAGTATATTCTTATCCCAATCAGATAAAATCGATTTTGTTTTTTTCTTCAGTTTTTATCACAGCTGCTTGCGTTACTATGCACACAAAAGCAGTTGCGATCAATATTGAATTGATTTATAAAATGTGGAGTCGCCATTTCTTAAAACTCCATTCTATTCAATTTGATTTCATTGATTATTTCACTTCTCGATATATCTTCCAACGCTCTTTTGTTAGACTTGATTAAGTAAAAGTACTATAATTATAATAGAGCTTGTGAAAACAATTGCAGTATTCAAAACAAATATATTGTGCATTTAAAAGCATCACATATATTGTATTAATTTTAGTTCATATTAAAAAGTTTTAATCTGAAAAAACATTATTTTTTGCAAACCAACAAAACATGGTAGCCAAAATATAGTCTAAAAGTTATCAATCAAGTTATCGATCAATTTTTACATTCTACTGTTACATCAAACGCTTGTAGTATTGTATTGAAACTGTTCGTTGACCAGTCTCTAAAATACCGAGAGAAGGATCCTTATTGGAAATAACTGCCAAGGATTATTTGAATTAACGGAGGAGTGGTCGGATTTAGTTGACGGAAAACTAAAAAATACACATCGAAATCATCTAACACGGCGAATTCTCAATGTTAATTAAGTAGGAATAAATACAATACCTTCTTGCGATACTCTTCGATCAAATCATTGCAGTTCAAGTCTGCCTCGGGCTCCCAACTGTCGTCGTCGTTTCCGTAGCCCTTCCAGTGCACCAGGAAAAACGATTCTCCGCTCTTGGTCTTGTGACCCACGATGGCCTCCACCTAGAAAGATTCGATAATAAGATCTGGTTCTCTTGTTTTCTTATTCTCCAGCAAATGCAAATAGCTTACTTCAAATTCCGCCTCCTCACTTTCATCGTCCGTCTTGTCCTTCTCCTTGTGTTCGGGCTTGGCAGATATTTTTTTATTTTTATCTTTTTCAGCTGCTGGCACTTTACCCTTTAATTTGGATATCTTCTTTTGCTTTGTTCGTGGTGATGCTTTAGAACTGGAAGCCTTGCTGCCATTCAGTGGCATGTCATCGCTTTCATCCGACTCGCTATCGTTCTGTGTGGTTGCTTTCTCTGCACCAATGGAAAGCTTTTGTTTCTTGAAACTTGAATCCTGCTTATCGCCGTCCTCCCTATTGACTTCGTGGTCGTCATCGACCGAATTGCTGGCTCCATTTTTAGAGTTTTCATCGTTGTCGGAATAACCGACAGATTTCTTTTTGTTGAACTTGGGGATTTCCGTCAATTTATTTTTGCCAAGCTTACCCATTATTTAAAATGCAGCAAGTTGTCTTATAAGAAAGTGTTTGCAGATTTTGCCGCGAAAAAAAAATAAATATTATTTATATATCCACCGTCGCGACAGTGGCGACTGTACAACAGAGGTGTGATTGCACTGACGTTTCTATCGATAGTATTAGGGTTCGATATCGCTAGTATGGACAACGGACAACTAAAAGAACTTTGTTTATTTTTATAAGTTCGCGATGCGTTTGTTTCTTGCTAAATACTTTATCTATGTAATATTCTTATTATTCCATGAAACTATGATTAAGTGTAAAAAGATGTATGTATCCCCTGGAGACGATTCCATTTCTGCAATAATTGTATATAGTTATCAAAAACACTACAATTTGAACACATTATCTTGACCTTGTGCTGGCTAAGCATTTGGATATGTTGTGTAAGTATTCTGGTGATCTATTTATCAATAATTGGAGCTATCGGTTGTAACCGGGACTTGTAAACAATCATATTAATTGATTGGTATTGATATTTTGAACAGTGTTGGAACTTGACCAACTGGCAATCGCTACACAACACTTTTTCTGTGTCGATTTCAAAATTGGTTCTACCATCGAATCCGATTTATTTGGCACGTGTTGCCGTTGAACCCAAACAACACTTCACTATTCTGGTGCATTACAAAAAAATGCTTAACTCCGCGAAACCTAGGCAAACTGCCAAAACCGAGAAAAGCGACACTAAAAGGCCGTTGTTCAAACAGAATGCACCGGCTAAGCCTGGTAACAAATTTAAAGGCAATGGAAAACGCGGTTTTGAGGGCAAGAATAGTAGTAATAAGTTTGCAACTGGGAAGCCGCATCCTGGCAAAGGCGCACCACCAGCGACCGATGAAAAGCAAGATTGGACAAAATTCAAGCAGGAGAAAAAGGATCTAAAGCTAAAACGGAAAAGTACGCGCGACACCTACGAGATTACACAGGAGGTTAAGAAAATCTACGAGCAAGTGAAATGGTAAGTCCATCAGATTCCGAGTCATCAAGAGATTCAATCCGAAAATAATATGAAATGTATATCACTGTAGCCGTCGCACCCAGAACAAAGATGAACTCGTGCAGCAAATGTACAAAATTCTCAACGTTGGCGACACCATCTCCAAGGTTGCCAAGGCTCACGACACGGCGCGGGTGTTGCAGTGCATGCTAAAGCATGCAACGCCAGCTTTGCGCATTGAGCTGTCCGACAAATTAATGCCGCACGCCGTGGACATGTGCCAGTCGAAGTATGCACACTTCTGCGTCCAGCGCATGCTCAAGTATGGCGCTCCAGCCACGAAATCCAAGCTGGTGGATGGCTTGATGGGTAATATAGTGCGGCTGTCGAGTCACAATATTGCCAGCAAGATATTAGACCACATATATCTAAATGCCACCGAAAAGCAGCGCCGTTACATGCGCCAGGAATTTTATAGCGATCTGTATAAGAAGTCCAAGGACGATGGTGTCCATACTCTGAGCGACACATACAAGGAAGCTGCCAACATGAAGGCCTCCATTATGGGCGCCGTCAAGGCCAACCTGGAGCACATAGCTAATAAAAATTTGGTTGACAATTCTCTGGTTCATGCAGTCATACTCGAATTCATGCAGGCCACGGACGAAGAGAAACTTGAGGAAACGATGAGCGCTTTGTCTCCACTAATACCACACATGCTGACCACCAAGGATGGCACCGAGGCGGCTATCATATGCTTCTACAAATCCACCCCAAAAAACCGCAGAGTAAGTCAAAATATTCTGGCCATTATTTCAAAAAATGTTTCGATAACTAATACAATTCAATGGATGGAGATGACTCCTTGACATACTTCATACATACTTCGCAACAAAATTATAATACCCTTGCCAAGGGTATATAAAAACACTGCCCGAGCAAATAATTTAAATTCCAGTTGTTTTTATCCGCCCCGTTAGGCCATTTTAAAGAACACCAAGGAACATCTGCTGAAGATTGCTTTGCATGAACATGGTCATGTCTTCCTCATAGCGCTGTTGAATGCCCTCGATGACACCAAGGCCACCAAAAAGGCCATCTATGATAACTTGCACGGTGATCTAAAGGCCCTGGTAGCCAATCAGTACGGACGTCGTGTGGTGCAGTGGTTGGTAGCGCCCGGTGACACTACTTGCTTCCATCCTGACTTTATAAAGACCATTGAGGAGGGTCTGGCCTTTGGCAAAAAGGATAAGCAGGCTCGTCGCAAGGAGATTTTAGAACAGATCGAGGAACCCATTGCTATGTCAATTGCAGAGGACGCTGGATTCTGGCTGTCAAATAGTCACATTGGACTCGTCACAGCTGATATACTCAACCACAGTACGTATCACATAGTTAGAGGATGCAGCGAAAATCCATTTCAAAATATCATCAATTGCAGTAACGGGCGAGAATTATGAAAAAGCTGTAGCTGCACTGGCTCCGGTAATCACACAGGCCGACTGGCGCGTATCGGCCGTGCCATCTGAAAGTGCTCAGAACAAGAAGAAGAAGCCGCAAGATGTGGAGGCCATCATAGATGAGGCCACACGGGAGCGTAGGGCAAAGAAACAGCTCAATGGCGCAGCCCCGCCACCTGTCAGCAGCGACGAAGAGAGCGACGCCGAGGAGGGCACACCAGCAAAGAAATCCAAAGAGGATCAGCCCCAGCCCAAAGCGGAGGAGGAGTTGCCCAGTGTTGTGGGCATTGAGGAGGCCGGCATGCATCATGTACTCAAGAAGCTGATTAAAAACGACCAGAAACACGAATCACATCCGCTTGGAGCACACCTCCTACAGCACTTGTCCAGCGATGTGGTAGTTTAATGAATCCCCAAAAAAATCTCTACATTTATTAATTTAATCTTTTGCTTGTTGCAGCTTAAAATCTGGTTGGGCATCAATCGTGCTTGCTATGTGCTCGTCAAGCTGGTGGAGGAATCGCCTACCTTGTTGAGCAGTTGCCGAGATCTTGTAGGAGGGCAGGAGCTGCTCCAGCTGCTGCTTGCCCAAAAGACGTCGGGCGCCAAAATTTTGGCCAGCAAATTGAACCTTAAGCAATAGAAAAAGGTTTATTTGAAGTATATAGGCATTAGTTTAAGTGAATGCGCTTGAATAGTTCTGTACCATTATTTAATATAGTATTTTCATGCGTGTTTGTAAATTTGGTTTTATTTCCGAGCTATGATTATTAATGCGTATTTTAAAAGAACGCTAATTAGCTCGAAAAAACAATTTTATTTTCCTCTTTGTTTCTATGCACATATTTCTTTTTATATATTACGCTCAATATATATGCAGCGCTCTGTACACGTTTGACGTTTGCTTGTCATACACATGGCTAAAAGTCAGTGCTTGAATTTATTACCGCGTAGCAGCAAGAGCAATCGAAATATTGCTCTGAAATTGCTACTGCTACGAGCTTGAACAGAGTCAAAGCAAAAAACTCAGATTACATCTACGAGGTTGCAATACAAATATGCAATTGCTATAGCAATATCACGTTACAGCACAAGAGATCATTTTCGCGCTTAATGCTGCTAGTGCTATTGCAAATGAAAGAACGAAAGAGCATTAATATCAGTTTTCTGCTATTGCTATTGCATATTCAATCAACATAAAACATATAAGGTTCATTTGTTTTTGAGTTAGATTATCAATACCAAATAAAAAGTTTACGAGCCCAAAGCACATTTTAAGTTTTCAGCATATTGTGACTTGTGGCTCTTCAGTTAAGTGTGTGTCAAGTCTCATTTGTCATCAAGCTGTTATTTTTATTTATTTCTTACCTAACGTAACCTTATTGCCTACGGCTTCAATTAGTCAAATATTTGTGGACTAGAGAAATGGGTGGCTATGGAGGTTTCTGGAAGGCGGGCGATCGGAAGCCGCTTAATAGAATATGCAATTCTTCATCATGGTAGATATTGCAAATAATACTGGGAGTACTTTATTACTCTTAAACGTTATTAGGCCGTTTGGTGTGTGTTTTAAGAAGCCCCCCATCACACCCAGTTATAAACAGAAAAAACAATTTGTTATGCACATAATACTAATTAAATTTGTGTCAATATTTTTGGAGAAATGCACCCCAAGTTCCATGGGTAATTACAATTTTCAGAGCTCCTATTATTTTTTTACAATCAAAATTCAAAATTATATTTATAACATACAATGTCTTAAATATAGTGATTTCCATATGCTCTTCAAAAATTATATATAGCTTCGAAACTAGTTTGCAGAGAGCTTAACTCAAATGCCCTCTATATCTATGTCATCATCCCATTCTGTTTACGATTTGCGCACTATGATGTGCAGGCCGGAATCCGTGTCCACAATGTCCGAGAGTTGTCCCACCTTCAGTGCGAAAGCGGCCTTCTCAAAAGGCGCTTGCATTTGACCTGGCAGAGCATCCAAATGGATATTATAAATTTGATTTGGCCTCAAATTGGGGGAATGACTTACCGCGTCCGAATTTACCCAAGTCGCCGCCACGTTTGGCCGAACTGCAGTCGGA
Source organism: Drosophila planitibia (assembly GCA_035043785.1). NCBI lineage: Eukaryota > Metazoa > Arthropoda > Insecta > Diptera > Drosophilidae > Drosophila > Drosophila planitibia. The sequence goes on from JAWNMS010000041.1 coordinate 1,420,335, forward strand.
GTAGGAACGCGCCAGTTCCTCAAATGTAGCCTCTTTGTTGACAATCTTATTGCGATAGATCTCAAGCAGCATTTGCGCCTCCTCCTTGGTGCGTGTGATGTTCTCTTCGCGCCACGAGCCCGGTCGACGGCTGCCCTTGTGTTTTACCAGCAAATGGAGGCACTGCACCTCACTGGAGCCATCGCCAGAGGAGCCACTGCCTCCGGCCTTCTTGGCCGGTTCAGTTGGCTGGTCCCACTGGGATTCCTTTGTGTGCACGTTGAGATAGTAGCTCATTCCTGTCCAGGTACATTAAGTTTGTGGCTTCAAAATGTGATTGTTAAAAAATATGATATTTTTTATTTACCGGTTGAGCGGCTGGTGCGTTTTTCCCAGCCTTCCGGCAATTGTTCAGTTTCTGGCATCCTGTTGCTATTTATGTTACAGCCTCCCTAATAAATTACTATCTTTTGGCCGACGAAAAATATTAAATTTGTATCAAAGGATAAATAGCAGATGCAATAGCCGAGCAAGTTCGATATCAACCTGGACACAGTGGACGATATTAATCGATGAGCAGTGGCAGCATTTGGACTCTTTTTAGAGTAGCCAGCTGGTAATGAAGAATGATTTATATTCAAATTAAATTGGTGAATTTGCAATTTTGAGAACATTCCAACAGTGACATTTATAATTGTACCATTATTAAGTTTAATGTGTAAATAGCATGCATACAGATTAATGAATTAAAGTAGATAGCATATACGTCATAATATTAGAGAAGAGCTGACACCAAATGTCAAATTTCAATAAATGTTAAGTTTTTGTGCTCTGCATATTTCAATCAGCGCAAATCTGTTAACAGATTTGTAAGATATAAAAATAGTTGCAGGGCATGTCTGCATTAGAATGGATAAGTTTCTCTTTATCTTTATTTTATTTTTTCTAAATGTTTAGATTGTTTTGTCTGTGGGCATGAAATGATTAGGTTTCTGTTTCATTTAATTATTATTGAAAAATTAACAAGCAAAGCGACTTAAGTGTGTGCGCCTATCGATAGACAGAAAGCGAACATTTCTGTAAGCGCACAAATCTAACTGCTGTTATCGCTGCACGTTATTTTGTTTTCATAAACAATTCTATGTAGGCAGACATGTGCTGGAAAAGGGCATCCAAAAGCAATCAGAAGGTGCATCGCGAACGCCACCAACCCGTTGCGCGTCAGCATCTCGGTCTGCTCGAGAAGAAGAAAGACTATACAAAGCGTGCCATCGACGCACAGCACAAGGAGAGAGAGCGCTGAAGGTGCTCTACAAGCACGCCCTCAACAAGAATCCTGATGAGTTCAACCATCATATGATCAACTCGAAGCTGAGCGACGACGTGCATCGCGAGCGGGAGGCCACGGACGAGCACACGCCTCACCAGTTGGCGCTCATGCAGACCCAGGCGAGCAGCGCGAACGTGGTCTCAGCATTGTCCAATGGAAGCTGGCCATTAAGCAGCCACGCCTATTCAAGCCAAAGAGAATTAGTCGCTTTAGCAGAGACATGAACCAGTTCCAGTTTAAGATATTCAAGTATTTTGCTTATGTTTTTTGCCAGCAGATGGCGCACGCGAAAAAGTGTTGGAATATTTAAATAGAACAAAATACTTTAGATTTAATTTTATAGGATATATATTAATGTGTATAAAATGTATGATGTGAAGCTACAAAAATTGGGGTTTGTTTCCCCGATTTCAATAAATACTGACACAATATTTCTTTGTTGTTTCTTATTAATCTATTTATCTTTTCCAAGGAAATTAGCTGCCGTTTATTTCTGTAATCTATATAATCTAAAAGAAACAAACGCCTTAAACGGTTTTGCAAAAAACACATATTTACATAAGTAAATGCTTGTTGTGAATGAGTTTGACTAGATATAAATAAAAAAAGTGAAAAGGGTCAATAATGGCATTGGCGTATTTAGAATTAATTTTCGGCATTTTCAGCAAAAGCGCTGCAAGAATTTAAAATGCTTAAAATATAGAGCAACGTTTTTTTTGGTTATTAGAGAGTTGAGGTACGCTTTAATCAAGTGAATTAAAAAGAAAAGTAAAATGCCAAGATTTAATGTTAGCTATAAGATATACCCGTCATTAAATATGTATTATGAAATTTAAAATGCGCGCGTAAGTTTTATTAATGGTGCCGGGAAACCAAAATGTTTGTTAGGAAGAGATGTCATCGCCAGCTCTGCTCAAAGCATTACAAACTGATTAGGGATTAGTGGTGGCCAATCAACAAGTCGCTATATCGATATTTGAATAGCAATTCGTCTCTAGGATCCTTATGGGCGATTAGTGTGTGCCTATCGGCCTTACTATCAGCTGTTGAGTCCTTTGTTAAATTATTTCGCAAGGTTATTTCTGTTCTGTATAATTCATTAGGGGGCATTTGTTAAAGTACCCGATATTGCCTATAATCCGCAAAAAAGTCGAATATGTTAGAATATATTTTCAAGAGCTGCCAAACAGAGCTTTGCAGCAACTCCTTAATACATAAATATTAATATATACACATTTCATACGAATACATGCACATCATTTTTCTAATCCCGAATTCCTTATCTGTTCCAGAAGCCGAAAGCATAGCGCCTTCCGTAAGGTGCTACAGGCGAATGCAAAAATCTTGGGTCTTAGTCGGTTGCATCGGTTCCATCAGTCCGTGTCGACGTTTAATCTCGAATTCGTGGATCTGTTCTGAGAGAGTGATAAATGAATATGATGAACTCGCTGATATCCTTTAAGATTCGGCCAGCGCTTCTGGTGCTCATCCCAGTTGTGCTCTACTCGATGCTGCATGCGTCCAGCTATTCCCTCAAGCTCCTCGACGTAAGTATATATAGCATGTAGCTCTAGCTAATCTCTAAGAGGATCTCTTTCTGTTTTTCTTTATCGTTTAGCTGATTGGTCAGAACCGATTTGTGGGGCACACGGTTCATCATCTTTATTGTGGAGTCCCCGGCGGCCAACGTACCGAGGGCCACCGTCTTTTGCGAGATCTTCACTATGCCCTGCATCATTGCGCCCGTCTGCATGTAAGTGCTGCAGTAAAAATCTGTATGAAGGAAATAATATTGTTGTTTCTTCGATATAGGGCTCACGTTGGGCTGATGATGGTGCCCATCATTTACTAGCACTACCTGGTCATGCGCCATAGTTTGAGTCGCAAGCCCCGTCTATTCATCCACATCTATCCCCATCAGTGAATCTTCCGGCTCAAGAGTCGCACACATAAACAGAAATCAACCACAACAAGACACAAACAAGAACAAGAACAAGCCCAGGGCAAGAAACTAGTTTAACATTCACTTGAATAGGTATTAAAAATATAAAAAAAAACACAGGCAGTTATTTCTTGTCGACCTCTGTTTTGTAATTTTGATATATTATTATTATGTTCTTCAATTATTCCATAGTTGTGTTTTGTGCATAGATTTTAAATGTAACGCTCGTATTATTAATGTTAAATGCAAACAATTAGTTTATTATTAAATTATGGTGGTTGTCTCATTGAAATACCAGCTTAGCGAAGGAGTATTGCCAAAGGCTTTAATATTTATATATATATATATATATATATATATATGTATGTACACCAAATTATAATAGTTCATTGATTAAATATTCTTGGAGTTATCAGTGACTATTAAGGAAATCCAAAGTGCTAAGAGAGTTTATGAATTTTCAATGCTCTTGTGCTTTCGGCAACTCTTTTATAAGCCCATATTTTAGGTGCAGATTGGTAGCGATCTTAACGCACAATGCCCTTTATAAGGCAATAGTCAGTAACAAGGCCGGAATAGCTATTTCTGCTGAAAAATGCATGAGTAAATACACAAATAAATAGCAGCAGAATACTTAAATGCTAGCAATCCTACAGGATAGGTTTTTAAACATCATGCCGATTTTCTCGTACTATCTTTGCCATATTTCAGGGGTAAATCTCTGCAAAAATTCGCTTAAGTTAGTGCTGTTCAAATGACTTCATATGTATATGAATATTTCTAATGCGTAAATTTGATCCTAATGAGCCAACGTTTGATAAGCATTTGCCCATCGATAAATAAATCGATAGATAAATGTGTTTGAGTGGAACAAAGTAATAATCGATATATAGTTTTAAGTAACCCATCGATTGCTTGCTCAGCATTTGCAAGTAGATGCAGCTAGATGGCAAAGGGTGTCGTTGCTGAATTGAGTGGTGGAAAATAGACTCCAAAACTCAACCTGCAACGTGCAACCTGCAACTTGCAACCTGCTGATCAGGGCAGAGTGCAGTGGGTCTGGCGCTATGAAGCAGCATTTGTTTACAAGTTTAGAAGTTACATCGAACGGACTCCCTAATGCAAATGCGAGTCGGCAAATGGATGTGGATTTGGATTTGAAATTGGCAACGGGCACAACCGAAATAATGCACTGTATGTACACACACACATAATCAAAGCCAAACAAATCAATTCAATTTGTTATTGTCCAACAAATAGCGATTATTTCGACCACGGATAAATTACGTCGCTTCTGCTATTTGGGTGTAATTGAGGCTCCCGTCTATGCTCCAAGAACATTTGACGCTATCGTCGAGTGCCAATTTACAGCACTGCGCAAATTGTGCGCCGATGTCAGTGAGACGCAGTTGCTCGATTGCCTGAAGAGTGTGCTCCATCCAAGCAACGGTCAGCGATTGCCGCGTCCCGATGAGGCGTTACTTGTGCTGGCCATTTACCTATCGATGCGCAGCGACGACAGGCATTTGATGGTGGTGCGTGGCCATTTTGTGGAGCTGGTGCGCACTGACAAGCAGCTGCTGCTGTGCATACGGCTGGTGAAGCGTGTGCAGAAGCTAATGAAATGCAAGACATTAAATCGCACCGTTCGCAAAGCTGTACTCCAGTGGTACAAACATCAAACAGTGGACGGTCTGCTGCAGATGTGGTCTGTCAATGGTCAGGGCGACTGGGGAATGCATCGCGAACTGTTGCATCGGTGCCACTACAATAACAATAATAATCCATTCGATGCAGAGACGATGGCCGCACTGTGTGTATTGTCGTCGCCCGTCATGGAGCTGGTCAAGTGGCCCGCTTGTCTGGAGCCGGTTGCTAAATGTAAGGAAACGATTGTGGGCATTGCAAAGCTGCGTGCGGCACAGGATCCCTCCTTGGCCCTGGCCATTATAAAGCAATTGTCGCTTAGTTACGAGCAAGTGCCACTTCGCTTCATGACGGACGTGAATGTGGCCAATTTTCTGTATGGCACAATGAGCTTCGAGCAGCTGCTGCAGTATTGGCCAACATTCCAGCGTCTCGACAATGCCAACCAGGCCAACGCCCTCTCCAATTATGCTCAGCACTTTGCCAGGATGTTCAATTTGCGTGCATCTGATGTGGAGCCATTTCGGTTATTACTCCAGGAAAGACGCCCTCAAATGCACAACAAAAAGGTATATATATATATATACTAACAACCATAGTATTATAATCAATATATTTTTCGTAGATTTCAGTTAAGCAGCAACCAAGTTTTGTTCAGAACCTTTACAAAAAATCATTTGGCTTCAACAAGGGACTAGGCCTGCGCCTCCATATAACCATTAATCTAGAGATGAACTACATATGCAGTGAGTAAACTCACAACTTGTACACATAATTTAACAGTTGGTAATATGAAATTTGCTTTACAGAATCACTCACTGGACGTTGGAGTTCAATCAAATATCTTGACACTGTGGTCGCGCTCGCCTTTGGCTATTTCATGAGCGACAACGATGTGACCGTGAGAATTTGGCATGACAAGAGCGGCGCCTTAATCGACTTGCCTTGGCTAAGTACAATGTCCGTGGATGAGGCAAAGGCCACCTGTGAAAAGCAAAAGGTGCTCAAAATTAAACAAACTCTAACAGATGTGCTCGACAATGCTCTGGATGATAAACAGAAGGTGTACGATGTCTTTTTGGTGTTGGTTCCCTGCGCTACACGTGGGAATCCCAAAAACAATTCGGAACAACTTTGTCAACGTCTTGACCAGTATCGCGAAAAGCGCAATATGAATGCCAGGTAACCTTTTTTTCGGACCTGTTCGATTTTATAGCCCTTTCCGAGAGTATACAATTATATATTTTTGTTACATTATGTGCACTTGCATTAAGTGAGAAATCATTGAACATATCTACTTACATATATTCCTAATCAATGGGCGATGAGTTGATATGAAGATCTGTCCGTCTGTTTCTATGCCATGCATCTTGATAAGACATGGTATTTTTCTAGCAGCCAAATCACGACCATTTTATTATAGAATATTATTAACGAACTTGGACTACAAGCTCCGATTGGTACAATCAATTAAAAGGGCTAAGAAAAATACCTACGTTTGCAAGGGTATTTGATTTCTAGCACTACCAAAATCACAGTTTTGTTTTCGTTCTTAAGCAATTTTGTGTTTTCGCAGATTCATAATTATGAGCTTGCGGCAGCATCGTGCCTCCATGAGCTACTCGACTGTGCGTAACGAACACATTTTGGAGATATGCAGCATTTCCGAGCAGACGACGCGTGTTATAAGCGCCTTTGCACACGGCAATTTCTTCTGAGCAATCTCGTTAGTTGAGGAAGGCAGCCGACGGTAAGAAAATAAGTCACAAATTCAGACTTAGCCCAGGAATCTGTTGCAGTAATAAACATGCTGGATCCGTTCGTTGGCACAGCGCATTTGCTCTCTCTGTCTCTCTCTCTCTCTCTCTTTCTCTATATATATATATATACCTATCTCTCTCTAAAACATCCATGCAGACACACACATACACAAAGATACAGTAGCATTCATTGGTGCTTGTGCGCCCTATTGCACACAGCCTGAAAACACCATAAATAGTTATTAATACTATATGTTTTTAGATTTGCAAAATATGCATGACTCGAATAGCTAATAAGCTAGATATATAAAGCGACACGAACAGACTCACAACATGCATATATGCGAATATTTGTCTGAATTTACACAACGTTGATTTTGTAACGATATGTACTATATTTGAATTTGAATTGATATTAGCCGTAGTTAAAGAACTGAATTGATATTTTAATTTCAAAAACGCAATCGAGTGATCTGAATCTAAATTCAATTTGGATTACAAATATATAAAACACGTGAATCTGAGCAAAGCGAAAACATAAACAAATTGCCTTACAAACCAAATGTTAATCAATCTTTAATTTTAACTTGAAATACTTAGTTAAATACAAGGAACTGCGTCAAAAAACTAAAAAATAAACTAAAAATAAAACAAACGCATTTAGGTCAAATATGCAAACGAAACGAAACTAAATCCAAACATAGTTCAAGCAAATAATTATTTAACCGATGAACAAGCTTTAAAGAAAAAATTACGTTTGAAGTTAAACATATTGAAGTAAACTGCCCAAAAAACTGTGACATTTTGAAAAACAAAATCAAAAATAAGCAAAGCATAGCAAGCTACAATTATGTGTAACAAAACTCAAAAAGGCCTACAGAAACAAATTTATAAAGCTATGAAATCCAAAGGTGCCATAAATTACACACACACACATACATACATACATACATACATATATATCCGACTTGAGATTATAAAGCGCCTGAAGATCAGCAAGCATTAATTGTAGCAATATACGACAACGAAGTGAAATCGGATTAAGCACACATACATGTATATATAAGTTTGAAATAGTACACAAATTGTAAGCTGGATAACAAAAAAAGAGTCCAACAAAAAAAAAAACAGAAAAATAACTAAAACTTACTAACCAAAACAGGAAATTTGTATTTCTATGGACATTTTTGATATGTGTCCACACGCATCTGTGAATTAAACCGTTGTGATCGCTTTGAAATCTTTATTTGAAACGAAAATTGAAAGAAACCAAATCAGGAGCAACTAAATAGTTAAGTTATTAATTCATTATGGACTGGAATGCAAAACATTTCGGAAAAAAATAAAACAAAATAAATAGGAGCGTAACCATAAAGTACCTAGACTGCAAATTCAAAGGCAACTAACTAAATTTGAATACAAACTCAAAAACAACTTCTTGGCACAACATATACATACACGTAACACAAACACACACACACACATACACACACATATATACACATTTAAAGTATTAATTAACCGTATAACGTTGTATTTCATAATGCAAATATGTTGGTGGTGTTTTACAAATATTATATGTCATTCGTTGGGAACTATATCAAACACATTCAAACACAACTGATTTGTAAACAGTATTAAAAACCGAAACAGTCACAGCATAAAAGATTGAAATAACTATAAGTAGAAGATCAGATCGATTGATCAAATATCTCAAAACCTGCATACAAACCTACAAATCCGCAGTAGCAATAACTGGAAGCAAAACATTATGTGATATCTATTTGAAAAATATGTGAAACAGCAAACAAAAAATTAAACTAAATCAAAAAAAAAAAAATCCAATTAACATGACAGAAGAAACTTGTATTGTTTAAATTTGCAGTCGTTGTCCCCAAGAAAAAAGACAAAAAAAAGTAACAAAATAACGAATCTCACTATTAAATCTGATTGAACTAAACATGAGTATCTTTTTTTTATTAAATAAGTTCTTTTTAAAAATTTGTTTTAGTAATTACGAGCAAAGTCGAAGGTAGGATGTGTAATGATCAAATATGTCAATAAACCGCCAAATTGATTGAAACAATATCGAACAAGATCAAATACTCTTAAAAATAGTTAAGTGTGTCTTATAAGCAAATAGCTTCAAATCTTCAACCGAAATCATACTTGTTAAAACAACAGATTAGCAATATGTTATGTATTATAAGCAATTTGCTCGGTTGCTTTTTGTATACTCTTTATTTTGATATACTTACATATCTGTCTAGCCAGATACAATTAGGTATACACGCATACATATATACTTATATACACGACACATCTAAGTTAAATAAACTCAATTGAACTGCAACATTTGAACATGCAGTCGGCCGATTTTCTGGGTGATATATTATTTGTTTTCGGTAACAATGCCGGCGGGGCCGCAGATGAAGAGCTGCTGTTGGGTGCGCTCGCGGAATGGTTCGAAGCCGAGCTCATCTGTGGGTATGCCGTACTGTTTGAGCTTGCACTCGTATGTCTCGAGGAGATCGTCGTGTGCCTTCCACGCCTTGGCCAGCTCGTAGCGCAGGTCGATGATGGCCTGGTTCTTTGTGTCGACGGCATCGCTGACGCTCTTCTCCACATTCTCCAGTTTGCTGGCCAATTCGAGTGCACAGGTGGCCATTGTGTTGCGCAATATGATGCTGCGCTTCTCATCCTCGCGGATCAGTGCCGCAATCTTGCGCTCGAGCAGCACATTCTTGAGTCCCGTCTTTTGTTGCAATTCAACGATGACCTCGTTGAAGCGTGCTTTGAGTGTGGCACGCTCGCCAACGAGTGCATCGTTGCGTAACAGCAGTGTCTCCGATTCCCACATCAGACTCTTCACCTTCTTCTCGAGCGAGGTGTTGCTCTTCTTCAGGCGACTCAATTGCAATTTGTCGCGATCGTAGAACTCCAGTTTGCGCTGCAGCTCCTTCAGTTGCGTCTTGGCCTGCTCCAGCGGCTCCTTGAGACGACGCGTCTCTGCCGTCGCCTCGGCAGCGAGGCGATCGCTGCGATCCGATTGACGACGCAGCTGCTCAATTTGTTCCTTCATGCTGCCAATTAGGGCCAAATTGTTCAATGTGATGTCGTTGTAATAGTTCTTCATGTCGTTGAAGGCTAGATCGTGGTGATCCTGCAGGTCTTTGATTTGCTGATTCTTGCGCTCCTCCACCTCAAACATCTGCGAGTTAAAGAACAGCTCCAGCTTCATACGCTGCTCCTTCATCTTCTCCTCGTGCAGCCGATTCATATCGTTGCTCTCGTTCTCGAACAAAAGACGTTGTTCGCTGTAAAATTTAAATGCATATTATTATTGCATTGAAACTGCAAATTTTGAAAATCTACAAAAAAAAAACATTAAAGTTTTTTGGCTTTCTAGAAATGGTTTCTGCTAAAAATGCCTGTACCTTCCTCAGATGTTCAGCCAGAGTTACCAAAATTTCCCCTTTAAAGAACGATACGACACTCCCACTCCCAAAACGTAAATACCAGATGTTGTAAATAGATAAAACCATATATTTCATACGACTTAAGGAGTCAACAAACTTATAAGGTAATCCCCTTCAATATGCGGAAAAATTTCCCGGCAGCGGCCATTCTCATCCCCAAAAATTGCAAAACCCCATATTTGGCAATTTTTGAGTGAAAGTTACCAAACTCGGAAGGCACATTACTAGGAACTGTCTTCTAAAACTGATGTTCCCATCAATTTCTAGAGCACGCCCACAAGAATGCTTAAAAACCAATGCCTCCTGTAATTTTAGATACACATCTGTGATCTGAGTATTTTACAGTTACGCAGAAATATATATTGTTTTCCTGTTGTTTGTGTCATTTAGCTGTATATTTATGAGAAGCTTAAGTGCATGTTAATATTTGAAGAAACATTCTTATTGAGAATTCTGAAAAATAAGTCGGGTCGAGTCGAGTGCGGTTTTCTACAAATCTGGTCGATCTTTTGTTGCTGAGTGTTTTGAGTTGTTGATACCTACAGAAGCTGCTGATTGAAGTGCGCCTCCAGTTGGCGATGCTGCATGTCGCTCATCTCAATTCGTTCACGGACCATGCGACGCAGCTGGCGCTTATCGCTTTGGAGTTCCAGTTCCTGCAGCATATGATGCTCCTGCGCCACCTTCAACTGGGTCATTGCCTCGGCTCGGACCTCGCCCAGCTTGCTGTGATTCTCGAACTGCAGATGCTTCATCTGCTGCATAATGTGCTTCGTATCGATGTCAGCCAGATCCTGTGTGGCCTCAATATCCTTATCCTTCTGCTGCAACTCATATTTTGACTCCTCTGCAGCCACCATTCGAAGAATATAGGCATTTCTATTGAATATTTCGTTAATGATTTGACTGGTGACTTACCCAGCTGCTGGCGCGTTATTTCCCAGAAAGTGCGTATCTTGTCGCGCTCCAACTGGAAATAGTTGCGCTCCTCGCGCTCCCGGTCCATTTCCGCTTTGAGGCGCAGTGCGAACGCCTCCAGCTGATCACGGGTCATCGATGAGGTGTCCACGCCATCGATGAGCACTACAAAAAAAAAAAACGGCAAAGGACACAGTTGGTCAGTTCGTTGGTTGCCTTTAATTTTTTGCAGCAACAATTATGAAACATTTAATGAGAGTGTGAGTCGCCGATGTCTTTATGCCCATTTATCTGTCCGAGTGTGTGTGTGTGTGTGTGTGTGTGTGTGTGTGTGTGCGTGTGTATTTAGGACTGCACTTGTGCCCGCATGTGTACAGCCCCTGCTGTAATTGGTTTGTGTAATTGGCATCGTTGCCCGGCTGGTGCCGTGCCTTGCCTCCAGTTGCCCCTCCTCCCCTCTGCCTCTGTCCACGCTGCAACCAAAACCTTAACCAGAGCAGCCTACGTACATTCTCCGTCCATAGAAACAATTATGTGCGTTAGAGGCCGAGCTGCGAGCTGGAAATTAAGTGCGCACTATTTTTTTTCCACGCTCGAATGGATTGTCCACCCAGCACTGGAGCACAGTGGAGCATATGGATGTGGCCGGAGCAGAAGCAGAAGCAGGAGCTGGGGCTGGGCCTGCGTCTGCGACTGCGACTGGTGACTGTGCATCTCGGCTGGTGCTTGCGCACAATTTAATTGTATTGAGCAAACGGCCAACATGGTCGCAACTTGTCACACTTTGTTTTCCTGCTGACCAAGCCTCTCAGATTATCATTTTTGACAAATTGTTTTGCTACCCAACAACTCGAACATGCCACATCGAAACCCATTGCTTCCAATGGGATCTCTCTCACGCTCACTTGGAACATCAAAGGGTAACAGATTTTAACCTCCCAGACCTTTAGCCTAAGCTGGTCAAGTTGATCTTGAAATCACAGCTTCGACTTGCTCAAATGTGCGGGATTTGTGACGATTTTAGGACCAGTCGCATTCGTTGAATCGACTTAAAATGCGAAACAGATGACCTTCTACAGTGGCTGATGATGCGGCATGGTTGCCAAAGCCCGGGCTGAACCTAGCACGGATAGGACGCGGCCTCCAAATCGATCACATAGTTCTAACCTAGCATTCCACAATTCTTAAAAGCAAAACGTATGTGAAACTAAGGCCTAATATTGTTGATACAATAACTCATCTGAATGACCCAATGTTCCCCTGGCATCTATTTGATATAATCGTCGCATCCAAGCTTAGAGGCGGAAAGACGGACATGGCTATATCGATTTGACCGCTGATACTGATACAGACTATACATGTGTATATTATTATAGATTTGCAGAAATGTGAATTGCAGAAACATATATTTAACAATAACTACATTGTATACAAAAATGAAGAAATTCATTCGTAAATAAGTTGTTTTTGATTGCAAAAAAACCTTATTATTATTATTAATATGAAAAATGTATGTATATTTAAGAGGCAGCTACTTACCTGGCAACTTCTTGCCCTTTTTGCCCTTTTTACCCTTAGGCGGCTGTAAAAATATAAGAAATTATTTTAAAAAACATGCAAGTTTTAATAATGAAAACATATTCGATTTTAGCAAAGATTATAGAGATACCCATATATCTATATAAACATATATATATATATATATCTATATTTATGGTTTCTGATTTTAGTTAATGTGGAAATAAAAATGAATTTAAATTCGGCATGCAAAAGCTATTTGCGGTTTTCTTTTTTCCATTTGGTTTTTTTGCAGACGCAAGTAATTAATTTGATTTGTGGATCTTAACGAAGATGTTGAATAATTATGATAGTATTGAGAGCTTGAGCTTGAATGCAGTTGAAATATCCTTCAATGCTTAATGTTTAATTTGATTTCGAGTTCTCACGACATTTATATTTTTTTTTGTTTGGGAAAAGGAGCATCAGCCCAAAGCAGTTTTTCACAACACGACGCAACGCAGTCTCGAAAGGGCGCCAACCAGCCACAGGACAGGACAAACAGCAGCAACAGCGGCAACAGCGGCAACAGCAGCATCGGATGTTGCATGGAGCAGCAGCAGAGTCAACGAGTGAGTCTGAGGCGGCGTTGGTGACTCTGTTGGTGGCGGGGAGGCGGGTGGCGGGTGGCGGCAACGACGTCGCCGTTTTAAATAATGTGATGGCGCGGCTTTCAAAACAATTTCACAACAGCTGTTGGCTTATTGCATATTTTATGACTGCAAATTATTCAAAAATTTTCGAAGCCGCTCGCATCGCGACCGCGCCTCGCATCCGCCCAATGTGTTGGCAAAAGGCGTAAAATTTTCATAAATAATAATAGTATACATATAAATGGAGGTATATCTACGTATATATATATGTATATATATTTATATATGTATATATATATATATATATTTGGCTGAAAACACAAATTGTCGAGAACGGACAACGACAACAGCAGCGCAGCAGCAGGGTTGCTGCTGCTGCTGTTGCTGAGATTTAACTCGCTGCACACTTCTTGTGCAATTTTACAACAGTAGGCACGAGGCAGAGTTAACTGCAACTGAGACTGTGCATATTATGTGCATAAGTATATGCATATAAACGTGTATACATATGTATATAGATGCATACATATTTTTATGTAAAGCATATTGTTGCAGCACAACAGCCTGGCGTGGCATGAAAAATTGAATGCGCCCATGCAGCTGCAGTGCACTGGCAAAGGGCAAGTGGCAAAGGGCAAGCGGCACAGGGCAGTTAACTGGTGCTCGATGCCCTTATCAGAATTGCGTCAAAGCGACAACACGCCAATGTGGCAGTAAGTACTTCCACAGCTGCCGCTGCTGCTGCCGCTGCTGCTGCTGCTGGTGCTGCTCAAGAGAGCCAGTTGAATTGTGGCATTCGATGATTACATAGAGAATCGTTTTGCAAACTTACCATTTTGTACAATTCTTAGTGATTTCACGAGCGGACGCTGGCAGCCTCTTTGAATTTTGATAAAATATGTTTTACCAGTCCAGCAGTTTCTGTTGTTGTTGTTTATTGTGAACTCTTATTGATGGATGGTGCCACCGGCAACGGCTTCTGGTTGCCAGTAGCCACCAATGTTTGCCGGCTGTAAAACAAATGCCTGGCAACCAAATATGGAATTCACAAAATTTATATTTTCAACCGGTGTATATATGTGAATTTGGGAATTTGTTAATTTTGTGAGCGAATGCCTCCAATTTGAGCTAGTCTATTTTGAATGAATAGTTTTGCATTGGGCTCTGAGCTCGTGCTTCTACCAAATTGGTAGACTTCATAATTAACTAACATATTGCATAAAATAAATAAATAAAAAATAGTAATAAGACAAATATTGTATTGAAATGAAAGCTAATCATTTCATATGTATATATTTTAGATAAAAGGCTTGGAAGATTTTATAAGCACTTATTGCTCTATATATCGATTTTTGCCTTGCAAATAAAAAGAAATAACGCTACAAATGGATAAAGTTAACTGCTAAAGCCGTTGCTGCGCTAAAACTACCAGCAGCAATCGGGTCAAGTTGCATGGGTATAATTTTCAGTAATCGGGCAGAGTAGTTGAGCCATACCATTGACCCATCCAAAGCATCTGCCCTTTGCCCCCGCTCTCTGACATATGATCCACTTAGGTAAATAGTTCGGCTCGAATATGCAGCAAATTCGACTAATTGGAAATGCACTCAACTCAACATCCGAAACATATGAGCAAGTTTCGAGTTGCAGTCATCATTGTTATTTTGGTTCTCAAATATATGATGGGATGAGAAAATGGGGCTCTTAAATAGCATGCTCTTTTTGTGGCGTTAATTTGTTGATTTGAATGCTGTAGGCCAAAGCTGAATCTGTTTTAATTAATTGGCTCAGTTGAAGCTAATCAAATGGTCTAAGCCACATACTTTGATTAGATCAATTGGGGCAACGTGTTGGCATTCAACCTACCCACAAAATATCTAAAGTCCTCAGGCCAACTGCCAACTTTAAGTCAGACACGAAAGCGAAACTTTGGCGCGAATATTTCACGCCTTAATTCATGTGGCACTAGGCCAAGCAACTGAGCGTGGCAAAAGGAGGAAGAGTCTTCCATGGTTGGTCAGGGGAGTTGACGGGGGGTTTGCTGTTGAAAATTATGCGCTGCTTTGCTTGGCGGTTGTGTAAACAGAAGCCCCAAATAAAAAGGATATTGCTGGCTGTTTGGGCTTGCCGGTTAAATGCTTTAATTGAAATTAATAACCGCAACCCAGTTGAGCAGTTGAGCAGTTCTGCAGTTGAGTAACTCAGCAGTGGAGCAGTCGCGCAGTCAAGCGGCGGATTGTTGCGACTGTTTAACAGTTGGTGGCCAACTTGGCTGCCAGGCTGCCCCACCATTTTCAATTGTTTTCATTAAAAGTCAATTTTCGAAGGCGAACGCAACTTCAACCCTTACAGCCTACACTCATAAAAAAATCGCACTACTTTTAGTAAATCGCCATACTTTTCGCGCCCATGTTAAGTCCCCCTATTATTTAGAAGGTAAATCTCTAAAATGTATAAAATATATATAAAATTCATATACTTAACTTTAAAGAACGATTTTCCGGGGACCTCCTCGCTTGCGAGTTGAGTGAAAAAGTTAAAGGTTGCATTTATACTTTTTAGTTATGTTTTTTTTTTCAAAATAGAAAATATTTCTAAAAAATGGAAAAATCTTTGTATATGTGGGAGTTAGGGCAAACGCTTCTAAATTTTAGAATTTTGTTTCCTAATATTTCGAAACTATTTCTAAAAAAAGAAAAACGCTGTACTTTAGGGCGATTTTTTTTTCTGAGTGTAATGCCTCACGGCCGTCTCGAGAAAGGGGCGCAACGCAACAGCAATGACGATGCCGCATAATTTTGTATTGGCAGATGTGCTCCCCTGTCTGCTCTCTATTGCCCCTCGTCCCTCGAACCTCAGCTCTTGGCCATGGGCCATTGCACGGTTAACGGTAACGGCTGCAAAGGGTCACGCGCTTTCTAGGCACTGATTGAAAGTGAAAATAAAAGTGAAAGTGAAAGTACGATACTCGCACAAAGACATGTTTCCAATGTGATTATTAAATTTTCTCAGCTTTTGCCTTTTGTACAACAGTAATGGTTTTTAATAATTTTCTATATTTATTTATTTACACACATTTCCAATATCTTTCTTAGCTCCCATTTTGAATTTTTGGATCTTGAAAGAGAACTGAAAAACTGACATTTGTATATTTAGACTGCATTAGTAGTATGCCGATCGCCAAGCTCGGCAAATGGTGGAAAACCATTACATGCATTCTTTTATGCATTTACATATTTTCTTTTTTCTATTGTTAAGAAATATATTTTTAAAAAATAGAAAAAAATGCATCTTTAAATTGAAAGCATTTTTTTTGTTGCATTAAGAAATTATTTAAGAAAACAAGAACATTTTTGTTGTTTTCCGGTCGATTTTCATAAATTCAGGGCCATTTATTTTTCTGAGCTTATAAAATGCAAGCCAAGTTAATCAAAACAAGTTTATTATCTCGGTTTGTCAAGTTTAGCTCTGTCTTCATAATAATTTTATTTACTTCGCATAATTACGTCATGCTGCTCATATAACTACGATTGACTTCTCCTGATACCTTATTGCACAAATTCCACTTACATGTTCTATGCTTGGTATTTGAGGAATTTCTGTGAAATATTTTATATTTGTAAAAGATGTCAGATACTCAAACACAAAGATGCAGACTACAAAGGAGTGTATTAAGTCCAGAGTGCAACTTGTGAAATGTGCTAAAGCAGTGGCTAACAAGTAGTTAATTCAAATATGTGTATTAAAGTGTGTGCAGTGCTGGAGGATAACTTTAGCTAAGGATAAGTGTGTGTGTGTATGTGTGTGGAAGCAGAGAAGCGTGCTGAATGCGGTTGCAGAAGTTATTTGCTGTGTTATTTTCAGAACAGCTTCCGCCTTGCTCAAGAACGGACATCCTGTTGTGTTTGAGAGTTAAATTTGCGCAGCTGTTTGGACCAATGGACTAACGGGTCTTCATCTAAGCATGCAACACCCGCCCACCGCACCCTACCACACACTACCACATACCACCATCCACATGGCAACCAGAGTTGTATAGAGATTCCCTCGATGACAGTTTGTGCAGCGATTTTATTTTTGTCTTATTCTTTTATTTTCCTCACTTAATTCAAAGTTTGACTTCACTAATTTACTAGCCGGCATATTTACTAACTAAACAAAATTGTGTCCTTTACATATCGTTTGGGTAATTAATGGTTTTTTTTTGTCTGCCTTTTAACATTTGACTAATTTTGAGCAACGCTTGCTTTCAAACTTACCTGAAATATTACAGTTTCTATGATTACTTTTTTTGCGACAATTTCCCTTAAATTATTGATCGTAGTCTATTCCATATGAAAATAAGTTTTAAAACAATCTAAAGAGTTTTCTAATCGATCTCAATGAAATGAATCAAATTGATTTATATCTATATTCACGGGTACTTATATTCCAGAATTTAAAGTACCTAGCTCTGAGATCGGCTTGTTCAAGCAGACGAACCGACGGACATACGACGAACATACATATCTGGGGGGTCGGAGGTGCTTTGCTCTGCTTGTTATAATATTTACTTCTTGCATATATTTTTCACAAGCTAACTTATGCTTTTATACTCTCTATAATAAGTTCAGTGTATAGAAATTATAAATATTGTATCCAGTAATCTTCAGACAGAATAATAGAAATATAAAAGGAAAATATAAATATATATATATATATTTAAATTGATATTGTAAGATTATGAATCGGGTACCTACCGTTTATCATGTGTAGTTAGCCGTTGCACTTATTTTACAACACCCTGTGTCAAACGGAACTCTCTCTCTTTCTATCTATATATTTGCATATCTCTCTCTGTATACGTACCTGTCCATCTATATATTTATCTGTAATTAATAAAATCATCCATAGATTAGCTCTGGTCTCACCAGCTGTAGGACAGGCGAAATAACTTTTAGGCAGATATAATCAGAAACGATTTAAGCCTGTAATATCCATGAGGAATGAGGAAGAAGACAACATCACAGTGTAGACTAGGAATCTGTCAATACTGTTACAACGAGGAGGAATCCTCAAAACCTTACCCAGAAGAAGATGCAATATTCTAGGGAAACACATATTAAGCTCGAACACATATTAAATAATCAAATAAATAAATAATTGTAGTAAATATATTTGTCCTTTATTTGTAGAATTTCTTATGCACTTTCTGTCATATTAATTTTGGTTTTCCTTGTTTTTGAATTATTGTTATTATATATATATATGTATATATATATATATATGTATATATATATATATATATATATATATATATATATAATATATATATATATATGTCTGTATATATGCTCGTATATAACTATGTAATAATGTATATATATATATGTATATTATACATTGATAATATCAGGGGCGTAGCCAGCCAGGGGTCAATTTATAATTGTTTCATAAATTTTAATCTAAGCCACGTTTAATCTAAACAAATTACTGTTGTATGGGGGTGGGGATCAGCTGCACCCCTGCCCATACCTGGCTAAGCCCATGCATAATATATTAACAATATATGTATGTGTGTATATGGGATATATTTGATTTAATACACGTATATTAAACTTTTTTCTGTTGATTTACGCTAACTGTAATTTGATGTAGGTATGTATGTAAGTGTGTACGTATGTGTGTATTTCAATAATACTTTAATATTTGTCTCATTATTACTGTTGTTTATTTGCAATCAAAGTGGTGTTAAATGCTCTCGAAATGTATTCGGTAATATTTATAATTTTAAATGCCAAATACATTTGCTTATCAAATAAAATTGTAGACATCCATAATAGTTAAATGTAATACTCCCTTATGTACATCAATACATACAAACAAGCAAGGGTACAGGGGTGGAGGAGGGATGGGGTAAGTGTAGTGTTTTCACTGTTCCCCATACATCATAATCAAACCAGCATCAGTTATATAAGACTTAACTTCAGACTGAGCTTGGGAAACTATTAGTTGTTGGATTAAGCTGTGTGTGAAATGTGTTTGAAATAAAGAAGAGGAAGCCCCCTCCCCCTTTTGGGTACGTCCTTGCCAACAAGTATGTACATATGATAATATGTTTATTTTTCAGTATCCATCTTCTTATTTATTTTTATTGTATTTTTTATTGTGAACATTCAGCTGATTGCCTATTTATGTATATACACTCTGCGAAACTCGATCAAAGCCACTTGATTTTTTCCTTGTAAAATTTGAAAATTAAATTTGTGAAATTTGTTTGTGGTTCCACAATAAAAACACAAATTAAATTGGTAACATTAACAAAAAATTTGTTGTTAAAATTAAAAACAAAGAAGTGGGGTTAAGGTGCGATATTCGATTAAAGGCACTGCTATTGCAATTAATATAGCATATAGAAATGGCATAGAAATAACAAATTAATAATGTATCCAGCCAGAGATTTGTTTATAAATCCAAAAATTCAAATTTTCAGCGATTCAACACCTTTTTGGAAGTAACTTAGTGGGATTTGGGACCATTCCTTAACGACAGCCTTTCGTAGCTGATTAACTGTCTCAAACTATCGATTACCTGCCTAAACTCAACGGCACAGGTTTCCCCACATGTTTTCTATGCGATCGGGTGATCTTGCTAACCACTCTAAAAGCTTAAAATCCTCTTCCCATAACCACTCACGACAGGCCCGCGACACAAGTATTCCTGTTGGAATAAGGCATTTGGGTCTGGTTGATGCTCCATAAAGTTCACCAAAACTTCTGCCAATAGGTTTACATAACCCTAAATTCAGTGATGACTGAATGCAGGCCAGATCATGAGTGAAGCACCACCACAGCTTCAAGTAGGCAAAAATCTCTCAGACTTCTTTGAATTGTGCCAGTAATAATTTAAATCGTTTCGACCATCGAAATGAAATTTTATCTCGTCAAAAAATACCATATTTTGCCACTCCTGGGTATGGGACATGTCTTCTTTTGCAAAATTTAATGTTGCATTTGGTGCAACTTCGTTAAAGCCGGCGTTGATTTCATTTTCTTCCAAATTAACAAAGATCTTGGAAAGAACTAACGGAACTCACATTCCAATGCGTCATAACAGTGTAAAAAGGAGAAGCACTGTTATAAAATTCGTAAGCAAGGTCCCGTTAGGCTTGGTAGAGTTCTTAGCACCATAATTACGAGTGCCTTCAATCAAACTTCGCAAAATGTATATATATATATGTATATTAAATTTTGATTAAGCCTCAAGTACAGCCCTCTCTGGGCACTCACACACAGACTTATGTATGAGCATTTATATAGCCACTATATATATTCTTGGGGAGCATCAATCAAATTCAGATCGGCTATTTGTTATGCATATCTCCAGTTTTTTTATAGTGCTTGTAGCACTTTTTATGTTTAGCTTCATCCTGTGATGTATTTGTGTATTATTTGTATGTTTGTATATATATGCTTATGTAACATATAGGAATTGGTATCGGTATGTATCTGGTCTGGTTATACTCGTACAAGCTTCTGGGTTTCTTGTAACATGTAAATCAATTGATTTACTCAAATATCAATTATCAATACATTTATACATACATACATAAATATGTATGTGTTATTTATTTGTGGATAGTACTCAATATATGTTTTTAGTTTCCATTTCCATTTCAATATAATACTACCAATATATATTTACATATTATATATTTGCTTTACAATACGCTCGCATCAAAAAAATATTTGGATATTAAAATTATATTTATGAAAATTTATGTTTAGATCTGATAACTTTACATTTTCCTTAAAAAAAAGTAGAGTACATATCGTGTATAGAAAATAGATATTTTCTCATTGGCTAAAAACTTAAAAATGATTTTCGAAATGCATGGGTATTTAAAATTCGGTACGTCGAATTGTGTAGTTGATTTTTTTGGTTTTATGTCTGGTTTTATAATGGCACACAATATTATTGTTTGGCAACTCCTTAAAGTCATATTCATATATGTATGTATGTATGTATATGTGCTATAAATATATATATTACTTATGCTTATTATGTATAGTATATATATATATATAGATTTACTCCAGACTATGACTAACAAAAAAATTTTAAGCATTATACGATTTTAGTGCACAAACCGTTTAACATTTGAACAACCTTGTTAAATACTTTGTTTTTTGTTTTCTCTTACGAATTTATAATAATTTTATACAACTTTGTTTACCATTTGTTTGTCATTATTTCGTTAAGTAAGTTTTATTCCTTAAAGCATGCCCAACACGATCAATCCTAAATGCTAGGGTATTTCTTTTGAATTTGTCGTGCAATATGAGTTCATATTTAATAGCCAACTTGTGATTACTGTATTGCATTTGTCTGCGATATTGTGTCTGTTATTATAACCAACAAAACAAAGGAGGTCTTAATTGAAATGCCGTAAGATGTAAATAACTAACGAGTGGCAAATGTGAGCGAATGCCAAATGTAAAATATTTCTACCAAATCAGAATTTAAATGAAATTAAATTAAAATTCAATTAAAATCAATCAAGGCATGCGACAGTCGTCTCGTAAATACATATGCATTTGTGTATGTGTTTGGCTCAGGTGCAACAACAACAGCCTAAACTTGCCACATGGCAACAACCGAAAGCGGATGTAATTGAATTTGAGTTTTTGTTGAGCGTTTTGTAAACTTGTGTGTCTTTATTTAATTTTTATATTCATCATCATCATCATCATCTGCTGTGGCAGTACACGAGTTGACGATAAGACGATATACAGCTGCAAGTGGCAGCTAGCCAGCTCCACCCCCCCTCCCCCTCTCCCTACCTACACTCACTTGCCAGAGAAACGAGCAAACTTTGTGTGTGCGTGTGTGTGTGTAATTCTCTATATTATTAGATAAAAAGAACTTAAGTGAATATTCAAAAAACAAAAATTTGAAATGTGTGTCTGTAAGTATTTCTGTATATGTGTGTGTGTGTGTGTGTGTGTGCGTGTGAGTCTGGTACAAGTCAACTTGATTACCATTTGTTTTTTAGCGAACTGTGCAGTAAATGTTATGCGGCTAACTGGTTGCATATAACAAGCGGACGAACACAGCCACAGCATACACACACACACACTCGAACACACACACACACACATAAGTTCAACAGAACTCGACAGCAAGCGACGCATTCAATTAAACTTCCGCCAAAACATGAAGCTTGCCGCTTGTTGCCAACACATGCCTCACTCCCCCTAACAACATCCGCTTCTCCCACCCCCGCCCACGTTGCCTATTTGACTGTCATTCAGCTGCTGCTGTTGCCTTAAGGTTATAAAATAAACATGTTGCCACACACAAAATTTAAATAGATACAAGTTTGTGAGCGCATAAAACAATAAACCGCAGTAATTTAACAACAAAGAAAAAAAGAAACAAACAACAAAAAAGTGATACGTATAGATGAATGTGTGTGTGTGTGTGTGTGTGTATACACAGCAAAACAAAAAAAAAAAACAGAACAGAAAAAGTTGAAGACATGACATAAAGTGTTCTGCCTCCCTGTCCCTCTCCCTCTCCCTCTCTTGAAATTAAAATACAATTTAAAAGTATCAAATAGAGCAATTAAGCGGCCTTTTCTTTCACACACACACACACACACATACGCACACACATATATTGTATCGAGTGTTGAGCAGAGCCAAACTTCATTACAAACGGGAACAGCTTAAGCAAGAGCCTGGCAGGCACAATTATCAAGTACATGTACTAATACAAGTGCAATACACACACACACACACACAGATGCATGCTTGTATGTTATAGTATTTGCTCTCTCTGTCTCTCTCGCTCTCTATCTTCCCCAACACGCAACAAAGATAACAACAGAGGCGCTCATTTACAAGCAGCAAAACGCCAGCAGACAAGCAGCAGCAGCAACAAAAAAGTGTTGCCTACTTTCCAGTAGTAGTTGTTGTTGCTGCTGATGGACGCATTGGTGTTGCCGAAGCGGCTTATAATTTGAAACACTTGTGTCAATGTACAACCACGATACACTTCCCCCCTCTCCCTCCACCACACATGCAGCAAAAACGATTGAAGACGAAAACTGGCATGTTTTGGCTGTTTGCTCTTTGCTGTTGTTGTTGTTCTTGTTGTTGCTGCGGTTGTCAGCGTCTTATTATTATCATCATCAGTGGCAGCTTTTGGCGGTTTTTGAATGCGAGAGCATACACACAGACACAAACACGCATACAAACAGACATGCACGAATACATACACACCTAAATACATATATATGAATACAAGTGCGAGTTGTTGTTGTTCGTCTTCTTCTTCATCTTTTTTTTGTTCTTGTTCTGCTTGCTGACTAACATAACACACACACACACACACACATACACAGCTGTGAAAGGGGGTGTGGGGGCTGTATTGGTGTAAGTGTGGAGTTAGTTGCAAGTTTTGTGTTGTCAACGGGCGTCCTCTCCACGAAACAGTAAAATTCACTTTGCCAAAAAGTTTTTATTTCATTAAAAAGCGTATGCGTGTGTATCTGTGTGTATGTGTGTGTGTGTGTGTGTGTGTGTGTGTATTTATGTCGCTTACTGGCAGGCAAGTAATTCATCAAACCAAATTCAGTCACCATATATACAAAAGCTCACACACACACATACGCACACAGATGCAGGGAAAAACTAACGGACTGACAGCTCAATGAAAGCAAGGCAGTCGCCAATGCTAATGTTGCCTTTGGCTTTATCATGCTCCAAGTTGTGGCCGCAACCAAAAACTGGCAGCCAAAGATGTTGGGCCCAGACTGAGACAGACGCCACTCCGCTAACAACTGCATTTTGGCATAAAAAGTTTTTAACCTTTTGCATATGCAACTAATACAAGAAAAAAAAAAATAACGGCGAACAGAAAAAAACATGGCGAGTGGGCAAAACGGGTAAGCGGGTAACGCGGGTGAGAGAGCAAGCGGGCAAGACGAGTAAATGGTTCCAGTTGTTGAGGCGTGCTTTTAGCTTGTGTTTGTGCTTGTGTCTCGATGTCAGCTGCAGCGCGCAGGCATAATGAAAGCTTCTTTACACACACACACACACACACGTAAACTACTTTGGCGCTTGGCTGTCCGATGCGCTGAAAAATGAGCTGCAGCCGGCAGATTCGAAACGGGCAACGCCAGAGAACATAAAGCGACTGACAGCAGAGTGAGACAGCCTTATATATGTATGTGTGTGTGTGTGTGTGTGTGTGTTTGTGTACACGAAAATTATATGTTCGTGTATCTGCGCTGCAGAAATATGACATTTCATTTGCATAAATTATGCGTGCTTTCCCCTCCTCCATCCCTTTCGGCCCCTCTCACCACTTCTTCAAGTGTGCAGCAGCATAAAAGTTAGATTTTTGTTTGGGATATTTGTACCAAGAAGTAAGGAAATGATTGTTGCTGCCGTTCATTATTAACCCTAAACTTCAGCCGTTGATTGATGTCAATCCAAAAAAAAAAATAATCTAACAAAAAATGAGAAGGAAAGGCACAAAAAAAAAATCAAATCAAAAGTTCAACACTTTTATATTAATTGACTCTTTTTTCGGACGTGTCCTTCAGCCTTTCGGCTTTAATATAAATCGAACCAGGAAATTAAATGTTGGACGTCAAAAAATTAAGGTAAAATTAATGGATCGAGCTATGAAAAAGAATGCAATTAGAATGGCAAAAGAAAATGTAAGCCGTTAAGTATTCATAGATGTTTGAAACACAAATATAATTTGAGTTATATTAAATCAGTAGAAATAAATTATAGACTAAAGAAATTTAAATACTTTTACAAATGTTTTTTGCACTTTGACCACTGTGCATATTAAATAAAATACTAGACCCAAAAATGAATATATTCCATATAAAAACTCTTTCGTACGTTTTTTTCAATGCAAACATTAATTAATGCTAAGTTTTAATCTTAAATGATTATACATTGTAAACACTCTAAGCTAATATTAACAAGACCATGAATACAGTTTGTAACTATGTATTTAACCCCAATTAATATGAGGCCTTTTTATTTGAATTTTTATTTTTTTTTTACAAAAAAAAAACATTTAAATTGTGGATTCGATTTGCGAATCGTTTTTATATATTTATATATGCAAGTATACATTATAGCGCACTTTATAGATTTTTATGACATTAAGTTTTGATTTTCAAAAATCAAATCCCAAAATTAGTAATACACATAATGGAATGGAGCAAACCTAAGTGCTTAATTTATCGGAATTTCAATTGGTATTTATTTGTATGCTCTTTCGAGAATTAAGTTACAAACGGCAATTGAGGTTAAAGTTGTGAGTAAACAACTGGAAGTACAGTTGCGTTCTAACGATAATAGCTGAAGATCAGTGTTGTGTAGCGCTAAAAATAAAATTAACTCAACAGATGAAACGACTTATTCATTTTATGCAAATGACGATAAATAAATAAAAATTACAATTAAACTATATTAGAATGCAAGGCTGCTTTAATTAGTCATACTAGTCTTTTAACTCCAAACCGTTGTAATTGATTTTGAGTATTTCAAATTTTTGTAGTTTAGCGCCACGTTCAGCTAGTTTCATTGAGGCAAATGCAAATCAGTGAAAACTGATCTCTTTTTTAACATAAAAATCTATGTATACATACATGTATATTTATTTTGTGTGCGTGTGTGTGTGTGTGTGTGTAAATATGCACTTACTTTAAGCTAACGTCTTCTCTGCCTGTCCAAATCTGAGCAATGCGAAAAAAGAAAATTCCATTTGGTTTGCGGGTAATTTGTTAATAAAAGAAACAACTACTGGGTGTGTGTGAGTGTGTGCGAGTGTGTGTGTATTATAACAGTGTGAATGCTGCAACTAAGCCGGACAAACCCATTAAGAGCGGCTGTCGACAGTGGGACAGCGACAGCCCCAGCCACAGTGGAAGCCAGAGCCAGATCCCGAGCCGGAGTTGGAGTTGGAGCCGGAGCTGTTGACTGTGATAGTGGTGCTGATAGTGGTGGTTGAGGGAGGCACCGCCGGAGCTCAGTTCGTTGTTGTCCATGGGGCCGCGGACATCGGTGTTGCCCGTGGCGCCGCCAACACCGCCGCTGCCACCGTAATATGTTGGCTTACGGGTGTTGCCAAATGCCAACTCGATGCCACCAGTGCCACCCGTGCCACCCGATTGCGTCTGTTGTGTATGATGATGGTGCTGATGGCCACCACCACCACCATTAACACCACCAAGGCCACCGCTAGGCTTATGTGTCGGAGGCTTATTGCCGCTGGTGTAGTAATGGTGCGGCGATAAGGGCGGCATTCCGCCAGCGAATTCGCCGTCATCGAAATCCTCAGCGGAGCCGTAGAGCTCGTCGTCGTCTGGCTGATAGGTGACTTTGACTTGTTGTTTCAGTTTTAAAATGTCATTGGCATCCGTGTCGGCGGTGCTGCCAGTGTTGCCAGCATTGTTGTTGTTATTGTTGCTGTTTCCTTTGCTATTTGATGGACTTTTACGATTTGGTCCCGGGATTTCTGTCGTGGGCGATAAGGCGGAAATGTAACGGTTACGCCAACGCCAACGCCAACGGGTAACGGTAACGGGTAACGGCAACGGTAGCAGTAACAGTAATTGAAACAAAAGGTGCCAAAAATACCTTGTGCACTCCTCCTCCCCCCAATCCCCAATCCCCACCCTCAGCTACACATGTGTGTCGCATTTATTATCCATAAAAAGAATGGAAAGAAACCAGGGATTCGGGATTGGGGTTGGTAGTTGGTAGTTGGTAGTTGGGTTGAACTTACCGTATAGCCGGATGCTGCTGTCAACCTCGCCTAGCGAGTTCTTCGCTATGCAACGGTAGGAGCCGACATCATCCTTCTGAAATTTGCGCACAATCATCGACATTTTGGTCTCGTACATGGACTGGGAGCCTTCTTGTACATGATATTTGCCCGACGACACAATCATTTCACCTGTTGATTAACAAACAAACAATCAACAATGGTTTACAACAAAGTAAACAAACATAATTATTATTATTAAATACAGTCCTTATATTTGAGTCGAAATAATTAATAGATCACTTTTCTTTTCATTCATATAAATAATATCAGTAATAATACAAGTTTGTAAAGCTTTAAGTAATACTTCAAAGCTGTCCAAATAACTTGTTTAAGGGACATTGAATTTTTAAACTATAACTAACTATAATCAGCAATGATTTAGGCATGTTATATCCATGGAGAAGGAGACAACAGGACAGTGTAGACTAGGAAGTCTCCTAGCTACGCTAGGTATAATCAATAGGGGAATCTGCCGATATTGTTACAACGAGGATGAATCCTCAAAGCTTTAGCCTTCGGAAAAGTTGCAATATCCTAGAAAAGTAATGAAAATACTTGAATTGGTGCAAGAATCAGGATTAGTGGAGGAGCTATATACTCAATGGATCTAACTAGGCCGCAGTGGATGCAGCCTTACAATAATAAAATATGTACACTTTCTCTCGCTACTTTTACTCTATCTCTCTCTCTCAGCAAAGTTAAAATATTATTATTATTAAAAATAAATCAGATTCATTTTGTCAGGTATTAAATCGCAACTGGCTGAGAATGCAATTGCATAACGCTTGAGTAAATAGCGGAGTCAATTATAATTTAATTCATTACTGATATTAAAGCCCCTAACAAAAATCAATGGATTGCATATGATTTATGATACGGGGAGCAGCCAGGGCAGGATAGGGCAGGGCGCCAATGCGCAGATTCAGCGCCGATGTGCATAATGCAGACGATAAAATTCCTGGCAAGCGGAAAGTAGCCAAGACAACCACAGCATTAACACCAAGGCACACACTCAAACACACACACACAACACACACACACACAACACACACAGAGACATTTGGATGTATAGACACGCAGAGACTGACGCATCATTGAATACAAAGTGGACTCAGATTTTCGCTTGACATAAATATGTATATATGTATGTATATATATAGATTAGACGCACCTAGTATAACCTTAACAATGTACAATATTGTATGCTGAACATTGATGGGGCCTGTCTCTACTTATGGCCATGCAATACATTTGATGTTTAATGATTGAGAAAACAATTGTAGCAGCCACGTGTAGGATTTGGGATCACTGTGAACGGCGGCAGTCCACGCAAGTGACGAAGTTATTTATAAGACTGCACAATACACAATACACAATACACAACAACACAGAAACACACACACACATAAGTGCACATTGGCTGGTTTGTATGCTTGTGATATGTTTACAACATCAGCCCTCACTTAATCGTCATTAACACAAAGCCAACATTTGCCTTTGACAACTGTACTTAAAACGAGCCAGCAAAATTGTGTCTGTTCCAGCAGCTGAGAGCAATGGATGACACCTCTCTCCCTACTGGTCAGCATGACAAAACTTGGCACGCGGCTTTTGAGTCTATTTAAAAGTTAGTCGCTGTTCCGTTTTCTGCATCGATAAAATTCAGAAAAAAACACCCTATGACTAGACAAATTTTCTGGATTTAAGACAAACAAAATTCTAAATATTCGAAAGAAAATTTCTTAAAATTATAAGGTTTTTTCTATATTCAGATATATAGTTCTTAGTAATATTTATTTCAGATTAATTTCTAGAAATCTACGACATCTAAAATACCAATGTTAAATAATAATAAAATAAACAAAAATGCGAATGTAAGAGAAAAATTAACCAAGAATTAAGAAAGGAATAATTCTAATTTTTAGTAAGACACAAGATTCCGTTTTAGAGGTATACTCTCTGAATAATAAGGTGAGTTATCCTATGCGCCAAAAGTATGGAGATTTTCTTTAACTCAGGGCGATTATTTATTTTTTGATTGTAAGTATTCCTATATCCTATATTGCACCGAAACATATTAGTAAACAGTTGCACCTTTCGCAAACAAGTCGTAATGTGATAAAGCCGACCGAATGAATGACGGAAGTTAATTGAACAATGGATTGTTTCCGCACTTGATAGCTCTCTCTCTCTCTCTCTCTCTCTCTCTCTCTCTCTCTCTCTCTGTCTCTCTGCCTGTCATTTTTAAATAATATTGGAAATTAAAAGTTTGTGCGCATAGATGAGATTCTCAACTTCCAAGTGCCCTAAAATTGACATATGGCTCTTAAATGCATTTGTGGTCAATGTAAATTAGATTCTAGGTAGCCTCTTACCCATGGATAAGGAGGACTCTGCTGGTTCACTGGGCGTGACGATCTGACAATGGACTAATGACAATACATACAATACATACTGTACATATAATGTACTGGCTTATGGATGGATACGAAATGTGTATATGACACCACATGTCTATAAACTGTAAAAGTTCAACATACACACACTAAACACACACACTACACACACACTCGCTTACTCACCGGTATCCTTAATCCAGTAGTTAATTGATTTGGGAGAGGCCTCAACGTGACACTCGATTTGAACATCAGTGCCAAGCGGTGCTCCAACTAATTGATTCGGCACTTGTATAACGGGATGAACTAAAAGAGCAGAACAAGAGAAAGAGAGAGGGAAGAGAAGAGTGAGAGTGAGAGAAAGTCGTTATGCACTCGTTTGTTGCAGCAGCAGGCTTGCAGCACATTATAAAATCATTTTTTAAACGCACCCTGTTGCATGCCTCTTACACAAACTTGATATATATATGATATATATATATATATTATTGCATAAGTGTAACGAGAGCTTTAAGATTTCTGCTTAGCACATAAGCAGTTTAAGCCTTCAGTGTAAATGTCGTTTTTTATTAGCTAACGCTAAAAGGTGGTTGGAATAGAATAGAATTGAATGAGCATCTATCCTTAATATTATAAGATCAACTCAAATATTTATACACCGCTTCGCAAATACACAAAACTTATAAAAATCAATATCTTCCACTTTAAATAAACACTACTTGTGTAAATATTTGAAATAATCAAACTTATTTTCAAATTAAAGTAAAAAAAAATATATATATATATATATATATATATATATAAGTAAATATAGATAATAAACGAATTCATAATAGACACATCATTTCATAGACGTTAAAAGCTTCTCGCTCTTAAATAACGAGTTGTATCACTCGCTACTGTCGTTAAAGGACCATCGAATAACCTGTTACTTGGTAGTAGTAGTTAGCTTTCAAATTGAAAGGGGTTTTATTATAAAGATAGTTATAAATATGCACATATACAGAGAAAAGTGGGTGGATATGTGTGTGTACATAAGTGGATATGTATGTGTAGCAATGGGAATAGAAAGCCAATTGGCTGTAGAATAACTTGGTGCGGTCATCAAAATGCAATGCAGATGCTGTGCACGTCTCTCTGTCCCCCTCCTTCTCTCTCTCTCTCACACTGTCTCTCTCTCTGTCTCTATGGAGTTGAATGGCAACTCTTTTGTTGCGTGCGTGTGTGCGTGTATATTATCACTTAGGCAGAGAGATAGAGGGATAGGGGCAGAGTGCTGTTGCTGTTACTCTTATTTTCCTCCACACACAGACGGTGCAGACGTGCACCGAGCTATAACCAAAATTGGTGGTTTTGTAAAACTGACAGAGTTGCCACAGGCAGTTGCTTGCAACATAGCGAACCACACAACCAGCTTCGTGTGTGTGTGTGTGTGTGCGTGTGAGGAAACATTTCTGGACAACTGCATTGATAGTCGATTGCAGTGCAACAGCAGGTTGCAACAACGCTCCCTCCCTCCCCCCTCTCTCTCTCTCTCTCTCTCTGTGCGTGAGCCTGTGAGTGTGTGTGTGTTCTTATGTTTTTGCGTACAGCATGCGACAGTTTCGTTGATTCCATGGATTTTAATTGATTTTCATGGACGAGTGCATATGTCTTATCTATAAGCTGTCTATTTGTTCAGTTGCTGTGACCATTTAAGCCGAGAGTTCAGTTGTGTGTAAGTTGAGAACAGAACAACCTGTGTGGTGTCACATATATATATATTCTAAATATATACATTCTAATTTATATATGTCTAAGAATATAGCAAATATATTTAATTTCGTTCGAGTTCAAGCTTCTCTTGCTGCACACCCGCTGAGTATGGAACATTTTCACTGCAAACAATTAAACTCTGACAAAAGCTTAAAAGCTTACAAGTGCTTAAGAGCTTTCGTGCTCTTACTGCTCATACCCAAGCCTAATGCACAATTTTTTTTTAGTGCCAGCTGGCGGCCAGGGCCGTTTAGCCAAATTGACATGCACGTGTGTAAGTCACGCACATGACGGCCAAAACTGATATTGCAACTAAGGCCAAAAGCTGTAGCTGAACTTCGCTCGAATACAGAAAAAAAGTCAAGTGACCTCGACTGCGATATACCCTTCACCCAGTTGTTTGTTATAATCTAATTTTTTTAAATTTTGCGTAGAATTGCTCTCATATCTTATGGCAGGCACACGCACTTGCCACAAACTGTATATTTATTATATATATATTTATTTCGCGTCAATCACTACGCCATCTCTTTCTCACACATGCACGCTCATATTTATATATACAGATAATGCTTGCGCATATATTTTCGACTACAACTTGTTTTCTCTGATCTTTTTAAAATTTGGTCACAACTTTTAGAATTGTTCGATTTTCTGTAAACTTGTATTGTGCGCGTTGTATACGCGAACTTATATTCCAAATTGGAAGCCTCTAGCTCGTATACTCGCTAAGATCAATGTGCTTATACATACGGACAGACATGGCTGTATATCGACTCAGCTGTTGATCCTGATCAAGAGTGGATGTACCTTATGCGGCCAGAGAAGCCTTCTTCTGCCAGTTTCGTACACTTGCACAAAACCATTTTACACATTTTCAATGGGCTGAGGGTATACAAAAAAAAAATGTCAGGCAGTCGGCGAGGGTGCCTGTTCAGCTTGACCAAGGCATGTGTGCTGGTTGACTGCGTCTATTTTCAATCTGCATATAGGCACACACACACGCACACCTATTCTTTTGTGGTGTGTGTGTGTCTCTGGGGGGGCGTGGGGGGGAGGGGGATGTGGACAGGCAATGGGCAGGCAAACACTTTCGCTTGCATTGTACAATTTTGCCATGATTATTCCGAGCATGTGCCCAGTGCTTGGTGCCTGGTGCCTGGTTGCCTGTATGCATGGTGACTTGGCTGCAGCCACGGCCGCAGTCCTTAAGCCTCGACTACCTGCTGGCTCAGTTGTGGCAAACAAAGCCACAAATATGCACTAATGACGTCGTCGCAATAGCAACAGCAGCACTTGCTGTAACTACAATTACAATTACAATGCACGCACATGTAGACACACTTGCACACACACACACACACACACGCACACACACAGACATACAAACACGCATCATGGTTTAGGCTATTGTCCAGCACAAAGCCCAATATTGCGAATTTTTCAGTTCATTGACAGCGCCAACAGAGAGCAGTCCGTTTCGAAATTCAATCGAAATGTGTGTATTCCACACACACACACACACACACACACACACACACACACACACATGGACATTCTCAAAGATCCGTTGCTCAGAAATATTTCCAAAATGAAGCAATTGAAAATATTGTGTTGAAGCCATGCGTCCATCTATAACCTGAAATGTTGATTTCTCTCTCTCTTTTTGCTTGGCGTACGTGATTTTTGGCGATTTGCCACATTTATTTGCGTTCGATTTGACAAAAGTACGAAATGCGACACGTTGCAATTGCAATACAAATGAATTCGAAATGAAAATGCAGTGCATACGATCGATTTTTAGCTTTACAAATAAATGTTCTACACATATATGCATATATTCACACATTTATATTGCATACGCAGTGTAGAACAAAAATTCAAAGCAATTATTTCTATTAATGATGCGAAAGTGGTAAATTCGAATAAAGAAACAAAAACCAACATAAAATAATAGAAATAGTGATTTTTCAATTTAAATGAAGTACGATTTCAAGCACAAGTGTTGTGATTTCTAACTTCAAAACTCATTGATTCGTATTTTTTTTTTAACGGAAAATGAATGTTACTTTAAATATTATAGTTGCGTTAGTTGCGTTGAATTGCTCAATTATGGTTGATCCTAAATTAGGTAACTGAGCTACATCGGAGCTGGGTCTGGAACTTTTCTGGCAATTAGCGAGTCTAAAATTGATTGTTAGTCTAAAATTTAGTTATTTATTTATATCTGTCCATTTGTACAAATATCTTTTTAGCTGAATCAAAGAAAGCTTATAATATAATACTAATTGATAAAGCACACCGAATTCTTAAGACAGACTCACCTAATTTGTTTTGCTTTGCCATTTGATTTAAGAGCAAAAACTTGTTTGAAATTACTAGCTGAGCTTATTGTTCGATGGAACATAATATAAGTATACCAAACTTAAAGGTCGAAGCTCTCTTCTGTTAATATCCAAAATGGATGCAGAAAAGCTAAAACAACTTTTGGTGCTTCTGGGTCGTATGACCTACAAAATATTTGGAAAAGTTTAAATCGATTTCAGGAAAACGCAATGTGTTATCTGTGATATTAAATCGAACATTTCTTGATTTGCGTTTTATAAATTATTTCTAAAATTGAATATTTTTTATTTGTAGTTTTTGGCATTTGTAGTCTTTATTGTTAATAGCCTGAATGAGTATTGGAATGTCTTGAATTACATGATCCGATTGTTGTCATTAGCTAACTTTAAAATAATTGAGCAATCACAAGTTATACGTATATATAATTATTTTTGCGAGTAATAATCAGTATGCTGGCATGTTAATTGTGGCCTAATTGTTTGTTGCGCGTCCCGGTTGTGCTTTCCTGCTGGCTGGTTGCAATAAGCTACGCACCAATTCAACGTCCTTAATTAGCCGTGCAGGAAGGTGCCTAACAAGCCCGGAAGCTGGCGCAAATGGCGCGGAAACACGCAAGGGGATATGCACTGTCGGTGTCGGTGTCGATGTTGGAGTTGGTGCTACATGCGGAGGCAAGCTGTAAATGCAGCCAGGCTTTATCAGGCAGCTGCAGTGCTCGCAGCACGCTGAACATGGCATGAAGAAGGCCATGCAAATAGCTTGCCAAATGAAGAAAAACTTTGTTTTCACTTACTAAGCCAGTCTCCCAGCAGGGAAGCTGGTCCAGTGAGAGGCGGGGAAGGGGGTGGCGTTGGGGTAGTCAAGAAGAAGAAGAAGCAGTCGCAACATTTGCCAAACAAATTGTGAGTAAGTTCCTGCAAAAATAGCAACAGGAAAAGCAAACACTCGAAAATGACGTTGCGGGATACATGGCACGGAGGCAGGTGGCATGTAGAATGTGCCATGTGGCATGTGGCATGAGAATGCAATGTAAACTTATGGCAGCAGTTGTGGCAGCAATGGTAAAAGGCGCTTTCCTCAAGTTGATCAAAAAGTTGCTCAACACGACCAGACACAGTTGTTGGACTTTAAACTTTAATAAATATATTGAAGGATTCATGCTGGTCGTGGTCAAAAACACTTATAGGTCACATTAATAAAATGTCAATGTTAAAATGCGTGATTTTGCCACCAAACGAACACCAGAGAGAGCGAGAGAGCGAGAGAGGGAGAGAAGTAGAGGATGTGGTGACAAGTTTAGTCTTTGCTATTGCTACTGCAGCCAGAGTAACAAAAGAGCAAACAAAGCAAACTGTAAGGGAACGGGGCGGGCAGCAGAGGGGGTGGGGGTGGCAGGTTGGGATAGGAATTGCGGCGCTGGTGCACACGTTGGCAAACAAGCGCAGTGGAGCTGCTGCTGATGTCGTGATGATTGAGTGAACTGCCACATGCCAGCAGAGCAGTCAGCAGAGCAGTCAGCAGAGCAGCCAGCAGAGCAGTCAGCAGAGCAGCAACACAGGTTTAGCGGAGCCAGCAAACTGAGCCGCCACCCAACGTCGTCGTCATCATCAACTAGGACAGCATGCCGCACGTGCTGCAGACAGGTTGACAAAAAACTGTGGCCCCAACAGCAACAACAACAACACAGTGCACAAGGCATCAGGTAATGCCGGGTATCAGTGACTGGATTTAAACGGATTACAACAACGACAACGACAATCGAGTTAGCGCCACACAGTGCCACAAGCTGTTCACTTCCCAACCACCCCTCACTGTCCCTCCCTCTCCCCTCTCTCTCTCTCTCTCTACACTGAACGAAATTCGAATTCTTAATGGAAACAGTTATAATATTATTGAAATATATTTCTGCTGGCTCCAGGACAATTGTTTTTTTTTACTCCAAAATATATTTCGGGTGCTCTTGGGAATCCTAAGATTCAGCGAAAGCAAACAAAAATCAGATATAATATTATTTAAATTCATACAATACGAATTATATAGAACACTTAATTTTTTTTTTAATTTTATCGCTTGTGTGGCACGCGTTTTTTTTCTGAGTTTCCCCAACCCATGCAATAAATGTCTAACCAGATTTTGTATATAGCTTTTCGCTTTTTCGTTTTAAATATTGAATTCAATTACTCGCTTTAATTTTATTTGCTTTAATTTGTAATTATAATCTTAAATTTGTATGTATCAAAATATGTATAAGAATCTTAGACTGTTTGACATACATATTAAATATCTAAATAAAATGCTATGATGCTAAGTTATATGCAAAAATGTTAAATTTGCTTTTCGCTGGGTCCAAGTTAAGTGTTTGCTTATTTATTACATACTCCGATATAGTTTAAGTCTCCTCTAAAGCCAACGAAAAACATATTTAAATACCAAATAATAAACGATACATCAAACACTATGTTCAACCATGCAGCACAAAGTTTTGAAGATCTACCTATGATGGTTCATTCATAATTTTTTCATTTTTCGATTTTGATATTTTTCTACTTGTTTTGTCACTGCTGTTTTCTCAGTGTATTCTCGACGCTCTGGCGTTCTACTCCAAGTTTTGAGTTGCTTTTTTTTCCGCAGCATTGCTGAGGGCGCTGTGTGTGTATGTGTGTGTGTGTGTGTGTAGTTGATAACTGTGGCTAAAGCTGGGGGCACGCTGGTGCCAGTACAGTAAACTAGATAAACACCACGACGCTGGCCAGCGCCAAAAGCTGAGAGTTAAGCCCAAAGAATGAGACTGAAGCAGAAATGGCAGCAAAAGGCTGAGCTTTGCCGACCGACCACTGACTAATGATATGTACGCGTTTGTATGTGTGTGTGTGTGTGTGTGTGGTGTGTGAACTCACAAAAAACAAAATAAAATAAAATAAAGTTGACCAACCACAGCACTCTCTAATTAATGCCACCCATCTGGCAGTCGCTTAACCAGCAGCCAGCCAAGAGCTGATTGCGGATTGAGGATTTGATTTACTTACAGTGTATGCTGAGCGAGATGCGCTTTGAAACCGATGGGGGCACCCCATTGGAGGCGATGCACAGATACGAGCCCATCTCATTACGTGAGATTTTTGTCAGCTTGAGCACCTCACCACGATACGAGGAAACTGTCATCAGACGGATATATACATATATAGATACAGATAAAGAGGGATGGAGAAATGGAGTTTGAAATGAATTAAGCACTCAGTCTCAATGCGGCTGGTAAATAGTTGAATTATTCAGTGAGCAGCATACATATGCATATGTATGTACATACATACATACATACATATGTAAATAGGTGTACATACGTACCCAGTGTTTTGGTGCCAGCGTTGTCCTTGAGCACTATTTCGCTGCCATCCTCGCGACGCCATGTCACAATGGGTTCCGGATATCCGCGAGCGCTGCGCCAATAAATAAGTCGAAAGTAAATACATATGTATATCTAATTAAATATATTTATTTTATAGCGACTAAATTAAATAATTTCTGATGCCGAACATTAAATACTCTTATAGCTTGATTCCACTACCAAAATCTGTTGCATGTCTGCAGAATGTAAGGTATGTTGGCTGTGCATTTTCACCATTAGGGAGAACATTCTGTACATTCAAAATTTGTAAAGTATGTTGCGAATTATCGAATTTCGTATTGACGCTATGAAAAGCTTGGCAATGTCAATGTCACAAACAGCTGATATTTCAAAGCTTATTATTTTTAAGCACAATTATAATAATAAATAAATAAAGAATTGAATAAATGTTTGTTCTCTTTTATAATTTAATATTAATGCTGAAGGCGAAAAAGAAATTAAATAATTTTAAATTTAAAAATTTGTTTCTTATTTGTTGGGCTGTTTGCAGAAAAATTGCTATACGTTGTCTTGTACTTTAATGAACTGTCTAAATATACGTTTCGGCAAGACAAGTACAATTAAATTGATATATATGCACATATATATGTATATATATATATATATGGGGGGTTTCGTATAGGAGATAAACAAACAAGAAGCGGTCACAGCTATCTGGCAATCTCGTTGCCATTGCACCGATACTATTGAGAACAAACTTAAAAACTGCATGGACATGAGACAGCTCAACTTGCTGATCAAGAATAGGTATTTCATCGCACAGCTTGTTTATATAAATACATGTATATATATATCGCAACAGGGCGCTCTCTTTAAGGAAGTTTGTTTAATCATTGACCCCAAAAATAGGCAATGGAAATTTGGTGCAGCAGTGAGTTTTGTTCTATTCAACTTAATATGCGGCATTGGTGGCCATTGTGTTCGTGGTCCAAGCCGCAAAACTTCTTGTAATGTAGACGACGCAAACGCAACGCTTTTGGCCAGCAGTCGGCGTCTGTGGCTGTGATTGTGAATGGTGCAAGGAGATGCGAGGAGGGCTGGGCTGCAACCAGAATGTTGAATGCATGTTGAGGCAGCAGTTTAACAGCACACCAGACACGGGTGTGGTAAATTTTTATGATGCCGCAAACAGATGCAAAATAGCCAAGCAAAATAAAGTCTTACACACACAGAGAGCGACAGAGAGACAGAGATAGAGAGAGAGGGAGAGACAGGCAGGCAGACGGACAGACAGTCTGAGACATTTGAGAGTTCGTTTTGCGTGCAAGACAGGAGCAAACACAATGGCGACCGCCTGGGCTCCAGTCAGCAGCAGTTGCTGAGTTGCTAACTTGGCCAAGACTAAACGATTGCCAAGCTGATTGTTTATGCGATTCTCTATGTCTGTATGTGTGTGTGTGTTTGTGTGTGTGAATTTTCTTGTAACATGCTTTTCCATGAAAATAACTGCAAGTCCACACATCAACAATAGACCAAGCCACACTCTCGCAATACATGTTGGTGATCATTGTACTCGAGCGAATGTTGTCCCCTTAAGAACCTGGGCAATACACATGTTTAATTATACAACAGTTTCGTATAATTGCATTGTGTGCAACGCATAAGTTACTTGGGCAATTGTCTTTCAATAAATATTATACAATTCTTACAAATGATCTTGTCCATCGATTTGCTAACTTTCCTAAACTAATACTATTATTAGTTTGTATACCCTTCTTTCATGACATGATAAAATATGCAACTTAACATTGGTTATTAAATTAAATACTGTCTACAAGGGTATGTAATCATAATACTCTTCGACATACGTAAGATAATCAATATTTCCTGATCGAGATAGGTGTAGAGATAAACTCATGTTTCGATCAATTTTTCCTTTGGCAGATATATGATATAATGGTCCAATCCGGTCTGATCTCCAACCTGTGTACGGTCTTCACAAAAAGGATGGATATATACCAAGTTGCATCAAGACTGTTCTCAAACTGAGGGACTTCAGTACATATAAGACAATAAATGTGTTCGGAGACGTCTTCTCTAATGCGAAGCAAGTCTGAGAACAAAATTAAAATACCATCTGCAAGGGTTTCACCGCGCAACACATGGCAAATAAATGTATTTGACATTTTAAAAGGGCAGCCAACAAAACAAGCAGAGCAACAAGAAAACACTGCACAAAATTAACAAAAGAGAACATGGCAGTCGGAAGTGACCGACAACGTAATACACTGAAAAATTGTATTTAAAAAATAAGCAATAAAATAATCAATATTAAAGATATAGGCACTGAATTTATATACTCTGGTATATCAATTAATACTAGGCAACTGTAAAAATGTCATTAAGATCGGCTAAGAAACACCAGTGAATCCTCGTACTGAACAAATTATTATTATCAATAGTTTGATTTAATATTAATTATATTATATAA
This sequence comes from Drosophila planitibia, assembly GCA_035043785.1. Lineage (NCBI taxonomy): Eukaryota > Metazoa > Arthropoda > Insecta > Diptera > Drosophilidae > Drosophila > Drosophila planitibia. Next base: position 1,459,716 of record JAWNMS010000041.1, read on the forward strand.
TTATATTATTTCGTAATTCCATTTTACATACCAAATTTCTGTACCCCAGATATAAATACCATTTACTCCTATTTTCTTCATCTGCCTGTTTCACTAATTTCTCTCAAGCTCTTTCTCTGTCTTTAATTTGCAATTTGTGAACAAAAGATTGGATTGGGGAATACAACTGAGGGAGTCTCTTTCTGTTATATTTTATGAAAACAAATCAACGCATGTCTTTCGCTTTTAAAGTTTGTAGTAGGCTATTGCTTTTATTTGATATTTTTATTTATTGCACTGAAATGTTAAGATTATGTTAATTAGTTTGCATTGTGCTATTTGCTTAATGCTATGAATAGTTTGCCTACTACATAAATATATTCAAAGTGTAGAAGGCCACTTGTAATGTAAGTAACAGGCTACTAGTGACGTAGAAATAAGACTGTAGAATAACATCTGTACGTAAAATTAATATCGATATCGATCGATATACATCGTGTTATTACCAACTTGAATACGAAGAAGAGATCAATCGTGGTGAATAAAGTGAAGTGAGCAGAAGTGTTTGAGAAATGAATATAACTTTTGTTTTTTGTTTGGAATGCCACAAAAGTTTCAAGTAAGTACGGACAGTCCAACATATTCTTCCTCCGTTAGAGTATTATAAAAAAACAGCCGAGCAATCTGTTGGTCTGGTCAACTTTTGAGCAGCAGCCGTTTTAATTTTGTTTTGTTTGTCGCATGCTTAAAGTCAAATTCATTTAATGCGACTTGCCCTAAGTGGTGTTAAAATGGAAAAAATTGCTGACTATGTCTCTAATAGCCTTCCACATACACACACACACACACACGCAGATGAGTAGGGGGAGGAGGTGCGTATATCGCCCTGGTTCTATCATTCTGCGGTTAAATCGTTAAAATTACTTCGTGGCCGTGGTCAAGTTCATAAATCAACGGCGACCAAATGCGTCGCGTCGAGTTTATGTCGTTGCCGTTGTCGCAGTTAGCTAAAAGGAAAAACCGCTGAAGCCAACAAGAGCTAACCGAACTGATAAGCAATGAGTCAGTGCTCAACCTAAGGGTTCCCTATAATCAGTACTTCCTTAAATGCTTCTATATAACATAGTATGATTTTTAGCCATGATAATACAGAATATAATAATTAAACTCGTTGGTTTTTTTTTTGTTTTTGTTTTGTTTTTTCTTTTGTTTTTATTTCTATTCAATTCTATTCTATCGAAAGAGAGTAAAACAATAAATTATGACCAAATTATTTGAAAACTTTCTGCTAAATGAGAAGCACACGAATTTGCCCACAGTGTACGCGTTCTGCAGTCCTTTTTTATGTGTATGTTTGTGGCAAGTTGTGTATGGTAACTGTAAGACTCGATTTGTGGCAAGGGCATAAGTGAACGCCGACCCAAATCAAGAGAAATGAAGTGTCGCTTAATTTGCTGACATTATTAAATGATGATAATGATGCGGGTGAATTTGTTCTTGCTTTTGGTGATGATGGCCATTTGGATGGGATTTTGGCTGGATAAGAGAGCTGAAGCCAGTTAACCGACTCTGCGAATGCAATTGTACGGCTATTAGCTTCTAAATGAACTTACATACATATATGTATATATGTATGATATGAACAAATACACACATATATATGTGTTATCTATTCTGTTTAAGAGCTGTTGATTGCTTGATATAAGTGTTTATCACTCACCGACATGTCAAACGCACTGAACTGCCCTCGGGCACAATCACATCCGATGATGTATCCTCGCTGATAAAGTCCGGTGGTATGACAACATCCAGAAACCCAATCTAGAAATAAATAAATACACATATGCACATTTATAATATTATTATCGATATTCATTATACTCTGATACCGAAGGTATTATAGTGGAATGTCCGTCATGCTGTCTTATAGATTGAGACTTGATACTTGGAACATGTACTGTGCCCGCGCCAGACAAAGTGTAAAAATTGGAGTACTACGTCTACTAGAATGTCACGAAATCGATCAATTTTCGGCCACGCCTACTCCCGCCACAATTTGAAAAGCAAACTTCGAGGATGGGTTACCAGGAACCTCCTTCCAAATTCGGTATTTCTTGGCTTCACCTGGAGACTGTTATCAGATGGTATGACTTATGAGTATCAGAGTATTTGGCAGTCGGCTACGATCGACAGCAACGCTCTCTCTTGTTTTAAAATGGCAAAGTGATGTTAAATACCTTTACCTTTTAATGGTAGCTAATATTTCGCATAGTGCAAACACTTTAAAAACTACTGCCAAAGCTAGTAGCTTAATATAGGTATACAAATAATAGGAAAACAACGAAAATAACAGCAGCAGGTATAAGACCAAGCATATAAAACAGTCATCAGTAAATGGTAGGACAACGTAGGCGCCTGGCTAAGAAGGAAATTTACTATACACTCAGCGAAAATTTGCTGATTATGCAGACGGTCATAAAGCAGCTGAAAGAACGACGAGGCAAATGTTTTTATGTGCCGAATGGGGGCATCTGACACAAAACACAAACTAAGTAAGTACATACAACATACGTACATAGGTATACATGTGTATGTATATGTATACATATGTCTATATGTATGTGTACATAACGGAGCAAATGAAATGACGCTAAATAGTTTAGGACTGTGACAGTCAGGAGCAAGAGCAGGAGCAGGAGCAGAAATACCAAGGACTCTTTACGCAATGACAATGGTAATAGAAAACAAGACAAGGCCAAAAGGGAGCAGAGAGCGGGCTGGGGAAACGATAGCAGAAGACAATTGGGTTTCGGTTGCGTGTGCAGCAACTCTGTGCTATTTTGGTTGCAGTAACCAAACCCGCTACACACTCACACCTACCACCTCGCCGCTCCAACCTTCAACCTCCAATTGCCCGTCCCCGTCCACATGCCAGTGCTGTGTTGCTGTTGTCCTTGTGAGAAGCGTTAAAGTAAAAATAAAAATTAAGGAAGCATGAAATACATTTTATTGGCGCCATAAACTTCACTTGGCTGGACACATGAGTGTACGTGCTGCCACACGTACACACACACACACTCACACACACAGCACCGTATGTTTATATTTGTGTGTGTGTGTATGTCTTTCGCCTTGTTTTCCATAGTTTTCGCTTTCGATTTGCTGCGCTTTCTTTCACTTGCTCGAAATGATGCTCAAGATGTGAGGCGTGTGGCATTGGTGGTGATAAGGGGAGGGTCGGCAAAGCAAGTCGTAAGTACAAACGGTGGCCTTTAGAGGAAGATGATGGACAAGTAGAAGGGGCACCATCGAGTATGTTGCATTCCATTCTACTGTTGTCCCTTCAAATGCTGCTTAAAATTTTCCTGGACACTTTGGAAAATTGCTTTCAACAGCGAGCGCATGGAAAATGTTTGCAAACATTTTCATTGTCTTCTTAGCTGGGGCATTATTCATTGGCTGTAACCTTTGTGATGCTACTCAACTTAAGTAGAGCTCAAATACTATCGATAATACAACACACTCTTCAATACCCTATATGCATAGGAAATATGGTAATTTTTTGCAGCTGTTGCTATTTATTCTTGAAGTTGGCTGAATCGGTTGGTAAGTTCACAATGAGCTTAAAATTAGAACTCACCTACACTCAAAACGATATGAAATATTCACAAACAGTTGTCTTGGCAGGTACGTAATATAATAAGAATAATTTGTTAAACAAAGCAAATATATTTTTGATCTCGGATTTGTCGTTTGTTGGCAAACATATATGTTTGTAAATTAGTTATGATTTCAGGCCCGTCATCTCAATCTAGACAGTTACTATCAATCTATACTGATTGAGATATCGTGTATGGACATTCTGTCTTCTTGTTGCAATTGGTGTGTTTAAGAATTTAAGAATGCTAGACTTATTAGGAATAAAATTTAAATCATAATAATATTTTTTAGTTTAATTTTTTAAAATTGAATTTATTTAATATATAAATGTCAACTGTTTTGTTGTCAAGCATATTAAATTTTGAATGCTGCTCCGTCAAAAATGTCGCCGAAAATGTAAATAATTCTGAAGAAGGGAAAGAATTCTACATTTTGTCTCCCAAAGACAAATTTCATATATTTTCGGTGTGTTGTGCGCCATAAGACGCCAACGAGTTGGAATTGAAAATGTTTTGTATCATTCGCTGTGTATTGACCGTACGGTAAGCCGTGTACTTTAAAGCCAACACAAGTAGTCTTGTATCCGTCTGCTTTGCTGTGGGGTCTTTATAAATAACTTCAGGCTCAAAATGTAACTATATAATCATCTCGAGTCGTAGTATTCCGTAATAAGTCCGAATCTTGTATGTAAATAATGTGTTTTACAAATGAATTAATTAGTAATTGGGCACTCACTTGACTTTTCATTGGATCTGTATTCAGTTGGCACATGTAACCGCCCCGATCCTCCTCAGAAACTGCCTTGATGTGCAGATTCCAAGTGTTCTGATCCAAATGACTGACAGTCACACGTGGATTGTGTGTGATGACGTTCTCGTGTATCGCCTGGATGGCTTTTGTGTCGGCCTTAAGCCAGCCCACCTGTGGAGGCAAGTCATACAAAAAAAAAAGGGGGGAAAATGCATTTAATAGTTTTGTTAAGGATTGGGCTTTGTGGCAGAGATTTCGCATGCTAACTGCGTGTATTATATTTATGTACTGGTATCATTAATTAAGCTGTGTGTTCTGTGTACTAACTATATGAAGTGTGTGTTGTTTGTGTGGGTGTATGTGTGTGTGTGTGTGTGTGTGTGTGTGTGTGTGTGTTATACTTACACGATAGCCACCCAAGTGGCGAACGTGACAGGTGAAGGTTGCGTCGCGACCCACAGCGACGGACACATTCGAAATGCTTTCCACGAACTCCGGTTGAAAGGCGCCAATCGCTGTAAATGTGTGCAACGGCCACAAAGAGAGAGGATACAGAAAGAGAGAAAGAAACAAAGAGAACGAGAGAAAGGGAGAGACCAATGAGAGATGAGATTAGAATGCGTCTGCGGTGCACGATGTGGGAACGGTTAGTTGTGTCGAGTTAATGATATCGCAAGCACCGCACGAGCAGCACCACACTCAGAAAAACGTTAAAAATTCTCCATATTATTGAGAAAGTAAATTTCTAAAATTAAAGGTTGTGGCTTTCTAAAAACCTGGGCTTACGAGTAAACTAAACTAAACTAAACTAGATATCAGCTAAACTAATTTATTTCTTAGATTAATTTTAGAAAGTATATTTCTAAGGATCAGGGCTTTCATTTCGTAATAAAAGCCTTTCTAATTTGAAAGATAATGTTTTCTTATATTTAGAAATTGTTTCTAATAACAGGAATAACTTTCTAATTTGTAGGGCGATTTATTTTTTCTGAGTGCAGCACCAGTAACTACAACTGCAACGGCGCCTGCCAAAAGCTCAGTGATTTATCGCTTTTAAATGTGCACGACGCGCCACTTGCCAAGTAGCTGGCAGCGAGCAGCCAAGAGCCAACTACCAACAAACCCACTAGCAGCTATCAACAGCCAACAGGCGGCAGACACAATCAGGCAAGTGGCAGTCAAGAGTTGGCCCTTTAATGCAACGCGCGGGCTAATTGAAGATCAACACTCATAAGTAAGCGGCGGCCTCAACTTACGGTTACAGCGCGGGGGGCTGGAGCAAGAGGGGTGTAACATACGCAAATATATTAATAATTTATTGAATCATTGAAAATCAAACATTTCACTTGCAAGTTTTGCAAGAAAAAAAAAACAATAAATAAAAAGAAAAAGAAAAAGAACTTTTACAGGCTTGGCCCCATAAAATAGAAAAGGTGGAGCGAGCGAGTGAGAGGAAGAGAGTTGGCAACAGAGTGCCAGACATCCGCGCACGGCTTGCGACGCAGCCGTTGCCGTAGCAAAGTGCCTGCACCAGCCCCCGCACACTGCCCCTTGATCCCCCGCGACCCCTGCCCTACCCGCATCTTTGGCTTGGTAATGCATGCAAAAAACTTTTGCCAAACTTGAAATTTAAATATTTATAGACAGTGCCGCTGGCAGCGGCAAGTGCGTCGGCCATCCGCATCCTCCACAGTGAGAGAGCAAGAGCCACCACAGCCACCGCACCACTCAAATGCCACCGCTTGTATTGTGTGCGGACGGAGAGGCGGGGGCGGGACGCTGGATGGGTTTGGCGGTAAGTGGAAGAATGTGCTGAATTGACGCAATTGGCCAAAGGCATGATTTATTTCATACTTTTCCCAATCATTTTTTTTCTCTACGTTTTTCTTCTTTTTTTTATTGAAAAAAAGGCTATCAATTGGGGGACAGTTATGAACTGTTCATTTACATATATGTATGGTTATGAGCAATATATTACGAATATTATTTTTTTCTATTATTCAACCAAAATTAGTTCTACAACACTTTTGCATTGTATGAAAATTTATATAGGAGCCGAAAGGCATACGCCAAACTAATTTTGTGATTTCAAATAGTTCATCTCACTAAATGGAATATTCTCCAAAGCAAGAATTAAATATGATTGAGTCCATAAATTGTTACCTCGACAGAAGTTGGTGGATTTCATTTTATTTACCAGCTGATGAATCTCTATTAAAAGGATATACTGGGCTTATATGCCTTAGCTCGTAAATTATAAGTTTCTTTTAAAACTAGTTTTGCAAAACTGGCTTCAGATTTTTCGCCAAGTTAGTTTCCTTTGCATATTAAAGCATATTTAATTGTCATCGAATTTCCATCAGTGTCGTAAGTCACATTGAGTTAATCCCATCGACTTTGCACTTCAGCATTTTAAGGAAAATTGCACTTCTCGAATTGTGCTCGTAACGAACCTAAAATTAAATGTAATTGAATTCCCAAAAATCATTTAAATTGATATCAATAGTCAATTAAAATTAAAACTTTTAGCGCACAGTTGTTGGTCACATGACCAAACTGGCCCCGCCCAACGGCCATTTAAGAAAAAAGAAGGCTAACCAGACATCACTTAATTTCTAAAATAAATGTTATCCGTCATCATTTATTCCCAAACTTAAGCTTAAAAAAAAGAAAGAAAAAAACATGACGTGTTGGACGCTGCTGTTTGAGTCTGTTGGGAGTTTTGTGGTTGCAGCAGAATTTATTTGCATGGGCTTTGTTGCTGTATTTGGTAGAGCTAGAAAGCAAGCTGAATGTCTGACTGAATGTCTGACCAAGTTTTTCATTAACATTCAGAGGAGAAGAGGACGGTAGACGGCGACGGAGAGGGAGAGGGAGGGGAGGGGCAGAGGGAGACACAGATTTCGTATCAAAATCAACAACAGCTACAAGTTCAGGCACAAACAAATCTTTACTGCAAGTTGCAGCAGCACACGCAAACTTAAATATGGAGCCGGACAAAAGGACCTGCAGACACAAACGCAGCAGACATCCACATAGACATGCACACACAGCCACACACACATCAAACACACACACACACACACACACACACATACTTCCAAGAGTGACTAAACCAGCTGCACTCAAATGTAGTTCCTGCTTGGTTGGCTGCGGCTTGTTTGTCAATCTGTTCAACTTGATGCCAAGAACGAGAGGGGCTGCTGCATTGTGCCAACTCCAATGAACTTGTCACCCCGAGGTTGAGGCCCGATTCGTTTCACAATACTTGACTGAACCCAGGGCCCACTGTTAGCTGCCCGCCACCCGCTGCCGACTGCCCACTGTTCCCTTTCAGCTATCCTGCCTCTGAGCACTTTGGATTTTCCGGTCACAAGAATTGAAGTTGCGCCAAGTCGCGCTTGCAGGCAAAGTCAATTAACCCATGCCCATCGGTCAGACTAGCTAGACCCCAGCCACCCCTCCCGAAGCGCTGCATGTCGCATGTTTTTCACATTTTCGCACGTTATCATAAATTTAGGCGTCTCCGCTGGGACTACGACCATGCAGCAGCATCCGCATCCGCATCCGCATCAGCATCAGCTTCATTTCAATTTTCTTAGCCTCCCTTTGGATGTCGCGAAACCATTTTGAAGGTGGATTCTGTGGGTTACGTTGCCCAGGCTAGAGGCTTGTCACTTTGGCGGCACAGGACACGATAGGACAGGGCCGGGACGGGCTTTGGCTGACGGCCTCAATACGGTACTGTTGGCAATGGCGCCCCAAAAGTTTAAATCACACAACGACAATGAGGATTTACCGAAGCAAATTTATGGTTAAGGACATTGGCAAAAGTTAAGCTTGTATTTGTCAATGTGTGTGCGTGTGTGTGAACGTGTGTGTGTGCGTGTGTGTGTGTTAATAAAGTGTCTTGTCCTGCGTGTGTTTATATGAGGCAACAAAATATATGGCACGGCACGATATGCCATTGCCCCGCTTCGACCAGCCTTGCCCCACGCTTAGGTAGAGCAAAACCAAACAGATACAAAGATGCCAATCTGCATGGCACCTTTTTTATGGGGCGCTCACACAAATCCCGACGCCAAAGCGCCAATGATAGGTGATAATGGCAAATTTTGAGACGGCGACTGGAATAAGGAGCTGCTGAGGCACAGGCTCACTGCCATCGTCGAAAGACAAAAGACGCAACTTGAAGAAACAGCCAGCCCAGCCAGGCACAAGGCATTAAATTGCTGCAGCTGTGAATATATATAAGGAAAATTTCTCGACTGCCAGATATCCAGCGTCAACAACTATTCGATACACAGTGAATATTGTATAAGCGTTATTTTTCTTCTTTTTTTGTGCAAAAACTTTGTGACATATTTGTATATAACTGTGGTTCAGGTTCATTTAATTTCTAAGCCTGAGTTTGAAATTGACTTATTTATACTCATTTCGGGAAGTACGATGTAATTATATAATACACAAAAAAAAACTATGTACCAATAAAAAACCGAAGAAATTTATGAAAATTTCGTTGATTTTAGGTAAATCTGTTTTCATCAAACTAACCTTAAAAAGAGAATAGACAATTCATTTAAATATATCTCAAATCGCAAAACAGCCTTCTGCGCACTATTTATTGACATAGGGTAAAAGTACATAGATATGTATATATGTTATACATATATTTTGTACATATATTTTATACATATATTTTATATATATATATATAAAATCAAATAGCCAAGTTAGTCTCTGTTGCCAGTGCTGCTGGGCGTTGAACTACCAAAAGGCAAATAGCAAATAACAAATGATAGCTGCAGCAAGTGGCAGCAAGTGGCTGCCGCGGTTGGTGGCAACTGCGCCTAATGGTCGGCCAACGACTTGGGGAACATTTGCATTTTTTTTTTACAAGTCGTCGCCTACAACTTGTAGCACTCGCAATTGAATTTGCACTAGTAAAAAAAAAAACCACACAGAGAAAAATTCAATTTAATGTTTTCTTGCTTTTTTGTTGTTGTTTTTTTTTTTTACTTTTATTTAGTCTTAACAAACGTCTTGCAATTAATTGTGTCTTGATTTTTGTTACACATTTTGAAATGGGTTCGCAGCCCTTTTTTAGTGGGCAGGCATTGCAAATGAGCGACGAGTTGCTTTTAATTGCCAAAGTTTTCATACCCTTTAAGGAGGGGAGTCCTCTTCAACTTTCCCATGCCGCTGTTGAGCTACATTTAAAATTAAACTAACGTCTCGAAAATTCGTGTTGAACAAGCCAATTGAATAGCCAATATTACATATTATTTTTCTTATCGATCAAAATGACTCGAGTTCTAGCTACTTTAATGAGCACACTTTGGACACACTGGCTACGCTTAAAACCAATTCTTGATTTTGTAAGTTTTTTGGGATTTATTTTTAAATTACATTTTTTGTTTTATTTTTGCTTTGACATTGTACAATTTGTAAGTGCTTTATTGTATGTATGTATCTATATATATAATAATAATAATATCTATAATATATAATAATATATAATTTCTGACAAATTGGAAAAGTTTGACAAAATCTACTTTTATTTTTAGTTAATTCCAATACTTTTGATGTAAACACCATAAATATTTTATCTTAATTTTTGCTTGTTGGCGTTTTCCTCTCAGATGCTTTTAAAACTTAATCGTTATTTGTTCACTTGCTGGTATTTAAAGGTTAATTAGTAAATGTATTTCTGAGCTAAGCAGTATGTAATTTATATGCTTATTCTTGATTAACATAAGAAACTGACGCCGACGGTTTTTTTTTGGCTAACCTACATTTGTGCTTGAGTTTTGCTACAGACTGCAGAACTCTCTGCTGAATCACAATCGCTTTGTGATGGGCAATATGAGGAAAACATAAGTCTTGGCAGACTTTTATCTATGTTTTTTCACCCAGCATACGTTAAAAATTTAAAAAGACTATACAGAAAGATGTGCAAAAGTAAAGCAAATATAGCAGTTAAGAAAAGCTAATATAATGGGCAGAAGGAAGCATCTCCGCTTCCATAAAGCATATATATTCTTGATTAGCATTAAAAACCGAGTCAATTTACCTATCTACGTCTGATCTGATCTCATCAACTATAAGAGCTAGAGGCTTCTTTAAATTAAGAAACATAAGTACTTGCTCGTTTCATTTTATCGATGATAATCCACATTTCACGAATATCGATACAAATCGATAATAAAAAAAAACATTATTGTTGCCCTAGATTTCTCTGTATACTCCTGTAGAGGGAATTTTAATTTTGTTCTCAGATTTGCAACGCATTAAAGAAGACATCTTCGCACCCATAAATTATATATGTATAATTATTCTTCATTAGTCGAGTCGATATATATATTGTACATTTAAAAATTGATAACATAGCTAAAAATAAATAAAAAAATATTCTAAAAACGACATATTTAATAGTTAATGCATTAGATATAGATATATTTGATTCAAAACTAAATCGATTCAAAGTAATAAACCACGATAGGACACTATCTAATATCTTGTTTGCTCTGCTTAATTGAATTATCTACCAATCTAATTTGTGCGATTCAGGAGAAATCTACGACAGCTCTGAAAGCATTTCAGTATTGTTCTTTTATCTGGGATCCAGCGATCACTAAGCACATTTGTTGAGTTTTTGGCCCAAAGAGCATTTGCATTTGCGAATAAGTGAGTAAGTCCGAGAGTGTTGCTAAGTACTTAGTAATGAATTTGCGCAACTTTTTTGAGCTACACTTTTTTTATAAACATGTGCTGCAAAAGTGGCGGTCGGTGCAGCCAACCAAATGCCACAGCTGGACGCTTGGCAAGTGGTAGGTGGAATGCGGGAAGGGGTAGTGGTTGGGGTGGGGGGTGGGGGTATGGAGGCATCCGCTTGTGGCTGCTGCGGTCGCATGCTCTAAAAGCTAAAGAACCGCCGCAGCCATTGCCATGAGTTGTATCAATTAAGATACTCATGGGACGACAAAACCGAATGCATACAATTTACAAAGTGCCAAAACTTTTCCATGTACATATGCACGTGCATATGTACGGACGTATGCACGGATATACGGATGCATGTATGTATGTCTAATTGAATGTCATCCTGTCTGACTGTAGGCTGTGCAATATTGCGGTTTGGCTTATAGCTTACAGTTTATTAATGCACACTGCGTATTTGTTCTAAGAGTACCCAATGCGTGTCCGGGTGTCCGGGTGTCTACTGTCCGGGTGTCTGGTGTCCGGGTGTTTGGTGTCCGGGTGTCTGCTGTCCGTGTGTCTGCTGTCGTGGTGCACGTGGGCAAGTAGCTTATCATTTATAGTCGCTCGGTTCACGTTTCCAATTGCAGCCACATGCTGGGCAATTAATTTGCATTTCATTGATATGCACACTCACAGACACACACACACACACACAAACACACACACACACAAACACACACACACACACACATTCCAACACACACACTCCAACACACACATTCACACACGCATAGAGAAAGCCATAGGCACCCGCGGTCAGACAGACAGCCCTTATTTTCCAATATTTGTTTAGGATTATTGTCGGTTATTAATGTTGCTGTAATTGAAAATTATTTTCACTTTTATGCTTATCATTCATTATCAGCGGCCATTACAACTGCCAATTGGAAGTGTGCAACGTGCAACCAGCAATGTGGCATAATTCCACATTTAATGCATTTACAAACGCGTTTGCACTGCGCTATTATCACTAGGGAATTATTGTTAGCCGTGATTCAAGCGCCCTTTTTATACCCTCACGGACGGGCATACAAACTTTCTGACGATGTGTGTAGCGCTATAAGGGACTACAAGAGTGAATAATGGTTAAGTTAGGTTAGATTATGGCGGGTAGTGACAGAAGAAGTGCTGCACCGATTAAGGAAGCAGCTTCAGTAATTGAGTCTTGAGCATTGTCTTGAAAAAGTCAACCAGTTTATCACTTTTAAATCAACTTTGTATCCGAGCTGTTTTTGGGTTCTTATCAGTATATTTTATAAATGCACTTATCACGCTTCATATTATAGTATATTAACCCTAAGCTCATAATTTAATTTTTTTCCCAGTATTTTATGAATAATTTTATGTTTTCTTTTATGATGATATAATCACCAATACGTAAAAGTTGAACTTGAAAATATCCATTCAAATTTAATAAAATAGGGAGGGTATTTTAAGAGTAGACACTCCATTGCTAATTCCTGCTGCTTGTTTATTTTTATTTTTCAGCACGCGTCGTACATCATAATTATTTGCATACGCACATTCACAAACACACACGCACACACACACACACACACACACACACACACACACATGCACATGCACACAATGCACACTTTACTGTATAAATATATATTTTGTTAATATTTATGCTCTGCCCAACGCATATTTTGCCGTTTGTCAATTTGCATACATATACTTCCGCTTTATTTATTTATTTTTATGGTTTCATTTGTTGTTGTATTCATTATCTAAAAGAGCAGTTAATTGAACTGATTAAAGTGATGATTACAGCGGACAGTTTCATACAAAATGGCTCTTTGTTAAGTGAAATTCGCAAAATCAGAATCACCAATGCTGTGGCAGCAAAACGGAATTAAGAATTCGAAGCGCTTTTATTTCATACGAACAATTCGATCAACAGTATTTCCATTGTTACAAATTTAAGTTTTTCACTTGACATCAATCTCAAAGGAGACGTCGCACCAGTTATTTATGTTTACACTATAAACGACCGTTATTATCTTATAATGTCACTAATAAAAAAATGTATTAGATGACCGTCTTTATTTTCTAAGCATTTTCCACTTGTATATTATAAGCAATATGTTTTATTTGGAATTGTTTAATTTTATAGAGAATCACTCATTGCTACACTTTTCGACAATATCCCAAAATCCAAAATTTTTCTTTTTCACTTGGCTACTTTTAGTATCATTTTGTGAAAACTTAAGTTGACATTAATAATTAAACTGAATATTTTCCATTCAATTGGTTTTATGAAAAATGTTTTGCATTTATTATTATTATATTGAATAAAAAAATACTTTAAAAATAAAATGAACAACTTTTAAGCTATATCCATAATAATTTATATTAAAATATGTTTATTATAATTTTTTCTCTAATCCAACAAAAAAACTTGAGAAATATTCAGCGAAATTTTAAAGAGGCGTCTTGGTTTAAGAAAAGAAACGGTATTGAATTGAAACAATTTCGTAGCCTGTTGTTAACTCAAAAATATTGTATTAAAAAATAGCTCGAATTGTTTAAAAATTACATCCACGTAATTGTGAAATATTCAATTGCTGGTCAAATTGCCTCGGGTCCATTTGGTTCTTTCATCTGTTATGATTACGTTAAATAATAAGATGATTGTACTTGTACAGTTGTTGGCATAGGGATCAGTTCATCCATTCAACTAAAGGATCCGGGAGTTACTATGAACTTTGGACAACAGACACTACGGTCAATTAATTTGCCGATGAATTTCACTGTTGTCTTCATTTGCCGGTGGCTGCTGCTCATTTTATTTATTTATTTGTATGTGTTATTTGTGTTATTTATACGGCTTAATGCCAAAAGCAACGATACGAAATCGCAATCGTTGAGGACACACTGGACAATGACACTGCATTAAAAGCAGCCATATGCTTACGCCATTTCTCCTGTTCGGCATCTGAATTAACCCGAGTACATAAATATTTGGCGCCATCATACTATGGTACACACATGTACAAATTTACTTGTTGTACTTGTACTTGTACTTGTACTTGTTCATTAAAATGCGAGTGAAAACTGGCTAAAATCAGTTTTCTAAACCGAATTGTAGATTAAGTTTGACCAGCCGTCAACCAGGCTGAACATGTTTCTAAACTTTTGAAATTAGCGCACAGTTTTCGATGGGCAATCCATTTTAGAATAATTAATATTAAATTTAAAAATCCGATTTACAATCAATTGATATGCCTGACTTTAATAGAAACTGGAATTTTGTTCAGTGTAAGCTTTGCTCAAGCACTGCCTTTTCCATTTATGGAATTTATTATAACAAATATACAATTTTAATATTAATACTGCATAATGAAGTACAATTGCAAAGTTCATGAGTATTTAATAAATTTGGTGGCTAACTTTTCTGCTTTTGACCATTGTACGTTGGTTAATAAATTGGCAGTGTTAAGTTGGGCTCAAAAGTTAATTTTCAATAATGTTGGTGGCCACCGTCAATTAAAATTATTCAATCACAACTTAACATTGCCCGATGCATCGGTAGCTTTTATTACCTCCTTAATTGCATCAGTACTCAACCGACGAGAATATCACATATGGGATATTAGTCTATGAGTGCCATGAATGTGGCTTTTCACAAGTCTACAACAAACTCAAACTGATGTTAGTTAGATTACTTATATTACACGTGCAATCTATTTTGTGTGTTAAACACAGTCGCCAATATCGAATCATGTACATTAATCAACTTTTTTGGGAAAGGGAATCTGCAAAATGTAATTTAAAAAACACAAGAAAAATATGCTATCTCAGGGATGATGAAGATTACATAACCTATCAGAACTGTTTCCAGCTACTGACATCTAAATGTCATTAATCATTTTAGAACCGGTCTCATTTTCCTATAGAAGCTTTTTGATTAAGCAGATCGAGAGTATATAATATCCAGATCGTCAATTTTCAATGTGACATTATTGAAAACATTATCTACATGACTATTAAAGTGATGTGTCTTTTTTAGATATTAATTAGTAATCAGATACCAATCTGAATGTCAATTTAATTATATTCAATAATTTCAATTACAGACAAAGAATTTTACATTCGAACAATTAATGAAATAATTTAATGTTTATGAATTGCCATATTTAATTTGATTGACAAGCATCATATTCCTATTAGGTGTATGAATAACACACATAAACCAACCTTCAGTAAATCCTGAAAGTATACCACAAAATTTGATTATACCTAAAACACTATCCGCAAAGGGTGCAACAAAATGTTATAAATATTAAAGATCCAAGATCAGTTTCGGGCAGCAAGAAATATACGAATATCGAAGAAAAATTATAAAGTGAACTAACTAGCAATCATTATTAAAGAAACTAAGACATGCAACTTAAATCTTTCCTTCCATAAGCTAAAGACTATTGTTCAATTTCCAGATATATACTTTAAAATCGCAACACACGCAGAGTTACTTAGAGGCATACAAATTTGGATGATTTTAATAGGTTTGCTTGCTTTTCCTTTTGGCTTTACCTTCGATGAGCGCCACAATCAACAGAACCACGATCAGCATTTTATCATTGCGATTGATGAGAACCAGATAATAGCGATGCAGATGTAGTTTTGAAATGATACACATTTGATATTATTATATATACTTTGTATTTCGTTTTGATTTTCTTTTCTTTTTTTTCTTCAAAAGTTGTTCATATATCGAGTCTGAGTGATGACCCAACTCTCAGACATTGGGGCAGTTCCGGTTTCGATTCGAGAGCCCCAAAAAGCACAAAAACATTTTTCTCCACAACATTAGCACAATGTGCAGTCGAGTACATAAACAAAAAAAAATATATCACATACACATATAGCACACTGTCGATATTTGTTTAGATAATTAGAGGCAATATATGATAATTAGCGATTTGAAGCGATTTGCATTCCAAGAAACGATAACACGCGCGTTCGAATTTGGAATGTGAATTAACTGTGTGTGCCAAAGAGTGCCCAGTGCAGTGCAGCGTCAAATCAACTAGCCGATGGAAGCGTTGTTGATCAACTGAAAACGCATACGCCTCGCACACGTTCTCATACACAGGACAGCATCCCGAAGTGTTAGACGAACGTTCGTTCGGCTAACTGGCGACACATCGTTGTCGGCGTTCGTTGGATGCTGGATGCTGGCCTCGGGCCGAGCTGCATTGCCGAACGGACGAGCTGCCAAACGTCGCTGCCAATTGTCGAAGTGGATTTTCGAAATGAACAGAATCCACCATGTGCCAGATGCCATCCACATGCCCGACACGTGGTGGAACGCAACACTTCTAGATGGCAGCGGCGAGGCGGCACGTGGACACAGTTCTCGGCACATGCGCAGCATGCTGCGAGGAGGAGTGTCCACGCGTGCTTCTGACAAATGGTACGACAATTGCTACAAGCTGTGGTGGCATTTGGCGGCTTGCGTTTGCGGCAAGCAGCAACGCGGTTGGGCGCCTCTGTCGGCCTGCCTGCTAGCGAGCAACAACAACAACAACAACAACAATATGCTTCGGCAAAATGCTTCGACTATTTTTTTGCCGGTCGGCTATCATAGAACTCATGGCCTAATCATCATGCCAAAGGTACGACTGTAGATGAAAGCCTGCCACTTAGTGGTTGATTAACTGCCGTCAGTTGCTGTTGCCGTTGCCGTTGCTGATGCTAAGGCTGAGTCTGACAAACCATCGCCAACCTCCCCCTCCCCTCCCTCACCAGCGACCACAGCACCCTGGCAACAACCAGCATCTAGATACCACTCATAACAAATGAAGGTCCCTTACAGATTAAACTGCAGCTGCAACTGCAATTGTCCAGCCAAATGGTAAATGCGTCAATCATACCAACCGAATACCGAAAACTTTTATTTGCCCATAACTTGGCCAAACAGAAAGTTTTTAATGCGAATTGCATTTTGTAATCATTGCTGTGGAGAAGCATGCTAAAAGACGAAAGGACAAAAGAGACAGAGCCACCAGAGACATATTTGGAGAGAGACCCTTACATACATACATAAATATAATTCATTGCGATAGCATCAGCAACATTATTTCATCATTTTCAATTTCCCAAATGTCCCCACCTCGAAACGATCGAACAAAAGCAACAAATATGACAAAAGCTGCAAAACTGAAAATTTAATTGAACTTCAACTTTTGCGGCATTCAATCGCAGCCATAGACAAGGCCAAGAGAAGAACCCGAAAAATGTGTCCGTGGCCCAATCGAAAATCTGAAATTGTCTCCAAATGAAATTGAGCGCATAGCCCACAAAAGGAGCCGCATCAGAAAGCAGCAGCAGCAGCAGCAGTAGCAGCAGTGGCATCAACGTCTGCATCAGCAGCTGACAATTCAAAGTAAGGCTGTCAAACCTGTCGCAAAGTGGCTTAATTGTCCAATAGACGATAGACGTAAAGTTGGCCAAAATGTTGATGATAGGCGGGAGTAGGGGGCGTAGGAGAGATGTGTTGAGTTCGGGGGCAAAATAGCGGGATTAAACTTGTCAACGCGAACAGAAGCGAGTGTCAGTCATATTAAATTACGAATATAGTCGCATAGTCTCGACAGCTCGGCCAAGTCTCTCTAAGATTCGGAGGGGCTTGTCTGAAGATTTTGGCAATAAATATAACTCAATTACAAATGAAGCAAGTTTTGCTCACTGCTCACATCCCTTTATCTGCGTTTTCATACCCACGCATGCATCTAATTATGCAATTATGCTGCTAATTTTGTCTAAATGCAATTGCAGCTGCTTGCTGGTTTTTCGTTTTTTTTGTGGTTTTTTTGTGTTCTCTTGTAAGAAAATCAAAATGCGTATGCCAAACTTTGACAGCTCCAAATGCTGCAATTATGCCCAAGCACAAAAGGGTTTAACGCTGATAGGGATGGTTGCTGGAATTGTCGCATTAGCTCAAGCAAGACTCGAGCTGACAACAGCGCGTATGCTTCTCCAATAAAAAGTTACTGTGACAAAAGCATCAAAAATATAAAAATAAAAAAAGTCGGAAAACCTTGAGCAAAAAAGCAAAAAAGTAAAAAAAAAAACAAAAACAAGCCCAACAACCAACGAGCTGAACAAAGAAATCAAAAACTTTTGTTTCTAAAACTCATGTTGAAATCCGCACACGTTTACACACACATACACACACACACACACACCCACACACAGGCTTGTGGGTGAATTTTGGATTTTGCAACATCAGCAACAACAACAGTAGGAAGACACATGCTGCAGCTATAATAAGTATGCAGCGGCAGCGAAGTTGTTGCTTTCTTGGTTGTTAGGTGTTAAAACAGGCGGAAGCTAGAGGCCATGTCCTACTCGAAGACGAGTAACCCAACCAACCAACCCAATCCAATCCAACCCAACCTAGGCACAAACAAAGTCGCCGTCCTTGTCCCAGCCACTGCAGGTGCTCCTGCCTCAGCAGGTGAGGATGGCGCATGCTTTTCTGGCATGGGTGTATTTACGTGCACGTGTGTCCCAGACTCGTGTACTCACTACGTGTGCCAAACTGCTGGCTACAATGTGACAACATCTGTGTGTGTGTGTGTGTGTGTGCGCGTGTGTGTGTGTGTCACACATTTCAATTTGCATGTGTTAGCAGCAAACTTTTGATAAGTGTTACTTGTATTACTCGTACACATACACAACCAACCAACAGACAGATAGACAGACAGACAGTCAGACAGGGAGACATCTACGCACACACTTGCTGCAGAAATGGAAACTTATTGTCAAAAACTCTCATAGGCACACCCAACCAGACATATAAACATACTAGCATGCATACATCTATATATATTTATATATATATCAATAACTGGGAGTGCACATTGATACAATTACTTTTAGACACTACGTGCCACAGCCCATTTAAAAAAAAAACACAAATAAAATGGCTCAAAACAATAATAGAAGTAAACAAAATATATTTATTGCAATAAACTTTATGCTGATAGAAAATATACAATCTTATCTTCCTTAAAGTCAACAAAATATTATTTAAATTTAATAATTACTAAGTTTGCTTATGATGATTTGTCAAGAAGAATGTTGTGAATATTGTGTACCAATTAACTTTTCTTCTATTTTTTTTTTTGCACAAATTCGAGAAATGTGTGGAAATAATAATAGTAATATTAATTTTTTTATTAAATGTCTACAAATATCAGTCGGCACAGATAAATTCAAAATGCAAAAAATTAATTAAAATTGTAGCACACACTCAAAGTCAGATCTATATCTATATCTATATATATATCTATATCTATATCTATATCTATATCTATATCTATATCTATATCTATATCTATATCTATATCTATATCTATATCTATATCTATATCTAAATCTATATTTATATCTATATCTATATCCATATCTATATCTACATTTATATCTATATCTGTAGAAGTTCGACCTTGAGAAATTTTTGTCAAAAAAGTAAGTTTGGTCGATTTGGCTTGGTAAGCAAAAGGGTATTTTATATAAGCGATCATCTTTCGACCGATTGTTCCTATGACAGCTATATGCTATAGCGATACAAATGTTCGGCCTGCAGCAAAAGGACGGATGCGTTGCATGTATCATTAAGATTTAGCTTTAAAGCAGTGCGACTAGTTGCCATGTAACTGAACAGACCGACAAACGTACAAACCGTCATTGCTATATTGGCAGATGCTGATCAAAAACATATACCTATAGTATATATATATAGTATAGTATATAGAGTTGTCTCCTTTAACGCCTCACAAAGTCACGACAAAATTAGAATATTCCATGCAAATATAATTAAAAATATCGTCTATATAACAGAACTTATTGCTTTGTTCAATTTTTCACATTAAAAAAAAAGAAAAAATTGTTACAGAGCGACTATAAAAAACTTAAATTAATTTATAAAAAAAAATGTAATTCACACTTGACCATGACGGGACTCGAACCCGCAATCTCCGGATCCGAAGTCCGACGCCCTATCCATTAGGCTACACGGCCCATACGTTTGGCGTAATCAGAAGGCTCATATTAACTTTTGGCCAAAGCATTGCGAATAGGAAATGATAAAAGCAAAGTGCAAAACAAAGCATTATGCAAGTAACGGAAATTTTTAATCATTTTACGTTTTTGAAAAATGTGCTTTGCTAAATTATTAATTTGACTTCATTTAAGTGTACTCATGAATTTTATTTCATTCAAAGCTATCCAGACTTAACAATTAATAATATAAATTCAATTAGTTGCAGCAAAACCAACAATACCAAAAAAACTCTTTGTCAAATGCAAGGATCATAAAATGTTCTAGCTGTTGTCGCGCAGTGATTTATTTAACACATATTGTAAAGTAGTGCAAAAATTCCAAATTTTGTTACTGGATTTGATTTTCAAAAGAAAAGAGAAAGAAAATTAGGCAGATATAATAAAGCAAAAAAATCAAATTAAAGCTTCCACTAAAAAAAACAAAAGCTATTGGAGTTAGTGAATAATTTTCAGATAAATATACACAAATGTTAAACAAAAATAATATTAATTTATTTTATTTAAGTTTTTGTTCCCTAATTTGTATACCAGGGATATATTTTAATATTTACATATGTAAGATAAAAATAGTAAATATGGTCGCCATTTAAATCACTACTGTTATGTATGTACAAATGAAATATATGTATATATGATCAAATAGATGTCATGTCATTTAATATATAATTTGTTAGGACTTGCAACACAGGTGGCTGTATACGAACTCAGTACTTGGGTATGAACTTAAAGCTCGGTGAAATAATCGAATGCTTCTCTGACACTGACAATGTGGCAAGGGCAGGACCAAGCTGGGCAGAGCAAGGCTGGGCAGGATGGGGTAGGGTGGGGCAGGGTGTCCTTAAGTGAGTGTGACAGGCGCATTGTCCGTTTGCAAAATTATGCACATATCCTGTAAATTTAAGAATGACATCAACGAACACAGGAGCACATATATGTGTGTGTGTGTGTGTTCGGCTGACAAAAGGCAAAACAAATTGAGCGTTTGGCAGGCATATGCGCAACATATGCGGCATGGTTGGTGGCATAGTGGGCAGAGAGCTGGGTTGGTCGGTCGTTGGCTGGGTCTGACGGTTGGGGTTTTAACGGGTGGGGGTGTTGCTTTAGGGGTTGGGTGGCCCATCTACAACACCAGCGGCCACATTTACAGCTGCAACATAAAAATTGTTGCAGCTTTTGCCAGTGCGACGTGTTATCTCGGCTGTGCGTCATTTCACAGCAAAACGACACAACGACGACGCTGCCGTTGGTGGCAACGAAGGCAAAACACAAAGCAAAATCTGACAATAAGTGTGAAAATGGTTGCGCCTCAGTCGGCGTCGCTGCCGTTACATGCAAAACTAAAAGAAAAATGTTTAAATATTTCCTGCTTTTTATTGTGGTTACTGTTATGCTCGGCTCCAAAGTTGCTGCGAACTGTGCAAAATCAAAAGGCAACAGCATCAACAGCACCAGCAGCAGCAGCAGCAGCAGCCACACAGCCACAGCCGCAGCCGCAGCATCTGAAACTCAATGCGAAAAAAAATATATATATGGCAACACTTTCCGTGTGTTGCTTTGTCACCGTCATCGCGCTGTTTACTTCTCTGCCATTGTTGTTGCTGCTGCCCGCTGCTTCTACTGCTCCTGCTGCTGTTGCTGATGCACCCACGCGCAAAAATATGAAAACTTTCGACAGGAAACAGGAACTGATAAGGCTATTTTTGCCAGGCAGCCGCCTGTCGACGCTGCTGCTGTTGTTGCTTTTGCTGTTGCTGTTGCTGTTTCTCCTCCCTTAGCTTGTGTCATTTGCGTTACTGTTGTTCCACTCGCTTTTGTTATTGTTGTTGTTGTTGTTGTTGGCTGCTTTGAGCGTTTTGACGCCATCGCCGTTCACGAAAACTTATTTTGCAAGATTTATTTTGGACTCCATTTTGCCCCACTCACATCTACTGCCAGCACCCCCGTTCCTACCCCTGCTCGAGTGCCACGCTGCCAACAGTTCAACAGCTCTTGGCTATGGCAACCTGTTTCACACTTGCACCTCTTCTACTTGGGGATCGTTAAGTTATTGCCACTCCCACTTCCCACCCAATGTCATACGTCCAACATATACCCTGATGAAGCATTAGAGATGGGCTCGTGCTCTAGTTATCATACCTACACAAATCTATGTACATATATACATTATTTCCCCTAGGTAAATGTAAGCAACTACCTAGCTTCGCCATAGTTCGTCGCTATAAATAAATAAATTACCGATCAGCAATTCTAGTGTCTATTTACAAACTGTTAATTCAAGCTTAAATATATTTTGGAAAAGTAACTTGCTTAACTTTAATATCATATAAAATAAGCATGGGCTTATTACAGATAGTGCAGCAAAATGCTCATTATTAATTTGCTTTGTCTTATATTATCAAAATTATACTTATAATCATGTGTAAAAAGATACAAACATACTTATATTACATTATATGTATACATGTATACATATTCTATTTTTATACAAATTAAAACGAAAAAACTACTGCCTACTTTTGGGAGCGGCAAAGAAATAAGCCAAGTAATGACGTAATTTCAATTTGTTGAAGATCCGAAAATACAAAAATATTCTTGTGTGCTTACAATATATTTTTATTCTGATTGAGATTGCTTGAGAACAATATGTGAATGTGTTTTATGTTTCTAATGTTAAATCGATGACAGTTAGACAGTCAAGGAATTTAAATTTAAATTCACTATATCTCAAACCAAACCTTCCGAGAGTTTATGATGAATGTTTTTGCTTATTGGTATCTAATAAACTAACGAATTATATTAATAAGTAACATGAAAGTCTTAAAGCAAAATAACTATCAGTAGTATTCGTGTTATACACTTGTAGACACAACAATGACTGTCGTGTCTCGACACGCACTCATTTCAATTTAGCCTGGACAATGTTGGATGCGCTGTGCAACAACTTCGATGCCACGTAGTAGCTTCTGGGAAGCTGTTTTTGTTGCCTGTTGTCACTCGCTCGTCGCATTCGACAGCAGCAGCAACTGTTGCAAGCTGCACATTTTTATGATATCTGTGATACGAGCATGTGTCCGTAACCGTGTCCTTTTTGGGTTCTGCTCTCTGTTTTGTTGGCTTGGTTTGATTCTCTGATTTTTGGTTACCATTGCGGTTTACATTTCATCAATGTGCTGCCGCAATTTGCAACTTTTATGAGCAGTCTTGGCGTGTTGTTTTCTGGTTCCTTGTTTATTTATTTATTTTTTTGCTTTGCTGTGAGGGGGAGGCTTGTTCACCTTGGGCTTGGAGCTGTCGTTAGGCTAACAACAATGAAGGCCATCATGCAACTAGGGGTGAGAGTTGCCTACTTAGCCAGCTTAGGAGCCTTAGAGGGCGCTTTAAAGCCGCAACTGATTTAATTAAATAAGTCACCCGCCCAATGGCTGCCAGGTAAGCCATACAAAAGCCATTCCATTAGCGCGACCTGCGACCTGCGATCCGCGACCAGCGCCATCCAAAGACAAAAGAAATCTGCTTTTGCTTATTTAGTAAACACTTTAGCGCTGCCGTTGGGCCAATAAAGGCGACGTGGCATCGTCGCGCAACGAGTGCAACATAAAAATACGACCATGAATTAACGTTAAAACATTGCCAAAAAGGCAGACGAGGCTGGGGGAGGGGGGCGTTGAAGAGGGCAGCCCTTGTCAGCCCGTGTCAGCCTAGCCAGAGTTCTATGGCCCGGGCTCCTGTTGCCACAAACAAACACATAAAAATGTTGTGGACGCACCGCATGGCGTGGTCTGCTCTGGTCTCTAGACTGGCCTTGCCTGGCAGTGGTCTGGTCTGGTCTGGTCTGGCGTGAAAAATCATTTAATTTAGTACACAAACACAGAAACACGGAGAGCGTTGCACGTTGTGGGGGGAGGGGTGAGTGGCGCAGGATTCGCGGCAACGAGCCTAACAGTATGAAGTAAGTTTCATTTAATGGACTACACGCGGGCTCAGTGCCAAAGATGTTGGGAATGCAAAAGCTAAGCCCAGTTTTGCGGTTGGCTAGCACACATAAGCGCATAGCCGCATACACACATGCACACACACACACACACACACACACACATTCATAGAGCAACCAGATATGTGAGCTGTGGAAAGCGAAAGTGTTGAAGTGGTTGCATTTGTAGCTGACCCCACAATCAGTCGGCGATTTATATACACATATACCCCAATAGCATACACTGAACAGAACAAATGCAAACTTTACAAATAATAATATTAATAGTTTCACGAATTTTACTAAATAAATTAATATATTTAAATATGGTGAACAAAACTTATAATTTCGCGCCTACACTGATAAAAAATACCTGCAGATGCTAAAAATAATAATAGTGTCGCCGATTTTACTAAATAAATTATTATTATAATTACTTATTATTAATTAAAATTAATAAAAATAAAAAAACGTAATTAATTATTAGTTACTCGAAATCAAGCAAACTAGTTTTTTGATAGTAAAGATAATCTGTAAATCATTAATAATCAATCATTTATAAAAATAATAACACATAAAAATATGATGGTAAAAAGTTAAAAATAAAACTATTTTCTATTATTGCTATTTATCATTTTTATGTTCGACTTGAGTAAAAGCCATTTCAAAGTTCATCAAATTAAATTATTTATATAATTTCTAAAATAGGCGTAATATTAGATAGATTAAGTTTTTAATATATCATTAATAGTCATTATGAAAGTTAAACCTAAATCAGTCATGAATACAGTTTCTTTAAAAATGCGATTGTATTATTGGAAATAATAATAGATGCGTCAAACTTGACTCACTTATTTAGTCACTTAGCTGCATTTTTTCACTGATTCGCTTTTGGGGATTTGCTACTGGTGCTCGACGGGAGTGCTGAGCTAAGCCATTAGATAACTGTTGCTGCTAGCAAATCATATGGGTGGGCCGGCTGGGCTGGGCTGGGTTGTGGAGGGAGGGGAGCCGAGGGGTGTGCGGAGTGTGTTGCAAACAGCAATCACTTGCCTGCGCAAACAATAACAGTGTGACACTTAAGCAGCAGGGAATCTCTAGGAATCTATCTGACTGGCCAAACTATCTGACTGTCTGAATGGCTGTTTGCCATTTGTGCAACTGCGTGTTGTGTGGGTGTATGTGCGTGTGTACGTGTGTGTATGAAATACTTATTTCAATATTTGTATAAGACATATCACAGCAGATGAGTTGAGCTGAGTTGAGCTGAGTCGAGTTGAGTTGAGTTCGCATTGTCTGGGCTGCCACGCACGCACGGTCAAATACCCAACAAATCCCACGTAACTGCTGAACAGAATGCCTAGAGAGAGAAGTTGGAGGTGGATGGGTATCAAGTGAGAGAGAGAGAGAGAGAGAGAGGGAGTGTGAAGGTGAAGGTGATGTGGCAGCATCCATAACCGTTTTCCCGGCAAGCTGTGCAAATATTTAAGCATCTCCGACATATCGAGGACACGTCGAAAGGATTTACAAATAAAAATGGCACGAGGCGCCGGCAAAGACATTTATGTCAGCTAGTGGCTAACGGGCCTATAAAACCAAACAACAACATGTCTGTATGTTGTGTGTGAGGGTGGGTTGACCGATCGCCCTGCAACAACTGTAACAGCAACAGTAACAGCAACAAAATGTTGATAAAAAATTTGCACAAATGACAAAATGACTCCACGATGGGCAAACAGGAGGCGCAGGCGGAACGTGCTGGCAGCAATGCGTCGAATATCATGGATTCAATAAACACTTCAAACATAAACTTGACGATTTATTGCTGCGACTCTGCATGTGTGTGTGAGTGTGTGTGTGTGTGTGTGTGTCATATTCGTATGACAGTTTGCCTGTGTCTGCTGGGCAACGCTTCGTATACGCAATGAATTATTAATTCGTCGCCGGGTTGTGTGTGCGCTCTCTGCACGTTACGCCAAAGCATTTAACTGCTGACAAATGATAAATTTATTATTTACCAGCAGCACACACACATACACACACATACATATATATTGTAATGTGTGTGTGTGTGCGAGTGAGTGAGAGAGACGTCGGGCATTGCATTTGCTAGATTAAAATATGTTTTAATATTTGCTTTCTTTACACTTGAGTCCCACAAAGCACGCACGGCTACACATACATATATACATAACCACACACAGATGCACACATCCACACACACATACACACACCCACAACTATAGCAATAAGCAGCTTGGTCTACGTCTGCTTATCCTTGTCGGCCAGCAGGCGATAATCACGCACCTTTTTGATTAATTGCCAACGCGTCGGAGCAGTTGACTTTAAGTGACGCATCCTCAAACCTCCGAAATTCCAACTCCCCTACCCCCATCCTTGGGTGGCAAGCAGCTAAACTACATAGTTGTACACAGATATGAAGGCTTTGGCGAAGGTGAACACAAACGTGACGGCTAAGTGCAAGTTCAACAACGCAAGTTGCAAGTTTTGTTATCGCAAAGGGAAAGTAGCAAAAGTTTTAAGTTTTGCTTCGTACCTGGCTACGTTCTACTCTTTCACACACACACACACATACATATATATATATATATATATAGATATTTATATATACCCACGCACTTTCACACAAAGAGTGAGAGCTTGGCCAGCACACAGCACAGACGTGTCCAAATCGCAAGTCGGGCGCTTATCACGCCAAAGTGCGCGAATCCTTAATTACGCGGTCTACGACTTTAACCGCTGACGGTGATTGTGGCATGTTGAGGGGTGCGTGGGGGCATGTCACTTATTTTGTTTGGTCTGTCACAAAATTTGCATAGTTTTCAGCTTGTCAGCGTAGTTCTGTAGATAATATTGGAAAGAAGTACATAGGTATGCTGAGCTTGAAATATTTTTTGTAAGCTCAGTTTAATAATTATGTTTTATTCCTTACATTTAATATTTATGGAGACACAGAGATATACATTACATTGCTCCTGCCATATGCAATACATTGGCAGATATTTTTATTCAACTTTATTTAAGGGGGTGATCGAGAAGAGTCTTCTTACGGTTGAGCTATCGCCCAGATGGTCAAATAATGGGCATTTGAGATTAATCGTATAGTTTTGTTTTGGAATTCTTAAATGACTTCAATGTTTGATGTGCTGACACTGCCCCGGAGCTGTATTCCATGAGTCGTGATGGGCCCTTAGCCAAAATTGTATAAGTGAAGGAATTTTCGTTTAGCTATGATGTGGGATTTGATCGAAGGGAGAAGGATTAGGATTAGCACGCCTTTAAAGGTATGCTAAGCAAGCCGAATGACAATAGATCAATCAATCATAACAACAGTAAAAGGAATAGTAATGAAATTAAAGGAATAGGATTAGTAATGAAATTAAAATTGATGTCGATCGGATGCAGATATTGCATCGGCATTTGCAGATGAGCTGCAAAGCCGGTTACAGGAAACTGAGGCATTTTTAGCTGCAGATCTCGATCTCGTACAGCCAATCACACCTATCACCCCAGATGATATCCGCTTGCAGATTCGCAGGGTAAAGTCCACGGAAGCCCCTGGCTACGATGGCGTCGAGGGCAGAGTTGCCAAGGACCTCTCAGAGAAGGAAGTGATGTTCTTGATGCTGCTTTTCAACTTCATGGTTCGCATTCACCACATCGGCACTCCGTGGACTATATAACTCCGTGTGCTATAGTTGCAATGATTCAAAAACCTGGCAAGCCGGATAATTTCTGTCTCGTTATATCGACCGATAAGCTTGCCGTCCAATTTCTTCAAAAATATTTCAAAAAATATTTCTTGGAAGATTGTCGAATTGTAAGTGGCTTCTAGAATGCCATTCCTGATCATCAGTTTGGCTTTTGGCATTACCATGGTACACCAGAGCAAGTTCACCGAGTAAGCTTAAGTCCCTGCTAGCATCGGCGCAGTATTTACTGCTCAGGTCTTTCTTGCTTGGCCGTTCCTTTGTGGTTTAAGTTAGCGGCGAGCACTGAAACATCCGCCGCATTGGAGCGGGTGTGCCGCATTTTAGTATCCTTGTGCATTGCAGATTTGCTGATGTCAGTAGCCAGACTCTGTGTTCCTTGCCAAATCCACCACTGCTTAAGAGCAGCTCCGGTTACACAGAGGTTCATGGATGCTTTTAGGTCTTGGGCCAACCGGTGGAACATAGTGATCCGTCCGACTCAACAACATAGTCATACCTCAGGAAAACCATGCTCGCTACCTGGGTATGTATCTCGACAGGAAACTTACCTGGCGCAAACACGCAAAAGGGCGAAACTTGTTGCTGAATCCGTGCAGCAAACTCAGCGTGAGCAACAAGCTGCTGGCTTTTAGGAGCGTCATCGTGCCCACATGGACATATATGAAAACATTTTGGAGCACAGCTGCAAAATCTTGGGTAAATCAAATGTAAGTTTTGCAGAGCAAGGTGCTCAGAGACATCTCTGGTGCTCCACCACATGTGAGCAACAAGACGCTGGACAACGATTTCGGTCTAACGACAGTTATGCAGCATGTGTATGATGACCAGTTGCATAATCATGTCAACCCATTGGCTGGCACACTTGGGTCAAACACCACACGCCGAAGATTAAGCGACTTCTGGACAATTGGACTTTGAAATGAATGTGCAACACTTAATGTTAAAGCTATCTTTAAGTTTATGTTATAGACGTTAAGTTTCAGTTATTATTCGTAATAATTTATAGCCTTTCAATATGTTGATTAATCTTTAAAATATAAATGCTATATAAGAAAATAAAACACATAAAGTGTACAAATTCAAGATGTTTTCATTTGATTAAAGCTCTTTGACTGCACAGATGGCAAGAAGACCTTGGATTTTACACAATTTACAACAAAGCCAAAAAGTCAGCCATTGCAATCATTGTATGCTCATAATTGAATTTGAAAATCCTTGTTTAAGCAAATATATGTATATGTTGAATAAAATAAAATGAAACCAGATGCCCCGTTCCCCGTGCCTCGTGCCTCGTGCCCCCGTGCCACGTTCCAGCCAGCCAAAGGCAGTTTTGTAGCCGTTATCATAAAACGATTTTCTCATTTATAAATAAGTAGAAACAAAGCGTCGCCGTAGCCTTTGCCAATGGCTCACCAGAACGTGCGGCTTGGGGGTATAAAAAGAGAGAAACTTAAATTATGGCAAATCAATTGCCAGGGCGCCGGTGCCGTAGCAAGTGGTAAAGAAAACATAACCAGACCTAGAGCTCCAGCTCCATAGCTGGAACCAGCTGCTGTGCACAGCCAGCAAGCGAAAGGACTTTTCGGAGTATCAACAAACATTTACTTTTAGCCCCTGGAATGGGTTGTGCCCGTGTCTGCCTTTTGCTGTGTTCTACTGTTTTTCTTTTCACTTTTTTTTATTTTCTTCTTTTTTGCCATAAAGCACATTTTATTGAGTTGTCGAACTTAAGCACCAAAAAGCAAAAAAAAAAAAAGCAAAACGAAAATGAGGCAAGCAAGAAAATGGCAAGCTGGGGCCACGGGCAGCCCCACAGCGTGGGGCAATGTGTTGCATAGACGGCTCAATAATGTGCCAAGCAGGGCGCAGACTTTGGACATGTGCAACACAAAACGGGGTCCAGGCAATTGGCAGCACCCAAAAATACACACACATACACACACACACACACACACACTGCCGCACATAAGGACTGATAAGTATTTGTATCGTCCTGAATCGCGACAGCTCCCTCAATATTCAAGTATGTATGTGTGTGTGTGTGTGTGTGTGTGTGTGCGTGTGTGTGTGCGTTTACGTAATCGTTTACAGCTGCTCGAATGCGCAAATAATTTGAAACGAATGTGCTCAAATGTTCATACGCAGAAGCTACTGCCATTCAACCATTTACCCATGCAACGCAATAAAGTAAGCGACCCACGCACAGTGGGCCAAATACCTACTTTTTTTGTAACTAAATAATGAAACGCATTTGAAAAATCTCAAACTTCAAATGAATTTGGACATTGAAAGGAACATACAAAATTTAATAAATGAATTATTAATTACATTTTAATAATTAATTAATCAAATGTGATAAGACAGATCCAGTTTTTTTCTCATGCTTAAGCACTTTACTATTTTTTTATTTGGTGCAAACATCTTATTTACTAACATATTAACAAAATTGGTTTTAGTATATGTCGAAATTATATTATTATTGATATTAATATTATTTTTTTATGATTATTATTACTGAGAAGGTTAACTGAACCAAACTTTAAGCTATTGCTAATGTAGAAGCATTATTAATTATTTATATTATGTGTAAGAGGACTGCAAAACTTCTTTTGTCGAAGCAATGTGCTTAAAATCACTAAATTGCACCTGAGCTTAATCTAGTTTTGTGCACACATTTTAAAGCACATTTTTAAAAAAATTATTTATAGAGACAAGCAAATCTGGTAATTGTCTACAAGCAAACACAGTTTTACTCACTGTGCAAAAATTATGGCCTTGTGGGAGTCAGTTTTTGTGCTCCAGTTTTCGCATTCCTCGACTGCGTGTCTGTGTCTGTGTGTGTTAGGGTTTGTGGGCGTGTGGGTGTGGGTGTGTGGCTCATTAGTACGAGTACTATTACAAGCACATTGCTTCGTCATAAATGACTGACGCCATGACAGAACACAAACACAAACACAAACCCAAAACGACAGCTTGTTCTTTTGCCCGTCTAACATTACCAGAATTTCGCCCCCAACTTGCAGCGTTTCTGTGGGGTTATTGTTTTGTCATATTTAAAAATGAATTTACGTTTTTGCTTGGGTTGCCTTTGATTCTGCCACTGCTTGCCACCGACAGAAGCTATCAATAATTTACTTTTCTTTAATGCCAAGCAGCCAATTATGGCAACACAAAAAATAAACGGTTGGAAGCAACCTGCACCGATGCTGCGGAAAGTGTGGAAACTGGGGACCCTTCTAACTCAGTGCTGTCACATGTGAAATGTCTTAAGCTCGACTTCATCGTAAATATGACACTCAATTAATTATTGTAAAACAACTTTGCATCAACTTCGGAGTGGGCAACGCAATTAAGCCGCAGCCAACAAAACTTTAACTTTAACTTTGCGGCTACGCTTTATGCTTTGGTTTTGGTTATGATCGGCATGTGGCATGCGATACCGTTGTGGCCAACCGACCGCTGCTGTAATTTTAATTGTGCCATTGGGTACGGTGGTCAACTTAAGGATAACGATTCAGCCAACTCGTAAAATATAAACAAAAAACGGCACAGGCAAACACCCGACCTCCACCCACCAATTGAAGTTCCCTCACAGAGGTTGTTTCCAACACGTCGTAAAATGTGTAACGTATTAAATGGAACATTTAAATTCAATTTCATTACCTAAGAGTTAAGAGTTTAATGTGACTGATGATTAGCAATCAGCACCAGGCCTAAGCCGAAACAGTTAGAAACCTTAAACACAGCAGCTTCCTTTTGGGATATTAATAGCTAAAGTTCGCTGCCACTTTTTAGTTTTGTTCCGATCGGCTTAAAAATAATTGTCAAGTATCTGTTTATATATTCATCAAGGATAGCATTTATAACTAGAACTGTTTTTTTTAAAATTAATTAAATAGATAGATTTAAAATATTTTTGTAGAATTTGAAATCGTTTCATCAAAAATATATTCGAAACGCCAATAACTTAATGAATGACATTACAAATAGGTAGAGTAGATCAGATAGTATAAGTCCTCCACTCTTTACTAGTTAACAAAAAAAAATGATTAGAATATGTGATTATAGAAGTTACTGCTTGAGCATCATTAAAACAAATATTATGTTTCGCTAGACAAGAGTATTTGATCTTCGGCAGGCCACAGATAAGCCTCTGTGCATATAAATTTTTCTTTGTTTTATTATGGATTACCAGATTACCAGACTTACAAGTTAACAAGACCATTTTGTCAAGCAGCGGGGCAGTGGTGCAGTGGGGCAAGGCAAAGCATTGCGTGTAATGAGCTGCGAAACGCATTCAAAATAAAAATAAAAAAATTCAAACGATGAACGGGGGCCGGACGGGGTCCAAATCAATTGCAACTGATTTTAGTATGCATCAAACGTTTTACAACTATTTTTCTTAACGCATTTTATTGGCGCTAAGGGAAACGGCGACCGGATCGGAGCCCCCACGCCTAGGGGATGACCACGAATGGCCGGGAATGGGGAAGGGTGTTTGGGATATGGCGTATGGGGTATGGGCTGCGGCACGTACTCATTTAAACCGACGCGCCTGACGAGCTAATGGTGTCCGCTTGTTGTTATTGTTGTTATTGTTATTCTTGTTGTTCTTGTTGCTCTTCATGGCAACCATTGTCATATTAAAACCGCAGTGACGAAAGCAAACAGAAAAGCGGCATGAACCGAGGCGGGGATGGGGGTAAGCAGGAGCCAAAGCCGTGCATAGCATTTTCTATTAACAGCAATAAAATGTAAGCTTCACTGGACGAGTGGGCTGAGTTGGGATGGTATGGGTTGGGGTTAGTGCTTCAGCCACTTGGGGACATGGGGACAGGGACAAAGACAGGGACAAGCAGAGGCTCCATGCTGCTGCTGCTGCTGCTGCTGCGGCGGCGGCAGAGTGGCGAGTTTATATTTTCCCTTTTTATTGTTATTGGGCAGCCAATTTGACACGATGTGTCCCGACGCTGGCTGAGTAAATGAAGAAAGGCACTGCCAATGGACAGACACAAAATAAACAGACACGCTCATGGAATTCTCAATATACGTCTGTAAGTATTTAAGAATATATACCTCTTATACATTGATATAATATATAAGCATAGTCTCGATGAAAAACAAAAACAAAATTTCAGCATTAAGTTTTGTCAAATAAGTGTGTTCTTGAATAAATACAATATACATTTACTCTTTTCCCTATTCCTCCCATAATGTTAAAAACTTAATTTGCCGGGCTTGAGTTTGTATAATCTATAAAGAAATCTAGCTTAATAAAAATATGTGGTCATGCCTACATAGGTTTATCCAGCAAAAATCATAATGACCAGGCTGTAAATCAATTTTCTAAATTCGGCTTAGTTTTCAAAATGGTCTTGATTGAATATATTAAGCTAATAATTTAAAATAATAGTTATTATTTTTATTCAATTTGGTTAGCCACTTGTTTTGTTTATAAACAATAAGACCTTGTCTAGTCGAGACAGCTCAACCAGAAGATATATTAAGCCCAAGTTTTGACCTATCACAAGTAGTTCAAGTCTTAGCTATGCAAATCAAAAATTGTGTGTGTGCCTGTGTGTATATGCACATCTAATTTTCTAAATTAAAATGAAGGTTTGACTTCAATGTTTATTAACGATTTTGATTAAGTGTTTACAGATGATCAATATTATGTCATGTTTTATTTATGCCCAATTAGGAGGAAACATAATTAAGATAGTGCTCCTTGTTGTTATCGGTATTCGATTTTTATCGATATTGTATCAACTTATGTTTC
Source organism: Drosophila planitibia (assembly GCA_035043785.1). NCBI lineage: Eukaryota > Metazoa > Arthropoda > Insecta > Diptera > Drosophilidae > Drosophila > Drosophila planitibia. Next base: position 1,493,428 of record JAWNMS010000041.1, read on the forward strand.
TAGCTTTTATAGTCTCTGAGATTGGCTGGTTCATACAGACGGCTGTGGATTCTGATGAGAATATATATAATTTAAAGAGTTGGAGAATTAGATTGGTTCTATCTATAAAAAGCCAAACAATTTAAGGCAAGTATTTCAAACGCAAATAAACAGCTATGTATCAAAACTTGTTAGGCCTAGTTTGCTTTATTTCTAGCTCTATATCTCTCTAATAATTTTGATTAGTTGTGAGTTCCGAGTCTGTGCTAATGTAAACTTTATTCAAAATATTATAAGTAATGCACATATAGGCAACAAAAAGAAAAGATATATATATATATGTTGTTTATGCTTGCGAACGTGTTTGTAATGCACAAAAGCAGTTGGCTTTCAAATTAGGTTAAATGCAAACAATGGCAAACTGAAAATTTGCACATTTGGCCACTGATAAAGAGGGTTACTGAATGAAATGGAACGGGAACGTAAACGGGGTGCTGTGTATAGAGAAGGGGAGGTATAAAGGGGGCAACAACAATACTGCAATTAAATAAATGTTTTTGGCCGGCTGTCGCAAAAATACCAAAGGACTCGAAACCGTTTTATGACGCGCGCATTACAGAGTAACAGACTAAGAGGACTAAAGACTGTAGGACTAAAGGACAATCGGGCAAATAGTCAACAGGCAGCAGTACTCAACCAAATGCAGTTGGTGCCAGGCAGTCCGCCAAATAGCACAACACAAAAACAGGCAAAAGAAATAATTTAGCTTAATTCAATGCAATTGGGTGGCAAAGGGGTGCCCGGAGTAAGTGAAAGGAGTGGCGCTGAGTGGCGACGTGTAGACGCTTCCTCTGGCGCAATTAGTGCAACATTGTTGAGCATTCTATGCCGTTCTCTGTTTTTTTCTTCTGGTTTTCGCTTGTTGCTTACGTAACGCCGCCAAGTGCGCCTTTAAGTACGCCTTATGGCCAAGAAACAAAGCAAAGGGCAAGTTTAAGCACAAAGTCAAAGTGGATTTTGGACACATTTATATATGTACGTACCTTTTTCTACCCATTTTTTAAATATTTTTTTTTTGTGGATTCTGCTATACAAGTGGCAAGCGGAAAGGGGCAACTGAAAAAGCCACAACACAAAAAAAAAATACGCTTTAGAGTAAAGTGCGGTGCGCCATTGCATGAATGCGGATAAAACTGTGAATGTGTACACGGCTGATGACGATGCGAATGATGATGGAGTTAAGTGTTGACTGGCCTGGCCCGTGCTTCACTTTTAATTTCTATGCGAGATACCGTCGCTTTTTTGCCAGTGCCAGTGCCAGTGTCAGTGTGTTTGTTGATGAGGGCATTGTAAGTACACAGTCCACGGGCAGTGGAGCAAAAGCTAGCTTCATACCACACCACACCACACCACACAACACCACTTCACACCAACTCACACCATCCACCACTAACCTTAAATATGCATTTTTAAAACCTAAGTTTACGTACTATCTAAATGCTTTTCATTGTTAGCTTATCTTCGAGTCTCAGTTTGCAACATATTTAAATGAATTATGTAAAATACATCTTTTTTAATCTCGTCTTTATGGGGTCGGAGACGTCTGCTTTAATGCGTTGCAAATCTGAGAACAAAATTAAAATCCTTTTTTCAAGCTTATGAAAAGAAATATTTGCATTATAATTGTGAGTTTATTTATTACTGAGATGTTAATGATATTTGGATATATTTTTATTAATTATTATATTTTTATTACTAAAGAATCCTAAAAAAAACTATTTACTAAAAATTCAAGCTAATATAAATCCATAACAAATGATTAATTTTTGTCGGTTAGTTTAGTTAGTTTTCTTTTAATCGACTTTTCGTTAATAACATAGAAATGCATATTTAATAACCATCTTATGAACCACCTTAAAAATTGTTAATTGCATATTTCAAATATACAGAATAAATTTATATGAAAATATAAAATATACAAATGAATTTCAATGAAATTCGATCGACCTTAAAGCTTGGCAAAAGTCAAGTTTTTTTTATAGACAAAATGCTGTAGCGTTCTTATCGACTGCAGGGCTTGAAACCAATCAGGCGCAACACAAGAAATCGAACAAAAAAGGGTCAAAAGTAACGAAGACTAAATTGCAAAAAACCTACTTCAGCAAAAGCAAAACAAAAACGAAACAAAATTTTCTACTCTCTTTTACAAACCGGGGGCCACAAAGTGAGGCAGTTTACAGGCAGCTGCCCCGCACAAGAGCCCGGTAAAACAGATTAGTATAAGTAAACCTATAAAAATGAATTGAAATGCAACATTTCGGTTGCCTAAAATGTGGCTTCGAAAACTATATAAAAATATAAACTATCAACTACATTTACTTGGATTTATTTATTTATTGCAATTTATTTTTTAATCTATTTAAATAAAACACTTTGTTTTTCTGACTGACTGCAATTTACGCAATTGGCTTAGCACCCAGAAAGGTTTTTTTTGGAAAAATGCGGCCAAAGTTTGTGTGTAAAAGACACCACTTAAATAGATCTATTTAATTGTTTCAAGATAAGTCATTCGGCTCACAAATGGATAAGGAAGCGGGATATTTTTAAAAATATATCAAATAAATAAACTTTTAATAGTTAATCCTTTCATCACAATCAGTTGAATTTCAAACATCATTTCAATATGTTGGACTATTTGCTGCAGCTACGTGAATCATTGGAGGCAGCAAAATTGATCACATATTGGTTTTGCAAAGTGAAAGTAAGCATTAACTCTCTATTGTAGACCCTAAAATTTCATTCCCTTTCCTATTGTTTTGGCTTCGACTAGGTCCCCTTTCTGTCTGTCTCTGTCCTTTCGGCCATTATATATACAAAACCACATAAAACAAAGTTGGGCAACAAGCATTTTTAATTGATTTCCACGCCAATGGCCGGTCACCAGGAACTTCAGCCCGCCGCTTCCCCGCACGTGAACTTGGCCCTTAGCCTGGCTAAGGCCAACACTCGTAGTTAACTGGACCATTGATGTGTGATGTGTGTGTCTGAAAAGTTTACAATAATTTTTGCACATTCAATAGCCGCAACTAAACGCCAAATGCCAACGCTGTGCGGTCGCAGCAGGATGAAGGGTGCAGGACTCAGAACGCAGAGCCCAGGGCAGAGGGACATTGGGTGACACTGGACGAAGAGTGTCCGACACAACAGTGACCGACAACCGACAACGACAACCAATGAGGACGATGAAAAGCAAAAGAAAAGTTTTGCTAGGACAGAGCATTTCTATGTTGGCATATTTTGGAAAAGCAGTTTTCCAAAATACTCACACATACACACACATGCGGACGCAACACATACAAAAGTTCAGAGTTCAACGCATGATTGTGAAAATGGAATTGCCAAAGTTGCGGATGAGGGCGTAAAAAGTTGCATATATTTTTTGTTGTTTAGGTATTTTTTATTTTTTTATTTATTTTTTATTTTTTTATTTGCCATTTGGCAAAATTGTCTTCAGTCCAATGTCCTCCTCTATTTTTGCATAATTTCCTCTGCTGCTTTTTGGGTATTCTCAATTTGGAAGCAACACTGCTGAAGCTATTATTTTCTGCCCTACAGAGAAACAACTTTGCAAATCCCGTTTGTAGATCAATAAACAAACTAAAAATATTTATTTAATAATTTGAAATTTTTAAATCATTTTTTTCGAGCTGAAAATAGATCTTATTCCTAAAAAAAATTAAAATTTAGGTAAGAAAGGGTATCTGCTCGTCTCGCACTTTTGTATGGAGTTATCTATGTTATTTTTATCACTACTTCTATTTTATTTTTTATCATTTTCAATGACAGCGGCAAGCGCTGTCCCGGCCCCATTGTATGTGGCAAAAATCGTCATTTTCAGTACATGCATATAGACATATATATATATATATATATAAATATATATATATTTACATTTGTTTGTTTGTGTGTTTCCATCGTGTGGGTATGTGCGAGTTGAGGGGCACAGCTGCTTGCAAATAATTTTAATTTCATATCTCTGTGAAAGTTCCTAATTGAAATTGCCTTGAACGCTGCCAACTGCTTGCTGCCCAGTTTGACCAAGTATTTAATTTCAATTACAAAATGCCAATTTGGCAATTACTGGAACACTAGACGCTGAGCACCGACCAGACCTCAATGCAATCAGCAGGAACTGCTTTCGATTGGCATTAGGTTCAGTTCATACATATGCATTAGGGTGAATCCATTTGTAGAAATTTTAAATGAAAAGTGTCTGATAAATTCTATAAATTATTCGTAAAAAACAACAGTCTTACAATTAAAATTGTAATTACATAGAGTGTGTGGATTTAATTTTGTAGTGTGTAAATCAAAAAAGATTTGTTTTCTTTCTTCCACTAAAGTTTCTAACTTCAAATTCAAAAATAATTATATAATTTGTGGCATCGTTATAAATTTGACTATCCTCTGTAAAGTCGTAAGGACAAAACATAGCTTTAGCAGACCTATGAGTATTTATGAAATTCAATATAGATGTCCGTATGAATGAACGTAACCTGCGACAACATTAAAGCTAGAGACTTGAAACCTGAAATATATATTGATGTGCGCCAGAAAGTGTTGAAATTGGGCTGCAATGGAAGCTAGAAAGTCTATTAAGTCCAGACAAAATTGCATATCGCCCGCAAAATGCTAAAATTTAGATTGCTGCTAACGTTATTCAACAGATTAATTTCCCCCAAAAATTGTATAAATATTTTCCGCAATTTAAGAGCTAGTATCATTAAACATGGGAAATAGATCACTAAAAACGTCCTAATGAGAGCCCCGCCCCTCTTACAAAAAACCGGCTTATCAAACATAAATGAGGTTGGTAAGACATTTTCTTGGCCAGCCCCACCGCACTCCATAAAATCAGCAAAGCCTATATCTACCGCTATTTTAGAGATAGATATATTTAATTAAAGGGCTGTTTAATAATAATTCACTGGCGTTCCACATTCAGCTGTTCCAAGCTAATAATACACTGGTATCAGAGTATTTCACAGTCGGTGACGTCCGACTGTAACGCATTTGGTCTCACTTGGTTTTTGAGAAAAAATGTATGTCGATCTCAATTGGTATCTGATGTGAGGTAATACTCTGAATGGTCATTGAAATTTTTGCGAAAGTATTCTAGTAACGAGTGCTACTTGGTGTGCGACTTGGTGTACTTGGTATATATATATATATATATATGTATATATGTATTCGCAAAAATTGCAATGACCTTTCAGAGTATTACCTCACATCAGATACCAATTGAAATCAACACAACTCAACTGAAAGTAGCTAAAAGCAACTCAAAGCAACCAAAAGGGTGGTCAACCAATCAACATTAAACAAAAGCGTGAAACGGTGGGCGTGGCACAGCTCGAAGCAGGGCGAGCAACTGTATAAAAATTAAGCTCAATTACCAGAAATTTACAACATCAATAAAATAACTGAAGAGTGCTCAACACAAAAATCACCACACACACACACACAGGCAGACGGAGATGTGGTAGAAGAAGTTGAGGGGGCTGGGTGGGTTCGTGCACGTGTATGACGTCGTTGCTGCTGCCTGGATGGTGTCACAGGAGGGTAGGGGTAGGAAGAGGGGTGGGTGTTGGTAGGTGGTGCCACTCTATACACATAGGTGGGGCAAAGGCAAACCAGTGTACGTACAAACTCATCACCGGATGCTGACATATTGAAACACGTACCGACAACATGCTACACCAAAATTATAGTCACTTCCTTGATTTTGATTTTGAGTACTGCCAAAGCGCCACATTGGAGCCAGTGCGGGATGAGTGAGGATGGGAATGGGAATGGAAATAGGAATGGGATGGGCGAGTGACTGGGCCTGGGCCTGGGCCTGGGCCTGGGCCTGGCACATAAGCAGCCAGTAAGTGTTGCAAAATATGTTGACTCAACTCATAACATAAAGGCAAAATGGGCGTCGGCGAATGTCGACGGGGTAGCGACGGTTGCGTGGGCGAACACTCAAAAAAAAAACAAAAACAAAAACCAAAAGAAAAACCCACCAACAACAAGCACAACAACAACAAGAACAACAAAGACAACGCAGACAAGTGTAGCGGAGCAGCAGAGGATTTCCTAATGAGTGCTCCATGAATGAATTTCAGCCACAGAATACTAATTCGATGGAAAATTCATTTTTCCACACGATTGGCAATTAAAAGAGATTTTCTACCACACACACACACACACACTGACACGCACACACACACACACACATGCATATGAGGAGGACGCGCATAGCTTTTGTGTAGTCATTGACTGAATTGACAGGACAGGCAAATGGACGAACGAAGCAGGGGGAGGGATGATAGTGGTTGGGGCAATTGCAGGTTAGACAGATAGATAATTTGAACGAGTGGCATTGGGCGCCACTGCACTGTGGAGCAAATGGATTCGATATTCGGTAGCATTTAATCAAAGTCTTAATTATTATGTACTCGTTCTCATTTTAGTTTTTAAGCTGCCGTCTTAAATACTAAAACTATTTAAATTAACTAATTATTTAGACAACATTTTTATTTGTACTTTAAAGCTTAAATAGTTCTTGAAAAGCCTGCAATATTAAATACAACAATTAATATGAATGCCAAGCATTTAGTTTGTGTATTTTGCGATTATTATTTAGTGTTGAAGTTTTATATTTGTCGGCTTTATGATTTCTGTGTCTTTCGAGCTAAAGACACGTTTCTTTAAGATACTGCATCTTCTTTTGACTAAGGATGCCACTAAATCGGCATATTCTGCTACTGAGCCAAATAGCCATTCAAAGTGAATAATTTGCTTTTTAAGTAGGTTATTAGCAAGGCCAACTCACGTTGCTAGAACAGAAATGTTGGCACTGATCTAGGCCACTACGAATTTAAGCCATCATCGTTTCAGCTTGGAGTCCACAATGCCACATGCCATAAAAAGTGTTTGTTGTGCCCATAGTATTCCATCGTGGCGATGGCTTGTAGTGGGCAGCTACTGTCGTCAATCGACAGTCGACAGTGGAGCGTTAAATGTCTCCTTGTTCTGTGCAGTGGGGTATGTGTGAATGGGTGAGCGACTCACCACTTACCACTCACCACTCACACCGGATGCAGTGTTAAAGCCAACTTGTCAACTTTGATGTGACGGCAGTCAAGCCGGCCACCGGCAAGCGTTGATACATTTGACAAACAGCATGGGACACAGTCACATGCCGGCGGGTTGCTCCCTTACCACACCCGGCCCCCGCTCGACCTCCTTCAAAGTACTTATCAAAGTTGGATGGATGGGAGAAGGGCGGTAAATTGTGGCGCATCGAAGGCTAATTTCTTAAATTGGTTGTCGCAACGAGAACCAGCTAAAGTGTCTGCAACTATTGCAACTAGTCGAACTCGTGCTGTGATGGAGTCGATGGGCAGAGGGGTGATGGCAAGTTTATGCCAATCAGCACGACCAAAAACTTTGCAATCTAATAAGGCCAATGACAACAACTAAAAAGTGCACTACAAACGCATAAAAACAATAAATTGCACAAACGCAGCACTCGACTGCAAAAGGGGCCGGAAAAAAGGGGGGAACGGAAACGGCCCGAAGGATTGCATTGAACGTCTGCCGCTTCGCTTTCAATTTGAGTTAGCCGCCATGCTTGGTTGCAGTCCGCTCCATAAAGTGACAGACGCGCAGACAGACAGATATACAGACAGGCAGTCAGACAGCCAGACAGACAGACAGACAGACACAAATACATAGACAGAGAAGTGTAATGAAGTTTTCTCTTCATAGCCGCTTCCGCTTCCGTTGCCGCTAAAGTTATTGTTCGTCAGCAAGAAAGTACAATTTGGCATCTGCCACTTAAGCAACTTAATCGAACATGGCCAAGACACAGAGGCCCAAACAAAAGATTTGAATAAGTAGCGAATAGCGCTCTTTGTTTCAATTTCTAGCCACAAATGTACAACTCCTACCATCTTTCTCAACTAGACGACTTGTGAACGACTCGTCTGAAGTATAAATCATGATTACTCCAATACCGAAAATAGCCAAATTTTTAACTCAAAATATATATAAACCAATCCATGTCTGGGGGACTGACAGATCGATAACACGTCTATAGACACCAAAATTTAATTCGGTGAAAAATATTATATATCTTGGCAGGTAAATTGTTACAAATCTAAAAACTTAAATTTACAATATTTTACAATATTTAATAGATATCACAAAATTAAAGTTATTGTGAACTAGTTTATGTTATTTATACTAAGTATAACTTAATACAGATGAGCTCATTGATTAGAAAACGAGTAGAATTCAATGGTAATTCTCATGAAATGAACTTGATTAGAAACGCACAAAGAACTTAAAAGTGCGACCAATAAACCCGTTTTGGAAAGCTACGATTTTATTTTGTGCATTCCAAGATTCTTTGCTGTAATACATCAGTTGGGAGAAACGCTTGGTCGAAGGAAAAAACAAAGTCACTTAAAGTAAGCAGAGTTGTGTAGTCAAAAGTTAGACGCTGTCTTAGCACACTTTACAAATTGCAAGAGGAAATAACTTAACTCAATTACGCTTAATTATTTCCTAGTTGGTAAGGAATTTTGCTCGCTCACAGACAATAAAAGTTTCGTTTAGTTTTTGTGTTACATACTTTGAAAGGAGCCGCCAGAACTTGCTGCCGGACCCACGCCATAGTCCTGAAGCTGAAGCCGGGGCCCCATATGTGCATGTGAGTGCCGCATATGTTGGGCTGTGATGTGGGGTGGCGAAGGAACACAAAGTGTGGCCGGAGCATGAGGTGCCCCAATACTGATTATTATTATTCACTTGGGCATTTTTACGAGCTGCTTTGGACAAAAGTTTGCCTCGCTCTTTTCTGCCAACTATTCAACTGTCTCACGAGACAACGACGACGACGACGACGACGACGATGACGATGACTACGTCATGAAATCACCCTGCACAACTCCCACTCGCCCATCGCCCATCGTCCATAGTATTTTTTTTATTCTTTTTTATATGCACAACTCTAAAAATTCACCATGGCGCTGTGCTTTTTTATGAGCCCAGCCGGCTTGATGGTCTACCGGTCTCAGCCAACATCGAGCGAGGAGTCGGCCAAAATGGGGTCTGCTTGCTATTCTGGGCCAACTTTAGAGCCTTGAGAATTACAAATCAGACTGCCTGGTACCAATAAAAAGTACTAATAAGTATGTGTGTGTTTTATTGTAGTCAACTTTATGGAGAACCTAACCTGAACGAGTTTGTTTATCTGCCCCAGCCTCCGCCGCTCTTTCCAAACCCTTAAATCTGTGTTACCTTTGTAGTTAGCCCTACTTATTCGGTTGTCGCACATTCAGCCAAATGTTGTGTTTGAGGTTATTTGCTCTGCGGCATTTGTTCTGTTTGCATATGAAAGATCAGTAGACAAATTACAACAAGCCGAAATTGCTAACATCGATAATTATTACAATATTAGGTATAATAGTGGTTTCCAATCAAATCTATAATTATCATTATCAGAGAACATGGAGGGATATAGTACTGATTATTATTATTAACGTTATGCTTGACTTTATAAAACAACGACTTATTTCCTCGACGCACCGACAATTTTACAACTTTAGGTACTTGGACAACTTCTTATTGATGAACTTTACGCTGCGGTTCACGAACTCGACTCTCTCGTTCTTCTGTTCTTCTACGACTCCTCTTCCACGACTAATGCTGATCAAGAATACATACATATACACTGTGGGGTCGGAGATGCTTCCTTCTGCCTGTTACATACTTTTGCCCGACTTAATTATACCCTTTGTACCCCGATTGAACGAGTTGAGGATATAACAAGTAAGTCGAGAGTGCTCGACTAGGAGATGCCCCGAACCCAGCTGTTAAATATATTAAATAGACTCAAGCACAGCTTCTAATCAAACATATTGTGAAATAAATGATGTAAACAGAAAGTGTGAATTCAAATTGCAATAATATAAATTGCCAAATAGAAATTATATGAATTTAAAAGCCATGTTACTAGTTTGAATAGTTGGAATTGTAAAAAGCAAAAAACTGATTAATTGATTTCCCTTAATTTTGTGATTAAGAATATTAAATTTAATTTAATTCAATACCCAAAAATCAAATTTTGTTGCTCTATTAAGCAGGTGTATTCGATTTAATAGATTTTAAATGGCAAATGCTGCATATACAAAATGTTTTGATAACGCCTTTGAATCCTTTACCATGAAGTGATATACATGTGAAGGTAGGGCGGCAGACAGACACACACTTAGACGCACACACACACTCACATACAACAAAGCACACAAGATACACACACACACACCGTACTAAACGTGCAGTCAGTGATGATAATAATATTTATGAGTCTCCTCAAGGACACTTTCGAGGACCCCACTTATGCGCCGGAGTTGGGCAGTGCTCGAATTACCCTGGTGGCTACTTGATGCCAAATTTTTCACAACTTGGCCACAATTTGCGCCTTAATTTGCCACAGCACCAACAACAACAGCAATAACAAGTGAAACAACTAGGAGTGTTTAGGTCGAATGTGCCCGACTCGGAGATACCCTAGCCTACCTACATTAACAGTTCGTTACTACGTATGTGCTTCTTCTTTTCTCGCCAAACACTTTGAGAAATTGTTTTCGAATAAAACTTGATTGTTTATTATACGCATAAATATAGCATTAAACGGTGTTAAGATTTGTCGTAGATAAGACAAGTTTTGGGTCTATGTAAGCTAGATGGAATAAAAAGAGTGGTCGGCAATCGATTATTATCGATATTGGGATAATGGAAGTAGTTATCGATATAAATAAACTTGCTCTGCCTCGTATAATTATATACACTGCACCGGGCTGGAGATGTTTAATACACTCTGTTACTTATATCTGCACAACTTTAGAATATCCTTTTCACCAATTTTTAATGGGTACAGGGTATAAAAGTGAAACTTTTTACAATAACAAAAGGCAGCCGCAGCCAAAGGCAAAGTGCCCGGCTATAGGCAACAATAACAATAATAACAACAACAACAACAGCAACACATCACACCAGTACACCAGCACACCACACACCGAAAATATGCCCCAAGGACTCTCTGTGAGTTGTTGCCATTGCCACATTGTTGCCGTCGTTGTTGCTCTTAGTTGTTGTTATTGTTATTGTTGGAGCGCTGGCATTACAAATATTGCTGCTCATCATTTTTATTTGTTTGCTTTCACTTGACTGTCAAAGGTGGCCTCCCGGGTGTCCAGTTGTATCCCAACCAACCAACTACCCCCACATCACTGATCCTTGCCCAATGTTGTGTAACTTTGTTGATTTAACTCGCCTTCGCTGACTTTGGTTTTGGCTTTGGTTTTCTTTTACTTTTACTTTTACTTTTCCATTTTTTTCTCGTTCGTCCCATTGCTGACAGCTCTTTGCGACCGCACTGAAAAGTTTGTTTACCTACGAAATTGAAGTGTGAAATAAGCAAAGTTGAATTATTCCTGGCGGACATGATAAACTGCGGCACAGCGGCCTTGTGCGGTGTGCGTGGGCGGGTAGCAAATACACATATACACCCACATGCACACACACACACACAGTTGTGTTTGTGTGTGCACACTCATATAGTCAGCATTTCGAAGGATTTGTGTCAATTTGGAGTTTTGACTTTGTTCTGTCGCCCCCTGTGGGCGAGCAAAACGCGTAAATGAATTTTGAGCCTGTTTGTGAGCTTTCACGAAAAGTGTTATTACTTTGAAATATTTTTTACAACTTGAATAGATCGGCCTAAAAGGAAATAAAAAAAAAGGAAAGTAAATCTGAAGTAAACTTAAACCAACATTCTTTGTATGTATTTTACAGGGTGTTAAGCCGAAACCGGAGTCGGGAATTCAGAGTCGGAATAAGAACTTAAATTACAACATTTTTGGAAAGCCCCACCGCAACTGATATTATTTGTCCCAAAAAGCTGAACATCATTAGAGGCGATCCGGATACTTGGGTGTATGTGTCTGTGTTCAATTTGAAATCTCCAGCCCTTAGATCCGTTTGTTTATATAGACAGAAGGACAGACTGACAAGGCTAGATCGACTCGGCACTTAATGCTAATCAAAACACCTCATTAAACACTTTTTACCTAGTCTTGGTATTTTATTTTTATAAAAATTCAAGTTTTAAAAATGTTTCAAATGTAAGCCCAAATAATTGATGGTGAAATTGTTATATACATTTTAGCAAAAAATTTAAGTAAAGTGATTTTTTTAATGATTAATGCGACAATCGCAGACTATCTCAATATGAATTTTGTAAAGGATAAACTGAATATCAAAATCCAGCACATTTACTCTTAACATATGAGAGATATTTGTTCAAACCCACTACTTATTATTGGCTATTGCGTATTCAGTTTTAAGGCCAAAATTTCCAATTTATCTGGTATATTCATATAATTAATGCTTATTTAGGTTTTTAGAGATTCAGCATTAAAACATTTTTCGTTAAATTTTTTTTGCTTGCCTATTGGATTAATTATTATTCGTTAGGGGGCCAGAAAAACGCTGCTGTGGCAACCGGCAGTATGCGCTAAAAACTTTTCTTGAAGTGGCTAATTTGATTTTGGGGCATTAATGGCAAAAAGTCGATTTTAATTAACTGAGATCGCCGCCTAATCGAAAGCACAGCACAGCTAATAAAATTAACAACAACAACGCATATACATATGTCCAAGTGTGTGTGTGTGTGTGTATGTGTGTGTATGTGTGTGTATGCGTGTGGGTGTGTATGCTACGATGTGTTTGTGCATTGCCTATTGGCCTGTCATCACCCATAATTAATGCGAGCGACATGTTCTAAGTGGCAGTCACGATTTAGCTAATTCTTTTATCGATATATGTCGATAGGACGTGCCAACAGGCAGTGGACAGAATGTTCGAGCCGCCTGCCAACAGCTGTGCGTGGCCAGCACATACGGGCGTGGCACGCCCCCACAACAAATGCAATTACGCACACACACAGGCTCAGATATAGACACAGTTCACTTGAGTTCAGTTCAGTTTGGTTCAATTTGCCTCAGTTTGGGTTCAGTTTGGATCGCATCATGTGTCCTGCGGCAGTTCATTCCATGTTGTGTCTTGCTGAACGGGAGGGGTGGGGGAGGGGCCTTTACATGATGTTGCGTTTCTTTTTTATGGTTCTTTAGCTTTTGTTGTTGCTGTTGGGGCTAGCAAAATAATTATTGTTGCCTAATTTGCAGTAAAAAAGAAATACTTTTGTAACGGTTTTATTAGTTCGCAGGCAAATCCAATTAGTCAGCATTAGCAGCAGCAGCAGCATCAAAGACGCCACTCAAATTGGAATTTCTTTTAAGTTTCCACAAATTTTGAATACTCTGCCACAGAACTTTTCCGCTGTGCGATGAAACATGTCACAAGTAATGCATTCAGGCGTTTCGCAAATTTGCTCTATGTTTCTTTAAATATTGTTATTTTTCTAATTTCTTTTTTATTTATTTTACTTCTCAAAATATTTTAAGCAAACTTAACTGCTATCGACTTAATTTAAGATATATATATAATAACATATCGTTATATGATATCCTTATGTAGCTGTCATAGGAACTATTAATATGTATTCATTATTTTAAAAACATTTTGATTAACATTAACATCGTATCTCTATAGCATTTATTGTTTGATGAGCTCATTTTAAAATTGAAATATGTTTTTTGCTGCCTCTAAGTGAACTGTTCTCTTATTTTTAAATAAAATATTTTCTCTATTCCTCACTTTTATTTATATCACATAGCACCGTTAGCTACAATCGGTAGATATATAATTTAAATAACACAATTCAGATGTGATCAGTTGGGCTCCTCTTTGTCAGGGTACAAAATCTTCGAAGTGCCTAGCATAGCAATGCTTGCTTGCTCTTCTTTTCTTAGCTTTTTGCGCTGGACAGCAAAATTTAGTGGTTTGAAAATGCACCGAGTGATGAGCTGGTGGTGGTGGTGGTGGCGTTTGGGAGTTTGGTTGTGGCACATGCAGCTAATGGCCATGGCACAAAATGTGGGCGTTGCTGCCGTATGACAAAAGTTTGCGCAAAAAAGTGAGCTATAAAAATTAATGAATGTAAAATGTGCAACTAATTAGCTAGACAGAGCAGATAGAGCAGCGCATAAGGAATCTGATTAAAGCCATAGAGCAGCAGTAGAGCCGACTATTACCTACAGCCAACAAATCCTGCCTACAGCAGCGAGCAAACCCTCCGCCGCCTTCCCCACTCCCCACTCCAACTGCAGTGAGCACTTAACCTCAAAAGTGCACCGCAACATGACTAAGCCGGCGATTAAACAACAATTGGCTGACAGTTATTTACACAAGTAGCTGTTATCAGGCATTGCTGCCGCTCCATATTGATGCACATTGTATTCGGCTTCGGCTTCGGCTTATTGCAGACAATTGCGAAAACGCAGCGGCATTGTGATTGGGACTGTGATTGGGATTGGGATTGAGCCCGGGGCTTGGGGCTTGCGGCTTGCGGCTTGGTGCTTGTGTCTGACTGCCTGGCTGACTGGCTGTCGCTGCAGCTCGATTAAAACACAACAATTTGCTGATTTCTTATTCAGCAGCCCGGTCGGCATCGCTATCGTCGGCGTCGACGTCGCCGTCATCCACAACGTAAACACAGACGAAAAACTGCTAAATCATTGCAACACAAAACCAACAAAAGATACTGCGTACTCTTCAAAACTCACTTGGTGTGCGGCGGCGAGGCGCTTTCTCGTTTCCATGATCTACGCTGCGCAAATATTGAAAATAAAATCCGTCTATGCGAAATATTGATATGCGCAGTCATATACATATAAACACACACACACACAGACACACACAGACAAACACAGACACAGAAACACACACATATACGAAAGAGTGCTTTTAACAACGGGCACCGTTGTCTGTACAATGATTTATTGACGGGCTCGGAACAGAGACTTCAATGTACTCGTATTTTCACCGCATTTAGTTGCAATGCATCCACAGACACAGAGACGTGTCAGAGAACCTCCCTGTCCCGCTGCACGGCCACCATTTCCCTTGCCCCACTGGCAGACACAGTCTTTAAGCCACTGCATCGTGTCCCTAAGCAACAAATATACAAAAAAACTAACAATGCATAAAGTAAGCACTGCCATAAACGGTGAGTGCTCGACTATTAGATACTCTATACCATATCTCATCCGTTCTGGAAATCAGCAGTGATTTAAATGCTAAGCTATATATAATTATATATAATTATATTGAGCTACTGCGAGGAGATTTGGTTACAAGCACATACAAAGAATTGACTTGGAAATTTAAGTTAGCTTTGCACTCATACACATATATAAAGACATACATACAGACACACATACAGACACACATACAGAACCCATTACAAATTAGACAAAATTATCACATAATATCATAGTCATAATTATATCAAGCAAACACTGCAAATGCAATCGCAAAAACGTTAATGAAATTGCAAGCAAAGCAACTTAGCCATATTACTCCCAGCCACAGACAAACATTTTTCATGAAGGAGAAAGCTCGACTAGTAGATACCTTGATCTTAAGTCTTTACCTATCATATCTTTTAGATATTCAAAGCATA
Source organism: Drosophila planitibia (assembly GCA_035043785.1). Classification (NCBI taxonomy): domain Eukaryota; kingdom Metazoa; phylum Arthropoda; class Insecta; order Diptera; family Drosophilidae; genus Drosophila; species Drosophila planitibia. Next base: position 1,509,110 of record JAWNMS010000041.1, read on the forward strand.
CGATTTTCTACAGTGTTTCTTAACCGTCTAGGTATTTACAATCGTGTGTTCATATTGACGGACAGACGGACATATTTTGATCAAGAATATAAATATTTTATGTGGACTTTTGAACCACTTCATTCAATCCCTTTTACCCATTTGCAGGGTATAAAAGCAGCTATACACAAGGACCTAAATAGTAGTCAGTATGAAGGAATACACTGGGAAGACAGCTTTATTGTGAAAGACATTTGTTGCGTTTCTTTAATGCATTGGAGTCAATTCCAAAACCATCGATTCAAATCGGCATAGATTATGTGACATAATAATATTCTTATAACAAATTAATTCTCCAAATGCCGCCTATATATTAAATACAATCTTAAGACAGTTCGAAGCAAGATTATTTAGACTTTTTGTAAGTGTACACTTAACGCATTGGAAAAACATTCAATTCATTAGCAGAGTGCATTGGCGCGTCCAAACTGAAGAATATTTCGGTTTGCTCTCACTGTAGCCGTACAGTGCTTGTCTTCTGTATGTGCATGAGTCACACAGTTAACGGGCTTTTTTTCTGCTGTAGCGCAACAAATACATAAATAAATTAATGTTTAATAAGTTGGAGTTAGCTAACACACAATATACTTGATAGTCTATTGTTTACACTATGGGCAAATGGGAACAAAAGAAGGTCGTGGGGTGGGGGTGGTTAGGTAGTCTATAGTCCTTACATGCATACATATACATTTAATATATGTGAAATTTTGGTGGAGAAAGGCCTCAAATATGGTGCAGAAAGAGCAAAAGTAATAAATACGTGCTTAAAAATCATTGATTGAATTCGTGACAAAAATACTTCTTTCCCCTAAGCATTGCACACAGAAGGGGGTGCAGTAATCGAAACCTGAATGGGGGGAAGGTGGGGCAACAGATTTAGGGGGTTGCAAGATAAAGATGCCAGTTGAAAAATGCGACTGAGAAAAGACAATATTTGCTTGTCGCCAGCGCAGACACAGGCGGTAGCTCAAAATGAAAATGGCCAACTGGCACTTGCAAACAAAAAACTGAAATAAGATGGCCAGAAGAGGATGAAGAAGATGGAGAAGAAGAAGACAAACCCAACTGCAGTCATATTAAACGACAAACGCGACAAAAATGCTGAAAGCAGTACAAAAAGCAAATGGGTACAACGATTAAAGCGGTTTTCCTTTTTTATTTTCTGTTCTTTATTCTTATTGTTTTTTTTTTGTTAGTACTATTTTTTCTTCTCTTCCCATTAATATTTTGGATAATAGGGTATAATGAATTTTGTGCAAGTGTATGTAATTGGCAGAAGGATGCCTCTCCAACCCTATTTTTTGCGATCAGAAGTAGACGATGTGTGTGATTCATTAAAAAAAATGAATCAAGTTCTTAATGATTGCTCTTCTATGATTTTTAGAAATTTAAGTAATGCGTACGGACTCTAATTTTTTTGCTTGTATATAATTGCGTTCTGATATCTAAAGAAAAATAAAAACAATATTATATTTTATTATCCTTGACTCATAACCATACAAGCTTCACACATGACCTAGTTTTGCCTATTTAACGATAATGCTCAATTACATTTTTCATAAATATTTATATAAATAAACAATATTGTAACAATTGGTGCTCACAAAAAGACAAATTACTCTTTTAAGATTTTCTAATATACCTCGCCTCTCTCTCTTACTTTATTACGAGTAAAATAATAAGGGTATTATAGTTTTGTGAAAACGTATGTAACAAACAAAAGGAAGTATTTCATTTGATCGATAACTGCCTCCGATTCGCGGCCGATAGCAATAAAACTCACAATTCTTAGCTTAACTTACCTTACAATTAATAATAATTATACATTAACTTATTATTAATAAACTGCACAAAGATAATCAAGATGGGGTAAGAATAACTAAATAGAAGCACGTGTTGCCTTATTATTTACGTACGGTGAAAAGAGTTTTAAAAGAAAATGTTGTTAATAAAACTTGAATATATTTAACAAATGGGTTCAGAGTATATCGTAGTCGGGTCGCTCAGTCTACTGCATCATTTTGACTTGATTTTATTGTTTTTACTTTTATTTTAATTTTTCGTTGGCCGCGTGATGAATGAAATTATTTGCAGTGACCGCAGACAGCGCCTGGTTTGAGTCGAACAATGGCAAAGGCGGCTCAGGTGCACCTACAAGACGACCAGGCGACCAGGCAACCAGGCAACCAGTCAACAAGGGCAACAAGGGCAACAAGGGCAACGGCAACGGTAACGCTAAAAGCAAAGGCAAAGAGCCAAAATAACAGCGTCTGCTATTTTTGCAGGTCACTGCGCGCATACAAAAGACAAAAGCAAAACGCCAACAGTTGGCACAAATCACAGCTAGCAGGAACAGGGGAAACAGCTGAGGGGCTGCGAGGGGCGAATAGATAGAACTGAATCTATTGTTGGCATTGCACTGCAAGTGACAAGCATTTTGCGTATGGCAGAAAACGCGAACATTTTTTGCTAAAAAAAGTAACACAAAAAAAACTGTGAAGAATCAACTTATTTTTAACTACGATACGAATGAGAGCAGACTTGAGCTTGAGATTAAACATATATACTATCATGTCCACACAAGCAGCATATTCAAGAGGATACAACAAATGAGCATATTTATTTCGTGGACAGTCTGAGTCAAATATGTGAAAGGGCTAGGAAAATAATCAAATCAAAGTGTATTTTTCAATTTAAATAATAAGTGCTTTGCTCTAGCCACTAGTTAAATCTAGTTGAGATTAATTTAAGCGCAGTGCTGGAAATTAGAAAATCTATCAGGACGTCAACAACGCGTAGAAATAATACTCTTAGTAGATTTTCTGACAATTTTAATAAATATGTGAAAGCTTTCAAAAAGATGTCAATAGAAGGAAACTCCAGCACGAGAGTCAGCATACTTATTGATTAATCGAGAATGAATTCAAGAGATTCACGAGTGGAATTGGTTTTAATCTGCCATGTTTTGCTAAAAAAAATATTTAAAAAATGCAAAAACGTCTCAAAAATGTTAATTTTGATGAAAGCGTTTTGTAAAATTAATAAATGCATCTTTCAAAGGGTTGTTCATATATTCAGAAATTTCAAAGATTCTTAAAAAGAAATAATAATTTGAAGAGTTGTTCAACGATGAAATTTTTTAAGCAAATAAGAAAAAAATGAAAGTTTTTGGAAAAAATACCAAATTTGTGGTAGATTTTCAGTTAAATAGTTTGGTATCGAAAGTAAAGCCGATTTTTAATAAACCATATAAGAATTGATTTTCTTTTTCTTTCCCTGACCTATATATGTATTTTGCTTAAACAATAACTTTGCTAAGTCTATATACATTCATGGCAAATTTCTAAAATTAGGGGCGATTTATTTTGCCATAGACTATCTGTATGAGCTCCAGCCCCTCCCTAAACTAGATCCTGGCTACGCCCTTGGCTATATGCATATATGTGCATACATTGCGAATTGTGTGTGTGAGTGTGTGTGTTAGTGTGTGTGTGATGTGTGTGTGTGAGTGTGTGATGTGTGTGTGAGTGTGTGTGTGAGTGTGAGTGTGTGTGTGTGTCTGTCCATCCAAAACTTCAGTTCCGACAACTAGAAACTCGCAGCTGACCTCAAATTAAACGCTCGCAATTGCAACTTGAGGCCATATGCGGCCGCCTCATCTGCTGTTGCCGATGCTGTTGGCTTTTGTCATTTGTATGCACACACCCACGCACACACACACACACACACACACACACACACACACACACACACACACACACACACACACACACACACACGCACACACACACACACACACACACACACGCACGCACACACACACACACACACACACACACACCACACACACACACACACACACACACACACACACAAACACATATTAATAATTATAAACACATGTTGCGCACACGCAAGACACACACACGAACACAGATAGCAAGTTGCCTTTTCAGAGGCATTGTAATTGAGCATACACACACACACACACACACACACAGACACGCACACGCACATTATGTCCTGGGAAATGTGTGTGAAGTTAGCCATCATGTATTTTGTTACATGATTCGAATTTCTGAAAAGTTTTTACTGCAAGCCAGACTGACCATCCATTTAGTTTTCTGCTTTCAGCTTTCAGCCTTCAGGCCTTCGGGCCTTCAGGCCTTTAGCCAGCATGGTCCACAGTTTGCTAGCGTATTAAATTCGACACCTTCATATACGAGTATGCCAACATACATACATAGACGGATGCAAGTGTGTCTGTGTGTGTGTATTTACATAAATAATATGCACTGTGTGCAGCAATTTGCAGCCCTTTAAATATCAGATATTTTCTGTATTTCCATAGAAATTCCGCTGCCTAACCTCAAATGCTAACCAGTGTATCTATGTTTGCAATTTATTGAATGTACACTAAAAAAAATCGCCCCAAATGAAAATCACCTTGAGAAACTAGAAAATTGTTATAGTGTTTAGGAATAATTTCTAAAAATTCATAAAATTAGAAAGGCTTATTTTTATTTTTCAGAAATATAATACGGATAATACTCAATGCTTAAGTAGTTTTTAGTATGTAAGAAAAATTAAAAAATAAACTACCTGTTATTGCACATTTTGCAAACAGACATAATTTTTTTGTGAGTGTACGATTTTCTGACAAGACAAACTTGGCAACTGTCAACTTGGCATCATCAGTGTTGTTAATTTAGCGATTTGGGTATGTTTTCATGAAACTGTTCAGATGCTCAGCTACGAGTTACTTTGCATATTTTCCAATAAATATAAACTATTTTTTATCTCATAAATAATAAATTATTCAATAAACATCTGCGACTATTGACAGTCGACATATTTTTGTTGCTCACAATCCCTTGTGCTCCATGATTTATTTATTTATTTTTTGTTTGTTTTTTTTTTTGTTCTTTTCAAAAGAACTAATTAGTTTCAAATAATTTAAGCTCGATTTACCGATGTGATTAATGTGCAACCTAAACAGGGGCTTGGGAAACAGTCATCATTTCAATAAGTGAACGGCGCTGTTGCAGTTAAATGGATTTCTTGACAGAGCAACCATGCAGTTTATAATATTATTAATGTGCATCACATTTATTTATTTAAACAACTAGCAAGTCTGTCTGTGTGCAGAGCTTTCACTGTATTGCCAACTGGCCGAAATGAAATTAATTAGTGCATTTGACAATTGCAGCAAAACGCTGAGCGCACATTTTTCATATTTCAATTCAGATGAATTGTCGTTATTATTTTTCTCTTTTTCTATTTTTTTTTTTGTAATTTTTGTTTTTATACTCTAATCATGATGGAATCGATAAGCTTTGGCAAAGTTGTAACACAATTATATGGTATACCTTTATATAAATAAATATGTATATATAATATCTATAACATTGAGAAACGAACGAGACTAATTGTAAATTATAATCGTATATATATAACTCATATAAAAGTGATTACTCATTAGTGACTAGTTAAATATTAATATTAATAAGCATTTAATTTTATACATTGGTGCATTATTTATACTAAAACTAAAGCTTTGCAGTTTGTATGCAGTTTAATGATTTTGTAAGAATGCACAATTCTTCGATTTGATGAGGACAATAACTTTTCCGCTTTATCACACACACACACACAGATTGCAACCATTTGGGGCTTAGCGTCTGCAATGCAAAAGTCCAACAAATCCATACATAGTATTTATGAAAAGAGACGAACTTCAACTACATCAAACACCCCACACCCCCTCTCCAGCTCCGTCAGCAATTGCAATTGCCCCAATGTGCCATTTATCTATCAGAGCGGCAGCTTATTGCGCTGCGTCGCATGCTGGACTTATAAAAGAATGGGCATGAAATACGACAGATAGCAAATCGCGCGAGTTATTACATCGAACGGGCTCAAAATATATCATTTATTGTCATGGCAACGGTAGGCGGTAACAGCGCGAGAGAGAGCGAGGGGAGGGTACAGGGGAGGGATGGCTAAAACCATTGATAATGAGTAAAATCGACAATGCTTGACACACACACACACACGTCTAAACATATGCCTACGATTATGTTCATGTTCGTTTGTGGACTGCAAGCAAACGCATTTCAAATGTACATATTTCTATGTGTGTGTATGTGTGCAGATGTGAATATGTGTCAATAAGCATATCGAGTGTTCCAGCTGCTTAATATCGAAATTATTTTTTATTCCATATATCGCGATTTGGATGAAAAAAGATATGCTTGATGGGTGAATCCAGGACTAAATTATAAAATGTAATCAGCAGGCACGACTATATGGGTAGTAAATAGAATTAAATTGATTATCGTGAGCCAAAAGTGAGACAGTGTCGGTCAATCCGTTAATGACCTCAATAATAATAGGAATGTTGAGGTCACTCTCGATTATGGAAGGGTTCCAAACAAGGGGTTTACTTGTTCGATTGTACTGGATTGTCTTCTACGGTCTTGACGTGTTGTTTCAAAGTTTGTGATTTTTTAGTTTGGTTTCATTGTTTTCAATGATTTGTAATGTAATTATCAGTGCTGCAAATCATTTTCAGCGACTCGAACCTGTAACTAACCTTTGCGTTCGATTAATGTTAATAAAACATATGTTATGTTTCGATCCTTGGCTCATTACATTTATTAAATTTAAAAACAAAACACACACATTAATATTACAATTTGATTAAATGAATTATATCTAATTCAACAGAGTAAGTCGTTGAGAGTTGAGCAGTGAGTCAGTTGTAATTATAATCATTTAATCAAATACGATAATGTATCAATTGATTTCGATTGATTTCACATATTTAATACAAGCTGGGTGTAGGGTATCTATTGGTCGAGCATTCTTACTTGTTAATAGTTGAGCTCTTGCTTGTTATGCTTGAAACTGCCTTTGAATGGTTGCCTGTGCTATGATCTATATTTGGTTTATCACTATTCTGGTGTCGATTGCCTGAACAGAAGAGTATGCAATATATTTTTTTCTTTGTATTTTTTTCTTTTTTTTTTCATTTGTGACTTACTTATAAGTGTTCAAGTGTCTATGGAAGAGATAATTAATTACTGTTAGCTGCTGCTGACGCCACACCTACCAATTAATTTAGCATTTTGAAGCGGTGCCACAGCCGTGAGTGGTGCAGTTGCCAGTCGTCGACCCTGTCCCGAAACCAGCGATCCTGCGAAAGAAGACAGAAGCTGCCAAAAGGGGCGTTGCGTCGCCCAGTTAAATGAAAGGCTTTGCCTTAGCGGGCAAGCACTGTGCCCAGTGGCTGGCAATTGAATCTGGCTGGCTGCGTTGGCCGCATCGGTCGCATGGCCGAAAGGTTATCATTACTTCCACATAATTTAATTTCGGCAGGCAGCGACCATTTGCATTTCAATACCAATAGAAATGGGGAGGTATTCTTGTGGGGGTGTGTTGCACGGTTCTGCTTCCTCTCTTTCTTCTTCTTGCCACGTCCGTTGTCGGTTCGTTCGTTCCACATTTTTCTTACCATTTTTCAAAGTTTTGCCGGCTGCTCATTGCACAAACTGAATTGAATCACCACATTACGCCGCTACCCTGGATACCCTTTTGTTATATACATAGTACCAACACCGCACACACACATACACACCTCCCACCTCCCACCCGCCACACTCCACACTCTTGCTCGTATTTTTTTTTTTCCAACATTTCGTGGGCATTTCGTTTTGAATTTGGCGGCACAGTTGCTGAGAGAGAGATGCTGCTGCCAGATTTTCCATCATCATTCATAACAAAAGCAGTTGGCAATTGCAGCAGACTCGGCTAAAACTCAGCCAGCCTCCCCCTCAAACCTCACCCCCGCACTTCCCACCACCACCCTTATACCCTTTTGAAGCTATGCAGCCCAAGCAGTGAACAAGCCCCATTTTTTGCGACATTTCCGTTTGCATTTGGCAACCGGAAACGTTAGGCTACCCCATTGGACAATCAAGCTTTGGACGTGGACAAGCAACGAGTGCCTCCATAGCAGTTAGTTGTTGTTGTTGTTGTTGTTATCAACAACAAAAGGAATGGAACGAAATTGTTTGGTGTTGATAGCTGCTCATGAATAACAAATGCACACGGCAGGTGGGTCGATCTATCTTCAACCTAGTGTGTTTGTTTGTGTGTTTGTTTGTGTGTTTGTTTGTTTGTTTGTTTGTGTATCTTGTTTGTTTGCAGGTTGTGAATTTGCTGCAGCCGTGATTGGGGTTGGGGGCACGTGTGAGTGACCATTTAAAAGTTGTTTATATATATTGTCTATTGATTTGTGTCAAACTAAAGGACAAATGCTCGCTATTCAACCCTTCATTGAGCATTCCGACCATTTTCAATTGACAAAATGTCGCAAGCAATTAAATCATTTTGATAGCCGAATTCTGTACAAATTTCGCTCAGATGCACACACTCTCTAGCCCTCTCTCTCTCTCTATCTCTCTCTCTCTCTCTCTCTCTCTCTCTGTATGTAAGCTTTCTAGCATCGTATATTCAATATAGATATATTTGTTCTGTGTCTGATTGATTCGAAGCTGGTCGCCATAATCAAAATCGAGACGTCAGGCTCAGTTCTCAGTTTGAATAGGCCTTATCGATGGACCCCATCCACAAGAAAGCAGAGCTACAGCAAAATTCAGAGAAAGAGTGCAGAAAAGAAATGGAGCGCGAGATAGATGGAGAACAGAGTGCTGTCAATGTCTCATTGAAATGTCAAATGCACTTCACAATTGCCGTCCGCTTTCAGTTTTCGTATACACACACACACACACACAAACACACACACACACACACGCATTGGTTTTTTTTTACAGTTAAAAGCAATTTACAACTCAACCGGAAAATGTTTCATTGATTGAAAGATCGAATATACATGATTAAGTTGATTCTCAAAATGGTTAGATTCTTATGAATTACTATATCACATAATAGTGTTAAGGTTATCTGTCTTAACTGCTGACTTGCTGACTGTGTAATAATTGACTGACTGCTCAACTCTCAATAACTGAACTACTGATCGACTTCTTCTGCACAGCCTGGCAACTCAAAGCAATCCCTGCCAACGCTGTCTAGCTGCCTGCTATGAGTTCCCTCGTCGCGTTGCCATCCTATCTACAGTTTTGCATTCATAGGTCACATGCATGTATGTATTTAGAAAATTAATCGATTAAACATCGATTTTTATCGATGTTGGGAATACGGCGATAGTTAGATATTAAATGAAATACGTTATAAATGGATAAGCGTGTGTTATTCGAGAACTTGTCTTCCAAGTTTGAAATCTATAGCTCTAATTGACTCGATCTACAAGGCTGTTGAGCCTAATAAAGCATATCGATATACTATATATGGGCCATGAGTTACTTCCTTCTGCCTGTTACATACTTTTCAATTTGAATCTACCCAATTATCCATTTCCAATGGACCGTTTTTTCTATGGGATCTGAATACATGATATAGTAGTTGTATTCCGTCGATTATATACTAACTGCAGGATAAAAACGGATATATTCCTTGTTTTATGGACATAAGGCAATAGTTTTTATACACAGAAAGTGAATTACTAAAAAAAGGTAGTGCTTTTATAAACATCATCTTTTTAGGTGGTAGATTAAGAAAAATATTTCTAATTTGTATATAACACAAATATCTTATGATTCCATATATTAAGATATTTAAGCTTGCTTTTTAAAAATATATTATTTAATTTTAAAAACCGATTTGGACTTGGAATTTTGAACTCGGTAAATAATCCGGTGCGTATTCCCATTAAGCTATACGAAGAAAAGCTAAACAGCCAAAAAATAAAGCCGGCTAGCACTGAAATGGTCAATAGATGGCAATTCCATGGCTTACCCAATTAAAGAGTGCACGTGCTTCATTCCGGGTTGGACGAGATGACGGACCAAATGCAAATAGGAGACGCGATTGTTTTTAAATTTGGATACAAAACAAAGCAAGCTGCAAATTTTGTATTATTTACTAAGGCGGCTCGAGCAGATAACGAGGTGACGATAACGAGGAACGGGAACGATAGCAGGAGCTGACGGTGGAGCTGGAGCTGGAGCTGGAGCTGGAGCCGGAGCTGGAGTAATAAAGCGCGGTAATCCACTCATCGCGTTACCGACTGTTTAAGGGACGGCGACAGAGACAAGAAGGTTAAACACTGGCGCAAGAAAGAAGTATCCGACAGGACCCATTGCCAGTGACAGTGCCCGGACAGGATAGAAGATTGGGATAGGAGTAAAGAGAGAGAGAGAGGGAGAGCGATGCAGCAATGAGGACTGGCCGCCAACAATTCACAAAATTGTTTTCGTGACTTAAATTTTTGGGTTGTAGAAGGACGTGTTTGGAAAGCATATGATGTGATTTGCCATCAAATTGAGTTGTCGTCGTTGTCGTTCTTATGCTGCTCCTGCTGCTGCTACAGCTTTGGGCATGGGCAGTCCTGGACGGGCAACCTCCACAGCCCCCACAGTCCCCACAGCATGCCTCCCTGCTTGCTCGTCCGACTTGTCTGTCTGTCTGTCTGTCTGTCAGAGCAGCTAGCAGAAATGCAATTAAATTTAGAAAAATATCAACAGCAGGCAGCTAGTTGGCAGAATAATAGTTTATAGCCATAATAATAGCAAAGTAGCTTGCAACGAGCCAAAATCTACCATCCATGGGCTTGAGTTGTGGGTACAACTCCGATAAGGGCCCTCTTGTTATATGTTGTTGTACGTTAAGTGTTGTATGTTGTATGTATAATAAGCAAGCAAAGTGCTTGCTGCTGCCTTTAACTAAATAGAAGCTCAGGCTAGCACGTTTATATATACAGCTTTATGTGTGAGTCGGTCTTAACCCACTACTCTTGTTTCCATTATTATTGTTCTTGAATAGCTTGTAGCGCTCATGTCTACACTCAGCAAAAAAATCGTCATGAATATTGTTAAAATCACTCTAAAATGAAAACCGCCCTGAAAACAAGAAAGTTATTCTTATATTTAGAAATAATTTCCAAATATAATTAAAACGAAATTTTACAAATTACATAGACTTTTTAGCCAACTTTTAGAAATACATTTCTCAATCATAGAAAAAATATGGAAAGTATAAATGTAAACCACAATTCTTAGAAAAAAATTACTTTTGGAAATTAAGATGATAGTAATGATGTGTATTCTTTCGAATGCTATGTTAGAGTTTAACTGTTGGCGTTAGTTATTTGAAACTAAATGCTATGAATTTTTAAACTATATCTAATATATTTGTACACATGAAATCTTAAAATACTAATGTTCAATAATAATATAGGAAGAGAAAACCTTATATTAGTATTCTGCCAAATTCTAGAAAGATGTACCCTGTAATAAGTAAAATTAATCCCGTGGTTATTAGAAAGACACCTTCCCTTTTAGAATAGTAATGTGATGCCAAAAGTATGGCGATTTATTTTCTGAGTGTATGGTTTACTTAGCATAGGCCGACTCCGACTGCAACTGTAACGTGAAACTGAAGCTGTGAAAAGTCTTGAGCAAATTGCGTGTGTGTGTGTTCAAAGATACATTTTGTGCGAAAACTAAATTACTCTATGCAAATATTTGCTTTACATCTATATGTACGTATGTATTTCTGTATATTTCTTAATAAACACATCTGTCTTCTGTTTATCTTTTGGGCAACCATTGAAATCAACACAAAACAAAAACTCACAAAACAATTGCCAAGGCACCACACGTTCTTTACTTTGGGCCAACAAATGCATATGGCTTAAAGTGAGTTGAACATATGAATGTTATTAAAACAAAAAAATTACTTTTATATATGCTGCAGGATCGACCATTTAAAATCTCCCTAAACGAATTCATCTTGTTCCAGAAATATGTTTATCACTCATCGACAAAAAAAAAGGATTCTGAAAAAATCTGAGAGAGTCGCAGGCAGAGATAGATAGAGATAGAGAGAGAGAGAGAGTGGGAGCTAAATCCGTAAGCCTTTGGGAATTAATCGATAAAGTCAAAATATTAGTTGCACGCATACAGCAAGTGTACATAATTATTACATAATTATTATAAAGTATACCATTATTTTGCACAACAAACGTAATGCCAAACTAATTTCAACACCTTAATCACAAAATTGACAGTGAAATCTATTTCTAAAGTTGAGGTTTCCTTAAGCTGAATCGTATTTTTAATCGACTTTTTGACATTTAAATTATTAAAGTTAAATAATTCACAATTCCACATTTGCAAGCAGTTAACACAGCTGATATACCTCATTATCTATGAATGCATGTATATTATACTATATTATAAATATATTATATTATATTAGTGACCCTTCAAGACCTGCTTATATTTTAATATGCAGAACGTATTCAAGAGAAATTTGCTACTATAACTAGAAGCTTTGTTTTAATCGATTTCATACATTTTCAACAGCTGGAATCAGGGTTCATCTCCTAGTCGAGCTATCTCGACTCGAGCATTCTTACTAGTTATAATGAAGTTAAGCAAAAGAATGTAACAGGCAGAAAGAAATATTTCTGAATCCATCATAAAGTATATATATGTTCTTGATTAGCATCAGTAACCGAATTGATCTAGTCATGTCCATCAATCTGTCGTCCGTTTGTATGACCAAACGGAAATCAGAGACTATAAGATCTAGAGACTTTAAATTTGAAAAATTAGTCCTTGTAAATCAAGTCTATCAATATTATTTTATGAATAACTTCTTTCGTTTCGTGAATATCAGTATACATAGATTTTCAATAGCATTAAGAGTAACAATTTTAAATTAATGGTCTCCCAGTTGGTATTTCACTATGTTCTCTAACTATGATAGTAAATTAAGTCACAGACCTCTGGCATATTCTTATCAGCATCAAATTGCATTATCCAAGACGTCTACTAAATGTTGCCATATTTCTGCAAGGGTATTTGCCATGCGACACAGACGAATCCTTGTTTTCTAATCCTTTTAGTTTGAACTAATTGCTAAAACGATTAAGCAGCGTGTGACGATGACTACTTATAATCATCATAAGTAGCATGGGTCACAAATTTAAACAAAAGCCACAAACTGATATTGTAGCAGCCCCAACACGTCTCCCCCCGAGTTCGACTCCGTCTCCGATCCGATGAAAAGTGGATGACAGATTTTAGAGAATAGAATAGAATGCTTTAAAACAATTAATTATACATTTTTGGAGCCAGCAAAGCAAGCACCAAAACGCAGACATTTAAATAACTCAACAAGCACACACCACACGAAGAACACACACACACACACACACACACACACACACAACATGTATACACAATCCTATGAAAAGCTAGCAAAAACAAACACTAAAAATGGATTTCCATTTAAGGCGGCATGTTGAGCACATTGTTTTTATTAAGTGTCGCATGATATACTTATGTGTATTTGTGAGTGTGCGGGCTGGAACGGGGGGACGCAAGGACGCTGGTGCCTTACTGTGTCCATGGATGTGTGTGTGTGTGCCACCTCCATACACATAAACACTTCAAATGGCAGCATGGCGTGCAACTAATCCACTGCCCAAAAAATATGTTACAAGTGGGCATCAGCAGCAATGGGATCAGGGGTCAGGGGTCAAGGGTTCAGCAGTCTAAACGACCATCAACTGGCACCGTGGTTCACATTAGAGTGCTTAATATATATACATATAAGTATATATAATGTTTAAGAGTAATCAATAATAATATTTGCTTTTGATTTTGCGGGGCTTCCCCAGTTCTTGCAAATCCTAAATTTTACATTTTAATAAGCCCAGTTTTATTTTTATATTTTTATTTTTCATTTACAATTTCCACTTATTTTTTTAATAAACTAAACAGTGATATCAATACGATAATTGATAATAACAATTTGCTTAGCTTTTTTTCATTCTAAATAATTTGTTAATTTTTTAATGGCTTACATTTTTTATTATTATTTTACATATATATTTTTTCATTTTATTTTCATTACTCACTTTTAGTTTTATATTATTTAATTTGTGACTTTGTACTTTAATTTTTGTTAATTTTGAAGAGCTTATTGAATTGAATACATTTTATACTCTTTCTAATTTTATATTAAATAAAAAAAAAGTTGGTAATTTGCTTATTATAATAATATATGTTAATAGAAGTCTGGCTCGGACATGGCACGGAGCCTCAAAGTTCACTTTAACCTGTGCGACTCGAGTATTCATAGTAAACAGATAAATCGCTTTAAGGAATTAAAGGATAAGATTTCCATATTTATATTGCCCACTGTTCATTGGCGCAGTGGGGCAAACAATCATATCATCATAAAAACAGCCATCGTATGGATGGCATGTGACGAAGGCAAAAAGGAGACTGCACACTGAGAACAAAACTGATTGCATCTCTTTAAATTGTATAGGCAACAATTAATATTGATAAAACAACTTACATCCAAAGTTAATGAAAATTGTGGCTGGTGTAAATTTTCAATTTATGAACACTATTCTTGAGCCCCTTAACTTGGCAAACAGTCATATAAACTGTCCAAATTTCGCTCAGTGCACGAAATAATGCTAGGCGAAGGCAAAAACCAGACGAGTGAGTGAGAAAGTATAATACAGAGCGAGAGCGGTGGAAAAGTGAGAGACGAGGTCATATAATGTGCGCTAAATACATAGTTAGAAAATAGTTGTAAACCCTTTCATCAAGAGCAACTGCTGCCCGGTCCCGAACAAGCACACTACTTCCCCCACACCTCTTCCCCCTTCCTCGTTTCCCTCACTCGCTTACCCAAGCAGAGAAAAACTTATGGGAACTCGACTCGTCGTGGCCTTACAGGATCAGCAACTGTGGAATGGGGATGGGTGGTGAGTGGTGGTGTTGTGTGGGTTGGCAGTTGCTGGCATTCTGGTTTTTGTTTTATTTTTTGATATTCGTATGACCATTTTTGGCATATTTTTAGTAGCATTTTGTCAGTGACTAAAACTGTCATTCCAGATCCCTTTCGTTTGCAACAAAACCAATGCCGGGTTAGGCAAGGCGGTAGGGTGGGATTAAGGGAGATGCGGTGGGGTGGGGTGGGGAGTGGGGGGGGTTCATCTGGCTGCTCAGGCTCTGCTCTAGCGCTGATAAATAAAAGGCAACTTGAGTCGTCCACATGGACAGACAGACTGCATTCACAACTCACACACAGACACACAGCTTCCTCTTCCTCTAAATTGTTGTGTGTGTGTGTGAATGGCTGTCGAAATGAATGTTGCAACTAAATGAATAAATGGAAATTAGTAGAAAAAGGCTTTTAATGCTCATCAAGAGAATATGCATAAGTGTATATTTATATATATATATATTTTTTTTTTTTGTATATGTGTATGCATATGTATATGTGCATAAGAGTACTCTATCAGATTCAGAGATTTATATTCATTTTATTGTGTAGATGTTTATGTTATCCTTTTTATGCGCTCACTAGTCAATCGAGAAATCAACGCTGAATTATGCTTATTATATGATTTAAGACATCGGACTTATAACCTTGAAGCTTTTATTGTTTTTGGGGCATTGCGATAGACTCTCTTTGTAAAGAGTCTTAATTAAACTAACAAGCTATATGAAACTGGCCCGATTTTCAATAACCAGGACTTTTTGATTATGGGTTGACCTCTATATGCGAACTGCATTTAAAGTTGAAAACGCAACTAGAACTCGAAATGTATGTTACCTATTTAAATTAAATTAAAAAGAAAATTAAAGAAATTAATTTTTTTGAAAAATACAGAAAATCAACGAAAAAATAAAAGCAATAAATAAACTATTTCTGTGAGGATCGAAGGTGATGCTATTTTCCTTTCTACTTTTTGTCAAGTTAATTGCAAAAGTTATGGTGCTATTATTTTTGTCGCAACTGTATATATGCAAGGCATATTTTTATTTTGTGTTACATTCAAAATGTACAACAGATACTTAAAGCCATCGCTTCTATTGTTTTCAACACTTTCGTTCGATCCATCTGGCAGCACACTCTTCCTCTCTCTCTCTCTCTCTCACACTATCTGTCTGTCTCTCACTCTCTTTCTCGCATTGGATTGAACGCATACATGCACAAATATTCTCGTATAATTCGGTGCAAGTGCGATATTGGGGGTGGCGGGGGGGATTGGAGTGGAGTGGAGTGACGCATTGAAGCGAACGCATATCTATCATTAATATCGCTGCAGTCAGCTGCTGTGTTGTGCTATGAAAGGGCTGCTGCAAAAAAATATCCTCCAACACACCAACACACACACACACACACATGCATACGTGTGAGCCATGAATGCCGATACAAGCACACACACTTACACACACATGCATATTGCTGGTATTGTGTTTACCCCTTCCCTTCGCTTACCTCTAGCGGCAACAGCAGCTCAACTGACTGCTGAACTACTGCTAACTGCAATTAATCATTTTTCTATCATTTTCAGATTTTTTATACATACAGACAGCCGGTGCCACGACGTGTCGTGTGTGTGTGTGTGTGTGTGTGTGTGTGTGTGTGTGTGTGTGTGTGTGGGGTGCATAAGTATATACATACATAAATATGCACGCGTGCATGTGTGCATGTGACTGGTAAGTTATGCTTTTTTCACAATTGGCATTTTTTTCTGTTGTTCTTTTTACTCTCGCATTCAAAAATGATTCTCTTGCCTGGGAATTTAACAAGCAATGCACATTTCAAATATGCAAAAGCAATCGACCACAGGTCTAAATGATTGCCAATAAAGTTAAACAAAAACGCTGCAAGCAGTAAAACAATGATTTCCCGTTATCGATTTATCGATTACATTACACTTCGCAAAAGTGATGATATAAAATTCGATTTCGTACAACACATTTGCATCAATTTTCCACTGTCGAACGTTAACTTCTTCATGCCAACTTCTCAACCAATTTAGTTTTTAGCTTTTATAATTATGAAATTTTATTTTTCTTTTGTCAAAAAAATATACTTTATTATTGACTTTAATTGTTTCCTTCATTTACTACTGTTAAGTGGAGTTCTTAAAACTAGTTAAAATAATAGATATGATCGAATTACCTTCCACTATACCTAATAACATCCGCTAATCTTACTATACATTTTTCCGAGAATGTCCATTTGATGGGCCAAGGTTTTCCGCTATTTGCATAACTCGCGACCCTCAAGGAGTCCAGACATTAAAGCAATCGAAAAACAAACGATTTTCCCAATCTGGTTGGTAATCAAAACACTTTCTTTCAAAAACAGAGTCGATAGAATGGATAATATTGGTTTTTAAAATTTCAAAGCTGTTTGCGTTAATCAATCATGATCAGTATTCTTTTACCACAAAATAGTATAAAAAGAAGAAAAAAATTAATGTCAATAATAAAGTACATCGTTATTTGCAAAAGAAATGAGAAAAGATGCATTTTTCCTATGTCGAAACACTTTCTTGACAAACTGTACATACTCGTATGTAGGTACATTTAGACATTAAATTACATCGTTGCTAAGCAAAACGATTTCTAATGGCTCCTCGACTTAGATTAGGTCAATTGCTATAGCCACACATATATGTTAACGTTTGTATGTGTGTGTGTGTGTGTATCTCGATGCGATGTGGCCATAGCCAAAAAAAAAGTCTTTCATTTTACATACGGACGTGCATATGCATGTACATGCACACACACACATATCTGGTTAGAAAGCCAAAGGCGAAAACTTTTTGATGGTCATTGATGGTGATACGTCCGGCGTTGAACTCTGACGTAAACGGAAAGGCAGTTGAATGGGGATGTGGGGCTGGGGTTGAGGTTGGGGTTGGGACTGTGATTGGTGATAGTCTCCACCCACTACCGGCCAGCAAAACTGCTAACAAGCTGGCAGCGAGCAACGTTGACAGCACCCCATCCCCCCCTCCCCCACTCCCCCATTTGGTCGGCTCGGTTGGGTTTAAGTGTTTTATGAACTTGTTTCAATGAAGTCACAAAGTGCGTGCGTGTGCGTGCCTATATATGTATGTGTGTGTGTAAATATGTAGATATGTATGTACATACGTGCTGCACTTGCAGGTGACATGTGGCAACAGAAACCGTGTCTATGCTTAACCTGACCTGCCGTGGTCTGATTCGACCCTGTCTGGGGCATTGAAGCTTTTAATTTGATTTTCGTTCAAGTGCGGTTTTCGTACCTTCTCCAAATGTATGTATGTACATACATGCGTATACATACACGCATATGCACATACATACATACACATATCGATGTAGGTATGTAAATGTGTATGCTTGTGTAAGTTGTGAACTCAATTTTGGCTTTGTTGCTTGCATTGAACTTGAGCTGCTGCTGCTGCTGCTGCCGCTCCCTCTTCATCTTCCGGCCAGTCGAACGTTGCGCTCTAATGAGCCAGCCAGAATGAAAAACAAAGAAGAAGCAGAAGAATATAACTGTGTACTCGACTTGATTATGCTCTGTATGCAGCTCCAGCACATCTGACATATCTGTACATATATAATTCTGTAAGATTAGAACGCTCTTCAAGCGAATATACCGTAGAAAACGACATTCTATATGCCATGAAGAAATATCGGTTATATTAGGTAACCAGAAGCTTGCACTTCCCTGTTTCTCTTATGAAAGCTATATGATGTAGTTGTACGATTTTGACGATTTTTTTGTTTGAAAATAACTTAAACTTTGGTAAGCAAAACAGAAACTGTTCAAACCAAAAAACTCATCTTTCGAGCGATTGTTCCTTTGACACCTATATGGAATAGTAATCCGATATAGCCGACTCCAATAATTTCAAAACAAACGAACCAACAACCTAAACCTACCACCCACAGTGGCTGTAGCTTTAAGATTGTGGGAGATCGTTCTTATCGATTTTGACACCTTATCTAAAGAGGACACATACCAGTACATGTTCCAAGTTTCAAGGCTCTAGCTTTAAGAGTATCGAAAAAAGATGCATTTGTTTTCCCGCCTTTTGCGAAGCGACGTATATGGACACATTTCTCAATAAGGTTATCCAGAAGGTGCTCGGCGTGAATAGTTCAGTGAAATTAATAAATCCAGATAGTTGTAAAACCAATGAACGTGAACCATTCGATGGATTAACCTCATTCGCAATATAAATGGAAATAATCAAAGACTCACAAATTTTTACTACTAATCCTGGCATCCATCTTACAGTGTTCTCTTCTCTTTGTTTGGTGGTCTCACTTTAATGGCAGCTTTATATGATTACTCATTGTGTGAGGATCAGAGTAAGTATCTATAGGAAAACCACGACAAATTCCTCCGACCTCTTCTGATCGATGGTCACTATTTGATCATGTTGAGTTTTAAAGCGGCAAAAGTGATGCACTTGGTTTGGCGGTTAGACTAAGAAGAACTTTTATTCAATGTATTCTTAAGTTGGGGTATCGAGCGCAGTATCGATATCCCTGTTATTAACATTAATAATCGGAATGTTGTATTGATCTTTTACATATGTTCAACAGGTCAAATAACGGATATTTACAGCCAATGTGCAAGCACTTGGTACTTGACACTCCTCTATGTTCAGAACTATGCCACCAGCTATAATCTGAGTACCAAACACATTTACCAATTATCTTCAGTTCTTATGTGAACCAATCCTTAATATTTAACCAAATACATTAGATAGTGTCTGCAACATAGCCGGTACCTTGGCATTGACATGCAGTTGTACATTGTGTCACCAATTCTGCTCATCGTTCTCTACAAATTGAGCAGGAAGGCTGCCATTGGAATTGTGGCTTTTTACAATCATGTTGATTGAAAATTATAGCATGCTCTTGAGGTAAATGTAACTATTACCACTAAGCAGACAATATGTTGCCAGGTATTTCTTGGCTACACCCACCCTGTTCTTTGCTACCTGTTATCTTATTAATATCAAAGTATGGATTTGGTGAAATTCATAGTGAAAAAGCAATATAATTTCATAGCGCCGTTCTGTTCAAATCGATGCAATTTCGAAAAATAAAGTTCACGGTTAAATATTGTTTAGATTGTAATTTAAATACTGTCATATTCATAAAATACATATTAAATACTTGTCTACTCAAAATAAACTTGATTAGGTTACTTAAAATGTACAGCTTCCTCTTTTGGCTCTAACTGCGATGCACTCTCAATATTCTGTGAATGCAGCTCAGTCGCTGTGGATTTCGACGCAACTGGAGCAGGTGTCCTCTGAGCTGGCAGCAATAGCATCTCCAGGACACCGAAAGGTGCCTCGACCAGAATATACATAAGGTATGAAAATATAAGCGTAAGGCCAAAGTCATGCCAAAAGCGCAACATCTTAAAGGTGTCCATATAAACAAAGTATATACTATAGATATGCAAGATGTGTTGACATATGATGTATGCTTACCACTTGATAATTGCTGAAATAGGTGCTGGTGCGGCCAACGCCGACGTTGAAGTCCACAATGAAAAGGTGCCAGATATAGACGCAGTACGAGAGTTTCGACAGTGGCTGCCACAGCGGCGAGGAGAGGAAACTATTGGCGAGGCCACCATATCCATATTTGCAGGCAAAAACTACCCACCCCAGAGCCAGTGGCCAGGCAATCAGGGCGAGTGTCCCGTAGAATGCCTCATTCACCGTGGCCAAATCTTTGCCATTTGCCTCGTGGGGATAGAGAGCGAAAATACAAGTGAAGAACAAGCCCAAACTTATTAGCCAGCACAGCCAAACGGTGAAGCGATTCAGTTTGAAGGACTTGCCACGATTCAGATGCAGATAGTAGCCAAAGATTAAACCAATAATCCAGGGCGAGGCGTGTGTATGAGTCGAATTATATATCATTTGATCATTGCTGTAATTCATGTTAGGTTAATATAAGTGTTAAGGCTAGCTACTGTTAAAACTGAGTAGATGTTGTCAAATTCCAGGCAAGGTTTAATACTCACAAATGATACCCCTTGATCACCATCGTGCTAAAGAGACAGGAGGCCAACAACAGCATTAGCAGCACAATACCGGCAACGGCCTTCTTGCCCCACTTGTAGAGCGGAATCACCAGCAGGGGAGAGATGATGTACAGTTGCATGTCCACACCGAGATACCAGCTCTGTGGTATACACTGCAATTGTGGCCAAAGTGACAAATGAGTTGAATGTTGTTATACTTTAACAGAGATCTCAACTGGGTACCCCTACCGTTGGTGAGGGGGAATAGTTCTGCACATAGAGGAAAGTCCATAACCAATTCTTTTCGCAGGAATCAGCGAGTAGCCTGTCGGCCAACTTAATGAGTGGTCCACTGCCTAGGATGGGCACAAACCTCATATATACCAGTATGGCGAGCGCCAAGACAGGTGTGAGGCGCAAATAGCGGTGTAGATACATCAGCGGCACATTCAGCTTGCCCCTGCTTCTGCAAATGAAAAGTGAAAAAAGTGAATATGCATATTCATTTGATTTTCATCCAGGAAATACCCAATAATGTAGTTATAGTTATGGTAATAGTTACCTCTCCATGGTGCGCATGGCAGCCATGACCACAAGAAGACCGCTGAGAAAGAAGAAGCTGTCCACGGATAATTGACCATGCCTTATGAACATGCTGTACGCCGATCTCAACCACTAGATATCGAATGTGGGAGAATGCGATTAGTTTGGTTCTTAGGCTTCTGAGTCACTTAGTCACACACTTACCGGCATAACATCGAATAAATTGATATTAGGAGTTAGGAGGTAGACTGAATAATCATGACCGTATATCACCCATATAATCGATAAGCAACGAATGCCGTGGAGACACTCGATTACATTTGGATTTGACTTAGTGTCCACAATGCGGAAGAGCGAACGCGAATTAGCACGTGCCGAGAAGATCTTCACCAGCGATGGCAGTTGTTCTGAAATTGGAATGGGAATTGGTAATCACACTAAGTACTTAAGGATCTTGAGTTTTTTATACACTTTCCGAGAGTGTTATCGCTCTTTATATATATTTATATATATATATATTTATTTTCGATTACGAAAATTCTTATTCGAATTCTTATCAGCTTCGGATTACAATACAAATTGAGTCGGTTTTAGTGGCATTATAAAGCTGATAGTTATCATATCGTGAATCAAACTTACTTTGATCGTCGCACAGAAAGTAATCGATGAGTGTGCACAGGAGCACAGCAGCGCCCAGCACACCAATGATGACACTGCAAGTCAGACAATGGAGGCAGATGAGAGCTACAATTTTTGGACAGTGCACTCATTCTGCGTCCTCACTTACATTGTGAATATGGCCAGAAAATCCATGGGTTCTCGCTCCGCCGTCTGGCAATTGCTGTCATTGATCAGTTCTGTCTCCGGGCTCAACTCAATGTTCAGCAGCTGCTTAAAGAGCTTGCGCAGCAGCCTTTCCATATGCTCGCCATTACAGGAGGCAGGAAAGCAAACGGCGGTCTTCACACTGAGCATACCCAGAGCACCTGCATCCACGGGGAAAAGCTTAGCCATGCAGTATTTGCCACGCAGGCGGAGACTTGTGGATTCCATGTGGTGATCGACCCTCACGCACTCGTCAAAGTTTCCTAAATCCTTCAGGTTGCCATAGAGTATGCCAGCTGGCAATCGGCCCCACGAGTCAATCACTGATCGAATCAGAGACCAGAGACACAATTGGACAATTAGACAGACACTGGGGCAATCTGAGCAACATCAACACTTACTCCTCAATGCCCAAATGCTGCCCGACTGAACGCCCTGGCTGAGATGCGCCATTTCTGCCATGCATTGCAGATCCTCTTGATTTGGCAGCCTAGAGCCAGGCACTATCAGATCCATCGCTGTTAAGTTCCGATAGTAGTCTATAAACTCCACCGCCAGATGGCGCATTTGCATCACACGTTGAGCTTGTTCTATGTATATATCGGCACTAGCTAGTGCCAATCCGCACAGGAACAGCATAAGCGTCCGTCCATCCATATCCATTTAATTTACTAGGCAGTATTACGAAGCGACTACTGAACGTTTGAGTTCTAACTGGATTCCAATCCGATGCGCTCTATTTTATACTTTCCGTCACAATGATAAGCAGTACTTGGCTAACTTCGCAATTTATTACGGCTTTAATCAATAAATGGGCCATTGATTATAGGCTTCTGGGACATACAGTTCTACACCAGTCGGTCTACTGATTGCAAGTTAAGAATATGCCTGCCCTAGAGTTGCTCTCTCTCTCTCTCTCTCTCTCTCCCTCTTTGTTGTTCATATCCTAAATGAATTCAACTGGTTGGTATTTGTTATATACTCAGTTGATTTCACATCTTGTCAGAGAATATTCACTGAGATATCGAGACGCAAGGACATCTAATTATACTCTGGTACAAAAAGTTACAAGCTAAAATTGGTTAGCAACTTCTACTAGGAGGCTAGGAAATATATAAAAATAGATATGAGAAGCTTGTTGGTAACTTCCTTCAAAGAGGGATATACACTTTCAGACCGTGGGTGTGGTCCGTTGCCCTAAAATGCACAAATCTTCTACGATTTGTAAGTTAAAGTCTTTAAATTTAGAAAGTGATCGCACACACTTACTGGATAATGGGGTATCACGAAATTTGAAATGTATATTGTTAGTCGGTCAACGCCCACTCAACGGCAATAGCATAATCTCCCACAACTTAAGAGATAAAGTTGCCAAACTTAAACCAACAAAAAATAAAAGCCAAAGTTACCAAACTTGGAAGGTACACAACTATTACTATCTGTTTTTTATTAAGTGTTGTCAACTGCTATCCGAGTATTTAGCTAGCGACTGAATCGTGTCCACTTGTTTCCATATGATAATAATAGTAGAGCTTTTCAATAATAATCTGAAATTGTACTTATGTACACATTTTAACCATATTTAAAAATCAGAACAATTTCGATATTTAGATAAGCTTTCTGTAAATGGTTTCATATGACGATATGGAAAAGCCAAAAGACTTTAAAGACCCAATCAAAGTTGTCAAATGAGTCTGTAACTTTGTTAGATTTCTAAAGCCAGCCCTAAATAGACAAGAACAATTTCCAAATGTATAAGCAATTTGGACTACATTCAAAATAGCGTCAGCCAATTTAACCTCTTAACCTAACTTAAATACTTAGTTTTTCTATTTTGCACTCAGCCAACTCATGGTCGGGTACGCAAATTGAACACGGTATTTGGAACTGGGCACGCTATTGTAAAACCCATATGTTATTTTCTCATTAATTCATAGCTATCTAATCGAGATCATTTTTCTAAGAAGTATGCAATAAGAATAAAGAAAATAACAATTCCAGTTAAGTAATTAATAATGATTAATCATTTATTGCTAATCGCTCTGTGGGCAACAAAATGTTGCTTATAGATTTTAAATATTAAAATATATATCAATAGACGATTGTTTGAAAAATGTATAGTGTGTAGTCAACACGATGAGACGACGTTCAGAATCGAACTGTCTGCTTTGACGAGCAGATCTGTATTTTATTGAATATTCTTAAACCTAAATACATTTGTTACTTATCTAACGCACTATGTGTCTCCTCTGCTATTTTTAAAAATAGCGCTACCCTATGCAGGCCAGCCTCAAGTGTCTACGCTTGAGAATGTCGCATTATTCCGCTATCTGCTTCTTAGATCATGACATTTTCATACTTGAACAACGATCGGATCCTATTGTAATCATATCATACTACTGACTTACTCAGTTTCTAAGAGCGCGTGGTCGATGCAGCTCGTTGAACGACATCGCCAACAACCTTCCAACTAAATTTGGGGTCTGTGGCTTTAAAATTGTAGGCAGTAAGTTGCCTTATCGATTTGCGATGATTGATTTGATCGATTTTGACACTTAATCTGCCTGACCAGCACATGTTCCAAGTTTCAAGGCTGTAGCTTTAATGGTGTCCCATACCTTCGGTAAACACAAACAAAAAAATGTAAATAATATAATCTGCAAAACTTCAAGCAACCTTTTACAAACAATTGTACTACAATATGGTGAGGGGAAGGTATCCTTTAACTTTCGTGCCATCTGACTAACCTACGCTATAGTTGTGATCTTACTGAACCCGTGTGCCACTCGGAAATCAAGGCAGACTGGGAGACGGCTACGAGAAAGAAATCGAACAAATATTGGAGAACAGAACACAAAAATGCTAATTTAATATATTGTCGCTGCCAAAAAAATATTTCTACTATAAAAAATCCAATTCAATATCACATATTTGTATCACAGTTTCGTTAATATCACCTGCTAATAAAAAGCGGCGACGCGGCATAGTATTTTTAGAGGCAATGTACTCTATCTGAGATTTTCAATATTCTTCTTTTCTTTCATATTATTATATTCAGGATTAATAGACGTGTTCTATATACGCACACACATTCAAACAAATAGATGTACGTAGGAACGCTCAG
This sequence comes from Drosophila planitibia, assembly GCA_035043785.1. NCBI lineage: Eukaryota > Metazoa > Arthropoda > Insecta > Diptera > Drosophilidae > Drosophila > Drosophila planitibia. The sequence goes on from JAWNMS010000041.1 coordinate 1,534,602, forward strand.
TCACATAGATGACTGTTTGGTCAAACTAATTTGAATGCAACTGATATTGAATGATCAGCTGTTAATTTGTCAATTTATCGCTACTTTACATAAGTCTGTTAAATCTTATTCACTTATGTAAACACTACATTGTAATTTGAGTAAATATCGATAGTTTCACTATCGAAGAGTCCGAGTTGGAGATTCGAGCAAGCGAGATGCACGCTTTTGTTTCGGTCAAAAATAACCATGCTAATTCAAATAGTTTAAGCACCGCCCAGATCTGAAGTTTCATGTTTGCATAAAAAACGCTTCATGCATCGAACAATGTCTACACAATTATTAACGAATATGAGTATTTAGGAATAGAGATGGCACACTAAGTAAGCCAAAAGCAAGTTTTAACCAACAATAAAAATTAGTATTACAAATTACTAAACTCTAAATGTAATTGCATCATCTTGTTCTTCTTTCCATTGAATAATTTTTTATCCTATCTGAATTGGACCTTATGGAGAAAAAGTTTGAAACAAATTATTATCAAGAACAATGCGCATCACTGCCAACTCGATTGGGCATCACGCCTCCCTGATGACTGCAGGAATGATCTAATTGCTTGTTTTTACAAATGCAAACGCATTTTATTAGGCCACTATTTTGGGACACTTATCAAACCAGGTCGGTTGAATTATTTGGAGTACGCGGCCTGGCTGGGCATGCATATTTTAGTGGTCAATAATATGTCAATGTTTATTTTGTTTCAATAAGGAGTCACTGGTTTTAATATTATTTGCTATCGAAAATCTAAATGTATCGATATTCGAGAAACGAGGCAGTTATCGATAACATGAAGCAAAGTTGATCTGCGCGTGGTATACGAGAACCTTTATTCCAGACAGACAGACGGACTCGGCTGTTGACCTTGATCAAGAGGTCGGGGGTGCTTCCTTCTGCCTCTTACACACATTTGTACACCAAAGCAGGGTATGTTACCGGTGAAGACACACATTAAGGATTTGGGAATCTGGAGCACTAAGCAGACAACACAAGTGCAGCTCAGGGAGATGTGTAGCCAATTGATCAGATTTTTCATGCAGTCAGTTTTTAGTCCATTTGACTCCTTTTTATGTTGTCTGCTAAGGGATACTATTCTGACTTGCACTCACAGCTGCATTGTAACTTCCGACATATGGCTTATGAGTTTATATCTCAGTAATATCAATAAGCAGACAACACAGCAAAAACTGATTAATAAAGCAATTAATGCGATCAAATCAATTGTTGACTAAGGTGAGTTTTTTGTCATTAAAAGTTGTCAAATTTATTTCAACACTATTTTGCGATACAAATTTACAAATAATACTTATACCTACGAATTCGATTAATTACAATAATATATAATAATCTCTAGGGATGCTGTATTTAAAAGTGTTCATATGAAATCAATTTTCCAAGAAATCATTTCTGAAATATTTTTAGATATTTTTGTTTCTCTTTTTCAAAATCATAAACATTCCATACTCTTAATCTGATTTTACTTACATATTACTAATTTAAATACTGTCGTATTCATAAAATACATATTAAATACTTGTCTACTCAAAATAAACTTGATTAAGTTACTTAAAATGTACAGCTTCCTCTTTTGGCTCTAACTGCGATGCAATCTCAATATTCTGTGAATGCAGCTCAGTCGCTGTGGATTTCGACGCAATTGGAGCAGGTGTCCTCTGAGCTGGCAGCAATAGCATCTCCAGGCCAGCGAAAGGTGCCTCGACCAGAATATACATGAGGTAGGCCAATAAAAGCGTAAGGCCAAAGTCATGCCAAAAGCGCAACATCTTAAAGGTGTCCATATAAACAAAGTATATACTATAGATATGCAAGATGTGTTGACATATGATGTATGCTTACCACTTGATAATCGCTAAAATAGGTGTTGGTGCGGCCAATGCCGGCGTTGAGGGCCTCGATGAAAATGTGCCAGATATAGACGCAGTACGAGAGCTTTGACAGTGGCTGCCACAGCGGCGAGGAGAGGAAACTATTGGCCAGGCCACCATATCCATATTTGCAGGCAAAAACTACCCAAACCAGAGCCAGTGGCCAGGCAATCCGTGTGAGTGTCAAGTAGAATGCATCATTCACCGTGGCCAAATCTTTGCCATTTGCCGCGTAGGGATAGAGAGCGAAAATACAAGTGAAGAACATGCCCAAACTTATTAGCCAGCCCAGCCAAACGGTGAAGCGATTCAGTTTGAAGGACTCGCCACGATTCACATGCAGATAGTAGCCAAAGATCAAACCAATAATCCAGGGCGAGGCGCGTGTATGAGTGGAAAAATAGATCTTATCCGAAGAGTCATTATTTCTGTAATTCATGTTAGGTTAATATAAGTGTTAAGGCTAGCCACTGTTAAAATTGAGAAGATGTTGTCAAATTCCAGGCTAGGCTTATTACTCACAAAGAATACCCCTTGATCACCATCATGCTAAAGAGACAGGAGGCCAACAACAGCATTAGCAGCACAATACCGGCAACGGCCTTCTTGCCCCATTTGTAGAGCGCAATCAGCAGCAGGGGGGAGATGATGTAAAGCTGCATGTCCACACCGAGATACCAGCTATGTGGTATACACTGCAATTGTGGCCAAAGTGACAAATGAGTTGAATGTTGTTACACTTTAACAGAGATCTCAACTGGGTACCCCTACCGTTGGTGAGGGGGAATAGTTCTGCACATAGAGGAAAGTCCATAACCAATTCTTTTCGCAGGAATCAGCGAGTAGCCTGTCGGACATCTTAATGAGTGGTCCACTGCCTAGGAGGGGCACAAACCTCATATATACCAGTATGGCGAGCGCCAAGACAGGTGTGAGGCGCAAATAGCGGTGTAGATACATCAGCGGCACATTCAGCTTGCCCCTGGTTCTGCAAATGAAAAGTGAAGAAAGTGAATATGCATATTCATTTGATTTTCATCCAGGAAATACCCAATAATGTAGTTATAGTTATGGTAATAGTTACCTCTCCATGGTGCGCAGGGCAACCATGACCAAAAGAAGACCACTGAGAAAGAAGAAGGTGTCCACGGAAAAGAGAGCATGCATTATGAACATGCTGTACGCCGATCTCAACCACTAGATATCGAATGTGGGAGAATGCGATTAGTTCTGTTCTTAGGCTTCTGAGTCACTTAGTCACACACTTACCGTCATTACATCGATCACATTGATATTGGGTGATTGCAACTGGTATACATAATCATGACCGTATATCACCCATATAAGCGATAAGCAACGAATGCCGTGGAGACACTCGATTACATTTGGATTTGATTTAGCGTCCACAATGCGGAAGAGCGAACGCGAATTAGCACGTGCCGAGAAGATCTTCACCAGCGATGGCAGTTGTTCTGAAATTGGAATGGGAATTGGTAATCACACTAAGTACTTAAGGATCTTGAGTTTTTTATACACTTTCCGAGAGTGCTATCGCTCTTTATATATATTTATATATATATATATTTATTTTCGAGTACTAGACGAATTCTTATCAGCATCAAATTACAGCACAAATTGAGTCGATTTTAGTGGCATTATAGGGCTGATAATTACTAAGCCACTAAGCAGACAATACATAGAGGCGTCGAATCGACAAATAAGTGCATCAGGTTTTTTCTGAGCCTCTGAGCCGGACGGGCCCAGCAGCGATCGCAGGTCATTATTTCGCTTGACTTCGCTGCGACAACATCGCGGGTAAATGGAAAGCCCAGCCTTTCATGAGCAAGCGTGCATGGGTCCGAACACGTACGCCCCTTTTCCAATGGGTCTAATGGATCCTGAATGTGTGCGAAAGAAGCGGCTATATTGCCACCGGATCGCGCATACCTTCGAATGTGTGCGAAGATAGCAGCAATACTCTATCCTTGTCTTTTTGTGTGCGAGCAGCCATTCGATTTTTAGTTTTCTAGTTTTTGGGCCTGATGTGTAACCTTTCGTAAAGTGTTCTCTGCTTGGTGACCATACTCACTTTGATCGTCGCACAGAAAGTAATCGATGAGTGTGCACAGGAGCACAGCAGCGCCCAGCACACCAAGGATGACACTGCAAGTCAGACAATGGAGGCAGATGAGAGCTACAATTTTGGGACAGTGCATTCATTCTGCGTCCTCACTTACATTGTGAATATGGCCAGAAAATCCATGGGTTCTCGCTCCGCCGTCTGGCAATTGCTGTCATTGATCAGTTCTGTCTCCGGGCTCAACTCAATGTTCAGCAGCTGCTTAAAGAGCTTGCGCAGCAGCCTTTCCATATGCTCGCCATTACAGGAGGCGGGAAAGCAAACGGCGGTCTTCACACTGAGCACACCCAGAGAACCTGCATCGACGGGGAAAAGCTTAGCCATGCAGTATTTGCCACGCAGGCGGAGACTTGTGGATTCCATGTGGTGATCGACCCTCACGCACTCGTCAAAGTTGCCTAAATCCATCACATTGCCATAGAGCATGCCAGCTGGCAATCGGCCCCACGAGTCAATCACTGATCGAATCAGAGAGAGAATTGGACAATAAGAGAGACACTGGAGCAATCTGAGCAACCTCAACACTTACTCCTCAATGCCCAAATGCTGCCCGACTGAACGCCCTGGCTGAGATGCGCCATTTCTGCCATGCATTGCAGATCCTCTTGATTTGGCAGCCTAGAGCCAGGCACTATCAGATCCATCGCTGTTAAGTTCCGATAGTAGTCTATAAACTCCACCGCCAGATGGCGCATTTGCATCACACGTTGAGCTTGTTCTATGTATATATCGGCACTAGCTAGTGCCAATCCGCACAGGAACAGCATAAGCGTCCGTCCATCCATATCCATTTAATTTACTAGGCAGTATTACGAAGCGACTGCTGAACGTTTGAGTTCTAACTGGATTCCAATCCGATGCGCTCTATTTTATACTTTCCGTCACAATGATAAGCAGTACTTGGCTAACTTCGCAATTTATCAATAAACTGGGCATTGATTATAGGCTTCTGGGACAGACAGTTCTTTCGGCTCGGGTCTGATCGGAATCGCTCTCTGATCGGTGACTAATGGCAAAAGTTACCAGTCGGTCTACTGATTGCAAGCTAAACAAATTTGGTATCATCTAGCTATCTCTCAAGAACATCTAATTATACTCAGATACAAAAGGGTACAAGTTAAAATTGGACAGCAACTTCTGTAACGAGGCTAGGAAATCGATTAAAATAGATACGCCACGCCCACATCTGCTTCGCATCATAACAAAAAGTATACATATCTGCCACATTTTTTAAGATAGAGTCAGTCAAAATTGGAAGCTTGTTGGTAACTTCCTTCAAAGATCGGGACATACACTTTCAGACCACCCCCACATCCGTTGCCCCCAGGTAGAGTCTTCATATGTTGGAAAGTGTGTTACCGGTAACGATAGAAAACATTGTATGGCCCACTCTGGACCTGAATGCCAAATTTACCAAAGACTACTCTTACTACTTGTTTCAAAGATTGGGAAGAAAAATTGGTTATTTTCAACTGATATTAAGTCTCTACCAGAGAATCTAACCAGCGACTAAAACGTACCGACTTGTTTCCATATACTAATAATAATATAAAATTGTGCTTATATTTGTAAATTTATATGCATATTTTAGCTATATTTAAAAATCAGAAAATTTTAGATACTTAGACAAAAAGTTTTCTGTAAATGGTTTCAAGGCCAAAAAATTATAAACACCCAATCAAAGTTGTCAAATCAGTCTTTAACTTTGTTGGATATGTAAAGCCGTGAATAGAAAACAAGAGTTTCCAAATTGATAAGCAATTTGAATTACATTCAAAAAGCATTAGCCGGTTTAACCTTTGGCACTCAATAGGACTCAAAAACGAATATCGTATTTATGTTTTGCATTCGGTTCGCAAATTGGACACTGTAGCTGGAACTGGGCACGCTGTTGTAATAACAATATGTTATTTTCTTATTTATTCATAGTTATCTAATCGACAGCAATTTTTGATGGAAATTTTTCAATAAGAATAAAAGAAAATAAAAATTCCAGTTAAGTTATCTATAATGTTCAGGGCGGTGTCCCACGATGATTCATTTAATGCTAATCGCAAGTATTAGTTGTTTGTAACTGGTAAATATTATAAGATCTTACATTAGACGATCGTGCCATGTCGTAATCTTATCAAGCTTCCGACTTAATCACTTACGAAGAAGGCTATCGTATAACGGTACAATTTTAAAAGTCAATCCATTCAGCTTATGATATAATATAATAACATATTTGTTTTCCCCAAAGTAATTCTTCAGTTAACGAAATTTAGATGGGTGCTTTGAGGAATTTTTTGGTTGTTCGAGTAAGCTTCATAAGCAATTTATATTCATTGTATTGATTAGTCTGAAATTGCATGAGTTCAATTCATTTTTACCGACTATGTTATATTGTAATATCATAATACACATTTGACATTTTGGCGCAACAACCGGCGTTCGATTAATTATCGATTTAATCGATAATAGATATTGAGATTCATCCACTTTTCAGTATTTAAATGTACCGCATGAATTTTTGGGCACATGTGCTTCGAGTTTCCGTGATATGTTCTAAGTAACAAAACATTAAGCAAAACGCCAAATTTGTATAAAGCTTAAATTCAGATTATTGATAAGAGCTTAAGTCATCATCAAATTAGATGTATTAGAATATATATGTACATATCGGTTCATGCAACTCTGTGCTTTGCCATTCGCATGAGCACGCACCGTGCAACCCTGTGTGTACAGAGCTAAGAAGAAGAATATGAGAGCTGACAGCTGTCATCTCGCTTTTCCTTTCTTTCCGGTCTCTGCTCCATAGAAGACGCAAAGTACGTGAAAATTAACAAAAATAATCTGCAAAATAATTGCAAATCCACATAAGTGTTAAGCCAAACGAAATTGCACTGCCAGCGCCGACAATCGCTTCAGCTGTCAATGATCGCGTTGTGTGCATTTTCATATACGCTCACGAATTATTCGCTTTTAAGTCAGCGTCTTGTTAGTCAACAACAAGACCAACAACCACAACAACAACAGCAACCCCAGTTCTAATAAGTTTTTTAATTTTTTTGTATTTTTTTTTGGTTTGTGCAGCATGTTCATGCCAAAGGCTCATCGTGTCGCCATTTATGAGTACCTCTTCAAGGAGGGTGTCATTGTGGCCAAAAAGGATTTCCATGCACAGAAGCATCCCGAACTGGAGTCGATTCCCAATCTGCATGTCATCAAGGCACTGCAGTCACTGCACTCTCGCGGCCTTGTCAAGGAGCAGTTCGCCTGGCGCCACTACTACTGGTATTTGACCAACGAGGGCATCGAGGAGCTGCGCAGCTATCTCCATCTGCCACCCGAGATTGTCCCATCGACGCTGAAGCGTCCCACACGCTCCGAGCCACTGCGACCACGCCCAGCGACCGGCGGTGCACGCGGCGCAGCCGATGCCTCCAAGACCGGCGAAGATCGCTCTGCGTACAGACGCGCTCCCGGCGGCAGCGGTGTCGACAAGAAGGGCGATGTCGGACCCGGCGCCGGCGAGGTGGAATTCCGTGGCGGTTTTGGACGTGGTTCGCGCAACTAAGCGCCACCCACACAATTCCAGGCGGCTTTTTTTGCATTACATCTGAAACGGGTTAAATTCTTGAAAATCGTTCCCAAAACAACAAAAACAACACCAACAACAACTGGAAAAGAAACAAGAAAAATGTGTGCATGTTTTGTATAATAATAAAGCAGAACCAAGACGATCCATTATATATATTATATAAAGCAGGCGCAAAGTGAAATACAAATCTTGTTTTTTTTTTATGTTTTCTATGTTCTATGCTAAAAGTTTGCGCGGGCTTTTTGGCCTGGCCGAAACCCGATTGCCATTTTGCCAGATTTCCATATTACTGATTGCAGCCAGATCAAATCAGAATTATAATTATATATATATATATATATAGCCACATAGCCCTTCTGCGAATCCTGCGAAGCAACAACTATAAAATGTGTCAAAGTATTGGCAGAAGAGATTCATAGTTATTTAAAGTTTTATACGGCACATCTTACAGTCGAATGGCAGTTGGAAAAACACTCGACAAAGAAAATATATAATTATTTACGTGTTTTCTTTTTTCGAATATAAAATTAGTAGTTGCATTCTGAAGCTATTTGCGAAACAAATGTTTCGCCCAAGGCACCAGTTGGAATTGATGAATCTTTTTGCCTTAAGCTAAACATAAAAAACAATTCCAGTTTAATTAGTAGCTGCTTACTGGGATTCAGTGATAAATTAGTTGAAAGCATCGATTTAATATATTCTATATTTAATTCGACTTCTCCATGGAGGATTCGCTAATCGTAGCACAAAGCTTAAAATTCACAGCAAAGTCAATTGCATAAATATTATTCATTGAGTGCGAAACGGGAATTGTTGGCAACAACTTACATCAGTCAGCAACAACCAATTCAATTGAAAATATTAAGAATTTCAGCGAAAACAACTTTTCGATTTGTGGTAACATGGACAACTGAGAACTGACTCCGAGGGACTTAAAGGCAAAACAACAATAATAGTATAATAATTGAAATAAAATGCGACGATGATATTATTATTTACAATTTGTTGTTTATTTTCTTCATTTTGTTCTAAGCGGTACACAATATATATATATATATATATATTCTACATCTATAAAAGCAATTCAGTAGAGTTTCTAGCCGGGTTTTATCGACGCTTTATGGATATTTTGCCCTTGGCCAAATGCGACATGTTTATCTTGAATTTGCTCTCATTGGAGCGCTTCACCCAGATCTGGAAAAGATGAGAAAAGATTCAATGGGGATTCAAGTGATGAGTGGGGATGGCCTTAATACGTACGACTTCGTTGCCGATTGCTGTAATTGTGGCAGCAAACTTGTTCATGTCCTTGCCTTCGACATAGACCTGCTGGCCGCGACAGAACCAGCGCCGCTCGTAGAGCAGCTTGTTGTCCTCGATGCGCGTCTCCACGTAACTGTTCGCCTCGACGAGCAGATTGTGCGCCTGTTGTTGCTGCTGCTGATTTTGCTGCTGCTGCTGGGAGTTCGTGTAGGAGCCCATGCCGTTCTGTTGCAGCGGCAACGGTTTGCCGCGCTGTATCATCTTGAGATCTGACTCGATTTCCTTGTCGTCCAGCTGGTAGACGAGCAGCTGGCCGGTGGCGGGCTTGCGACGCTTCTCAATCACCGGCAGCGGCTCATTGGGTCGCCGTCGTAGCTTGCGGGTGACCGTCGTCTTGATCTCCATGGAATCGTTCGTCAGCTCCAAGCTGTAGCGTTCGTTTTCGATCTGTCGCTTCCTATCCTCAAAGTCAGCCAACAAATTATCCTTGAGGTCCATCATCTTCTCGTCGAACTCCTTCTGCGCGGCCTTCTTCTCCAGAATGTAATCGCGCTCGACACAGTCGCGCATGTAGTCCTTGTAGATCTCGTTGATGCGCCGGCGCTCCTTCAACTGGTTGTCCAGCTTGCGCAAACGCTTCATATACTCCGGGTGCATTAGCTGATTCAGCTCCTCCAGCTGCTTCTGTAGATTGATCAGCTTGTGCTGGTACATTCTGCAAAGATGCAAAGATGTGGCAAGTGTGGCAAGCTATTCTATCATATTTTCACTTACTGCTCTTTCAGCTCGCTGTTGATGCCACTGTTGCTGCCAATATTGTTGTTGTTATTGTTGCTGCTGTTATTATTATTGTTGTTGTTGCTGTTGTTGGACGAAGTGCCGTTAGTGCCGCCATAGCGAGTCGGGCTGCGAAACTCGGTTTCGCTGGCGTCGTCAGTATCTGCAATTGCCAAGCATTTCAGTCAAATTGAAATTTAAAGGATTTGCGTCTTTTTTGGCGGCGTTGAGCCCCAAAAACAATCCAACTCTTTATTTTTCTTACCTTCCTCGCTGCGTTCGTCGCCAATCGACTCGTCGTCGTAGTTGTCGCCCGAGTACAGTGTGCAGTAGGCGTTCATTCTTCTTCTTGTGTCTGGGCACAGCGTGGCGAGCAATTTTTGCTTATGGCAATTGGCAATATATAATTTTGTTTTGTCAGTTTTAGATTGTTGCAATTGTTTATATTTGTTTCCCTAGGAATACACACACACATAAACGTAAGCCAACTATAAGTGTTGTACAATGCATGTCGTTAGCTGATCTGGTAACGCCATAGTATTATCGATAGTCCTGGCGATGTGTGACCAGACATATCAATTTAAGAAAATTCAACTCAGCGTAGCCATCTTGAAATTTCACTTTATATATTATAGCGCTCAAATTGAATAAATACGTTACATTTGAATCAAACGATATTATAGAGGGAACCACTCGGATATTGAAGGTACGCCCTTATTCATATCTAATGATCTACACAGACAATCAATCAATCAATTGAAAAGTTTTCGATCTGCATTAATTTTTTACGAAATTATGAATTATAACGAAAATAAATCGAGAACATTCCTCATTACAAATCGCAAGTATTTATGTAGCACATTGTTTATGAATCATGCATTATGAATGCATACACTAATCGGAGCAGAGTGGTTAAGCTAAGACTCCACCCACGATTAACAGTGCCCACAACTTTATACACATACCGATGTATATACATATATGAACATCTGATGTAGTGCTTGGCTGTATATTCCATAAGATTTTAATTTGTATAAACATGTTTGAAGCTATGACAACACAAATATTCAAACAATATATACAGGAATAGACATTACACATTATGGTTGAAGCACTTTTTATCTTGCTTGCCAAATGTTGCTGCTGCCTCGAGTGCTGACACATATGCACGTATATATACACATATATACATATTTTTATATATATATATATATATATATATACATATATATATATATATATATATAGTATATATTCTAGCGCTGTCGTCAAGCAGTGACGCCCACGCGATAGATCTATTTGCCTTAGTTGAAAAATTGGCGTATTATACATCAACTAAAAATTCCATGCTAAATCATCTCATGCGAATTTTGATTGATTTGCAGTTGTCTGGTCTTAAAGCGGGGCGAGGTAAAATGAAATGTGAAAATGTTATTAAATATGTATATATAGGAGTATACACACAAACATAGATAGGTACAGGGCACTTTCGCAAATTAGAAACCATCTTTTCGACAATAATTGATAATATTTTGAATTTTGCTATGGATTCTTGTTTGTGAATGTCTCCAATTTTCAGTACAGGAGAGTTTCGGAAAGTTTTTAAAAACCTGTCATGATCCAGTGCAATCTTTGAGTAATCACTGTATCTCCATATATATGTATGCATGTATGTATGTATGTATGGTATGCGTAAGTGTGTATGTATGGATAAGTGTATCTGTGTGATGCTAGAGGCAGATGAACATTCTCGACGCTGCTATGGGAAATTTGTTTTTCTTAATTTGATCGTTAGTCAGTCTTGCTTCGCATATTGCAAATGCACAAATATTTGGACTTATTCGCATTATGTTCGTATGTACAGTTGCGGTACAAATAATAGTAGCGCTAATTCTCAAATCATTTCATTTAAATATGACCCATTTTATGGTGATAAAATCGAGATCTCTTCCAAATCAAAATGCAATTATTTTCTAAATATTAAATGTAGTAAAATATAACCAGATATCATATATAGTCTTAGAAATATAATTTAGCTGCAGTGAAAGCTGCGAAAACTTTAGTATTATTTCACTACTATTATAATGATAAATTTAAATAATAATTTAATAAAAATAAATATAAAATAACGTTATTAATAATAAATTTAAGGACTTTAATTTTAGTTTATTAATTAATTTTGTAGGTAGCCAATTTTTATTGTTTACTTATCTTCAGAATTGAATGCTTGTGTTTAAATAAAATTTCCATATTTTATTAAACTAATTTTCTTACATTTGTCAAAACATATGTGACCACTACTGATCTTTTGACCGCAGCTGTATGTGTGTACATACGTCCTGATGTAAATGTGAGTATTTTGGCGTGCGTTTCTGTCGCGTAGTCTTGGCTGAGATTGAGATCGAGATCTTTCCCACCTTCAAGGTCGACAATTTCGATGAAAATGAGTTTATTGTTTGGACAGTGGCATTAACGGCTGTCGCTGTTAGCAGCATCCATCCATGTGGGCGCTGCCGAAAACACCTCAGCAGCAGCTGATGATTGTTGTTTTATTTTTGATATTCATGATTGAATTTATTGTATTACCCATATTTCGTTTTGGTGTTTTTGTTTTTTTTTTTGTCGTGATCGCAGCGATTCGTGACGAGTGTGACGAGAATTTTTAAATCAATTGGAAATATTCATAATTAACAGCGCACTCAAATTATTTGCAAGGGCTGATGACTTCTGCGGTTTGTCACCGCACCGTAAAAGGACAGGCTCGATATACACACATATGTCGATATGCGATGCCCAATGTCATCGATTACTCATCTGGCTTTGCATTTGTTTACAAACAAATCGAATCGATATGGAAATGTGTCGCCAACGTTGCCACCACCCACATGTTTTGAGCAAAACACACGTATGTGTGTGTGTGCGTGTATGTCTGAATACGCACTTACACATGTGCATATTATTAGAACGCAAAACTGATATGTAGCTGTAGTTACAAAGTAGCTGAAAATCTTTCGTTCTTTACCCTAAAACGGCAGTGATCATTAAATTTTGAACCGGTTGACATTGCCGTTACTGGTTACTGGTTATTGGTTACACTTCCACCCCCACAATTTTAGCAATGCGTAACAGAGACAGCAACACCAATAACTGTTTGTTTATTTTTAGCTGGTTAAAGTTACCCGATTTACTCTGAATTCTTAAATTTTAAATGCATATTCATAATAATGTGATTTAATTTGTAACGTTAGTAAAGTCCTCAGCATTCAGAACATTGTCAAGTAAAGTTAAAAATGAAGATGGTCGACAATTCAATACTTTTCCTTTGGCAAACACGTGTAGCTAAAATCGTGTCGATATGCCTGACGTGCAAAACTATAACTGAGCATTCGTAGGGCAGGCAGGAAGGCAGGCAGGCTGGAGAGCATTCGCACACTCTCCCCTCACACTCGACCACTCCCAATTACCGTCCCATTCACACTCACATTCCATTCGCAGTCCATTCACTTGTTTCTTACCGGCGAGAGAGCTACGCCGAGAAAGAGAGTGTAAGTGGGCTGTGTTGGCGATGTGTAGATGTGTGGGTGCTATTACTGCCAGTCGCTGCCATGTTGGCTTTACTTTGTGATTCGTATTCGCATTCTCTCTCGGTCTCGCTCTCGCGCTCTCTCTCTGTGCTTTGGTGTTCTCTTTTGTGGTTGCGGTCGCGGCGTTGGCGCTGCGCTATAAAAGCGTTCACATATCGAAAATGCAAAACAGTCAAACAGAAAACGTTGAGGCGCGGCAAAGTGCGATCTGAGTTACTCGAACTCATACACAAACAAATACATACATAGAAGAAGGAGAAAACATTTGTGATTTTTTTTGGTTCTGATTAGAAAGTGATATATATATACACAATACAAACACAAGCTGACCAAGTCCAATTGGTAGAAGCACCAAGAAAACTACAGCGGTGCGCGTGAAAACAACCCGAAGCAGAAGCAAGAAGAAGAAGCAGCTGCAAACTCAAGAAGTTTTGTAGTTCTATTTATCCACAACACACACACATCAAAGAAACAAAAATGGCCGAGGCTAATAAGAGAAATATTCCCATCAAATTGGGAGACTTCAGCGTTATCGATACGGAATTCAGCAGCATACGCGAACGCTTCGACTCCGAGATGCGCAAAATGGAGGAGGAGATGGCCAAGTTTCGTCACGAGCTGATGAACCGCGAGGCGAACTTCTTCGAGTCAACCAGGTAAGCAATCCAACCTGATAAATTCAAATCAGAATGTGCTAACAAGTCTCTTTTCTTGACTTGCCTGTGGATGTGTGTGTGTGTGTGTGTGCGGTGTGTGTGAGTTTGCGTCTTGTCTAATTTTGTTTTGGCCAGGCTCTTAGCACCAGTCTAAAACGTTGAATTGTTTATCAAGATAAGGGTCAATTTCGTAATGGAATCCAATGGTCTTTACTTGCTTCTATATACATAGTTATATTTAGTTTGCGATAAAACTGTACTAGTTTGAACAGTAAATGTCAGCATAAATTGAAAAGAACTAATTAATTAATTAAAATTCATATTTGTAAGAGTCGAATGTGGAAATGCAGACTATTTCGAAATATTGGAGTAATAGCTAGAGCTATGTAAAGAGCGAGAGAGAGAATATCGATTATGAAAACGGTACTTGAATATGTTTATGTTTTCTAAAAAAAAGTATCTTGAGCTTTGCTAGATTCTGAAAACGATACTCAGCACTTATGAGCAAGTTACGTACTCTTTAGGATACCCCAAACATCTAAAAATAGGCATGCTATGGCACGGTAACATCATCATCATTATCATCATCACCATCATTATGGTCGTCGGCGCCGACAGAATGGCTGGATTACGAACTGGGGCTAAGGCCATAACGGCACTGAACGTTCCAGATACTCACACACACATTTTCTTATGCTCTACATTTATATACATATATTTGTACATATGAATATGTGGGGGAATGAGTCACTTTGGTTTTCTACTACATCCCCCCCCAACGGTTTTTGTTTATTGGTTCTACGGCCGAACCGCGTTCCTCGCCTTCCGCACCATATGCGCTATTTTCAAAACTGCAAAATATTTTCAAGTCAATTTATGTATTAATTTATATATTTTTTTTCATTTCTCATTTTTCTCTTGATCATTTTTGGCTGGCAAACTATATATATATATATATATGTCCACATGCAACCCTGCTTATAACGGTATCCCATGGTTGCATTCAAGAAGAGATAGAAGAACAAAAAAACATACATATTTCTGCACACAATATGATGTGGCGTAACGGAATTACAGCGTATAGCTGCATGCACACACACACATACACAGACAGCTATTATGCAGACATGTGAATATATAATTCAAATATTTACTAAATAAACAGACAATGTGAAGGCGGCGGTTAAAGATTGAAGCAAAACAAAAATATGTACATAGAAATGTGCTAAAAGAGCACATAAAGATGTACATGCTATGTACACACATGTATAGATTTGTATAGATATGTGTACAATTATACATACTTATGTACTTCTACACGTCTAAAGAGAGCTGCGTTGACGTTGACGTTGCCGTCGCGGTTGCGCCTCGCTGGCCTTTCAATCTTTCAATCTTGTTTGTGGCTGCGAGGCGGCGACGCGTGGGCGCCACTTGAGGCGAATTCGAATTCGACTTCGAAAACGTCTATCGCTTTAGCTTAGCTTCGACTCTGGCCTAGAGCAGCTAATGATGACATAATCAAAGCGATGTCTTGTCTTCATTGCATTTGCATGCGCGATACTAAAGCCAATGCTAGCGTTCGCATTATCATTATCGTTAACGGTAACGTTAGCGTTAACCCAAGAAAAACTTTCTAAGCAAAGTTTCGGGTTGCGTGCGGCTTGCTCGGAATAAAACTTTCCCACAAAAAGCTGCGTAAAAAGTTTTGTCCAACTGAAAATGAACCGAAATTGTTTTTGTTTTTGTGTTCGAGGCCCATCAATGTCTCACACTGGGTGACCATGCAACCGAATTTGGTAATGGGTGGCTGGGTGGTGTGTTGAACAGTTCAGGATAGGTAGGATTGGATAGGATAGGATAGGGGAAGGGAAATTAAGCCGTGACTCATTTGGTATCGAATATTATTCGGTGTTTGCATATTAGCTATAAAGACCAGACAAACCCTCAAAGGGCCCACTGCGGGACATCTGCCGTTGGCTGTGTAAAATCAATTGTTTGTTGTTGGGTGTTTAAAAATAAATGATCACGTCATTGGCATCTGGGTTCGACATACACATATACAATGGACAACTAATTGATTTTTCTAATATACTCTATACTCATTGAAATTGTACTATTCCTCTATACAGACACTGTACGCTGTGTGTATAAATATATAGAAAATGATCAAGTGCTATTTAGTTTATTCAAATTCCAGATATAAAACGTATTCTTTGTGTGTGCATAAACCCAATCGATCGATTGATCGGCTTTAATTAATGCAGGGGTAGTGTCGCAAAATAAAAACACTTTGGTTCGAGATCTCTAATTATAGTTTGTACAGTATTCAATTTATTATGTCTTAATTCCATATTGCGTATTCGAATCAGAAGATATGGAAATAGCTTTAAAAATATGAATAATAGACCAGTTAATCTAATTCCCGAGCCCCACTGTCCTTGAATAAATTGGCGCTGTTCTCGATGCTCGCTGATTATTTGGCTTTGTACACAATTCCAGGGTAATTTAAAGCGCCCCCGGTTCAATTTGCAGCTCAATGGGCGATCTGCCAATGGTGCACAGTATTCATTTGTTGCATGTATTCTACTCGGGTGTTATGCCAGAGAGAGAGGGGAGAGAGAGAGAGCGAGAGAGAGAGAGAGAGAGAGAGAGAGAGCGAGAGAGAGAGAGATATATAGAATACGAGATAGAGAGAGAGGTTGGGTTCGGGGTTGAGTTGGGGATCAGCGGGATTGTTTATGCAAATAACTCGTTCGTACATACTGCAAACATTCAAAACTTGTCCCGACCGCATCTATATACATACCTATGTATGTAAATATGTATCTTTTCACTTGCACCCGGGACTTTGACTGGGCCAACTGAAGCGTTAACCGTGTATGGATAGAGATTAAACGTCGAACTTGTGGTTAATCATCGTGGCATATCATATTTTCGTTATTTCGATTTATTCTGATATGGTCAAAAACCATAAGTAAACAATATCAGCAAATTGAATTTAAATTTAAAATAAACATGTATGTAATTGTGCATATTGGAATATTTCTGTTGATTTATGTACTACCAATTTTGCTTAGACGTGATGCAACTGATGATGCTGTCGGTGATAAGTAATGGCCAGATGATATCATGCTAATTTTTAGCACAAGCATTTCGTAAGCTGTGCGAGATTCGATGACACTTGTAATCGTTGTGGATCGATGATCGATGATCAGCTTCAGTGCTTTGCTGTCTGCCTACCGATTATCATTTGTTTAGTTGCAGCTAAACTCAATGACACTTGATATGCGTTGTTGTTTTTGTTTTGCTTTTTTCATTTCGTGTATTTTGTTGAATTGTTTTTTCTTTTTGCTTTCCTGCAGAGCTTTTTCCACAACAATAACGAATAACGCAAAATAATACATGACATCATCAGAAGCGGCGGCAACGGAGCGAGAGAGATTCGAACTTGAGCGTATGCCGTCGTCAAGTCTATATACAGACATGTATGGGTGTGTATGTGTGTGTGTGTATGTGTGTGTATGTGTGTGTGTGTGCTGTCCAATCGAAGAGAGTCGATATATATGTGTGTGTGTCTGTCTGTCTGTTTGCTTGTGTGTTGTGTTTTTGGCTAGCCGTAAGCAATATTGCGCCAACACACGACTGCTGTGTTCCGGCAGGTGCTTTGACTTCCTCTACTCTATGACTGCTACTGTAGCTCCGCTATGGCCAATAAGCCAAAGTTAGAATTAACGGTTTCCACGATTAGTCACACACGAGCATACGTAGGTAGGGCAGCGATATATATGTGTATGTGTGCATGTGCAGGTGTGGGTTGCATTTAACAGAAGTTTAGTTGCTGCACGGTTGACGGCAGCAAGGTCGGCTTCGGGCACGTTTACAGTTGCCAGTCTATGGCACGCTTATCAGCTTGTCAGATTGCGTGTGTGTGTGTGTGGTTATGCGTATGTATGTGAGTATTTGCTCGAGTGTTGAGTAGTGTGCGTGGTCAGAGATCTCAGATGGCAATTACGGTTCATTGGTCTGCGTTACTCAAATTCATTTTCGGCTTTCCGTTTCTGTGTAAGCTATGAGTGCATATGTGTGTGTGTGTTGGTGTGTGTGTGTGTGTGTATGTGTATATATAATGTGTAAAGCTTTTAGCACCTTAACTGTTTAAGTTGACATACAAATTAAAAATAATGCCCCGATCAACTGTTAACAAAAGCTTGATCATATAAATATGTATATACATATATTTATATATATACAATATCTTTATTTCTTTCTTCCCTTACAATAATTACATGCTGCTTTGGAAATAAAAACAACTGCAATTAAAATACATACATAAACATCTCTTTAACTGATTTATAATATTTTCCTCTTGAAAAGCTCTACTAAAAAACAACAACTACAACCAGGTACTCTATCAAATATGCTATAAAACATCAAGTTTTATTTTTCTTTCTTGAAAATATGTTTTATGTACAATTTTCAGTTGGTTTATTTGTTTAGTTGTTGCTAAAAATGCTACTTTCCGAAATACTGACTGATTTTTTAATAATAACCACACATCCATATGTATGTATGTATGTAAGTGTTGGTAAATACTTATATATTTTTTGAGTTTTTGTAGAAGTACACACATACATCAAAAATAAATACACTTTGAGTTTGCACTGTATTTTGACTGACAGATTCGTGTGTTGTCACTTAACCAAAAGTTTAACAAATACATTTTTAAAAAACACACACACACAATCTAAATACATACATTCACATATATACACATGTATACATACATGCACATAAAATATACATACACAAAATCATATGCGGAATATTTGACAGGTGTTTTAACATTTTCTATTGTTTAGAGTTAAGGCAGCTTTGAGAGTTCAATCAACTTGAAAGTTGCCACATTTAGTTTCGTTACACTACAAACACTAAATAATATGGGAATATGGGATAATCTGTGAGCCACATACATATGTATTATTCTAGTTATAGAAAATGACTCAAACAGAAATTTGGAAATGTCTGGCTGGTTGACCAGGCTGGCGCCCGAAAATCTTGGCACCTATGCCAAATGCTTGTGCCCATTGTGTCTGAGCAGAAGAGCAAGAGAAAACACTTAAATCACCGAAAACATTTGATTTGAGTTATTTACGAGTTGCCGAAGATTAAATACCGTTGCGCACATCATATAGAAAATGATCACGATAAGTAGGAGGCTATTTCTAGCACCTGAAACAACAAATGATTAGAATATATATACGCCAATAAATGATTTCTTTAGACTAGATTGCATTAAGGTCAAATCCTATCTGAGATAAATTCATCGGCATATATATATATATATATATATATATATATATATATATATATATATATATATATATATATATATATAGATAGATTCACACTCTAAAAGGATATTTGAAATGCAAATGAAATATGCTTGTGCTATATATACATAAACATTCATTCGTATGTGTATATATACCCTATGAGTCCCCAGCTGCACAGCTGCCAGCTGCCATTATAAATTATAAATAAACGCTGCTCCAGGGCGGAAATCCCTTCTCGTATTTAAAAATAAGTATGTTGTACGGTTAGGACCCATTGTTGCAACTGCGACTGCAGCTGGAAGTGCTGCAACAAGCAGAGCTCAGCTCATACTTCGATTTGTCATCAGTTGCATTTGAAGCGTGTTTGACAGCGCGTTTTACATTCACCAATTTCCTAATAACGATTTGCATTCCGATTTGAATTTGGTCCACGTAATGGAGGCATTTACAAGCACCTTTCATAAAACGTTTCGCACGAGCAGCACAACAACAACATCAACAAGAACAACAAAAACTTCGACAAGGTGTACAATTTATGATTTTGTAGATATAAATTATGTACGCAATTGTAATTAGTTATGTGGCCGTAACCAATATGCTGTATTAATATTTGAATTATTTCTTTTGCAGCTCAACGACAAACTCAGCACTGCCATCGCGAGTACCCAAGCAACAGAATTACGTGTCGGACATTAGCTCGCCCTTGATACAGGTATGTAAATCTCTCTAAACATATTGTGCTGAAAGAGAGGCAAGCCAACTAATTGTTTATCCTTCACTTGTTGTATTGTTGCATCTGCAGGATGAGGGTGATAGCAAAGTGCTGAAGCTGCGCTTCGATGTCAGCCAATATGCGCCCGAGGAGATTGTTGTGAAAACTGTCGATCAGAAGCTGCTGGTAAATATTTATAAATTTATGGACATATTATCATGCGTATAACTCATATATTTAATCATATTTTAGGTGCATGCCAAGCACGAGGAGAAGTCAGACACAAAGAGCGTCTACAGGGAATACAATCGTGAATTTCTGCTGCCGAAGGGCGTCAATCCCGAGTCGATACGCTCGTCCCTCAGCAAGGATGGTGTCCTGACCGTGGACGCGCCATTGCCCGCCCTCACTGCTGGCGAAACTCTGATTCCCATTGCGCACAAGTGAGGTGGAACAACAACTGGTTGCGGTAGCATGTTTCATCCCCCATGTTGAGGCCAGCTATCCAAATATCCCGAGCGCCGTCAGCGTATTTCTAGCACCTACTAAAATCGCAACAGATGATTAACCCTTCAGAACTTTTGGGGACATCACAGATCAGAATTCAACAATTGGACGCCTATATGATTATAGAATTTTTTGTTTTTGCATTAAAAGCTAAATATTATAATACTGACTTACTTCTCATACTTAACTGTAATAACTTAAGTGTAATGCAAATTATTATTAAATTTGATTAATTTAATTGATATTTATAATTCTCGCAATTAAATGTTATTATTTTCTTGTCGTAGTCGCCAAACGCATTTGTTTTTATACCCGCCTCCTTAGAGGATATTATAATAAAAAAAAAGCTCATTAAAGATGGGATCGGATAACACCAAAACTTGCATATATCTGCTATATATTGTTGCTTATTGCTAGCAGCTATTATATCTGAGACGTGTCAATCATTCTCCAACCAGGTTTTATAATATCTACATATGTATTTTTGCCGACTTGTAGTGCTTTTGGATCTATCAGTGAGTTCCGAGAGATCTAAGATATATGATAGAATATAATATGGCTCTCCAACTCGTCTGCAGTTGACGTTCATACATATTTAGTTCGATGCTGAGTTTCCGAGATAGCATGCTTAGAGGTGTGAGTACAAGAGCATGCTTGCCCGCTCTAAATCGTGTATCTTTGTTGTATCTCTGATGTATGAAC
The DNA here is from genome assembly GCA_035043785.1 of Drosophila planitibia. Lineage (NCBI taxonomy): Eukaryota > Metazoa > Arthropoda > Insecta > Diptera > Drosophilidae > Drosophila > Drosophila planitibia. The sequence goes on from JAWNMS010000041.1 coordinate 1,555,781, forward strand.
GTACATACATACATACGTATGCTTAGGCGTGTACGTCATGATGTTTCTTACAAGTCTTACAATTAATATAGTTTCTATTTATATTTCATCTTTATAACATTTGTTAATGTAGCCGAATTTAAAAAATGCAACAGGAGCCAAAGTCCGAGCACGCGCATATGGGCAGGGATGTGGACGTGGATGTGAGTCCGGACACGATGTCCACAGCGCTGCTGATCGAGGATCCCCGCTACCGAATTCGACCCATGCAACAGGTCGTTTCCGCACTGATTGGTGGCCTAATCACAACCTTTGTGGGTGAGTAAGTTGCAATGAGAGGGGCAGGCAGGCGTTCCATTCATACTCATTAAAGCAAATTGTTTGGCTATCCAGTCACACCTCTGGAAGTGGTGAAGACACGCGTCCAGACGCAATCCCAGAACCGGGTGCGAAAGCCCAAAGTTGTATCCAAGCCATGCTATGTCTTCCACAACGGTCTCATGACGCACATCTGCAAGCCAAGTACCAGCGATCGTTTAGCCAAAAATGCCGCCGATGCAACCAAATTGCGTCCACTGCGCGGCACCACGGTGAGTACAAGCTGTAAGATCCTCGATCTGCCAGTTGGGAACAGAACGTACGTTTTATCCAATTTGGATACAGAGTGAACAGCCAGCATCCAGTGGCCAGCAGCAGCTTACTAACAGATCGACTTTCCTGCAGGATGCATTTCTGAAAATCATTTGCTACAATGGTGTTGCCGGCCTCTGGTCCGGTTTAAGTCCGACGCTCGTCTCGGCGCTGCCGTCAACAATCATATACTTCTTGACCTATGAGTATCTGAAGCATTCGTTCGCCAATTTTTATTATATATGGGAGAAGAGTGCACGTTTGCCCGAAGACGGCGAAATCAAGAAGCAGGTGAAGACAGCGTCGGACACGAGGCTATCGCTACCATATGCGGTGCCAATGGCATCAGGGATGTGTGCACGTACGGTCGTTGTGACGGCCATAACGCCTCTGGAAATGGTGCGCATCAAGATGCAGTCGGGCTTCGTAACGTACACGGAGCTGTGGCTTGTGTTGCGCACGCTGATCAGGACGCAAGGCGTATTAGGATTGTGGCGTGGCTGGCCGCCGACTGTGATGCGCGATGCACCCTTCTCGGGCACCTACTGGGCCGCCTACGAGTACATTAAGCGTGCCTGTAACGTATCAGAGCCGTCGCTTTGGTTCAGCTTTGTCACGGGCGCAGCATCCGGTGCGGTGGGTGTCAATATCATCATCTCTATCGTCGTACATAATCTTATGCTCCTTATCTGTCAAATGAATTGGCCACATTTTAGTTGGCCACATTGGTGACAATGCCGTTCGATTTGATTACCACGCACACGCAAATTGAGCTGGGACAGGATATCTTATACGCGGAATCGACGGGCGGTGCAGCTGGCAAAGGTGGCATCGCAAACAAGGCCGCAAGTGCAACGGCATCCGTCAAACAGTCGGTGCTGTCGCGCCTCCGCGCATTATATCGACAGCAGGGCATACGGAGCCTTTACGTCGGAGTTATACCCCGGCTGCTGCGTGTGATGCCCGCCTGTGCCATTATGATATCGGCATTTGAGTACAGCAAATCGTACTTCTTTAGGTACAATCTAGATCTCCAGGAGACTGGTATGTATCCGTTGCAAACACAGCACTAGTTTAGCGCTGCATTTGAATATAAACGGCGACAGTTGTTTTACCCACATATCGAAAAGTAAATACTTGTGGCTTAAAATTATCGATGTCATGCATCGACTGTTTTGCAGTGCAAAGTACACATATATCGCTGATTTAGAAGGCAAACAGCTGTTGCAACTGCAAACCGGCTCGTACATCAGCTGATAAATTATCGATAAGTTTGACCGCACTTCACACACACACCACATACACTGACAACCGTAGGTAGATGTTATAGGGAAAACTATATTTTGTATTTATCGGGAGATTATAATGTTTGCACTTGTGCGTCCTTAATTGAATGACAATAACAGCGAAACACCGCGTACAAACACTAACAACTACATTTAGGATACCGACGTGCCTCTTAACGCGCCAAGCCAAGTGAAGCATGCCGGAGTCAAAGACGAAACCCAGTGCAGCAATAACAGAGGACAGCTATGGGCCAGCTGCGTTCCGAACAGAACCAAAGTTCACAATGACAGATCCCAGATTTCGAATTCGACCCATGCAGCAAGTTGTGTCTGCCTGTACCGGTGCCATGATTACCGCCTGCTTCAGTAAGTGACAAAACAGAGCGTTACTTTATATATTCCCTCTACTAAATACACGTGCACAGTGGTCGCTCCGAATGCTAGAAACTTTTTGTTTTAAATTTCACTTATCCTTAAATTTGTATAATTGTTTTTAATGATTCTAAAATTCCTAGTGTTTCGGAAAATGTTTTTAATTTTTGTACCTGTGTCTAAAATCTTTTGAGCATTCCCATCAATTGTATTCTACAAACTATACAATATTATATATGTTATTGTTGTTATATAACTGAATGCGCTCAAGCTCAAATTATTTGCGATTTGTTATAGCGAATAGCCACTGCAGATCACTAGTATATATATGACAATAGTTATTTCACCACATTTTGTGTTGATTGCAGTGACGCCTTTGGATGTTATCAAGACCCGTTTACAGGCCCAACAGTCGGCTCTTCTGTCCAATAAGTGCTTTCTCTATTGCAATGGCCTCATGGATCACATATGTCCATGTGGCCCAACTACGCCCACTCCTACTTCAGCTCCCAGTCATGCATTTACCAAGCTAGCGCCAGCAGCATCCACACATTTTACGGGCACAATTGTGAGTATATCTTGTGGATATGCTTAGATTTATATTTTGAATGTCTCTTTCACTCTTTCCTGTGCAGGATGCTTTCGTTAAGATTAGCCGCGCTGAGGGCATTGGCACATTATGGTCCGGTCTGAGTCCGACGCTCATCTCTGCCCTGCCCTCGACCATTATATACTTTGTGGCCTACGAACAGTTCAAGGCACGATTCATCGATCTGCACTACAAATATGTGGCGCCAGTTCAAAGTTCACCCTACAAAAGGGACATTCCAATGCTGGTGCCGATGCTTGCTGGCGTCACAGCCCGAATCCTGGCCGTTACCTTTGTTAGCCCCATTGAGCTGATACGCACCAAAATGCAATCGCAAAAGATGACCAACGCCGAGATGCTGGGCTCCATCCGGCAAGTGATGCAGTCGCAGGGCGTCTTGGGCCTCTGGCGTGGTCTGCCGCCAACAATACTGCGCGATGTGCCCTTCTCGGGCATCTATTGGACCTGTTATGAGTACCTGAAGAGCAGCTTCCATGTCGTCGAGCCCACGTTCGCCTTTAGCTTTGTGGCGGGCGCCATTTCGGGTTCGGTAAGTTGGGTCGATTCTACAAATAATTATTATAGTCTTGTCGCGGGTCACGGAATGTACAATTTGGCAATTTTAGGATAGTTGTCTATGTAAATGTAATCTTTGGCTTATCTTTTCTTGTTTTTGCCGCACTTAGACTTAATCACATTCATATTTTTATTCGTCCAGGTTGCTGCAAGCATTACGACGCCATTTGATGTGATTAAGACGCATGAGCAAATCGAGTTCGGTGAGAAATTCATATTTGCAGGTAGGCCTCTTGCTACAACTAGTATACCGCTCGTTGGCAGTTCCACTGATGCTTCGGTTTGCATTACGCTAGATAATCCGCCAAAGAGTGTACCGACCAAATCAGTTTCGCATCGCTTGGCAAGCATTTATCGCTTAAATGGACTCCGTGGCATATTCTCAGGACTGGGACCGCGTCTGTTTAAGGTGGCGCCAGCCTGTGCGATCATGATATCAACTTTCGAATACAGCAAATCGTTCTTTTACCACTACAACGTAGACCAACACAATCAGGCGTTGCTGGCCAACAACAATGCGACAAGGTCAAATGTGGTTGCAGTCTACACGACGAGTGGAAAGGATTAGGGCGGAATGGAGATGGCTCGGGCCAATTGATACGTGCCTGTAAATATGTAAATTATCACTAAGCTTTAATGAAAAATCGCTGGGCTGCAGAACATTAAGCAGTTTGAATTTCAGAACCCGTTGTAAAATTGATGAGTGAAATAAAATTGTTTTAATTTGAAATGCCACAACTTTGAAACAGGAATATTTTTGCGCCCTATCGATAGCTTTAAGTGCAACCCTTTGATTAACTTCGATAGGCGAGCATATGTTGCTCCCATTATCGATAACGCTGGAAACACGTGTCGGGCTATTGTGTTTTGTTTTACGTTGCGTTCTAAATAACTACATAAAATGGTTAAGCCACAAATAATTGAAATTGATGAAGACATACCAGATAAATCATCCGATGTTGCTAAAAATGCAGGAAAAACAAAAACAAACACCGCAGCTGAAGCAGAGTTAACAGGTGATGAACAGAAAAATCTTAAACAATCTACACAAAAGAAATCCAAAGCCAAAAAGGTGCTTAAGCCTGAGGCAAGTATTCCACGCGGCCAACCAAAATCAAATCGCCCATGGAAGACGCCCAAAGAAAAGTGAGTCGAATACCAACCTACACCTGGGTGGCCATGTTAAAAAAAAAAAATTAAATAACACAACTTATTCGCAGATTCAGTAAAATCAAGAAGACAATAAACCGGCTGACGTTTGAAAAGAAAATGGAGCTGCGGAATGAAATGCGTTACATTAAGGAGAAGTCCAAGGATATAAAGGAGCAGCGCAAAGAAGCCGCCGTCCAGCGTCACCAGCGTCGCGTGGAGAACGCCGAACGTCGCTTGGCCAATGAGCGTCGCTCCGAAGTTGTGCAAGTGATCAAGAATCCGGCCAAACTGAAGCGCATGAAAAAGAAGCAGATGCGCATGATCGAGAAACGTGATTTGAGCCAAGTTAAAGTTGTATAAGTTGGCTATTTACTCTAGTTTACACTTACTTTTTTTTGCCCCTCTAAATAAATCTAGTTTTGTAATGTGATTCATCAGCACTGTTATATATGGTAGGGACTATTGTGAAAAATGCCGCACGTAACAATTTTCCTTTTGTTTAATGTAGTTAATGTAAAGTATGTACATATAAACATTTAAAGCTTAGTATTAGCCTAGTTTAACAAATTAACATAGTATTCCAAGTTGACAGCATAAGTCTCCATTTGCCGGCCGCCGCTGTCAAGTCGAAATTGTGTTAAAATCTGTTTGCGCTGTTCGTTCAAAGTGTGACTCTGCACGGCTTTTGGTATGGTGGGCGAGGTATGCTGCATTTTGGCTTGAACGCGTGCACGCAATTTTAAGTCTAAGTTATGTGCCAGCGTTTGTAATTGCGGCTCTTTGGTCCGCGCCTCTGGTAGACCGGTAGGCGGTGTTTGACAGAGTAAGGATTTGATAAAGTCACAAATTGAATGAGAAGCTGCATTATAGTCGGAATCCGTTAATGTTAAGCTATTGTATGCCCAGGCGTCAGTGTTAGGCGCTTCGAGTCGGGTTTGCATTTGACGGATAACAGCTTCGGGCACTATGACGTCTGATCCGCGCTTCCCATTGGCCAGCAGGCAAGCAGCTAAGGGGGTCGCCACATAAATTTGAGCGAAAATGCAGTTTTGGGCGCGACTCAGCTGATATATCTTATAGCGCATGCTGCCATAATAATGATTATCATCGCAAACAATCAAATAATTATCGCTCTCCATTGCGGACATTGCTCGTCGCACTTTTGCTGGGAGACCAAGAAGCATCGAATCACTATGCCTGGATCGAATTGTTTCGATGACTTGGGTTAACAATTGGGAGATGTTGTCGCGTTCCCTTTTATGGTCATTGTCATTGTGAAAGTAGTCATCGTAGCACACGTGGAAAACGTTCCAGCTGCCCAGGTCCGCCTGCTGCTGCAGCATCCAGTTACTGAGGCATGTTTTGCCGGCGCCGGGCAGACCTATTAGCGCAAGCAGACAAATGCGCGACATCTATAGCTATCAATGTGTATGCTTGTATTTGTGTGTGTGTGGATGTGTGTTTGTTTAACTATCTAGTATTGAAAATAGGAGCAGGGGCATGACATTCCAATCCTGCTGCTACATGGCCAAATTGCCCGGCGTATTGTTGCTGTTGTTGGCGGGCGTTAGAACCGTGCTAGTGGCAGCGACTTCCTTTTCCTTAAGCTGCTCTTTAATGCGTTCTTCCTGTTGGTGCTGCTCCAATTTTTTCGCATTCTCTTCCACTTCTTCCATGCGTTTGACATTAATTTTGGTTTGCACATCGACGTAGGCTTTCATCATGTTTTGATTAAAGCGCGCAAATTTGGTCACGCATCTGTCCACGCAGGTGTTCTGCACGTAATAAGTATTATACTATAATATTGTACCCAAATATTCGCATTTGGCTTACCTCCTGTTCGAAGAGCTCGCGCTGACTGAGATTATCAACGCAACGATTGAAACACAACTCCGTCACTTTGTTGTATAATGTGAGAAAATCCTTCAACTGCAAGGCGAATATTTATGAATTTAAAGTGTCTCAGTTTCAATTAACATGCATACATTACGCAAATTCGAATCCATTGGAATAAACTACAAGAAAAATTAACTGATTTGGAATCGATCACAAATATGAATTTATTAGTGCCTTTTGTATTTAAGGCCGTGGGCAGAAGACAGCTGTCTTGCTTTTGGCTTTTGACAAATGTAGTCTTATCGATTCAGAACATCACATAGCTATCGATTGTGTTTCATGGCAATATAAGCTTTCGATTTTGCTTGTGACGTCAGACTGCCCATGGGCCATATGTTCAAGACAGGGAAATAACTTTTTAATTTAATTTAAACATAAAATAATATTGAAAACATTTTTCGTGCATTAATTACATTGCTGTAGCGTAACCGTGCAATTCTGCAAATGTTTCGATAAATGCGCACTTGTCCGGCAGCGTAGCGTAATCTTGTAGCTCTGTTAATGCTATCGATAAAATGATGAGAGCACTCTTTGCCGGCAGTGGCAATGCACTTGTTGTCTATTGCACGTGCAATGTAAATACGTATGACGTACACATGCATCACATACCACAAACATCCATACATATGTGTGTGTAAGATAAGTGTGTTATTTAGAAAATCAGGTTTCTTAGCCAGTCGCACGTGTAAGCATATCGCTCATCTCTAATGTGTACTTGTCGGACTGGATTGTAACGACAATCAGCGTGCTTACAATAAGGTTTAATTTTTATTAAATACTTACGCACATGTACGCTGTGCCATATATGCTGCCCAAGCCAAAGAAATACTTAAACTGTCTGCAACAATATTTCGGCTTAGAATATTTTAAGCCACTGCAATGGCAGATAATACGCGCTCTACTAACGGAAAACCGTGGCGGCGATGTTTGCGCTGTTATAGCCACTGGATTTGGCAAGTCGTTGATCTATCAGTTTCCCGCCTTTTACCTGAATAAAGTGGTCTTTGTCATATCGCCATTAATTGCTCTAATGGAGGATCAGGTGAATGCTTTGAATTACAAATCGAAATCTGGCGACTGCGCCTGTTTGCTGGGCACTGCTCAGGAGGATCGCACCATCAAGGATCGCATTTTGGGGCTACACTTCAGATTGGTGTACGCGACGCCGGAGTACATAACACGTGGTAATGGCCTCAAGCTGCTACAGGATTTGGGTCGCAATTTGGCGCTGATTGCCATCGATGAGGCGCACTGCATCTCCAAATGGGGTCACGAGTTCCGGCCTGCTTATCGTCGGCTCAGCGAGGTGCGGTCGGCTGTACCGCATGTGCGCTTTCTGGCGCTCACCGGCACCGCAACAAGGCGTGTCCGCGAGGACATTTGCCAGCAGCTTCACATGCGCAACCCGCTAATCCTCTGCAGCGGCCTGGATCGCCCCAATTTGGAGCTGACGGTGCGTGCGAAGAGTGCGGATATTTGGTCGGACCTGCAGCCTTATCTGAGCTGGGCGGCCGAGGCGGCCGGTTCGGTTATTATCTTCAACAACACCATTCGCGACACGGAGCAGATGGCCCAAAAGATAAGCAGGCATGGCATGCGCTGTCACAGTTACCACAGCAAGTTGCCGTTGGAACTGAAGCGCCGCAATCAACATCAATTCGCCACCGATGAGGTGCGCCTCATGGCGGCAACAACGGCCTTCGGCCTGGGCATCGATAAGCCCAACGTCCGCCTCGTGGTGCATTATGGTGCGCCCAGTGACATGGAGCGCTACTACCAAGAGATTGGTCGCGCCGGCCGCGACAATCTGCATGCCAAGTGTGTGCTTTTCTATGGCGATGCAGATGCTGCAATTCATCAACGGTTGCAGCACAGTCAACCACTGACAGCTCAACGTAGCGAGGAGTTGCAGCAGCTGGCCAGAGTCATGTTGGAATACACACAGAGCAACCAGTGCCGGAGGCAGTTCATATTAAAGTACTTTGATGATCGGATTGCTGTTCGCAGCCAGCCGCGTCGCAATTGCTGCGACAATTGCCGCAAGGCGCAACACTTCAGATCTACTCCTGTAGAGCAGCTGGATGTCAGCAGTGAATCACGTCTGCTACTTGCCATGCTCAGGGACTTGAACGGCAGCCTTGGTCTTGGCAAACTAATACTAGGGTTGCGCGGCTCGCGCAGCAAATGCCTTAGCATCGGATGCCGGACCCACGAGAACTTTGGCAAAGGCGCCCATCGATCCATTGCCTGGTTTAAGGGACTCGCTGAGCATCTGAAGTTCACAGGTTACATAAAGAATGAGTATCTAAAGAATGCGAAGTGTGCCTTTGGCTTTCTCATGCCGCAGGTCACGCTCAAAGGTTGCCGCTGGCTGGACAACGAGCCGACTGAAGCCAAGAAGATAATCATTGAACCGACACCCCGTATGGCAAAGCTGCTCAAGCAGCGTAAACGTTGTCGCGAGGAGGGCAATCTACCAAATGAGTCACTTGACTGGGGCTCTGACATTGACCTAAGTGAGTTGGATGACGTTGAGAAGCAACAGGAAACTCTCGCGAGCAACGAATCTGTTTGGGGACCTGATATCGACATTGATTTCCAGCGAATCGATGAAGAAGTGGCCAAGTCCATTAAGAATCCAACAACTGAGCAGCAAGAAGTCAAATCCACCGATCTCGAACTACTACTCGCTGACTGCCAAAAGATTTTGCATGAGGAGCAGGAAGAAAGCGCCATAACGCAAAAGGCCCGCAAGCGCGTCTGGCAGTACCTGGAGGGCAGCTACCAAAAGCGACCCCTAATACCAAAGTACAAATACAAGAAACGCAACTGAATACATTTATACAAATTTACACTTGTTAAACTAGAATATAAAATAGTTCGAATTTTGTTGATCACTTTAGCTAATTGAATTATATTTGTACTTAAATAAATAACAACGTACAAAGTGTTCCAAGAACACTTATTAAAAAATTTGAAAAATCGAGCCCGATGGGTTGACACACTCCTTTATGTTTACTCTGCTGGTGAAATTTTCTTAACTGCTTGGTGCTGATGGGATTATCCTATAAGATCGTATAAGATCCTTCAGAAATCTGCAAGGCTATGGCCGAGCGAGAGTTATTTTTCTAACTATTGTCTTTATAGCTTTAGCCATTTTACATGTATGATTTTTCTTTCTAGTTTGCACTATCATTTTATGATTCTCCCAAAAAATAGGCTTTACACGTTTGACTCCTTTTCAAACATGCTAAAAATTCGATTCCTCCTGAAAGTATGCATGGGTTTTATTGCTTTCAGGAAAATTTCACCACTTATCGTTTGAAAAAAATGTTATAATTTACTTCTTTCCGTTTTAAAAAATATATTTGTCGTGCATTATTGGTGCAATCCTATTTTCATTGTAGAAATAATTTAAAGCTATTGTTATATTTAATTAATTAAAAATAAGTGCTATGCAAATATAAAAAATCGATCAAATATATGATAACGAGTATTTGTAAATTCTCGACGCTCTTCGGGACACTTCTTCAGATGAAACTCTTCGTTGCCATCATCGTGCACTCCCAATTTCCACCTGCCTGAAAGACCATAATTGAAAGATCAGCTGACCATTGTGATAAGCGCCCTACGCCCTTGGAACATTGCACGTGTTGTCTTGCTTAATGACAAAACTGACTGAGGCACATTCAACTGATGAACAAGAAAGTGCAGCGCATCGATAAATAATTGCAAATGTTAGCAATAAGCAACAAATCATTTTGGCGGCTTAGACACGAAGAGTAGCGCTGCCAATTCCAAGGCCAAAAGGTGTTTACTAGATAAGCCATTTATTTAACTATTACTTTAAATGTCTTTTTTTTTATTGTGGGACTGCTGTGTTGAAGCCAAGCTTTACCAGCGTCGACGGAATAATTAAGTATTTCGTGAATAATAACTTTTCTAAGAAAAGTAAATGTTCTTGAAGTCTCTGTAATTTGAAAATCATGTTTACTTTAATTATACTGATGGAAACAATTACATTCTCACACATCATCATCAGTCGACTATATTATTCTTTTTACGATACGAAACGATATGCAAGAACAAACGCGTGCATATGATAGTATTGAAGTTACACAACCAGAAATGTGAGATTTTGACTATGTTATTGACGGTGAGACAAAGGCATCCAAAGTTGATAAGCGCAAATTAATAAATGAGCGACGAGGCGTGTCGAAAGCAACCAACAGGCAGCAAGCCAAACTGCCAGACCCAAAAATTGCTAGATAAAAAAGCACAATTATACTTAATTAATTTAAGTTTTTCCTGTATTTATTGATAGTCGCCTTAATGATGTTTCGTGACTAGCGTCGACTGCTTCATGTGGATATCTAAAATATCTCAGTGTATACCCGCCATATGTATCCAAGAATATTTCATCTTCGTCATCCAAAAGTAAATTTTGCTTTCCAGTTTTTAATTTAATTCTGCAAGAATTTTTGCCGTTACCTTCTAATAAATACCACAAATACATATAAACATATCTATCTATGGAGTGGCTTACGCAGAAGTTTTTATACAAATATATAAATATGTATTTCTTTTGTTGCAGTTTTCTAAAAAGACAGCCTAAGCTTAAGCCAAGTTTTGCAGATATTTAAATTATATTCTTTTTATAGAATTTACCAAATAGACACCCAATGTCACGTTGTTACGATTGGTCTTGCTGTTGTGTCATATTGTTTTGTTTGCTTTTTTCTTTTTCTTTTGGTATTATGACTAATTTTAGACCATTTTATTTAAAATTATATTGTTATGATATTGTTGTTTAAATTAAAGCCAATTTGCTTCATATCACGTTTCTTTAATTTCAAATTTAAATATTTTGTGCTAACGGCACTTAGTTTTTCATCGGCATCGCAGTTCTTTATGACAGCTATATTTATATCTGTATGTGCATAAATTTTGTAGTAGCTGCCGGTAAAATCCCAAACATTGCCACTTATCGTCATTTGCCTTGAAGCTAGACTTTTTCCCACAGTTTCTGGTTGATTACAGCTTATTTGTATGAAATCTAATCGAGCGCCCTGAGCGATGGGCAGCCAACAAACCGGTTCACTTATGCACTGCAACAGCCCCGGAAGTGGTTGAGGGGTTAGCTAGGCATTCTGCAAAAGAAAACACGTACCTATATGCCAGGGCTGCAATAGAATATGCTAACGACTTAGAATTGAATGAATATTTCACGTATATAAAACGATGGGCGTTTAAAATTCGGACTTTCAACCCTGTTCTCTGCTCGGCGCCGACGTCAACAATTCAGCTTGTCGACACAATTCATAAGACAATAGTTTGCGTTTGGTCTGAGTTTAGTATCCCGTTGACTGTCGCGATGCTGAGATTGTCTGGCAAGTGCACTCCAGGTCTTTTGCCTGTTGGTGCAGTGCTGCTGGTAGTGCAGCTCATCCCATTGGTGACAGCCACACCAACATTAGCACCATCGGCACCGGAAGCACCATCGCCACCAACAGACTATTGTGCACCGGCCCTGTGCGAAATATTTAATGGCAGCCATTTGCTGCAGCTGGCGCACACTGCCTGCGGAAATAATGGCAGCTTTGGTGCAAGCTGCGGTCCACAACCGAAACTCCTCTATATGAGCGATCGTCGACGTCAGCTGCTGCTGGACATGCACAATTTAGTGCGCAACAAGATTGCTGCTGGCGAGGTGCCTGGCTATGAAGCCGCCTTGCATATGCCATTTTTGAGATGGGACGCAGAGCTGGCGCAGATGGCTGCGCTCCATGCCAAGCGTTGTCAGTTTGCACATGACCAGTGTCGGAATACGCAAAGATTTCAGATCAGTGGTCAGAATATTGGCTACTTTTGGATTGGTCGCGAATTCAAGTCACATTCGCGACGCATGAAGTCATTTGTGCTCCACTGGTTTCGCGAGTATAAGGATGCCAATCAAAGCTACATTGATAGCTTTCAACGGCACCCAGAGGGGTAAGCAATTTTGCTTACTCACGTATATACACTCTAATGCAATTTACTTGCAGAAAAAAGATCGGACATTTCACTTTGTTAGTTGCGGATCGAGTGCGTCGGGTTGGCTGTGCTGCTGTAAGATTTCTTGAGCGAAGCACCAACAGATTCCAGTTTCTTTTGACTTGCAACTACGACTATAACAACATATTTGGAGATCCTGTTTATCAATCGGGACCAACAGCCTCTAAATGCGCATATCGCATTAGCAAAAAGTATCCAGCTTTGTGTGATTGGAAATCTGACGCGAATAGCTCCGATACCGAAGAAATTATCGAGGATAACAACACGCTGGATAACAACATACCAATCTGACAATTGGGCAGGTAGAAGCCATATCTATAATTCAAGTACTTTGTATATCGGTCACGTATATGCAATTTACAATATGTGCCCTAGTACACAACACACATTTAAAAGTATTTTCACTTTGATTTAAGTATGTTCGCCGATGGTTTCAGAACAGAGATGCTTTTCTAAATTCACTGTGTATCACATAAGGTTTTTGTTTTTTTTTTTTATAAACATTCTCAACAACAAAGCCAATCAGCAAAATAATTCACAAGCGAACACAATTTAATTGTAAAATTAATATAATAAAATTTTAACCATTAAACGGTGCTTAAAAACCTAATTTCTGTATGCTGATAAGCCGATATTTAATTGGATTAGTCGCAGTTTTCGCTCTTAAGTCATTGCTCGGCCATATCATTAGGAAACTCGAAGTCCTAAGACGAATTTTTCTGCAGAAAACCAGGGCTACCAACTAGCTAAAGAACAGCCAAATAGTTACAGTTTACAGTGAAATAAAGTTCTTGTTTCTTAGACGTCCCCTTAAACAGTGAATTAAGTTCGATGGAGTAAGTCTATTTATTGCTATTCTATCGGAACATTTTCATCAAAAATCTGTTACAGTTATTTTTCAGAAAAATAATGCTACTTCTATGAGTTAGCCTAAAAGTATGATTTAAAAAATTTGATTTTCCAGTTTCCAGTATAGATTTTAAATGCATTTCTTAATCAGTGTGTCACTACTGATTTAAAATTTAATTCTAAATTTTTACTCTTTATTTAACTTATTTTCGTGACCGCATTGTTTTTCATTCTTAAGTAGAACTGCAATTAAACGCAATTTATTAACATTATTTTTTTTACTTTTTTTATTAAGTCAACTGAAATAAGAACTCAATATGCTAAATTATATAGAATTCAAAATACATTATTTCGATATATACAAAAAATTAATTCTTCTATAATTTTTTAGAGGATATTGAAAGGAGGCAGAGACTCGGTGGTACCTTCTGAAGTCTCCGTTGTCGTTATATGTGTGCTGGTGGGTTTCAAAGTTGTGGGCTTACGCGTACTTGGCTTTGATGTTGTTGTACTCGCTAAAGTTGTCGGTCTTGGAGTAGTTGGTTTGGCAGTTGTTGTATTTGGCACAGTTGGTTTCAAAGTGGTCGGTTTTGGTGTAGTTGGTTTGACTGTTGTTGTACTTGGTTTAGTTGGTTTCAGAGTTGTAGGTTTTTGGGTGGTTGGCTTGGCTGTTGTTGTACTGGGCACAGTTGGTTTTAATGTTGTAGGTTTTGGAGTAGTTTGCTTGGCAGTTGTTCTAGTCGGCTCAGTTCGTTTTAATGTTGTCGGTCTTGGAGTAGTTGGTTTGCCAGTTGTGCTTGGCACAGTTGGCGTAGTTGGCTTGCCAGTTGCGCTTGGCACAGTGGGTTTCAATGTTGTCGGTTTTTGAGTGGTTGGCTTAGATGTTGTTGTACTCGGCTTAGTTGGTCTCAAAGTTGCAGGTTTTTGGGTGGTTGGCTTGGTAGTTGTTGTAGTCGGCTCAGTTGGTTTCAAAGTTGTAGGTTTTTGAGTGGTTGGCTTAGATGTTGTTGTAATCGGCTTAGTTGGTCTCAAAGTTGTAGGTTTTTGGGTGGTTGGCTTGCCTGTTGTTTTAGTCGGCTCAGTTGGTTTCAAAGTTGTCGGTTTTGGGGTAGTTGGCTTGCCAGTTGCGCTCGGCACAGTGGATTTCAATGTTGTCGGTTTCGGAGTAGTTGGTTTTCCAGTTGTGCTCGGCACGGTGGATTTCAAAGTTGTCGGTTTTTGGGTGCTTGGCTTAGCTGTTGTTGTAATCGGCTTAGTTGGTCTCAAAGTTGTAGGTTTTTGGGTGGTTGGCTTGGTAGTTGTTGTAGTCGGCTCAGTTGGTTTCAACGTTGTGCGTTTTTGGGTGGTTGGCTTGCCTGTTGTTGTAGTCGGCTCAGTTGGTTTCAAAGTCGTAGGTTTTTGGGTGGTTGGCTTGGTAGTTGTTGTAGTCGGCTTGGTTGGTCTCAAAGTTGTAGATTTTTGGGTGGTTGGCTTGGTAGTTGTTGTAGTCGGCTCAGTTGGTTTCAACGTTGTGAGATTTTGGGTGGTTGGCTTGCCTGTTGTTGTAGTCGGCTCAGTCGGTTTCAACGTTGTAGGTTTTTGGGTGGTTGACTTGGCAGTTGTTGTAGTCGGCTCAGTTGGTTTCAAAGTTGTAGGTTTTTGAGTGGTTGGCTTAGATGTTGTTGTAGTCGGCTTAGTTGGTCTCAAAGTTGTAGGTTTTTGGGTGGTTGGCTTGGTAGTTGTTGTAGTCGACTCAGTTGGTTTCAACGTTGTGAGTTTTTGGGTGGTTGGCTTGCCTGTTGTTGTAGTCGGCTCAGTTGGTTTCAACGTTGTCGGTTTTTGGGTGGTTGACTTGGCAGTTGTTGTAGTCGGCTCAGTTGGCTTCAAAGTTGTAGGTTTTTGAGTGGATGGCTTGAATGTTGTTGTAGTCGGCTCAGTTGGTCTCAAAGTTGTAGGTTTTTGGGTGGTTGGCTGGGTAGTTGTTGTAGTCGGCGTTGTAGGAATTTGAGTAGTTGGCTTAGATGTTGTTGTAGTCGGCTTAGTTGGTCTCAAAGTTGTAGGTTTTTGGGTGGTTGGCTGGGTAGTTGTTGTAGTCGGCTCAGTTGGTTTCAAAGTTGTAGGTTTTTGGGTGGTTGGCTTGGTAGTTGTTGTAGTCGGCTCAGTTGGTTTCAACGTTGTGCGTTTTTGGGTGGTTGACTTGGCAGTTGTTGTAGTCGGCTGAGTTGGTTTCAAAGTTGTAGGTTTTTGAGTGGTTGGCTTGGCAGTTGTTGCAGTCGCCTCAGGTGGTTTCAAAGTTGTCGGTTTTCGAGTGGTTGGCTTAGATGTTGTTGTACCCGGCTTAGTTGGTCTCAAAGTAGTAGGTTTTTGGGTGGTTGGCTTGGTAGTTGTTGTAGTCGGCTCAGTTGGTTTCAAAGTTGTGGGTTTTTGGGTTGTTGACTTACCTGTTGTTGCAGTCGGCTCAGTTGACTTCAAAGTTGTTGGTTTTTGGGTAGTTGGCTTGCCAGTAGTGCTCGGCACAGTGGGTTTCAATGTTGTCGGTTTCGGAGTAGTTGGTTTTCCAGTTGTGCTCGTCAGAGTGGGTTTCAAAGTTGTCGGTTTTTGGGTGCTGGGCTTAGCTGTTGTTGTACTCGGCACAGTTGGTTTCAAAGTTGTCGGTTTTGGAGTAGTTGGCTTACCAGTTGTGCTCGGAACAGTGGGTTTCAATGTTGTCGGTTTTGCAGTAGATGGTTTTCCAGTTGTGCTCGGCACAGTGGGTTTCAAAGTTGTCGGTTTTTGTGTGCTTGGCTTAGCTGTTGTTGTACTCGGCACAGTTGGTTTCAAAGTTGATGGTTTTTGAGTAGTTGGCTTACCAGTTGTGCTCGGAACAGTGGGTTTCAATGTTGTCGGTTTTGGAGTAGATGGTTTTCCAGTTGTGCTCGGCACTGTGGGTTTCAAAGTTGTCGGTTTTTGGGTGCTGGGCTTAGCTGTTGTTGTACTCGGCACAGTTGGTTTCAAAGTTGTCGGTTTTGGAGTAGTTGGTTTTCCAGTGGTGCTCGGCACAGTGGATTTCAAAGTTGTGGGTTTCTGAGTAGTTGGCTTACCAGTTGTGCTCGGAACAGTGGGTTTCAATGTTGTCGGTTTTGGAGTAGATGGTTTTCCAGTTGTGCTCGGCACAGTGGGTTTCAAAGTTGTCGGTTTTTGGGTGCTGGGCTTAGCTGTTGTTGTACTCGGCACAGTTGGTTTCAAAGTTGTCGGTTTTGGAGTAGTTGGTTTTCCAGTTGTGCTCGGCACAGTGGATTTCAAAGTTGTGGGTTTCTGAGTAGTTGGTTTACCAGTTGTGCTCGGAACAGTGGGTTTCAAAGTTGTCGGTTTTTGGGTGCTGGGCTTAGCTGTTGTTGTACTCGGCACAGTTGGTTTCAAAGTTGTCGGTTTTGGAGTAGTTGGTTTTCCAGTTGTGCTCGGCACAGTGGATTTCAAAGTTGTGGGTTTCTGAGTAGTTGGTTTACCAGTTGTGCTCGGAACAGTGGGTTTCAAAGTTGTCGGTTTTTGGGTGCTGGGCTTAGCTGTTGTTGTACTCGGCACTGTTGGTTTCAAAGTTGTCGGTTTTGGAGTAGTTGGTTTTCCTGTTGTGCTCGGTACAGTGGATTTCAAAGTTGTGGGTTTCTGAGTAGTTGGCTTACCAGTTGTGCTCGGAACAGTGGGTTTCAATGTTGTCGGTTTTGGAGTAGATGGTTTTCCAGTTGTGCTCGGTACAGTGGGTTTCAAAGTTGTCGGTTTTTGGGTGCTGGGCTTAGCTGTTGTTGTACTCGGCACAGTTGGTTTCAAAGTTGTCGGTTTTGGAGTAGTTGGTTTTCCAGTTGTGCTCGGCACAGTGGATTTCAAAGTTGTGGGTTTCTGAGTAGTTGGTTTACTAGTTGTGCTCGGAACAGTGGGTTTCAAAGTTGTCGGTTTTTGGGTGCTGGGCTTAGCTGTTGTTGTACTCGGCACAGTTGGTTTCAAAGTTGTCGGTTTTGGAGTAGTTGGTTTTCCAGTTGTGCTCGGCACAGTGGATTTCAAAGTTGTGGGTTTCTGAGTAGTTGGTTTACCAGTTGTGCTCGGAACAGTGGGTTTCAATGTTGTCGGTTTTGGAGTAGATGTTTTTCCAGTTGTGCTCGGCACAGTGGGTTTCAAAGTTGTCGGTTTTTGGGTGCTGGGCTTAGCTGTTGTTGTGCTCGGCACAGTTGGTTTCAAAGTTGTCGGTTTTGGAGTAGTTGGTTTTCCAGTTGTGCTCGGCACAGTGGATTTCAAAGTTGTGGGTTTCTGAGTAGTTGGTTTACCAGTTGTGCTCGGAACAGTGGGTTTCAATGTTGTCGGTTTTGGAGTAGATGTTTTTCCAGTTGTGCTCGGCACAGTGGGTTTCAAAGTTGTCGGTTTTTGGGTGCTGGGCTTAGCTGTTGTTGTGCTCGGCACAGTTGGTTTCAAAGTTGTCGGTTTTGGAGTAGTTGGTTTTCCAGTTGTGCTCGGCACAGTGGATTTCAAAGTTGTGGGTTTCTGAGTAGTTGGTTTACCAGTTGTGCTCGGAACAGTGGGTTTCAATGTTGTCGGTTTTTGAGTAGATGGTTTTCCAGTTGTCGGTTTTGGAGTAGATGGTTTTCCAGTTGTGCTCGGCACAGTTGGTATCAATGTTGTTGGTTTTGGAGTAGTTGGCTTGCCAGTTGTGCTCGGCACAGTTGGTTTCAATGTTGTCGGTTTTTGAGTAGTTGGCTTGCCAGTTGTACTCGGCACAGTGGGCTTCAATGTTGTCGGTTTTTGAGTAGTTGGCTTACCAGTTGTGCTCGGCACAGTTGGTTTCAATGTTGTCGGTTTTTGAGTAGTTGGCTTGCCAGTTGTGCTCGGCACAGTGGGTTTCAATGTTGTCGGTTTTTGAGTAGTTGGCTTGCCAGTTGTGCTCGGCACAGTTGGTTTCAATGTTGTCGGTTTTTGAGTAGTTGGCTTGCCAGTTGTGCTCGGCACAGTTGGTTTCAATGTTGTCGGTTTTTGAGTAGTTGGCTTGCCAGTTGAGCTGGGCACAGTGGTTTTCAATGTTGTCGGTTTTTGAGTGGTTGGCTTAGGTGTTGTTGTACTCGGCACAGTGGGCTTCAATGTTGTCGGTTTTTGAGTAGTTGGCTTGCCAGTTGTGCTCGGCAGAGTTGGTTTCAATGTTGTCGGTTTTTGAGTAGTTGGCTTGCCAGTTGTGCTCGGCACAGTTGGTTTCAATGTTGTCGGTTTTTGAGTAGTTGGCTTGCCAGTTGTGCTCGGCACAGTTGGTTTCAATGTTGTCGGTTTTTGAGTAGTTGGCTTGCCAGTTGTACTCGGCACAGTGGGCTTCAATGTTGTCGGTTTTTGAGTAGTTGGCTTACCAGTTGTGCTCGGCACAGTTGGTTTCAATGTTGTCGGTTTTTGAGTAGTTGGCTTGCCAGTTGTGCTCGGCACAGTGGGTTTCAATGTTGTCGATCTTTGAGTGGTTGGCTTAGGTGTTGTTGTACTCGGCACAGTGGGCTTCAATGTTGTCGGTTTTTTAGTAGTTGGCTTGCCAGTTGTGCTCGGCACAGTTGGTTTCAATGTTGTCGGTTTTTGAGTAGTTGGCTTGCCAGTTGAGCTGGGCACAGTGGTTTTCAATGTTGTCGGTTTTTGAGTGGTTGGTTTTGGTGTTGTTGTACTCGGCACAGTGGGCTTCAATGTTGTCGGTTTTTGAGTAGTTGGCTTGCCAGTTGTGCTCGGCACAGTTGGTTTCAATGTTGTCGGTTTTTGGGTAGTTGGCTTGCCAGTTGTGCTCGGCACAGTGGGTTTCAATGTTGTCGATCTTTGAGTGGTTGGCTTAGGTGTTGTTGTACTCGGCACAGTGGGCTTCAATGTTGTCGGTTTTTGAGTAGTTGGCTTGCCAGTTGTGCTCGGCACAGTTGGTTTCAATGTTGTCGGTTTTTGAGTAGTTGGCTTGCCAGTTGTGCTCGGCACAGTGGGTTTCAATGTTGTCGATCTTTGAGTGGTTGGCTTAGGTGTTGTTGTACTCGGCACAGTGGGCTTCAGTGTTGTCGGTTTTTGAGTAGTTGGCTTGCCAGTTGAGCTCGGCACAGTTGGTATCAATGTTGTTGGTTTTGGAGTAGTTGAGTTGCCAGTTGTGCTCGGCACAGTGGGTTTCAAAGTGGTCGATCTTTGAGTGGTTGGCTTAGGTGTTGTTGTACTCGGCACAGTGGGTTTCAATGTTGTCGGTTTTGGAGTAGTTGGCTTGCCAGTTGTGCTCGGCACAGTTGGTTTCAATGTTGTCGGTTTTTGAGTAGTTGGCTTGCCAGTTGTGCTCGGCACAGTTGGTTTCAATGTTGTCGGTTTTTGAGTGGTCGGCTTAGATGTTGTTGTACTCGGCACAGTGGGCTTCAATGTTGTCGGTTTTTGAGTAGTTGGCTTGCCAGTTGAGCTCGGCACAGTTGGTATCAATGTTGTTGGTTTTGGAGTAGTTGAGTTGCCAGTTGTGCTCGGCACAGTGGGTTTCAAAGTGGTCGATCTTTGAGTGGTTGGCTTAGGTGTTGTTGTACTCGGCACAGTGGGTTTCAATGTTGTTGGTTTTGGAGTAGTGGGCTTGCCAGTTGTGCTCGGCACAGTTGGTTTCAATGTTGTCGGTTTTTGAGTAGTTGGCTTGCCAGTTGTGCTCGGCACAGTGGGTTTCAATGTTGTCGATCTTTGAGTGGTTGGCTTAGGTGTTGTTGTACTCGGCACAGTGGGCTTCAATGTTGTCGGTTTTTGAGTAGTTGGCTTGCCAGTTGTGCTCGGCACAGTTGGTTTCAATGTTGTCGGTTTTTGAGTAGTTGGCTTGCCAGTTGAGCTGGGCACAGTGGTTTTCAATGTTGTCGGTTTTTGAGTGGTTGGTTTTGGTGTTGTTGTGCTCGGCACAGTTGGTTTCAATGTTGTCGGTTTTTGAGTAGTTGGCTTGCCAGTTGAGCTGGGCACAGTGGTTTTCAATGTTGTCGGTTTTTGAGTGGTTGGTTTTGGTGTTGTTGTACTCGGCACAGTGGGCTTCAATGTTGTCGGTTTTTGAGTAGTTGGCTTGCCAGTTGTGCTCGGCACAGTTGGTTTCAATGTTGTCGGTTTTTGAGTAGTTGGCTTGCCAGTTGAGCTCGGCACAGTTGGTATCAATGTTGTTGGTTTTGGAGTAGTTGGCTTGCCAGTTGTGCTCGGCACAGTGGGCTTCAATGTTGTCGGTTTTTGAGTAGTCGGCTTAGATGTTGTTGTACTCGGCACAGTGGGCTTCAATGTTGTCGGTTTTTGAGTAGTTGGCTTGCCAGTTGTGCTCGGCACAGTTGGTTTCAATGTTGTCGGTTTTTGAGTCGTTGGCTTGCCAGTTGAGCTGGGCACAGTGGATTTCAATGTTGTCGGTTTTTGAGTGGTTGGTTTTGGTGTTGTTGTACTCGGCACAGTGGGCTTCAATGTTGTCGGTTTTTGAGTAGTTGGCTTGCCAGTTGTGCTCGGCACAGTTGGTTTCAATGTTGTCGGTTTTTGAGTAGTTGGCTTGCCAGTTGTGCTCGGCACAGTGGGTTTCAATGTTGTCGATCTTTGAGTGGTTGGCTTAGGTGTTGTTGTACTCGGCACAGTGGGCTTCAGTGTTGTCGGTTTTTGAGTAGTTGGCTTACCAGTTGTGCTCGGCACAGTTGGTTTCAATGTTGTCGGTTTTTGAGTAGTTGGCTTGCCAGTTGTGCTCGGCACAGTTGGTTTCAATGTTGTCGGTTTTTGAGTGGTCGGCTTAGATGTTGTTGTACTCGGCACAGTGGGCTTCAATGTTGTCGGTTTTTGAGTAGTTGGCTTGCCAGTTGAGCTCGGCACAGTTGGTATCAATGTTGTTGGTTTTGGAGTAGTTGAGTTGCCAGTTGTGCTCGGCACAGTGGGTTTCAAAGTGGTCGATCTTTGAGTGGTTGGCTTAGGTGTTGTTGTACTCGGCACAGTGGGTTTCAATGTTGTTGGTTTTGGAGTAGTTGGCTTGCCAGTTGTGCTCGGCACAGTTGGTTTCAATGTTGTCGGTTTTTGAGTAGTTGGCTTGCCAGTTGTGCTCGGCACAGTGGGTTTCAATGTTGTCGATCTTTGAGTGGTTGGCTTAGGTGTTGTTGTACTCGGCACAGTGGGCTTCAATGTTGTCGGTTTTTGAGTAGTTGGCTTGCCAGTTGTGCTCGGCACAGTTGGTTTCAATGTTGTCGGTTTTTGAGTAGTTGGCTTGCCAGTTGAGCTGGGCACAGTGGTTTTCAATGTTGTCGGTTTTTGAGTGGTTGGTTTTGGTGTTGTTGTGCTCGGCACAGTTGGTTTCAATGTTGTCGGTTTTTGAGTAGTTGGCTTGCCAGTTGAGCTGGGCACAGTGGTTTTCAATGTTGTCGGTTTTTGAGTGGTTGGTTTTGGTGTTGTTGTACTCGGCACAGTGGGCTTCAATGTTGTCGGTTTTTGAGTAGTTGGCTTGCCAGTTGTGCTCGGCACAGTTGGTTTCAATGTTGTCGGTTTTTGAGTAGTTGGCTTGCCAGTTGAGCTCGGCACAGTTGGTATCAATGTTGTTGGTTTTGGAGTAGTTGGCTTGCCAGTTGTGCTCGGCACAGTGGGCTTCAATGTTGTCGGTTTTTGAGTAGTCGGCTTAGATGTTGTTGTACTCGGCACAGTGGGCTTCAATGTTGTCGGTTTTTGAGTAGTTGGCTTGCCAGTTGTGCTCGGCACAGTTGGTTTCAATGTTGTCGGTTTTTGAGTCGTTGGCTTGCCAGTTGAGCTGGGCACAGTGGTTTTCAATGTTGTCAGTTTTTGAGTGGTTGGTTTTGGTGTTGTTGTACTCGGCACAGTGGGCTTCAATGTTGTCGGTTTTTGAGTAGTTGGCTTGCCAGTTGTGCTCGGCACAGTTGGTTTCAATGTTGTCGGTTTTTGAGTAGTTGGCTTGCCAGTTGAGCTGGGCACAGTGGTTTTCAATGTTGTCGGTTTTTGAGTGGTTGGTTTTGGTGTTGTTGTACTCGGCACAGTGGGCTTCAATGTTGTCGGTTTTTGAGTAGTTGGCTTGCCAGTTGTGCTCGGCACAGTTGGTTTCAATGTTGTCGGTTTTTGAGTAGTTGGCTTGCCAGTTGAGCTCGGCACAGTTGGTATCAATGTTGTTGGTTTTGGAGTAGTTGGCTTGCCAGTTGTGCTCGGCACAGTGGGCTTCAATGTTGTAGGTTTTTGAGTGGTCGGCTTAGATGTTGTTGTACTCGGCACAGTGGGCTTCAATGTTGTCGGTTTTTGAGTAGTTGGCTTGCCAGTTGAGCTCGGCACAGTTGGTTTCAATGTTGTTGGTTTTGGAGTAGTTGAGTTGCCAGTTGTGCTCGGCACAGTGGGTTTCAAAGTGGTCGATCTTTGAGTGGTTGGTTTAGGTGTTGTTGTACTCGGCACAGTGGGTTTCAATGTTGTCGGTTTTTGAGTAGTTGGCTTGCCAGTTGTGCTCGGCACAGTTGGTTTCAATGTTGTCGGTTTTTGAGTAGTTGGCTTGCCAGTTGTGCTCGGCACAGTTGGTTTCAATGTTGTCGGTTTTTGAGTAGTTGGCTTGCCAGTTGTGCTCGGCACAGTTGGTTTCAATGTTGTCGGTTTTTGAGTAGTTGGCTTGCCAGTTGTGCTCGGCACAGTTGGTTTCAATGTTGTCGGTTTTTGAGTAGTTGGCTTGCCAGTTGTGCTCGGCACAGTTGGTTTCAATGTTGTCGGTTTTTGAGTAGTTGGCTTGCCAGTTGTGCTCGGCACAGTTGGTTTCAATGTTGTCGGTTTTTGAGTAGTTGGCTTGCCAGTTGTGCTCGGCACAGTTGGTTTCAATGTTGTCGGTTTTTGAGTAGTTGGCTTGCCAGTTGTGCTCGGCACAGTTGGTTTCAATGTTGTCGGTTTTTGAGTAGTTGGCTTGCCAGTTGTGCTCGGCACAGTTGGTTTCAATGTTGTCGGTTTTTGAGTAGTTGGCTTGCCAGTTGTGCTCGGCACAGTTGGTTTCAATGTTGTCGGTTTTTGAGTAGTTGGCTTGCCAGTTGTGCTCGGCACAGTTGGTATCAATGTTGTTGGTTTTGGAGTAGTTGAGTTGCCAGTTGTGCTCGGCACAGTGGGTTTCAAAGTGGTCGATCTTTGAGTGGTTGGCTTAGGTGTTGTTGTACTCGGCACAGTGGGTTTCAATGTTGTCGGTTTTTGAGTAGTTGGCTTGCCAGTTGAGCTCGGCACAGTTGGTATCAATGTTGTTGGTTTTGGAGTAGTTGAGTTGCCAGTTGTGCTCGGCACAGTGGGTTTCAAAGTGGTCGATCTTTGAGTGGTTGGCTTAGGTGTTGTTGTACTCGGCACAGTGGGTTTCAATGTTGTCGGTTTTTGAGTAGTTGGCTTGCCAGTTGTGCTCGGCACAGTTGGTTTCAATGTTGTCGGTTTTTGAGTAGTTGGCTTGCCAGTTGTGCTCGGCACAGTTGGTTTCAATGTTGTCGGTTTTTGAGTAGTTGGCTTGCCAGTTGTGCTCGGCACAGTTGGTTTCAATGTTGTCGGTTTTTGAGTAGTTGGCTTGCCAGTTGTGCTCGGCACAGTTGGTTTCAATGTTGTCGGTTTTTGAGTAGTTGGCTTGCCAGTTGTGCTCGGCACAGTTGGTTTCAATGTTGTCGGTTTTTGAGTAGTTGGCTTGCCAGTTGTGCTCGGCACAGTTGGTATCAATGTTGTTGGTTTTGGAGTAGTTGAGTTGCCAGTTGTGCTCGGCACAGTGGGTTTCAAAGTGGTCGATCTTTGAGTGGTTGGCTTAGGTGTTGTTGTACTCGGCACAGTGGGTTTCAATGTTGTCGGTTTTTGAGTAGTTGGCTTGCCAGTTGTGCTCGGCACAGTTGGTTTCAATGTTGTCGGTTTTTGAGTAGTTGGCTTGCCAGTTGTGCTCGGCACAGTTGGTTTCAATGTTGTCGGTTTTTGAGTAGTTGGCTTGCCAGTTGTACTCGGCACAGTGGACTTCAATGTTGTCGGTTTTTGAGTAGTTGGCTTGCCAGTTGTGCTCGGCACAGTTGGTTTCAATGTTGTCGGTTTTTGAGTAGTTGGCTTACCAGTTGTGCTCGGCACAGTTGGTTTCAATGTTGTCGGTTTTTGAGTAGTTGGCTTGCCAGTTGTGCTCGGCACAGTTGGTTTCAATGTTGTCGGTTTTTGAGTAGTTGGCTTGCCAGTTGTGCTCGGCACAGTTGGTTTCAATGTTGTCGGTTTTTGAGTAGTTGGCTTGCCAGTTGAGCTCGGCACAGTTGATTTCAATGTTGTCGGTTTTTGAGTGGTCGGCTTAGATGTTGTTGTACTCGGCACAGTGGGCTTCAATGTTGTCGGTTCTTGAGTAGTTGGCTTGCCAGTTGAGCTCGGCACTGTTGGTTTCAATGTTGTCGGTTTTTGAGTAGTTGGCTTGCCAGTTGAGCTCGGCACTGTTGGTTTCAATGTTGTCGGTTTTGGAGTTGTTTGTTTGCCAGTTGTGCTTGGTTCAGTGGGTTTCAAAGTTGTCGGTTTTTGAGTAGTCGGCTGGCCGGTTGTGCTCGGCACAGTTGGTTGCAAAGTTGTTGGTTTTTGGGTGGTTGGTTTGGGTTTTGTGGGTACCGGTGAAGTTTGAGTCGTTTTTATTGTTGTACCGAGGGTCGTTCTATAGGTCGGTTTTAGGGTAGTTGCTTTTGTGGTCTGTGGATAGCTGTGGTCACATTTTGGTGTGGTTGGATGGTACTTGCACGGTGTTGATGGCGGTCTGAGAGTCGTAGTGCTGGTCTTATTGTTGCAAGGATTGCGGAAATGCAATATTATTTCATTTGCCTTTTGACCGGGCACAATGCGAATGTTCGGCCCAAACAGAGTAAATGTTGCGCCTGTAGCGACCAACAGGCATAGTATAAGCAGTCTCATTGCGCCAACGTGTTGCTCTTGCATGCATTAAGCGAAATCTCGTATGCAGTTATAGGTGTATCCTGTGGAGGTCGACCAGCGTGCGAACAACTAGACGACGGCCTGGATACTAACTTGAACCGGGCTCAATGTAAAGTATTTAAGTCATCTATGACAGTGCCTGCGTTAATTGTATTGCATAAATTTACATTCTGATGTCTAAAAATACGTTTCCTGTGAAAAACGACGTACTGCGGATGCATTTGGCGTGTAAGGGCACGCGCTTGTTCTATTAAGTTGTAACTTATCAGTACCGTAATGCTGTACTAGGTTTTCGTAGGTCGGATTTTTTCTGTTGGCTAGTGAAGCTCTCGCAATGCACGTAGAATTCTGAACCATAGCAAATAAATTGTTGCTGGCACGAACCCATACCATTTATATTTTTTACACGTTTTGAAATTTCAACGATGTTTATTACGCTTCTATAATGTGTATTCATGTGTAATTGGGCATTTTATACTATACTAATTGTATATTATCTAAAGTTTGTGCAATGTTTTTGTTCTTTATTTGTATTTTATTTTATTTTTATTTGTATTTTTTTTTTTGTATTTTAACAAAATATTTGTAGTACATAGTAGGCTTCGTGTTCCACATATGTATTCATGTTGGTATATACTTATCTCTGTCTCTTTCTATTACTAGAATTTAGAATAGACTATATCGATTTGGCTTTAAATTGATTGAAATATCTCTATATTAACATTAGCTAAATATTTGTAGTTTTTGTCTTTTGCTCTAAAGAGTAGTATTTGGATTTTGATTATAATGTTTCATATAAGTGTACTAAAAGGGCTTTTTTTATCCTGTGGCAACGTACAAATAAATTTGCACTATTCATAATTAGTACATATTTCTGTACGTATGTGTATTAAATGTACATTTTAAGTGTAACAACATTACAGACTGACAAAATTTCTTATACAATTTAATAAGCAACAACATATACATATACATATATTGTGCGTACGCCAGAATCGCAAAACAACGTGCCAATATTTACACATTAGAACACATAGACTACATAGTTGTGTATGGACTTATAATAAATCTCTAGGGCACTAATTTTTCATTTTACAGGCAACAAATGAGGATTTATGTACGTAATTCTAAAATTATATCTCCTTTTTGAATGCATGATGATGATAATTTTTGCAATCAAATATCGATGCTTTTTGCTGCCTTCCTATACCTCATCGTCGCTCGTCTGCGTGCAGAGGACCTGCTCCTGCCACCAGTCGTGCACCTCATAGACGGCATTTGCTTGATTGTTAAACGGCAACAGTTTGCCGCTGCCTCCAATTAGCTGACTTATCATCGCCGAGGGACTGCTCAGTGCTCCGTGATGATGCTGATGTTGATGCTGATGCTGATGATGATGATGATCTCCAAAATTGTGCAGTGCGGCTGCAGCAGCTGCAGCGGTTGCATTAATTGTCGGATAATGAAACTGGCCAATCTCGCTGTTCAGCTGGGAAAAGAAACTGGATGACTTGTTCACCTCACGCTGTTTACCCATCTGACCCAGTTGACCCAGCTGTGCCGCATGTGGCAGGGTGGTCATTGAATTTTTTTACGCTGCTGACTGCTGATATGCAGCCGCTCCTTATCGCTGAGCGTGGAGCGCTGCTGTGGATCACTAGAGGTGGGCGCCAAAAACTTTCGACCCGCCGAGCTGCCCGTCGAATCGCTTCGATTTAAAGCATATGCCCGCTTGCCCACCGTCATCACATGCCGCGCACCAGCAGCAGTTGTATGAGAATCAGTGTGGGGCAACACCACAGCGCTACTGCTGGCATCCTTTTCATCGTTCTCCGTCGAGCTAAAGGTGGGCGAGAAGGCGTCGCTAGTGGGCGGGCAAGTTCCGGCTACCGCACCACTTATTGTGCTTATGGCTGATTTGTCAATTACTCCACTGGGTGCCTTTTCCTCCTGCACATTGGGACGCATCACTAGCTGCTCATTGGTGGCGCGCAATCCAGCAATCAACGAATTTTGTTGTTTCTGTAAGCCAATTGAAAAGCTTAAACATTGTGCATAAGCGAAAGAAAAACACATTCATTTTAAACATACGCTTGCATTTTGTGCTCGTATCTTTTTAAGGCAGCCTTCGAGCCAGGTACGTATTGTCATCTTGGCCACCTCCTCCTCGACCAGGTACTCAAACTCCTCACGCGCCAGCAACTCCTCTAGCTGTAGTGCCTTGCGTATGTCAACAGACCGATAGGATAGCATGCTAAAATTTATACTTTGTTAGTCTCATAGTCTCATTCGAAAATAAAACAGTAGCTGACTGACTAATTAGTTGGTCGATACAACAAAATAAGCTTAGATTTTAACCAAATATTGATAAAACAAGATAAATAAATACTTATATCCAAAAAAATAGACTTACTTGATCACATCATGAAATGTGACATCTTCACCGTTGTGCAGTTTGTCCAGCTCGTAGCACATATACTTGAACAGCAGGCGATCCTTTTGCGGATCACACTCGAGACGGCCTTTCAAAAGGCGCAAAATGAATTTCACCCTACGCACCGGTATAACACCACGTTGATGTATATCGACGATATTCCAAGTGTTCTGAAAGTTGCGTATGTCCGCATAAGACAATAGGGCATCCTCCTCATTTGAATAGAAGAGGGAGAAGTTCTCCATGATAATAGCTAGATGGAGAAAGGCAATTGAAAATGATATGTAGCAATAAATTCTACATTATGTTACTTACCCACTAGCAGGTTAAGCACAATATACGTAATTATCACATAGAATGTGCAGAAATATATTAAACTTGCTGTAAAGTTGCCGCAATCCGTTTCCCAGTAATTTCCACCCAGTGTGCAGTATGGCGGCTGCACCATACAATCATGCATGATCTTATTCCAATCCTCACCAGTCACAATACGAAACAACATGGCCACACCGGTCACCGGCGATCCGAAGTTTGCCCGTC
Source organism: Drosophila planitibia (assembly GCA_035043785.1). NCBI lineage: Eukaryota > Metazoa > Arthropoda > Insecta > Diptera > Drosophilidae > Drosophila > Drosophila planitibia. Next base: position 1,583,985 of record JAWNMS010000041.1, read on the forward strand.
GCCCAATACCCTCCCCATATTTGACGGTCCCTATGTATGTGAGAGCAAATAGATAATATATTAGTTGCACAATTCTGATCGAGTGAATACTAAGTTAAAACTAAGAATTACCAAATAGAATGGTGCCGGCCAACGCATAAAAGAAGACCAAAAGGAACATTCCAAAGATGATGAAGAAGGATTTGCACACAGACACGCCCACCGTCAACATAAGCATCTTGAGTGTAGTGTGCTTTCCAGTGATGGTGAAGAAACGCAGAATAACTACCATAAACCCAAAGAAATACGACAAATCGTTCTGCAAGCAACGTTAAGAATGAAATATTAGAAAAATGGCAAGCAGACAATTGTGAAGTCAATATTGATGTGGAGAGCAGTAACCACCCCGTCAAACATTAAGAATGAAAAGAGTGTTCACTTTAATTAAACACAAGTAATGAGAATAGAGAAGAAATAATGTGAATTAATTTTGAACTGAGTACTGAGTCACATACGAGATCATATCACACTATTAGGGGCGGAAAATACTCTTCTAGGTGTGCAATGTTCTTCAATACATACCCTGAGAATAGTTTGTAATATAATCCAAATGACGCCAGCAACAGTTACCAGTAAATCATATCGATTGCGCCTGGACTGCCAGTAGCCTCGAGGAGTAAATGCGATGTTCTTCATAACCACCTCAATGACAAATACAAAGGTCAGCACGGCGCTAACGATAACCAGACGCTCAGTGTGTACTTCGCCTTTGATCCACTGGAAATAGAGAACTCTGAATGAAACTCAACTCAAAACTCAAAAAAAAAAAAAAACTTACAGTTATGGATAGCAACATGCTGTTGATTAGAACAACCACAGCAATGACCCGTTTAAAAATAATATGCTGGGTTATATCGTAGGTGAAGGCACGAATCTTTCGTCCATCCGGACGCGGTGGCAGATGGAGTGGCTGAGCGATTTTAAGACGCTTCTTCAGATCACACCATCGTCGCTGGTCAACGGTCAGCAATGCTGTACCTTTATTTTCTGAATAGTTTGCAATGACCACGCCCACAAACAGAGTCAAGCCAATCATGCAGCCCAAGAATATGTAGATATGAATGTAGATGGCATGTATCTGAAATTAAATACATATTCGTCAGTTATGCAATTAAATGAAAGAGAAAATAAAACAAAAATAAATACAATAAAAAATTAAATATATTTTAAATGTTATCTTTTAGCACTGGTATCATAGGATTATCATAAATAAAATACTGAATAAAATACTCAATTAAAATAGAATTGCATAAGAGTTTGTTTTTACCGGTCCGACGGCCTTAATAAGGACATCACGCACATCCAGCCAACCCTTAAAGGAAAGCACCTCGAAAAGCGTAAGCATAGCATCACCAATATTGTCAAAATTGAAGCGACGGGGATTGGCCCAGACTCGCGGCACTAACATGGCCGGGTAGGACTCATCTGGACCCGGTGTCAATTTCATTTTGGTGACAAAAACGCGCCGCATGAAGACACCAACACAATCCTCCCTACGCAGAATTGTCGGATCATTGCAGCGTGCCAGACGACCTCCATAAAGCTGTACGCCATAGCTGGCAAAAATGAACATGAGCAGAATCAGCAGCGTGGATACCAATAAGATCTCCTTGAAGCCACGACACAGCTCGTAGACCACCTTTCGCATGTGCGGCACCAGAGTAAAGATTCTCAGTGGACGCACGCATCGCAAAATCATCAGCAGCTGGGCAGCTGAATTAGTAGGTATATTGTGTGGCATCCAGCAGAGAAACGACGTGGATACAACATATATGAATACATCAAGCGCTGCGGCCACATCCTTAATATATGCCTTGGGTGTGAAGAACAAACCATCAGCCAGAATTTTCATTGCTAGCTCCAGGCTCATGAATATGACAAAACCGTATTCAGCTATTTGCAGCGTCGGATGATCCATTAAGCGATAATTGGGTGTCTCAAACATCATGGATATGCACGAGAGTGTCGTGGCAAATATCATTACCCAGTCTAGATAGGTGACCAGCCCAAGAAAGTTACTGAGAAAATTATTAAATGAGAGGCGTTGAGAATCTGATAAAATCTTTGTTCATCAATTGCAACTCACTGCAAACTCTTATACTGCACTTTGCGCTCCTTGCCGGTCAATGGATCCTTGAGTCTCGCATCGTAACGTGCATGCACGATCTTCTGGCAAATTTTGCGAAAGCGACTCTCGCGTGGCACCAAAAACAATGGCGTATCGAAGAACGGATGATTCTCGCGCAGATCCTCCTCGCGCTGATTGCGTCGCATCTCGGCTTGCTGGCGCTTCGCCTGCAGGAGCTTGATATCCAGGTCGTGAGGTCTGGCCCGGCCAGAGTTGGCGCGTGGGGCAGCCGCAATATCACCGTTCTCCATCAGATGCTCATAGGTTTGCTTCAGCTTAATGGAGCCAGAGCGCACGCTGCGACGAATTGAGCGGGATCCAAATCTGTGAATTGGTAGCGTACACACATCAAACGAATCATGCCGCCAACGGGCAAAAGGCGCTTACTTCTTCTGATCGACCCTCCATGGCTTCGAGTGTGTGATAGTGCCTTGCGATTTGAGGCCACCCTTAGTGCCCACCACGGGAAGCATGGCCGAGTCACCCAGCATTAGGCGCTGATTATTGCTATCGCTGCGATAAGTAAACAATCAATTTAATTGAATTCTTACAGGTAGTATTTCTTCTTGGCGATATAAATTCATTTGGATTGCATGGGTAAATGGTGTATCCATGTTCCGAAGACTATACTATGAAACTTTTAAGCTTATCATACGAACAGCTCAAATACAAATTATGAATAATGGATATCCGAAGTTTGAATTTTCATATCATTGTCTTCAAGCTTATTTTCAAAGCGATATATGTTCCATTAGTGAAATATAATTAACCAGATTAAAGCCAGGAAATATCTTATAGTCTTTTTTATAAACATATTAAACAATTGGCAAATGAGTGGCAGTAATCTAATGGTCACTGTATATATGTATATATGGTAGGTATTTACTTGATTATGTGAGTGATGGCCAACTTTCGAAGGCTGCTTCCAGCGGCTCGAACCTTCGCCGTTTTGTTCATGATGCGTACAGGTTTCTGTTTGCGAAAGACAACATTTGATTCCCAGCACTCGGACATTGGGCGTTTGCAGTTCTCGACCAATGATGGGTCATCCGTTTCCAGTTCAATTACAAAATGCTTCATGAAACTCTCACGCACCTTGGGCAACATGAAATCATTGGGAATGCGATGAAGAATTGTCATTTGTGGCGAATCGGGAAATTTTTCAAAAATTCTCAAACGAAATGGCAGAGTCTCCTTGATTTCGGCGCTTTGCTCGCGAAACTTGAGCTGCTTAAGTTTCTTGATGTCCTCGTCCAACTCCAGATTGTCCAAAATGACCGCAACGAAAAGACTGAGCACGATGAGCGTAACAAACAGATGGTAGAGTATAAAATAGACAGCTACTAGCGGCGTTAATGTTTTACTCGTGCGTATCATCGTCTCATCCATGACCTCAACCCACGCCTCCTGCGTGAGGATCTGGAACATGCTCATGAACGCCTCCGGAAACGACTCGAACTTGGTGAAGTCGCACAGAAAACAGAACAACTGCATCGAAATGCTCGAGCTAATGATTAGCAAGCACATGGTAAAGATGATTAGCGAGCCCAGCTTCTTGCCGGGTCCAAAAATCTTATACACAAAACCCTCAAGCATGGGCGAGGCCTTTATCAGCCGCACCACCCTCAGCACTTGAAAGTATGTCAATCCAGACAAATAGAACATAGGAACTATGTGGAGCGTTGTGCCCGCGGCGAGAAGCAGCTCAAATTTGTGTATGGAATGCTTATAGTAGCCACGCCATCCCAAACAGTAGATCTTGAACAGTGTCTCGAGATCGAGCAGACACGTGAACACAACCTCAATGTAATAATATCTCTCATAGAATACATGACGTGGTCGACCGTCGTGCTTAAATGCCATCGTTGCCGTCACAATCCCATTGGCCAGGATCACCGTCATGACCAGCATTCGAAAGTATGGAGACCGTAAAATGGCATGGCATGTCTCTGGCGCCAATCCGCCATGCTTATTGTCATCGATGGTGACCAGCCGCCAGCCGGAATCGTTGCCGCTGAGTATTTGAGAGGCCGCCGTCTTTTGTATATGACCCCTTGCACCCCACATCTGTTGGAACTGCACGCGTATCTCGTTGAAGGTCTCTGTGATTACAGCTATGAACACGTTCTTCACCAGCCAGGCCAGAAAGAATATCATGGTGCTGAAGTAGAAGGCGGCTCGCCATGCCGGCAGTGAGTCAATTGCGCGATACATAATAAATACCCAGCCTTCCTGGGAGGCAGCCTGATATACCGTAAAAATACTAGTTGCAATGTCCTCAAAACCATTGAAGCCAATCACATAACTGCTTAGAAAGTCCATCTTCATGCAGCGCATTCCCGGCGAACACTGGTAACCAGAGTCCGGATCCATTGAGCAGAATGTGTCCGGTATGGCCAGTGAGTTTATTGTGAGTACCCTGGCGAAAGAGCATGCATAATTGATTCAATATATTAATTAATTTAATTCATTACATTTAATACTCCTACAAAATGCAAATTCCAATGAAATTTAATTTATCGGTTTAATAAAGACTTAAGCATACTTACGGCCGGCCTAAATCATCATAGTTTGTATTATTCATGACGCAGTGATTCTTGAGCTCTCCAAAGAATTGCACACCGAGCAAGCCATATAGCGACATGAAGAACAGAAAGAATAGCGTCACATTATAGATTTGTTGGCTCGAGCGTCTGAATAAAAACAGATAAAAAGAATGCACATGCTATCAGTCACAGTGTTGATTGATGAGACTTCACCACCTACTTGAAAATTTGATTGATGCGGCTTTTGGGCATACTGAACTTTAGAAAAACACGTAGAAATCGTATCATAATAAGTGGACGCGGTGCCCTCATAATGGATAGATACGAGAATCTGTGGTGAAAAGTGGTCGGAAAAGCATGCAGCATCAATTATATAAACAGACAGTTAATATAGCAAAGTGAATACTTACTTAGGTACTATTTCCAGCACTTCAAAAATTTGCAGTATGATGGAGACCCAGAGAAAACTAACCATGGAGGCATCAAACTGACACCAATGATCCTTTAAATAAGGCACTTCGCCCTGCCAGTAATGAATAATATATAAGTACTTTGAAGACTGCAACCAATTGTAAGTGTAACTGTAACTCACATTTAGAACGCCACGAATATGCATTTTGGCAATCATCTCGGCCGTAAAGAGGACCGTCACCGCGGTGTCCGATACAAAGGTGATGTACTGCAACGACGGATGACGCTCAAACGTTTTCGGCGTATTCAGCGAAACGGACGCCAGCGAGACCAGTGCGCAAAGCCGCATCAGACGACGTACCCAGAGTTTATTCACCCATTCTATATCGGCGCTTTCGTTGAGCGATTCCTCTGGCCCGTAATCGGCTAGAAAGGGCTCGCCACCCTTAAGGCTTTGCTTGCGGCCCAGCATAATTTTATTGCCGATACCAGTGGCGATGCCCAGTCCAATTGGCGGCACGCCCGTAATGGCAGCGCTGCCCACCGTACTGCTGATCCCGCCGCATATGCCCATGCCAGCGGAAGCGGCACCACCGCCCAATCCTCCAATGCCACCCAGCAGATTGAGGCCACCACCCACTGGGCAAGGCGGCCCGCCCGCTCCATTGTTGTGGGCATTGCTCGCGGCTGTCGACGTGGCTGTCGGTGGTGGTGCTGCTGCTATCGATGATCCTCCAGCCGGAGGATGCATGCCGTAGGCAGTGCTGCTACCGCCACCACTGCCGCTCCCCGAGTTCACAATGGTTGTCGGACTGTTGAGGGCGCTGGACGCATCTTGACGTGTGCCCAAACCGTTGCCAGGACTGCTGCCCGGCGATGGATTGAACGTGAAGTGACTGAGCTGCTGCTGCGAATGCTGCTGGGAGCTGCGCAGATGCGAGTGCTGTGAATGCTGTGAATGCTGGTGAGGATGGTGGGATGATGGCAGTGAGTGCTGATGCTGCTGTGGTGTTAAGCTGTTGCCGCTGGAGGAACTGGTGCTGGCCGTCGCCGGTGTTGTGATGCCGCTGGCTGAATGAAAGCTGCCGCCGCCGCCGCCTCCCGTGCGTTTATTTCTAGCAGCTGCACCCAAGCGACGAATCTGTAAGCGGTCAATCATTCAAACAGCGCATCCTGCTCCTGTCCCGTGACCGTTGTTAAGTGGATTGGGGCCAGAAATGACTCCTACTGGACTGTGTTCCTGTTCCTGTTCCTGTTTCTGTTTTATTTATTTATTATTTATTAATTATTAGGATCTTTTTATTTTGAGCGAGACAACAATTAGATTGGCCACATTCTGTCATAATTTACATATGTATGTATGTACGTTCGAAAACATTTTGACGAACCGTGCACAACATTTGCAACCCCCAACAATGGGACATGAGAGAAGGACACGCACAAATACATACATAAGTGTGTACATATATATTATGCTTATGTATGTACACGCATGTACATATATACACAAGTAAATATCTACATAGCATACTTATGCTTACGTACTTTTCGATATTGGCCAAGTTCGCGCGTATCCAATTCCTATCACAAAGACCCATTTAAGAGGCGTTTCAGGTTGGGTGCATAATGCTTAACAATAGCACTTAATGTGTATGTCAACAACAATAAACTGAATGAACGAACTTCTTTGTAAAAACAAATTTAACAACAACAATTACAGGCAATACAACACTTTCCTTACATTCTACGCCAAAAACAATAGCAACGAAAATTTAAACAAAAACAGTTGCACTTTTGTACGGAAATCACGCGCTGCTGAGAACAGCAAAACGACGAATGCAAAGATATACTAAACGAACGGGTGGGCCACTCCGACAATCGGGCAGTCGAACAGTCTGACAGTCGGGCACTGTCTTGCCTAGCTCTAGTCAGCCAAATATCTGACAGCTGCCATTCTGTCAGATCCCAAGCGGGTGTTGAGGATGGCGTCTGCGCAATGAAACACCGGGAAAAATAACTTTTACGTCTGGTTGCATACTGATTGAAACGAATTCCAAAATTTAGATTGTTCAGCGAACACTTCTTTATCAGGTATCAGGTTAAAGAAAGAAAATATTCATTTAAAATATGACTAGCTGTACAAACCATTGCCAAATTATTAAAAACCTTATCATAATTTGTATTTGATTGGTTTTTGTGATTGAAAAAGCTTCATCGTTTCTCGCAGTGCAGCAATGGGTCGATGACAACAGTAGCATCGTGACAGCAGAAAGTGCAAAGTGGAACGCTTGAGTTTCCATTCAGCATTGGCTAAATCTAAACAAAAATGGGCGCTTCTGCCTCCTCTAAGAAATCCTCGAGTCTAAGCTATCCCGGCCATGATGATCCGGCATACCGCAAATGCCAGGAATTGAAGGCAAGTTCCGTGCACCTCATTTACATATCCTATACCTGTACCAGTACTGCTTACAATAGTGTAAACAACCAACATCTCTGACACCATGCAGATGGAACGCTGGATACAGATGCACTATCAAATCAAGCAACGGGAACAGGCCCTGGCCATTGCCCAGCATCGGGAACTCTTCTACTGGCTGAGCGGCTTCTACCTGACCGCTCTATATGGCTGTGCCAGCTACTACCAGCGGGTGAAGCGTGCCTCAGTTTTGGCACCGCTGCTGCCACTCACCTTTGTCATGGGATACTATACGGACTGGGCCTATGGCAGCAAGCTGCATCGCATTCAGGGTGAATACTAAGACTATAAAATAATATCGTTAAAATTCAAAAAATATTACTGCACTTATCGCAGCCGAAGCAAATATGATAATGGAGCACGAGGAGGATCTGTTGCATTGGCCGGGCGGACTACCCACCGTTGCTGGCATTGATGAGGCTCGCGTCGAAGTTGAAATGGAAAAGAAAATGCATCCGCATCACATGTAGATATCGCTACTAAATGCTCATAGTTATTGCTCATTCAAAACATCATTCACCATACATCGATAGTGCAGAATATATACAGATATATACACAAAAATATATACGAAAAGTTTGCATTCAGTAGCACTCATAATTTTGAGCAATAATTATTAATTATAAATAAACACTTAGACTTTTGCTACTGTTGCAGACTGCAATCTGATTAATAAGTACTTTTTTACACTGACTAAATATACATGCAGAATACTGCTAATGCTTATTTATTTATGCAGATAGAACGCTTGTGCTATTTACATACATATATTGCCACTTATGTATAACCAATCAAGCTAAACAAAAAGTTGTTTAAACATTTTTAACATACATAGCTTTCCTTGTAAATGGACTCTTGGACTCTTTCAAATTCTTATGCGTCTGTGTGTTTCAATTCCACAAATTTGTCAAGACAATACTCCTTATATTATACGTATAGGTTTTTATTGATATATATGTACTTATAAATGTATGTATGTATAGAAACCGAGAAACTGTAGCCTAGGGCATCTAATAAATAAATTGCTCCCCAGTTTCAATAATGGTTCCAATTCTAGTTCCCATTTATGTTATTCCATCGCATATTCCACAAGCCACAACCAAATCCTAGTAGTGCACATGGGCATCATCTAGCAGACTTTCCTCGATTAGTGCTTGGTTATCCTTCTTGTAGTTCGCCTCACAGAACTCAGCGATGCGGACACAGGCCTCCTCGATCATGTTGCGTGGCACCGTGAGCACAATGCGCACATATCCCGGATATTCGAAGCAACTCCCGGGCAGACAAAACACACTCTGCTCGTTGACCAACTCCTGCACAAAGTGTGTGTCATCCTTAATGGACGGAAAACGCTCGATACAGACACCAACCATCATGTACATGGCTCCGTTGGGCATTACGGGTTTCAGTCCCAGCACCGGCTTCAGCAAATTGTAAGCGAGTTGAGCATTTGACTAAAAGCACAAGCAGTAGCATAAATAAGTGACATTCTTTAATGGATGAGAGCTAGAAATCATCACTTACATAGAGCACATCGATCACTCCGTCAAAGTAGCTCTGTGGCGTTTTGGTAAGTATATCGCAAAGTGCGCCTTGAATGATCGTATTGCTGCCAAGGATGCGTCCACACATGTTCTTGAGCCCGGAGATGGCAGTTCCCAGACGTTGCTGATCATCGTGCACGATAATCCAACCCATACGCCAGCCAGGTACAAGAAAACGTTTGGTCAGCCCGCCACAGGACAGCACAGGCACCTCCCGCGTCAGACTGCTGACCGCCACGTGTTGCGAGCCTGGGAACACAAAGTGTTCATATATCTAAGACACAAAAAAAAACAAATGTTCGTTTATAGAATACACTTTTTATAGAACTCTTGAGTTCCATATCCCAATAGTCAGAATTGTTAAATGAGCTTTAGTAAAGTATGAAATTGAATGTATCCACATTTCAAATAGCAGCATATGTTAAAAAGTATGCGTTCTGCGGAAGCTCTGAAATCACACATATACATATGTGAACATGTGTGTCTGGGTTTAATTCTCACTCACCTCATCGGCAATGATGGGCAGATAATGGCGCTCGCAAATTTTAATAAGTGACTGCAGATGGGCTTTGTCGAAAACGCTGCCACACGGATTGCTTGGATTGTTGATTAGCAATGCGGCCGTATTCTCATCGATAAGACTCTCCAGCTGGACAAGATCAGCGCGCCACTGCTGATCCGGCAACAGGTCATAGTAGCGCACCTCAATGTTCAAGCCTTCGGCAAGTGTATAGTACAAACAGAAGCCTGGCCGCGGCACGAGCACATTTTGGCCGCGATCGGCCAACGCCAATATGCAATACTCGAGGGCCGAGGAGCAGCCGCTGCAGAGCACGATATCACTTGGATCGATCACCCCATTCGGCCGTTGATGAGCACTATACTTGGCTACTGCCTGACGCGACGCCTCGTGCCCCTGCGTGTGGGCATAGCCATTGAACTTGCCGCTCTCCACGGATTTTATCACCGCCTTCATCGTTTCATCGGCGGCCTTCAGATTGCCAAATGTGGTGGGATCGCCTGTGGATCAGATAATAGCACCTTTATCAAGTTATAGAATAGAACAGTGCAGAAAGAAAACTTTACATTTTCTCAAACTTTATTCATAATGGCTGTCAATAAAATTGTGAAATATCTTTAAAAATGCTGTAGTTAAATTAACTTTTCCATATTTTTTTACATTCCAAATGAAAAGGATTTGATTAATTTGTTTAGTTGTTAATGTAATGCTAAGCTACATCAAAAAAATAGAATCAATCATTTCATTTTTATAGAGTTCAATATATCTTGTTTCATTATCTTTTCATTGACTCTCCATTTTTTCGAAATCGATTCAGAATTTTGAACACCTTAGCTCTAAGTTGTTAAATTACTAATTATTTAAGTCGCCCGTGCTACTGTCTTTCTCCCTCTCTTTCCCCATTTGTCTTATTAATCCCGGTTTTGTTTTTAAATTAGTTTAAAATGCGGAATTTCTCTTGTAGTGTGTGTGTGTGGATGAGTGTGTGTATGTATGTATATGTATTTATATGTGTATATATATCCTCACATATCTATATACTTTCCACAATCCAGTCCCAAACTCGTTCAACACATTTGCCAAGTTTCCGCCTCGTTGAATCCCATGTGGGAGATATTGGAACAGGGGGCGTGACTGTGATAACTAGACCTATAATATACCGGCTACATTTTGAATTCTAATCAAATTCTATTCTGGATCTTGCTTCGCGATTCTCCAAACAGGTGAAACTACATTTTATGCAAATGCATCAAAAACCGAGCGTGCGCCATGACAAAAACAATAACTATATGTAACAACAACTGTCCAGACCTCGGATTCTGAGCTTATACATACAAACATCGGCCCATCTAGCAATATAAAATAAATTAATTCGAGAATCGGTATTTGTAGACAGTCACATAAATGCATATTAATATAAAATTGTTTTTCTCAAGATAGTAGCAGTATTTGCAAAAACAATCCGATGCTTGCAACCTCAACTGATTGGTTGACTTTTTGTATATGCTTGTGTGGACCACATATATATTATATATTATATATTTTATATGCATATATGTATTTGGACATTGCAAATATCGGACAGAGAAGCGGCTCCAAAAGAAATGAATTCATGTCGCCGATTTAAGCAAACAAGTTTCAGCATTTTAACGTTGAAAAAAACGGCAAATATCGCAATAGCGACTTTATATTAAAACAAGCAAGAACTGATTTCTTTGTCTCGCCGAAGATAACACACGCTTGCAGACTGAAATCCATGTGCTCACTTCTCAATTGAATTATTAATTTAGAAATTAATTTAAAGCAACTCGATCGAATAACATAGTATTCGATATATATGTATGCATAAATACTTATGGTATAAAGCCTTCTATGCATTACATATTTCGTGACAAATTTTGAATACCCTTCGCAAGCGCACATTTAGCTCAACATTCGTGCTCTGCAAAGAATTCAAAATGTTCTGGAAAGGTGCTCAAAAACCAACCAATAAGATTCAAGCACGACTTAAACGGAATGGGCACATCTGGCAAACGAATATAACCACATTTCTATATATGTATTACTCTACGTATACGCCTAACATAAATGCGCCAGGATGAATTAAAATAAAAATAAATATTTGAATGTACATATCTAAACTATTCTAAACTGTATATAACTAAACTTGAAGCCATAATGCCATTCTTATAAGAAAAAAGAACTACCTAATGGGTATGTTGAACATTTACTTTAGCTAATTACTCACCTATGGACAGCGGTATCATGGGCTTCTGTGGATTCGGATTAATCTTCAGCGATTCGACAATATTACGAATGCGATTGTGCGTATTAAGGGACAGGGAGGAGCCTTTAATCTGCCATCCCGATCTGCTCCGAGCAGACACAGCAGCATCCTGGGGAATTGTTTGAGTCTCCAGCTGCAGCAGAGTGAGTGCCTCGTCCACTACCTCAACGTCGTCAGGAATTGTTGTCGGGGAGCCGCTTGGGCTACTGCGGCTGCTCTGAAACTTGTAGCCTTCGTTGGCAACACTGCTGGGCATTATCACCAGGCAGGCGTTCAAAAATGTCCACGCACAAAACAAAGAAAAAAAAAATATGGAAAGAGAAAACTCAAAATCCAATTAGTCGATTGCCAGGGCGTTAAACGATATCCAAGCTCCCAAATTCAAATGAATGTAAAATTAGTATCCTGTTTGTCATTCCAGACTAGCATTAGAGATGCAATCTTTTGGGGTGGGGTTTTAGATTTTGAACGTAGGAGGCGTGGCTATCAAGGTATATTAGGTCGCTGCGACAACACTGACTTACTTGGCTGATCTCTTGGTGCTTTTATCGGTTCTGGCTGCGTCGCTTGGCCGCTTTATAATCATAATGATTTGATATAAATACGATATTGTAAGACATACATATATATACACACATGTATATATGGCACACACATCACAACACGCGCCTCGGGAGGGCCGAGCCAAAGAACAACAACTAATGAAACTTCGGATTGAACTCGGGCCTAACTCTGATTTGAATACTGGCAGTGGAGAAAAAATACATAACAACAAAAAAAACCCTGGTCGGACTGGTCTGACTTGGAACCAGATTTTTAGTTTGATAAACAACAATATTTTTTTTTGTATATATTTTAATGAACTTAACTAGCTAGTGCTCCCCCTTGATAACAAGAGGATATTCAATCAGATAATAATTTCGTGCAGCAAATAGACCTGGAGTAGTATCCTTTAACATACTGGCTAATTACCAAGACCATCCCTCAAGCTTTCTTACGAATTCATTTTTATTTTTAATTATAGAATGTATATGCCTGCCTACATATGCATATATGTATGAATGAACAGTACAGCGGCTCTTGTTTCCAGCTGAAAATGCAAATGGCGAAGACGACGCAATAACAGTTGTTTTCGCGTCATAAATGCGCTGCACGGCCAAAAAAGAAAAAATGCAAAATCAAAACAAACAGTTTGTTTTTGTGGACTTCGCACAGTTTCACTCCATAATTGTTGACGCTGTTGCGCAAATGTAGCACGCAGTGTGGGCATCGGCTTGACTCGGTAAGCACCATTCATTCAAATCAGTTGTTACCTTGCATGTGGCGAGCGAGCCTCCTGCTCGCCTTGCTCTTCCAAACTGGTTTAATATTTGATTAAACTACAAGCAGCAGCAAGCATAATGTCACCTGATTTTTGAACTATTAACTGTATGCATATATTTTTATTGCTAGTGCTACTTATAATGGACAATTAAGAGAAAACAAAGCTTAATTGAGTAAAAAAACGTTCCTTTATATCAAAAACGAACCTGCTTGGTCGGATGACAAGCAGAAAGAATTAAATAAATGTATGAATTATATATATGTATATATTTGCATATATATAAGATAGATTTAATGAAAGTAACATAATAACATATGGAATTAGTAATATGAAACTATGCATTCTTATATATACATTATTGATATGTGTACAATTTTTCTGGTTGATTTAAATTTAAATTTATTGTTGCATGAAAAGTATGAAAAATATGGCATTATCGCATCATTTGACGTGTCAAACAAGCACACAAAATTATATACATACAAACATGAAAATCTACATAGATGGCATAAGCAATGTTTATCATATTTCATTGACATATTTCGAAGACATTGGGTACTCTGTTAACATATCATTTTATCAAATGCAAAAAAAAAAAAAATATTATAATAATAAAAGTAATGGATATCCTATTAGCAAAATATATACTGAGTATGCTAATTAATTGACTTAAGCTATAAATTAATATGCTAATCGAATTATTTTCAGCTCTTTCCACTCTGCTGGGTGCCATTCAACCCGAGTTCAACTGTACAAAAGGACGCTTAAAGTTTTGTGATCTCAATGGCTGTTAAGAGCACGCCTATTTGCGTTTAAATATATTGCTGAGGCGTCGTTTGGGCGGCGAGTTCTGTAGTGGAATATAACGGAATTTATTAATGTCAAATTATACATAACACGTGAAACACTTGAATTGAAAATTGATTTCTGATATGTATGTGCATGATGTCCCTGCTGCCGTCAAACTGCGTCACACGTCCACTATCTGTAGAAGCGCTCGGCAATCAAGTATAAAAGTAATATTCCTATAGCTGCTGAGATGCTAATTTTGCTGGGGAATATCATTATCAAAAGTATTAACACTACAAGCACCAGACATTTTCTGATACCAATGCAATGCCAGAGTTGCGATAAAATATTGGCATGCGGCCGATACACCACTCGCCACTCTGGAGCGGTACTGGAGTGCTTGCAGGGCATCAAGGTGACCTCCGGCAAGGCATGGGAACGGACAGCAACCGACGATAATGTGGTCCACGATTGACACGACGACACGTTGGTCGTGTAACTGACATTCGATGTGCTGATGGCAGTGATATTACTTGGCAACAGGATCGCTCCAACTTCATTTTTTTGCTCAGTGTTTGATAGTAATTCATCATATTGCAGCGGTTGCAGCTCAAACGGAGCTGTCGATTCGGTTTGAAGGCATAGCTGGTCAAAGTGAAAATCATGGCTATGCTCAGTGGCATTGGCGGCAGAGGTGTTGGCGGCGCCATTAAGCCATGCGCAAACATGATCCGCTTCAAATTGTTGCTGTAGTTGTTGTATATAGTTGTTGTCGACATTGATGTCGCCCTCCTGCGTGGCGTCCGGCGCCATCTGCAGCTGTTGTGACTCCTCCAGCTTCGTCAAGTTGGAGTATGTCGCTTTATTGCGATTGTGGCTGCTATAATTGTTGTTATCATTGGTCTTGGGCTCCGACTCGGATTCGATATCGCTGCTATTGTCGCCCATATGCCTAGCCTGATCAAAGCATTGAATGCGATGTTGTTTTCCCTTGGTGCGCTGCTGCAAGCGCTGCTGACTTCCGGTTGCCGGCAACACGCTACGACGCCTGTCCATTACAAAAATATTTCCATGCAGGCAGGATTTTCGCGCAGTGCTTTTTCGCTTGCGCCTACTGTGCGATGAGACACCGCTGGCCGTTGAACTGCCGGATGACACTTGAGGCCGTCTGCACAAGGTCAGCCTGCGGACCTGGGGGTTATTCAATATCAGGGGCATAGCGTTGGATAAATGTGGTGTGGTGCCTTCTTGAATCTCCTGTTGAACCTCTGTCGCCGCATCAGATAGCAGATTCCGACGCAAATTATCGAAGTAGGAGCGACTCGTGCGCGGCGTCGAGGTGCAAAAAACGCCCTCTTCTCGCAGACGCAGGTTGCGGCGTTGATTTAGCGGCAACCCTTTCCTTTTACGATGAGAGTGCCGCTGCTGGGAAGGAGCACAGCGTGTTTGTAAGTGACCCGTTGTAGTACTAGCTACACAACAATCACAAAGACGACCACGATGACTGGCAGTTAACACAGTTTGTACCTATATATGTTATCTAACTAACTAACAAAACACAAATAGCAACAACGCACCAGCACACAACATCAAAAATATACTTCTATTTACAACTTACCTCGTCGCGCGGCAAACATTGTCCACCACCGCCAGTGGCGCCGCTGCTGCCCATGCTGAACCGTGACGCAAAGATTTTGAAACGCGCCGGCGTCTTGGCGCTACTATTATTGTCATAGGTTTCGCGCAATATTTCGCGCGCTGGTTCCGAGCTTCCAAATGAAAGACGTCCACCATTTTTACTGGGCGTTGGTGGACCCGGCCGCTTGTAATGAGTGCCCATCGACTTTTTTCGCGTACCGGTACAGTTGCCACCCGTTGTGCTCAGCAGCGCGCTCATACTATCATCCAGGCCATGTGGCCCATCCTGTTGGGGGTGAGAACACAATTAAATAAATACATTCTCAAGTTCACTATCAGTAAAATGATTTTGAACAGAAACAGACGCATTAACATCAACATCAACATCAACGATAAACAACACAGAAACAACAGGACACATATCGGAACGGGATGGAGAGGATCTTAAACATACATATGCAAGTGGTCTGACTTTAATAGTGGTCTGCTGTCTAAATAGATTCTGTAAGCTACATGTCAATTGTAACCACTTTGCGTGCACTTGTGCCTTGAGCGGAATTCCGAGCGAGGTGCTGCTCCTATGGGTGTTGATGTTGTTGTTATTGTTGTTTATTTTTGTTTGCCGCTTCTCCGGCGGCAGCGCGACCCATGTTAATGCTTACTTTGAGATCGCTTTCTTGGCTACCCAAGTCATACTGTGCCGCATAGGCGCTCTTCAAATGCGGCGGTTGCAACGAGTTGCGATATTGCAGTTCTTCAGTGCTATATGTGCGGAAAAAGATGGGAGGCAGATAAGCGACAAATTGTTGTTGATGCACAAGTAGCAGGCACTTACGTCATGTCCGGGACACGGCCAAGCTTAAGATCTGTGAGGTAGGTGTTATTAAACACCTCACCCTCCTCATCTTCCATGGCCAGATTGCTGCCCAGATTGGCAGATGGGGCGCTTGGCCGCTTAAACGGGTGCCAGTCATCGCTGGGAGAAGAAGCGGCCGCCGCCGATTCGGTCTCGTGTATGTGGCGCAACTTGGTGCTGAGTATGGCATGTTGCTTCTGTTGCTCCAAAATGATTTCGTTAAGACGCACAATCTGAGCAGACAGCGCACGCGTATGTTCGTCATACTTGTTGTTCTGGAAAATATTAACATATATTATGATAGTAATTACAACCATACTATTAACATAACGACATAATCAACTTACCTGTGCAGTCAGTTTTTCCAGTTCGGCCTTGTTGCTGGTCGCATCGCGCTCCTGCTTCTCCTTCATTCGGGTCACTTCCGCCTTGTACAATGCCCGCTACAGTTGTCAGTTTTTGTGGTTTGAGACACGATAGCGTAGTGGTGTTAGTGGCGAACAGTGAGCAGTGAGCAGTAAGTTGTGGGAGTTAAGTAAAGGCAAAAAGGGGGAAATAACGACTTCGACAAAGAGAACAAACATGAAAACGAAACGGACTTCGTTGGCCAATAACGGTCACGATGCCAAGTCACCGGACAGCTAACTAACTTAACCTAGACTAACACAAGTATACTCATTCAATAATAAGACATAACGAATCAAAAACAAAAACAAAAACAAAAAAAAAACAAAGGTTAAAACGAGAGTGGCATCTCCGCTTTTGTGTCTAAAACTCAATTGGTGTTCTAGTCTTTATATCGATATAAACATAGTTGCTCAAAAATATTATATACGTTATGCTCAAAAGAAACAACAACATAATCAAACATTTGAAACAGATAATGTGGAACGAACTGTCGACTTTCTTGAAAGAAGTCCCCTCTGCATTTGTGTGTGTTTGTGTGCGCTTCTCAGATTTATCCAACTGACTTAAATCTAACGATACGAGACTTTTGGACTTGAAATTCTTGAAATGACAGTTGTATTTTTTTTTATTATTATTATTGTGTATGTTGTTGAGATAGAGAAAGAAAATGGAAGAGAAGAGGAAACAGAGAAAAATAGTTTAAAATTCCATATGATAAGAAGCAAATTAATCTACTTATTGTTCGTCTGTCCCCTCTCCCCGTGGATGATGTCTGTAAAAACTGTAGAAGCAGAACTAACCCACAACACACACACACACACACGCTACCACCCAGTATTTAAAGAGATAGCAAAATCACAAGACCATGCAAATTTACAACTAAACATTAAATACATATAATCGCAATAGTAGTGACGTCTGAAGCTCATATGACACGAATAAAAGATAGCTTTGCAGTTTTTTATGAATACATTCTCATTTATATTATTACTTTAAGATTTGCTAACCAATCATTAATCGCATTAAATACAGTT
Organism: Drosophila planitibia; assembly: GCA_035043785.1. Taxonomy (NCBI): domain Eukaryota; kingdom Metazoa; phylum Arthropoda; class Insecta; order Diptera; family Drosophilidae; genus Drosophila; species Drosophila planitibia. The sequence continues at coordinate 1,601,985 of JAWNMS010000041.1, forward strand.
AAAAGTTAAAGATTTCATAATAATATTGATGGACTTATATATACTCAATTAATACTTGAATTTGAATTACAAATGTACCACAAAATCGACTGAGTTGCCAAATATGCGGCCACAATTCATTTATGATGATGACATGATCACAAATAAATATTGGTATTTTGAAGACTCTGCATTTTAAGCTCACCTTTCTTACAATGTCATATTGGGCTTGTAAAGAACGCCTAGCATTAAAAAACATGGAAACAATTGTGATGACGCAAGACGTATTTGGAAACGCCGGCGCCAGTTAATGCCACCATGCCATACAGTACGGAAATACACAATACGGAACGCATCAAACGTGTACTTACCATTTTAGATTTCATCTTTTCTAATTTGCCCTCCATTTCGAGACGCTGATCCTTGAGTTTCTGCTCACAGCGACCAATCTCTTCTTTCGCATCGCGATACTTGGCCTGCAATATCTGGCAATCGAGCTCCATCTGATGTTCTTTAGCCTTCTGCTTATTCATTTGGTCGAGTACCATGCGATTCTCCTTGTGCAAAGTGTCCAGCATAGTTTCGTTGCTGTCGCGAATCTCAATATTATCCGCAAGGCTCTCTTCTAGCTCGTCCTTCAGTGCCTTCAGTTTGCGCTGATAATGCGATTCGCGTTCACTTGCCTTTTCGCACTCACATTTCAGATGTTTCAACTTATCATCCAAATCGCACTGCAGCGCCTTATTCGCCTCCAGCTCCTGCATCATTCTAGCAATGGTATCGTTGGCCAGTTGTAGTTCGTCAGTTAAGTCCCCAATTCGTTTCTGTTGCTGGACAATGTCCGAGTTTAGGGCGCCAATCTGGAGACGCAGACGGGTATTTTCCTCCTCGGTTACCAAAAGCATCTTGTTGTCAGCAATATCGCGCACTTTCTCAAGCTTTATCTTCCGCTCTTGCTGCTGCTCTAAACTCTGTATTTTCATGTATTGCTGTTCTAGGCTAGACAGCTTCTCCTCCGATCGATTTGCACGCTCCTTGCTTGTTCGCAGTTCCAACTGCAAGCCCTCCTTCTCATTTTGCATTGCATTGAGAAGTTTGGCTTGCTCCTCCTGTGCGAATTTGATCTGAACTAATTCACGTTGAGTTTTGGATACAATAGCTTGCTGTTCCCCCAGCTTAATGACTGTTCGCTCCAAGCGCTTGGTGTGCGAATCCAGTTGCGTTTTACTTTTCTCCAGTTGTAGCTCCCGTTGTGCAAGCATTGCCTTGACTGCTTCCAGTTCCTTCTCGACAGTGTACTTTTGCACCAACTGCCGATTTTGCTCCTCTTCAATCGTCAAAATTTTCAGCTGCTTAACTTTTAGTTCATCGTGCAGTTTTTGTACATCCATTACGAGTGATTTTCGCTCGTGTGACTGTTGCTCCTTGGTCATTTCCAACTCCTGACACGTCGACTCCAACTTTTGAAGCTCTACGCCAAGTTCAGTTTGAATGGCAATCTTGCTTGCTTTCTCCACTTGCAACTCTTCAGTTATCTTTTCGCATTCCTCAGACTTCTGCTGCAGTTGCTGCATTATCTCATCACACTGCTTTTGCAAATCTTCTATAAGAGATTCACGATCGTGCAACTGTTGCTCCTTAGTCTTCTCCGCCAGCTCGAGTTTCTGAAGCTCCATGCCAAGATCACTTTGAATGGCAATCTTGCTTGCTTTCTCTACTTGCAACTCTTCAGTTACCTTTTCGCATTCCTCAGACTTCTGCTGCAGTCGCTGCATTATCTCATCACACTGCTTTTGCAAATCTTCTATAAGAGATTCGCGATCGTGCAACTGTTGCTCCTTAGTCTTCTCCGCCAGCTCGAGTTTCTGAAGCTCCATGCCAAGATCACTTTGAATGGTAGTCTTGCTTGCTTTCTCCACTTGCAACTCTTCAGTTATCTTTTCGCATTCCTCAGACTTCTGCTGCAGTTGCTGCATTATCTCATCACAATGCTTTTGCAAATCTTCTATAAGAGATTCACGATCGTGCAACTGTTGCTCCTTAGTCTTCTCCGCCAGCTCGAGTTTCTGAAGCTCCATGCCAAGATCACTTTGAATGGTAATCTTGCTTGCTTTCTCCACTTGCAAGTCTTGAGTTATCTTTTCGCATTCCTCAGACTTCTGCTGCAGTTGCTGCATTATCTCATCACACTGCTTTTGCAAATCTTCTATAAGAGATTCACGATCGTGCAACTGTTGCTCCTTAGTCTTCTCCGCCAGCTCGAGTTTCTGAAGCTCCATGCCAAGATCACTTTGAATGGCAATCTTGCTTGCTTTCTCTACTTGCAACTCTTCAGTTACCTTTTCGCATTCCTCAGACTTCTGCTGCAGTCGCTGCATTATCTCATCACACTGCTTTTGCAAATCTTCTATAAGAGATTCGCGATCGTGCAACTGTTGCTCCTTAGTCTTCTCCGCCAGCTCGAGTTTCTGAAGCTCCATGCCAAGATCACTTTGAATGGTAATCTTGCTTGCTTTCTCCACTTGCAAGTCTTGAGTTATCTTTTCGCATTCCTCAGACTTCTGCTGCAGTTGCTGCATTATCTCATCGCACTGCTTTTGCAAATCTTCTATAAGAGATTCACGATCGTGCAACTGTTGCTCCTTAGTCTTCTCCGCCAGCTCGAGTTTCTGAAGCTCCATGCCAAGATCACTTTGAATGGTAATCTTGCTTGCTTTCTCCACTTGCAAGTCTTGAGTTATCTTTTCGCATTCCTCAGACTTCTGCTGCAGTTGCTGCATTATCTCATCACACTGCTTTTGCAAATCTTCTATAAGAGATTCACGATCGTGCAACTGTTGCTCCTTAGTCTTCTCCGCCAGCTCGAGTTTCTGAAGCTCCATGCCAAGATCACTTTGAATGGCAATCTTGCTTGCTTTCTCTACTTGCAACTCTTCAGTTACCTTTTCGCATTCCTCAGACTTCTGCTGCAGTCGCTGCATTATCTCATCACACTGCTTTTGCAAATCTTCTATAAGAGATTCGCGATCGTGCAACTGTTGCTCCTTAGTCTTCTCCGCCAGCTCGAGTTTCTGAAGCTCCATGCCAAGATCACTTTGAATGGTAATCTTGCTTGCTTTCTCCACTTGCAAGTCTTGAGTTATCTTTTCGCATTCCTCAGACTTCTGCTGCAGTTGCTGCATTATCTCATCGCACTGCTTTTGCAAATCTTCTATAAGAGATTCACGATCGTGCAACTGTTGCTCCTTAGTCTTCTCCGCCAGCTCGAGTTTCTGAAGCTCCATGCCAAGATCACTTTGAATGGTAATCTTGCTTGCTTTCTCCACTTGCAAGTCTTGAGTTATCTTTTCGCATTCCTCAGACTTCTGCTGCAGTTGCTGCATTATCTCATCGCACTGCTTTTGCAAATCTTCTATAAGAGATTCACGATCGTGCAACTGTTGCTCCTTAGTCTTCTCCGCCAGCTCGAGTTTCTGAAGCTCCATGCCAAGATCACTTTGAATGGTAATCTTGCTTGCTTTCTCCACTTGCAAGTCTTGAGTTATCTTTTCGCATTCCTCAGACTTCTGCTGCAGTTGCTGCATTATCTCATCGCACTGCTTTTGCAAATCTTCTATAAGAGATTCACGATCGTGCAACTGTTGCTCCTTAGTCTTCTCCGCCAGCTCGAGTTTCTGAAGCTCCATGCCAAGATCACTTTGAATGGTAATCTTGCTTGCTTTCTCCACTTGCAAGTCTTGAGTTATCTTTTCGCATTCCTCAGACTTCTGCTGCAGTTGCTGCATTATCTCATCGCACTGCTTTTGCAAATCTTCTATAAGAGATTCACGATCGTGCAACTGTTGCTCCTTAGTCTTCTCCGCCAGCTCGAGTTTTTGAAGCTCCATGCCAAGATCACTTTGAATGGTAGTCTTGCTTGCTTTCTCCACTTGCAACTCTTCAGATATCTTTTCGCATTGCTCAGACTTCTGCTGCAGTCGCTGCATTAGCTCACCGCACTGCTTTTGCAAACCTTTTTGGAGAGATTCTCGGTCGAGCAACTGTTGCTCCTTGGTCATTTCCAAGTCCTGACACTTCAGCTTTAGCGTCTGCAACTCTTTGCCAAGTTCACTTTGAATGGTAGTCTTGCTTGCTTTCTCCAATTGCAACTCTTGAGTTACCTTTTCGCATTGCTCAGACTTCTGCTGCAGTTGCTGCATTATCTCAACGCACTGCTTTTCCACTTGCTTATGTATTATCGTTTTTTCTTCCAGCTCGCTTACTAGCTGCCTCATATTTTCTACCGTCTGCAAATTATCACTTTCCAAGGAATTGCATTTAGCGTGCAGATGCTCATATTTCGAGACGAACTGGGCAAGTTCCTTGTTCAAGAATTGAAGGTTTTTGGGAACAGTTCCAATGTTATTGGGACCGACTGGTTGCTCGATGTGTGCATTAACTGTTTTTAGCATTTGCGTCAAAAAGTGGTTTTGAGCAGTGAGCTGTTCACATTTAGCAGCCATCTCCACCTTGGACTCTTCCAATTGGTTGCACATTCTCATCAGCACATTTTCCACCTCCTCTAAGCCGTTTTCGCCGCTTGATATTGAAGCTATCTTCGTGTTAACTTGGGCGCTGACTCGGTCAAGGAAACGCCTCAACTGCTTTTGAGCGTCCGTTAGCTGCGCCTGCTGCTCAGCCAACTTTAATTTTTGAGTTTGAATAATCTTCTCTTGCTCGGACAGCATCTGGCACCGCTTAAGTGAGAGTTCGGATTCAGTGGCAATGCGATCTTGTAGAGTACGTTCTTGATTGCCGAATTTAATCAATTCTTCGCTCAGCTGCAGAAGTTGCTTATCTTTTTTCGTGATTTCAATTTCGTTATTCTGTACCTTCTCATTGCTTGACTTCAAGTTGGACTGACTCTCCTCTAACTGCTTAGCCAGCTTCTCAGCGTTGTTCTTTAGATGCTGAATGTTCTCTTCGTGGTGCGCACATTGCTGAGTCTGTATGTTGAACTGATCCTGCAGTTCATTCACACGTTGCTCCTCTTGCACAAAGCTAGAAGACAACTTGTCCATACTGCGCTCAATTAAGTTTAAGAGTTGCACATCATCATTGGGTTTTGTTGGTATCTCCAGTTGATGCTGCTGTGCGATCTTTAAAATCCCATCCACAATGCGTGCTGTTGCCACCCTGATGGACGTCAGTTGCTCATGCAGTTCCCCATTCTCCTGCTCCTTCTCACGCAATTGTTTATCTATAACGGAGCAAGCTAGGTTTTCCGGCGTGGTATTCATACTGCTGGCCGACTGTGAGGTATCCAGCAGATCCGATGAGGCATTCAGCACCTCGCGTCCCTTATGCAGCTCGTCACGAGTCTCTATTAGACACTGTTCCAGCTCCAGTTTGTCGCGCTGCAGACAGGCAATGGTCTCATCCTTTATAGCCAACATGGGAGCAAAGCTCTCCGCATGCAGCTCCAGTACATTTATTTTCTCAATACAGACCCGCAGCTGTTTCTCTGAAAGCTTCAGCTGTGGAAAAAGTATTTCACAAGAAAATTAATTTCTGAACATGATATATTTATGTTATATTCTTTCGGTATTCAAATTTCCTCAATGAAACTAGGTCGGAATAGGCATTATTTGAATCATATATGATACAGCGGGTACTAAATGTCTTCATTATCACATATACTAATTAATAGAATTTACACACACCACGATTGTTTGAAAGATCTCAATGGCTCAAATCATTAAAGGTTTTATCGTGTTACCATACTTTTTGCAAATAACTAGATGCCTATAAATTCTAAATCCACTTGTTCTGCATAAATATCTAAAAATAAGTGCTCTTGCCACATACATTTGTAGCAATTTGGCCAATATTTACTAATTCCATTTATACCAAGTTGTGAACAGAAAAAGCATAGCTGAGAGAATATTATAGTATTCTATATACTACTGAGAACTATCCGTACTTACCTTGGCAGAGACTTTGTCATGTTTGGCTTTCATCTCCAGCATCTGTTCGTCGCGTTCGGCAATAATATCATCCTTGTTGCTTAGCTCCTTTTGAAGTTGTCGCTTTAGCTGTAATTCATTCCAGGTAGTGGTAAACAAATAATAATTGCTGATACAGGTAGACGCATTGCTTAATGCATCAGTCCGTTCTACCTGTGTGCCACCGGATATATTTAGTTTTACTTACGTTGTCTACTTCATTGGTCACAATGTTATTCGCGCAATTTTCCTCGTCGTTTTCTTTTTGAAGGACGGCTTTCATCTGGGTCAATTGCTTGTTCCCTAAAATTTGTAAACAAATAAAAATCCAAAGGCCTAAATGAAAATGTTCCCCAATATGTATGTGTGTAATTTCTCATACTTTCACTAAGCGAATTAATCAATTTTTCGTCTTCTATGATTTGCTCCTCTAGAAAAGTCTTTTCATACCGCTCCGTTGCCAACTCAGCCTGCAAATGTAATTTAAATGTAATTATACGGAAATTAGCACACCACAACCCGCACTTACCCTCAATCCAAGCAGCTCACGCGTACGCTGTTCGAGCAGCTCAGTTCTTGGTGTTGACGGAACCGGCATTTGGCTGGAGTCACATAAGCTGTGCAGCTTTTTTTGAACGGGCGACGGCGTCGCAGAATTCGCACACCCAATCGCATCATTGTCGATTGGCGTCGAGTCCGTCGTGCTGCTGGCCAGTGCTGACACTGAACTGTTTGTATTGTTTTCAGCATCTTCGCGAATATTGTGAATGATCCGGCGCAAACGATTGCGAGTCAGCTGCGGTTCGTTGACAATCTGCTCGAAGAATACAACGATGCACTGCTGCATTGTTTTTGGTAAATCGTTGCAGATATTATGAAAATATGTGATGGGACTCTGAATGCACGTGTAGTGCATAAGAAGTGTGTACACATAAATGTAATCTTCGTTTGCTATGCGGCCATCGTGCTCAAAATGTGGCTCAAAATCTGGATAGTTATCTGCATATAATATTTAATTACATATATAAATATACATGATATATATGAGCTATATTCGATGCTGATCTTTTACGTGTACATGTACATACCTTGAAGAAAAGTTTTTAGTGACCCTAGAAACGGGGTAATGTTTAGGGGCGACTCCGGCTGTTTGGTGGCTAGCTCTACTCCAGCATACTGCATATTGGCAAAAAATGCCTCGACATCAGAATCTTCGAGACATGAAATGTTTTCAATGAAATTGCATTTTTGCACCTAAATTTAGGAAAAAATAGTGCATTAGATTTGTTTGCATCTTCTCTTTATGGTTAGCCGGTTCTCTTTATAGTTAGATTCTTTTTATGGTTAGACGGAAAACTTACCCACTGCAACAATAACATTTTCCACACACGCAATTCCATTTTAGCTTATATTTATTTAACACAAAAAAAAAACGTACAAGGACACAAAAGAATATTAGCATGGAATGCGCGCTTGCGTCATTAACTCCTTAATATTTTGAACAAACATTTTTTAATTTACTAGTATTCTCGACAAGCTAATTTTGTATTGTTCACAGTTGACAATGACTTTTCACTTGATCTTACAAAAATGCTTAAAACAATAAACTTAGATTTTCGACGCTAACAAAACGAGCGCGCTTGCTGAGAATTGCGATACTTTTACTTATCGAATACTTTTACTGTACTCGAGTTCTGACTTTTGCAACAGAGTTGCTTTGCCAATCACAGTTGTGCTCGATAGACATAATTTACTTATTTTGTTAGTAACTATACATTATATATGTATATAAATATTTTTAAATTTGTTTTGCTGATTTTTACCTATTTTAAGTTTGGGTCATTGTCATATTGCCAATTATTTATTATTGATTCGACCTGTTTTTGTAATCGATAGGTGAACATCTCTGCTCTCACTATCGTCAAATGATCATCGACTTGTACCGATATTCGTGTCCAAAACAATAATTAAATTTTAAAAATACTAACTGTCATTTCTAACATTGTTCCATAATCGAACACAAAATAATCTTTGGTTGACGCATGAACAAGATAAGCAGTATATATATTTTATAGTTTTGTCATACATTTTGGAATGCATCGAAAGAGACGCCAAAAGAATATATTTTCTTAATCAGCATCACTAGTCGAGTCGATATAGCCATGCCAGAACTTATTCAGCTTTAACACTGTCTTAATGAAGGAGTCCACTAGATGGGACAAATCCGTCGAGGAATTTGTTCTTGTATTAGAAAAATTATTTTTTTTTACCAAGATATCCAGACCAAACTCGCAGCATTTTCTGAAAACCAGTTCAGCCGTTCTTGTTTATTTACACTTTTTGATATATTGCTCGACTATAGCGTTCATACTCGTTTACAGTACATTTATTAACTTCAGCAACGCCTATGGCGCCGAGCTCATGTGCTTTAATTGTGGTGTAGGTAATGTCTCAAAACGTTGCATCCGTTTTCTCTTCTCGCTCAATTCAACTACTGTTGAAGGTTTGGGCGCATTCGTATCCGTATCCGTATCCACGCTGTCGCACTGCATCTCCAATAGCTTAACATGACCAATTGTTTGACCAAAGAGCTTTTGTCTGAAGCTCGGTCTCTTGGTGCCCAAGCGGTGAACTTTAACGTCAGCCGTCAGACCCAATCCATCGGGTTTCAATTCATGCTCTCTCTGGCGCTGTCTATGACGCCTTTGCTTCTTGCGATGCTCGGTGCCAGGAGCTAGTTCATTGACATATTGCAGACTACTGGATGCGCTGCCTTTCTGTGAATTCTTTATGCGCGTGTGCTTCTCCTCCAATTCAGACTTGTTTTTCAACGCCACCTCCTCAATATGCCGTTCCTATAAAGCAAAGAGCGAGAGAGTGTGGAGAGAGAGAGAGAGAGAGAGAGAGAGAGAGAGAAAGAGAGAGAGGAGTGCAGCTTAGAAATAAAATAATAACAGGAAATTATGTACATTTGATTTATATATGTACAAACTACATAGAGTATGTACAATATGAGAGCTTCTCCCTGTGGTACCTACAAACATGGCGCGCTTGTGCTTATCGCGCCTTGCCAGGACAACCACCCATGCGCCGTAGAAGAGCATAATGCCAGCCGGCACTAGGAATCCAGACAACGCGGCAGGTTTGCGTTTCAGAGCATGATACAGGGCCATAAAGATCACTGCAAATGGAAAGAGGATTTTGCCTTTTTTATTTATGCCATATATGTATGTACATACATATACATATATGTATATTTATACAAGAAAATTTTTACCATGCCCTACATTAAATTATTTTAATTATTTTTGTAAATTTCGAAAACCAAAAACTGTAATCGCCATGTACGGAAGTGAAGGAGGGAATATGGAAACAATAAAACGCAGTTTATAATCTATGCAATTTTACGCGTACGTTTAAAATACTTTTTATATAGTATTTACATTACTTTAAGTATGCGAGTGTGAATAGCTTTGCGCTGACTGGTTGCTGTAATTGAACTTCGCACAATGCTCGGGTGTATCTGAATTCTGCGTGCCAAAATGCAAATTACATGCACAAAATCTGATATTTGGTCTTCTTGACTTCTTTCGACTTCTCATGTCTTGCGGGTGTTTAGCCTTCCGAGATAATCAAAGCAGATTTGTTTACTTTTTTATGTAGTAGATACATATTTGCAGTTTGCTCACACACAAAATGAATTTGGATGAAATTTTCCATAAAAAAATCGAAGCATATTGTGGTAAAAGTTCAATTGAGTACATATACAAATTATTGCACATATGTTTACATATGTATGCATTAAGTTAAATTATATTTTATATGTTAATTTAAAAATTAGCTTAAGGCGCGAATGTTTGTTGTGCTAACAATTCTAAATATAGTGCACTATAAATATGTACATATGAGTGTACATATGCCATTATCTGTTTCTGCTTACCCAGAAAGGCAACAATCACGGCCACCAGGCGTCCGTTGGCCTTACGTTCTTCCTGCAAAGGAGAAGAAAGTTACAAAATTAATTCCATATAGGATGTACATATACATGCATACATGTATAAATCGCACACATACTACTAAAAATAAGTCAAGATCTGGAACAATATTTCATCAATAAAGCGAGGATTATTTAAAAGAATGTGCTAATAATGAGGAAAAAGTTCTTTAAAAAAAACAACAAAAAGCACTAAACCTATTTATTAGATGCTGTTGTGTAGAACAGTTTCATCAAATAAACTTGAAAATTACACATTTTGAGTAGTGCTTCTTTGGTAGAGTGTGTGTGCGTGTGCATGCATTGTTTAATATGAATGTTTGTACATGTTTATATACCATACTGAGTCATACTGGCCAGGGCTACAAGTATGGCCCATAAAAACATTGTTTACAGTGTAGCGCTCCGACAAGATTTGACGATCTGCATATATCCATTTGTACATGTATTTAAATATGTGCAATGTATATACATATATATATATATATATTATATGTAAATATATGTATATATGTATTTATATGAATATATGTATTTATATAATGAATCGATATGAATGAAATCGGAATATTTGATAGCGTCGTACTGTTATTTACAAGCTGAAGCTTCTGCACGTTCGACCATGCCTATCATTGATGACGTCTCATAATTGAAAATGCCATGATTCCATTAGTCTTTCGTGATATGTGCAACATTCCGAACTGTTTGATTTCTTTAGAGAGTGTTAACTTACTCGCGATTTCATATCAAGTATTTCCTTGAGGTTCTCTTGGATGATCTCGTCGTCCGTCATGGAGGTCAAACTTTTCCGGGGCATCAATGCAGTTACGTCGTCTGGTGATTTTGGCACTGATTCGGTTTTCGTCATTGGTGTGGTGGTTATTGATGTTGCTGTGTTTGTAACTGTTATTTTTGGCGTATGCATCATGGATTTTGTGATTGTTGCTGTTGCAGGACGCACTGCATGCGAATGGGAAGGAGTAGATGTTGCCATTTAACGTGTAATTTAATATGATATTGAAAACAAACACAAAATATCAGATTAAAAGTGAAAATTTCTCTTCGGTTCTATGAATGACATTCGGCCTGGAGCGAAGAAGAATCGACAATGACGATCATCGTTCGATCGGATGTAGACCGAAGCAATGCTCCCCAGCGTAGATGTTGCCATCGTTTGATGTTATTATTGTTGCCTTAACTTCCATCTCTTCATCCGTGCGAAATGTGTACGTTTCGGAACGTTTCTGTGGCCGAGCATTTGTTTCTAAGTATGTATTGTATCCAGTAACAACAACATCAACAAAAATAGCAAGAACAACAGCAGCACATTCACCGTTTTTGTTTATTTACACTGCAGTAAATGATGTGGTAGTTCCTTGCTTGCGTCTGTGTGAGAGTAAATATACAGCAGAGTACTTGTGAGCACGGGCAAAGTACATTTACATACATACGTACATAGTTATGTACATAGGTATTTATACAAATGTTAACACATATGTCTAATCGATACTGTACTCGCAGATATGCGCAACATTTTAATTAAACAATTTCTTTTTTTTTATGAAATGTCGACCAAAACAAAAACATAAAAAAAATACAATTATAAGATACATATGAGCTAAAAACTTTTCGGCAATGACTTCGGTTTTTTTTGAGTACATTTGATTTACACTTCCGGCCTCCGGCAAATGTTAATTGGAGAGCTACTACTTAAAATCTAAATTTAATTTAGTTCTGACAAAAACATATACACCAATAATAATTACAAAAAGAAAAAAAGGAGGCATACGAATTAATATACGAAAAAAATGATAACGGTAAAAAATTTAAGAAAATAAACTGGTGGAATTAGTCGAAGAAAAAGGGGAAGAACAATATAATAGAAAATACAAGCTCTTACATTAAAAACTTAAATACTTTGAGAAAACACCTGAATCATAAGAAAATCAAAGGTAGTAATAAACATTTAATTTGTGGGCGAGAATTAGGATCTCGCTTGCTTGACAGAATTGCACATGTTATTTAAGTTTTGAATTTAGTGCAAAATGTTTACAGATGTTTGTAGAACAGTCTGGCCACTTTTTCGACTCGCTTGCCAGCTCATCGGTGGCGCTTTGCCAATTTATCGTTGTGGCGTTGCCACAATCTCACGCGTTTCGAACATTTTGTTGCAATGCAGATAGGACAACAAAACTCTATTTATCGAAATTGTGCGTGAATTCCTTTGACAGCTGCTCAGAAAGTACAAAGAACATCATCAAAGAACGGTCGCCAGTAGAAACAATTAATTTATTCATGTTTCGATGTGCTTATACATACATTTTATAAGCTAATGCCATAATCTAATAATCTGGCAACACTGATCGTGACGCACACAAACACCCACGAGCAAGCAATCCAAGCAAAGCACTTTCCGAAAGTGTCTGCGCTCCTCTAAAGACGATGTGAAGAAGTTACCGACCGAACCAGGACGCGATTCATAACCGCTTTTGCGCGGCTGCAGCCAGAGCCAATTATTTGAAGACATTATTGCTTGCCTGCCAGTATCATTTTCATCTTTTCCATATCCAGTTAACAAGTCCGTCCCCCCGTGACGTACCGTCGGAATGGCTCACTCACATCGCGAGCGGGAGCGGGGCTCAGGCCCCCTACCAAACCGTTGGCTTTACTGTCCACGGAAAAGTGATAAAATTATCGCGGAGCGGTTTCTCGCATTCAAAACGCCGCTAAATCAGTCCTTTCAAGACAAGATGCCCATTGAATGCACCTTTCGTCCCGAGATGCTTTTCGATTATTGCAAGACACTCAAGGTAAGAGTTGTCCCAGATGCATTCCATATATACATACATATGACGTAGATACATGCAAACATATGTTATACTATTCATCTCTTTACCACCCACTCGGCTCTGCAGTTAAAGCTGGGCCTTTGGATCGATTTGACAAATACAAAACGATTCTATGATCGCAGCACGGTGGAGGAGCGAGGAGCACAATATATTAAGCTACAGTGTCGCGGTCATGGCGAAACACCATCGCCGGAGCAGACGCGCAGTTTCATTGAGCTGGTTGACAACTTTATTAATGAGCGGCCATTCGATGTGATTGCTGTGCACTGCACACACGGCTTTAATCGAACGGGCTTCCTAATCGTCTCTTATATGGTGGAACGTCTGGATTGCTCTGTAGAAGCCGCACTTGCCGTGTTTGCCAATGCACGACCGCCCGGCATCTACAAGCAGGATTATATTAATGAGCTATTTCGACGCTATGAAGTAGAGGAGGATGCTCCCCAAGCTCCAGAGCAGCCCAATTGGTGCTTGGAGTATGATGACAGCAATGGTAATGACGACGTCGTCAGCGAGTCCAAAGCCACTAAACGCCGCTACGATGACAATTGCTCATCCACCTCTCAGCAGGCTGCGGCCGCAGGTGCAGCTGGGAGTGGAACGGCCGCAGAAGAAGAAGACAATGACGATGATACTGAGTCAAATGCGAATGGTGAGGATGGCGCCGCTGCTGGTGATGGACCCCAGAAAAAGAAGCGACGACGTGAGTTGGTTGTTAAAAATGCAGCATTTATGGCTGGTGTACCCGGTGTGCGGCAAATAACAGACCAGCCGCGTCTTACTGGGCTACAGCACAGGGTACAAGACTGGTGCCATTGGCAGAAGAGTGGCTTTCCGGGCGCTCAGCCTGTATCAATGGACAAGCACAACATCAAGAGACTCAGCGAGATGCCGTATAGGGTTTCATGGAAGGCGGACGGTACGCGATATATGATGCTCATTGATGGACGCGAGGAGATCTACTTCTTCGATCGCAATCACTCCTGCTTTCAGGTGGAAAATATGACCTTTGTGCATGGCAAAAATCTGCATGAACATCTCGATGGCACACTGTTGGATGGTGTAAGTGAACGTTGCCAAATATAGTTCCATATTTATTAAATATACATGCATAGATTAAATTTTAATATTAAAATTTGTATTTGTTCGCTTACAGGAAATGGTGCTGGACAAGATTGGTGACACTGTGACACCGCGTTTTCTTGTCTATGACATTGTGCGACTGGCGGGTCGTGATGTGCGCGAGGAGTTCTTTTATCCACATCGTCTAGACTATATTAAAAATGAAGTTATAGGTACGCATTTAAAAGATTCAGCTGCACCGCATCCAATAATAATACCGAATATCTTCAAACCTAAACAGGTCCGCGTATACTTGCCATGAAACAGGGCATTATTAACCGTGCCCTGGAGCCGTTCAGTGTGCGCAACAAAGACTTTTGGGACATTCGTACGTCGGAAAGTCTATTGGGCGAAAAGTTTTCGCGTTCGCTGGCCCATGAACCCGACGGTCTCATCTTCCAACCCTCGCAGCAACCATACACAGCCGGCGTATGCGTCGATGTATTCAAATGGAAACCGCACGAGCTTAACTCCGTGGACTTTCGACTTAAGATTATAACAGAGCGTGGCGAGGGGTAAGTCAATCTCCCTCCTACTGTCTGTCTGTCCGTATTAGCCCAAATATTATCCACGCGATTGAAGCTAGACTCTGTTAACTTGGAGTACGCGTTTTGAATATGGTTTTGACTGTCGTCAGCACGAACGAATTCGATAATTGAAAGGGGCTAATTAAATTTGTACTTATTTATTGAATAGTGTGAAAAACTTATTTAATAACCGTTTAATTTTTGCTGCTAGCTTGTTGACCAAAAAGGTTGGCTTTCTTTATGTAGGTGGCCATGATGCACCCTTCGGACGAATGCAAAAGCTTACAAAAGAGATACGCGAGCTGGATAACAAAATTGTTGAATGCACGATGAATCAATATGGCAATTGGGATTTTATGCGCGAGCGAACGGACAAAAAGTTGCCCAACAGCTTCAACACGAGCGTCGGTAAGTGTTCCTATCAATGCTAAACAGACAATATATGTAATAACGTATTTTGTTTTCTAGCCGTTGTGGAGAGCATCAAGCATCCCATTACAAAGGATTATCTACTAAGCTTTATTGTAAATTTTGGCTTTCGCGATGGTCATACAATGATGCCGCCACCAGCCTCTCAACGACGTTAGCAATGCTAAGCTGCTATCTCCTCTCATGCACCATATTCAGCACACAACAAATAGATTCGACCACTAAGAGAGCAGCATCATTATTTATTTTTGCCACTCTCTTCGTGGTCGACTCTGTCTTGGAGCTCCGGCCAGCTGATCGATCCTGACATAAAGACACACGGACACACAAACACACACACACTAGGAAATTAATAAACTATAATTAACACAAAATACGTTTTTTTTTGTTAATAAGTTTGTCGCAAATCTGTCACTCACTGGAGAAGAGTGACAGATCCCATGAGGCACATATACACCTTACACCACATACATATATTATTGACGACGGATTGTCAATATGGCCATGTCTGAACTTCCTAGCTTCAGTGCAGAAGTTTTCTTGATAACATTTTGAATCTATTCGTATCCTTGCCGGATGCGGTAAAATCGAAAAAGTATATCATTTGACTACTATTGGAACGATCAGTCGAGAGTCGAGCTCACTTTTTCTTTACAAGATATCTCGACCAAACTCACCAGTTATGAGTTCTTATAATGCTCCCTATATTTAAGCAAAAAATTTTAAAATGTTAGATTTTGGGTATTTTAGACCCGAAAAGAGAATAATATCACATCGAGCATGCGAATTTTTTCCTTTTATTGTTGTTTACAAATATCAAATAACAATAAATAATGCATGTATATATATACATATAATTGAAATAAAAGCTGTGGCAACTGAAACTAGTCTCTTAATATTTCACTTCCACCTATGGTAAATATACAACAAAATTCTTAAGTTTATCATATTTTTACTAGTTTTATTCCATTCACAATTCCAACCACTGAACATTATTGTATGGTTGCCTACGGCATGAGGTAAACATAAAGTAAACCAACAAAATCAAATGTAAAAGAGGTGTGAAAAAATAGATGTATTTTTTTTATAGGAAAATTCATGTTGAGCAGTTAATGAGGCTCTAACTGATTAGACTGCCATTGTCATAGAGGTCTTTTTCGTTAAGCTGTCCAAGCTCCAGCAACGCAACCAATGCAGCACCTTGCTCGGCCTGTTTCTTGTTTTTCTCCCAGAAGCTGCTGCTATAGCGTTGCCCGTCATAACTGCAGATGGCCCGGAATAGTTTGTCGCAGCGCTGCGTCTCGTAGCACGGAGGTTGTTTACCCAGGCGACCAGCGTGCACATAGAGCACCGTCTTGGGTAGCTGCGTATCTACAAATTTAATTACGGGATCACAATGGCATTCAACAGGTACACTTTTCAGAGCACTACTTACCACTCTTGTAGGTGGAGCGCAGGAATGCCATCTTACGGCTGATGACGCCCTCAAACTCCTCCATTGCATTTTCGGACAGATCAAGCTTTTGACGTTTGTTATTCAGGCATTCGGAGAGAATTACGTTGGCACGCCCAGCATTGCCGTGATCCTTGAGCTCCTGTTGTCGACGGCGACAGTAGTCACCTAGGTGCCAAATTTCACAAATCTGCTGTAACGTTTGGCACTGTAAGAAACGCTTGCCGCGCGGCGTCTCCTGCAACTCTCTGAGTATGCTCTGCACACAATACTTGGTATTGTGCGGAGCATTGTCGTAATTGATGGAAAGGCGAAGATACTTATCAATCACCTCGTCAATTGGCAAAACGCCTTCTCTACGAAATATGGACACATTAAGCTGGGCAGCACGAGCAACCATGACACTATCAGCGCCACACAATTCCTGGAACTTGTGAAGATCTTCAAACGTGTGCATTTCCCGAGATCCTCCATTGGCAATTATAGGTATATCCACCGCGCTCGCCACAGCGCGCAAAACGTCTGGATGTGGACGATGCTGGGGCCGTTCATCCCTAGTCCGCGCATGAATGCCAATGGCAGCAATACCAGTTGCTGCCAGCTTCTGAACGAGACTGATTGTGTCCATGGGATCGGGCAGTATGCGTATCTTGCAGGTAATAGGTATGTCCAACTGCGAGCACAGTGTGCGCAGTATATGTGCAGCTTTGTCCGGTTCAGCTAGCAACGCTGCTCCCATGCCGCCCTTAATAGAAAACTCCTTGGGACAGCCCATATTTATATCTAAGCCGGCAATATCACACTGGACCAGCTTGCCAACTGCTAAAGCTCGAGCCGCATCGCTGGTTCCCATTTGCAGTACCACTTTTGACGTCTCCAAACTGCATGTGCGGAAAATAATTGTGCCGTCCGAAGGGTCCACAAAGTCCACAGTCCCCAAAGCGGCTGAAAAACGAAGAATATTGGAATGGTGACTTTGCTTACTCTGTGTCTTCAAACAGTTTAAGGCTAACTTACGATTTGGACGGCGAATACTCTTGATCAATTTCAAATCAATAAGTTCCTCGGTGTAAACGATGTCAGCGCCCATTTCGAGGGCAAGCAGTCGCATGGGTAATGTTCCGACACGCACCATGGGTGCCAGGATTAGTTTATTTCGATAGTCAAGACGTTGGTGTTTCCTCATTTTCATGGTTGGCAATTGTTTGATTATAGGCAACCAGTTGAAGCGAAGCATGGAGTCGGAACTGCTGACAGCTGTTGCATGACAACTATCGACTCAATTGCTACAACATGCAATCAGTAATTTATCGATACCGACTCGAGTGCCCCTTGCAACTCTGTCAGTTTTTTTTATGAAATATAGAAATGAAATTATTGTTTCGGATTTGTTGTCTAAATTCAATATGAAATTAACAGAAACAACGCCAAATAGCTGTATTAAGTATTAATTATTGATAACAACAAATTCAATACCAGCGCGCTGAAAGCAATTCAACCTGCCCAAAACGGCCGCCTTTGTTAGCAGCGACAACAACGCAACCCCTGACACCCATTTGACAACAAAGAGGAATTCGCAATAGCCTCTAATTGAATTAACGCTTCCACTTACTACCCTTAAGTTGTGCACTTTCTAGCAGCTTAGTGTGAACGTCGGACACAGCAACGTGCCAAAGCTCGCGCGTGAAATCCATACAGCAGGACAACTGCAAGGACATCTTGCATCCACATCATCACAACAACAAATCAACAATCATTGTTGCCATTGACTTCAAAATCAGCATTCAAACAATAATCGTCTACATCTACGTTTACAACGATTCGCGCTACAGCCTTTGCTCAGCGCTGTAGCGCGTTATGCGAATCATACGCGAAAAAATCGTTCGCTAAGGCTTAACTGCGGTCACATGTCCCTGCTCGACTTTGGCGGTGAGGATGGCAGCTCGGGCAGCGATACGGAACCGGATGCACATATTGATTTTACGGCCATGCTTATGGAACGCAATCAGGAGTGCAATGGTGGTCACTCCGGTGGCGACTGTAAGCTACAGTCACAAACTCAATCTCAAGATGAGCAGAGCTACTACCTAGCACAGTATGTGCTGGGCGTGCATGACTTTAGCTCGCAATATGGTATCGACTACAGCATATCCTACACGGCCGCTAATGTGATTGGCAGGCCAAGCAAGTATCCCACCTATGGTGACTACCCAGAGGCCTTTTGTATGGTAAATTTGTGGTTGTCATTAAAGCATTACATTAGTCATATATACCGTATAAATAATGTATTATGTTGCTCTTCCCCTTACGTAATTTTAATTGTTGCGTTTAGCGTACTTTTGGTGACTGGTGGCACTGCGCGCCTTCGTCCACCCGTGAAATTCAGCCACAAAATCTGCCAGCGCTGCCCACACATGATTTTATTGGTAAGTGATTAAGTGAACACAAAAAGTACTTCGCCTATTTACTGTTCTGTTTCTTGCACAGTTGTGTATTTTGAGGAGTTTGTGGTACCCAAAGAGGTCTCCATCTTTGAGACATACAATCCGGGCGGCGTAGTGCGCATATGGGCTTACAGCATTATGAAGCGCTGGACGTGCTTGTGGGAGGCAAGTAGCAGTGATCTGAATAAGTTTAAGGGCATTTTCACGCGCGAAGCTCGGCGCTTTGCGCCGACTCTTAAGAATACTAACATACTGACCAAGTAAGTCCGCTATGCAGCATCTTTAGTTAACCTTAATAATATATCACATGGCTCTTCGCAGGACGTTGCGAATTGACTTCAATCACAGCCGATTGAACTATTACACCCAGATCGATGCTATTATGCTATATGGACGCACTGGTTCAACGCGATTCATGCAGAAGATGCTAACGCCGATGGTTAAACGCTATAAGGAAGATATCAATAGTGGACCTATCCTTTGCAAGCTGCGCACGCTAAAGTTCCAACCCAGCTGTCGTGAAAATTGTACTGTCAAACTTCATGAATTTATCAACAACGATCTGAGCCAATTTCTGAAGGAAAACCAAAAAGTTACTGAAGAGCAGCAGATGCAAAGCAGCGGGCCACAAAGCTCTTTAACGGATCTGCCGGTTGGCCAACCATTTTTATATATCAATTGTGAAATTCCGATCATGTGTTAAGTCTTTTTTGCAGTTCGAAATCCTGTTAAAAATACTCAGCTACCTGGACCTAAAGTCACTCTTTTGCGTGGGCCAAGTGTCGCGCCTGTTTTACGAAATTTCAACACATCCGCTGCTCTATTGCGATCTCAGCCTGAAGCCTTATTGGCAATTGGCCAACTCAGAGCTGTTGTGCACCCTGGCGCGCAGAGCGACGCTGTTGCGCAAGCTGGATTTATCGTGGTGCGGCGGGTTTGGAGAAGTTTCACCCACCGAGTTCAAGAAGTAAATACAAATAGCGACTAAATGATTAGGCAAGACTGATACATATATTGTAAACTTCTTTATCCTTTTCATTGACATAGATTCCTGACTCAACGTGGAGACAATCTAACCCATTTACGTTTGAACTCTTGCAAATTTCTCAATGCCAGCTGCATTGAGACAATTGGCATAGTCTGTGATAATCTAATAGGTAGATAAGCACAATTTTTATCATTGTAATTATACAAGATATTTTTATAACTCAAACAGAGCTCAGTTTGCGTAACTGTGGATCTGAGACGCCACTGTTAAATTTTTCCTGCCTGGCCAATCTCAAAAATCTTGAACGACTCGATCTCTTTCAAACCGCCTTTGAGTCTGAGCTGTTGCTGAGCATGCTCGAAGGCAACCGTAAATTAAAGCATCTTAATCTAGGTATGTTATTAATTAATCAATCAATACTACAAAAATCCATAAAATCTTCACACTTTTTAGCCTTTTGCGGTGTTTCGGTAAACATGGATAATGTCGCCGCGCATCTAGCCACTTACAACACCCAACTCGTTTCGTTGGACATGTGGAAAGCGCATTTTCTGTCCGCACGGGGCCTTCAATCGCTGGCCCGTTGCCACCAACTGGAAGAGCTTGATTTGGGCTGGTGGTAAGTGAGGCTAACTGACTAACTATCGCTTAATTTATTAACTATCTGCTGCTCAACCCCACTTTAATAATAACATTTCTGTTTGCAGTATGCGTGAGGCCAATCTTGGTGATGGCCTATACCAACTACTCACCAATTGTCCCAAACTAAAGAAGCTCTTTTTGTCGGCCATGCGCGGCATCACTGAACGTGATCTCACGCATATTGCAACATTGGGAAAAAATCTCGAGCAATTGGATTTAATGGGTGTTACTCACATAACGCACGAGCGTGTTTATGAGTAAGCTATTCGATTTGTATAATAATAATGAAAATTTGTCTCATAATTTGCTTCATTTTCTTTTAGCATCCTCGTGCGTTGTAAAAAGCTGAAATTGTTGGACCTAAGCTTTTGCGACAACATTATGGATCGTGAGGTAAATCACATGTTAAACGAAAATAGCGAATTAGTAGTAATTGCTTTTTTTTTTTGTTTTTCAGCATTTCAATTTGATCATCGATTGGTCGCGACTCTTTAAAGTTAAAATCCAGTTCAGTCGGAACAACTACGATAGATAGTCGGCTAATGTCCGTTGCATTGTGATTATCCGAGTGTCAAGCGTTCGCGACACCCTGTTTATATAGTTACACATAACTATTGTTATTGTATATATTTATAAATAAATTTGATATTAACTTGCAAATACAAATGCAACTTCCCGTACCCCACAAATAACTCTATCGTTATAAATTACTTCACAAACGCCACTACTAGAAAGATACTCGTCATCACATTTATAGGAGGTCTGTCAAAGTTTCCCCGATCGCATAACCAGCGATTATCATAAGGATTATCGGTGCTAAGATAAGATAGTGTTTGGAAAACATTTTTTTATTTTGAACATGTAATGATCAAACTCACTATAGACTCAGACGATATTTAAACTAGGAAACAAATTATCAAATTGTATTTCTAACTTAATTCTTGTAAGATCAACTTTTTTGCTAAAAGGGTCTTCTAAGTTTCAAGTGTGGTACAAGGTAATACGCAAAACCGTCTTATACTAACACACTTAAATCAAGCACCGTACTCGAGATAGTGTCTGAACTGCTTCAACAAAATAAAGGCGATAACATAGATTAAGAAACAGCGAAAAAACTTGAAGAGTCGTACTAGTTATGTTAGCTTAAAGCCGTTGACAATGAAAAGTACTAAGACTGATTTGATTAAATATTTAATAAATAA
The DNA here is from genome assembly GCA_035043785.1 of Drosophila planitibia. Lineage (NCBI taxonomy): Eukaryota > Metazoa > Arthropoda > Insecta > Diptera > Drosophilidae > Drosophila > Drosophila planitibia. The sequence continues at coordinate 1,623,598 of JAWNMS010000041.1, forward strand.
AGCTTACAGGAAAAAGTGTAACTAGCAAATGTTTTGGGTTGTGAAAAAAAAAATACAATTAAAAATGACATATACAAATGTATGTACGTGTTTCGTTAGGCCTTGGAGGGATCCTCAGCTCTGCTGGCTGCGGGTACAATCTCTGGCTCTGGTTCAGGCTCAGGCACAGTAGTGATGGGTTCGGCCTTAGTGACAGGCGCGTCGGTAGGCGCAAGTTTGGCATTGTCACCGGGTACTAGTTTCTTGGGCGCTGGCTTGCTGTCACCGTGTCCAAAGATGGCCTTCTCAATTCCCAAAATGGGCGCCTCAAAGGCCAACGTTGCAAATATAGAAAGGGTCAGTGTGATGCCAAAGTCGTGCCACCAGCGCAGAATCTGCAATTTGGTATCACAATGAGATTGCTGGATGCTTTATAGAACTTAAGGTGCACTTACCGCATCGTAGTTGGAGAAATGAGTGTCGGTTTGGAGACGTGCCGCGTTAACTAGCTGAACTATTCTGTGTATCACGTACATGCAGTAGCATAGACGACTGAAGCCCGTAAAGAAGCCCCAGGAGAGGAAGTCGTTGATGTAGCCGCCATGTCCATTATAGCAGGCCCACACAATCCAGCCGATAGACAGCGCCCAGGAGCTGCGACTGAGTGGCTCAAACATAGCACCCTCCCAAATTGGAGAGTTTGGTGTGTCCGGCAGCATGCGCCAGAAGGGACCCCAAAGATCCGCCAACATGGTGCCAAACGCCACAACCCAACCAGTAATCACCCAGTGCTTGGCCAGTGGAATCTGTCGTCCGCGATTGCGCGTAAACAGGAAGTAGCCAAAGATGACACCGATCAACCAAGTGGGAATACGCGTATGCGTTGGATAGTAGGTCAAGCGCTGGCGCAGATCAACATGGTCGTCCTGCACACGGAACAGCGTAAAGTCATTGTGCACGAAGGTGGCAACGGTGCAGATTAGACACAGTACACCGAATATTGAAATTGGTATCAGGGCCTTCTTGCCCCACTTGTACAGCGGAATGAGGAACAGTGGCGATAGGAAATACAACTGGGTATCCACAGCTAGGTACCAGGACTGCGAGACGCACTATTCAAAAAAAAAAATACAAAAACAATATGACAATTATATAACAATATTAAATATAAAATAATCAAGATGGTTTTGCTTACAATGCTGTAGGGGAAGGCATAGTTCTGCACGTAGAGTAGGGTGGCCCACCAGGTGTCCTCACAGCGCTTATCCTGTGTGCCCAGCTTGAACCACATGGGTCCGGCTCCGGAATAGCGATACAGCGACATAATATACAGAACAACGACGGCAACAACTGGTGTTAGGCGTATGTAACGATGGAAGTACATCATCGGTATGTTCAGTTTGCCCTTGGTGCGATCCATCTCACGGAAGGCGCCCCAGCACATAAGCAGGCCGGACATGAAGAAGAACGTATCGACGCAAAGGGAGCCATTCTGCACCAGCATGGAGTAAGGCGTCTGCAGCCAAGTATAGTACTTGTTTCGATTGATGTGTGGCAAATCGTAGAAGGTCATGTAGCCGTGCCCAAAGACAACCCACATCATACTGAAGCAACGGAGACCGTTCAGGCAGTGGATAACATTCGGATTGTTTACTTTTTTCACCGTGAATATCTTTGGTGCATTTTGGAGCACCGAGAAGGCGACGAAAAGCGGTTTCTTGGGTGCTGCAACCAAAATGATACATTTAGATACATACACAAATGGATTCCAAGCTAATGATGGATAATACAACTTACCGCCCTTGCGGGTCTGCACACCGTCGTAGACACTGCTGGCTATCAGGAAAATTATGATCAGCGAAAAGAAGATGCTGCGTAAAGAAATCAATATTAACTCGAATTTAAATCAAAGTCAAAACATTTGCTGTTGAATTCTTTCGATTATTTTGACTTAAGAGAAAAAATAACTACATTTATACAACTACAAAATAATTTTGAAAAAATTTACAGAAAATAGTGTTTCTTAATCGTAGAAGATTTTCAATATTCAGAGCAAAATTTTGCACAGGTTGCATTAATGTGTAAGCAATTTGAATAAAACTTGTTTGTACACTGCTGTGATTGGTGCAGATCATACTAAAATTTATAATTTTACAATTTGGCTGTAAATAATTAATCCAAACACATATTTTTGTACGTAGTTCCAATAATGAATGAATCACTTACACAGTTCAATAATTAATTAATTTAAGAAAGTATTTCAGTGTCACTTACATGGCAAAAATGTCCACACCACGAAACTCGACCGGCGCATCATATTTACACCATTTTTCCTCAACCATATCGAAGTTAAGATCGATGATATCATCGCCATATAAATGCGCAATCGCGTACTTGAGTAGTTCATCAGTTTTCTTGGCACTACATGTGCTGGGCACACACACACCTAACTCAAAGATCTCCGGATCTGTTTGTTTGTAGCTGATGCGTGAAAATTCCTGATGGCGTTGCTTCACCTTGCTGTACAACTGGGTAACGTTTAAACGTGCCAGACAGTACTGGCCATGTAATCCGTTCCCGTAGGTGGCCGTTGCCGCCACGCACTCCTCGTACTGGCCCATGCTAATGAGATGGCCCCAGAAGAAGCCAACGGGCAGGCGACCCCATGTATCTGGAACTGTTGGCGACAAAGTCCAACAAAATAATGATTATATTTTAGTTCGATCAAGTAGCAATAGATCTATAAAGAAGTTTCACCACAATGAGATTATTTTTCAAAACGAATGACCTTGGTCAATCTAATTACATGCAACGCATTAAACAAGTTATTAGATTTGCTCTAAAAGATTTTTATGCTTAGGTGTACATTTATTTCCATTTCCCCTCAGCTAAAGACTATAATCTTGATTATCGTCGACTATAAAGGTTTATTTTCTATCAGGAACACCTGCAGTGTGAAGTGGCTTGGGTTCGCCTTAAGATGATAAGACTACATTGAAACAATTTCTAAACTTACGAAACAATTTAGAATTGACAACCATTTAATCTTGGGCGACAATCCCAAAACTATGGACCTTTGGGCATTTTAAAGCATAGTCTCCAATAGAGTATTCTTAGCTGAGCTAAGCATTGATATTTTTGCAATCTTTAACAAGATTTCACATTGAAATGGAATTATATCATCACAGATTGGTGGTCAGCTTGTCAATCTTATTTAACCAAATATTTATCAAAGAGGTCCAATAATCGAAGAATGTTTGATTTGAAAGTATCATATAAAAGTCTTGCGACGTAATCTAATTAGTAAAGTCTTATCGCCTTTCACAGTTTATTCGTGTTTATTGGCTATCAAAAGTGATTTGCCATTTGATTTAGGGCCTGTCATAAAGAATATGTGGTAACTTCTGAATGAAACACAAACACTCATATCAAACAAAGCAAGCATGAATATGCCGCTGGAGATATGTACGACCGATCGCTATCAAAATATATATATATATATACATATATATATAAATATATATATATATATATATATATATATAGATTATTTGATTAAAGATGACTCTCTTTGTTTTGGTTTAGCACATTTGCACTCGTCCTAATAATACACTTCCTTTTTAACGAGGACCCTTTATGGGGAAAGATATATGTTTGCTTACATTCTAGAGCCCACTCCTCCATGTTGTCGATAGCGTCACGTATGCGAGCAATGTCTCTATCGCAGAGCACATCGTTGTCGTTGCGAGCCTGGCTCCTGTGCACCATTTGAGTGCCGGTGGCATTTGCCATTTCTGCATGGTCCGCTGCCAGGGCAAAGAATTGATGGGCCAAACTTGTGTGCATTGGAAACGAGTGTCCGGTGAGCAGATGTTTGTCGTTGTTTGCGTGTGCTCCGACCGTAGTGGCCAGGAGCAGTAGCAGCGACACTGCCATTAGCAGAGCCAGTTTATGGGGCTGCGCCATAATCCTTGACGGGTGCAGATCCTTATTTTATTTCCGATCGCTTGGAAATATCGCCGTTTAATTAGACACTTGTGCGGATTGAACGCGCCGTTAACTAATTGTGTGGACAATCAATACAATAGCTTTTATAGGCTTAAGTGACCACTTGAGGTGCTGACCACATCGACGTCGACGTCAATTTCGTTGATTTCGTCCATGGAATATTTATTAATAACAATAATATTCCACATAGATACAAATATAGACCCTGGCTATAAGAAGATAAGGAGCCCTATAATCAATTGCTTATCTGATGTTTTGGCACACTGGTCGCTTGCTGAACACTAGCGTGGATTTAACTGGATTTGGCTGCCCACCCGTGGCACTGCTCATACCCATATACATGCCCCTGGTGTAAATCATGTCAAAGTCAGCTGCGCTTTAAAATTCAATTGATAAGCCATGACGATTTATAGCTGGAAACGAACTTAATTAAATGGCTGAAAATCAATATAATAAAATATATTAGACTTTGAACAATAGTGACTTGGTGAGTAAACTTCTTTCCCAGTTTTTTATTCTCTTACCAATGATACGCATCGTATATTGATTATGGGTCTGTATCGTATCGTATCGCACCCCACAAACAAACTTTTGCCGAAAAAATCAACGATTTGTACTCAAGGCCTTCTAGACTTTCTGTGACATTTGCACATGCTCTTCCTGGTTCACCCAAACCTTTGAATAATGCTTTAACTCAAGGACCGATCTTGAATTCCATTGACATTCTGTTCATGGTTTATTCTGCAGATTAGCTTAAATTTCGTACATGTTGAGTGATACTTAATTAAAAACGTTTTGAAGTTATATTGTCTGTATAAATGTAGAAACTTAAGATATATTGTGGAAATAAATTTATTTTGAATCACACAAACAAGTTGGAAAATTGTGTGTTTCCATTTGAAAATAGTTGTATTATTCTATTGTATATTTAAGAGTGCTCTGCTGATTTAAACACATATCAATTAAATAGATAGAGATCGGGGGTAGTTCGACGATTACACATGTTCTGTTGTAACGAGCCTCCAACTATGATTTTCACCTCCTGACAATGTTAGCAATGCTAACCATAGCTTGACATTCGATTGCTCATATCAGGTAGCACACTCAAGCTTGATGGCTTATTGGCATAATACTTCAGGTTAAGTGAAGTGCACACGTTTCGAGTGTACCAAGTCAGAAGTATACGTCAACTCATATCTGATCAATGGCGTGGGAATAGCAAAGATCTTGTGTTTTGTTAATGTTAATGTTTATGTTAATCTTATCAATGATATTTTTAATTGCTTACACCCGCCCGACTTTGTTTACTTTGCTTCTGTTACATATCAATAAGATAAGCTTGGGAATTACCAAGTAGGAATACTCTTGTCGAGAGAGCTTGACAAGGAAGTAACTATCCACTTCAGTGTAAGCTGGCGAAAATACTATCGCATTTATGGCTGGCGCTGGCCGACTAAAGGGTCACCAAAAAACCAACAATGGCAGCGCATGTTTTTATTCACAAGAATTTTTATTTGGTGAATTTGCCGGCTTGCGAAAAATGCAAAACGTATTTATTCATTCAGACATATATTTCTGGTCACTTCGCTTATCTACATAATAAGATTGCACCTGCTGGTGGTGTTTTTTTCAATATGAAAACACATTTTGATTAACAAAGTCGGTATTTATTTAATTTTACAGATGATCAATAATTAATCAATGTATATTCATACCAAATTGTGGATATTGTGTCTAGTCGGGAATGGAACATCGATTTTGATCTATATACAAGAAACGAAGGGAGTTATCGATAAGATGAAGTAAACTTTATCTTATGTATATAGGAGAGCTTATATTCCAAATTTAAAGTTTCTAGCTCTTATAGACAGACGGACAGACAGGCAGACAAGTGGCTAAATCGGCTTGGCTGATGATGCTGACCAAAAACATTTTTGCTTTTGGGATGAGAGATGCTTCCTTCTGCCTTTTACATAGTTTGAATAGCTTCATAATAATCTGTTGACCCATTTTCAATGTATTGAAATTATAAAAAGTCAAAAATAAATCTATAGCTACATGGAGAATTTATTAAAAAATAATAATAATAATTAGCTAATGTGCAATTCGAGATGATACTTTATTAAATCAACAATGTAAGCTTTTATAAGATTAGAGAGTTGTTATCACTTTAATGGCATTTTTCATATTTCCTTTTCAAAAGGTTTACAGTGTGCACAATTTGCTTACATCAAGTTATTTTGCTCATTTCCGGTTGTATTCAATATATATTATTTCTAATATCTCCCTCTTTTATGTATCGCTACATCGAGTAACATCGATGCTCTGGTCACACATCTTTTAACTTTGTATTCGTCTATGTTGAGTTGCTCCCAATACTTCCCAGATTGATCTGGGATCTCATACGGTACCACAACGGACCAAACATGGACTATGTGTGTCAAACTTCAGGTTGACAACCACCTAAGCTATCAACACCGTCAATAGTACAAGAGCAAAGTACAAAGAGTGCGAAATACGTCAACACTTGAAATCGTCCACTTTATCTTGATTTCAGCAGCTCGAAACACATGTTAGCTTGCAATTTATTTCAATCGAAATCAAAGAGGATGACGATTATAAAATATATATATATGCGTTGGTTTTTGGAAAAACCTTCTTTTATACCGTTTAGTAATCGATGCGACAATGCTGTAGAATGAAACTTGAACCCAAACTGCTGTTCTCTTTCACTTCGTTGGCCCAAATAGTCAACAAGTAAATGGTCTCTTAACATCTCTACCGGAATATGTACTTATGGATATACTTTGATAACTATATATATATATATGTTTATATGCACATACTAAAATAAAATATACAGCTTGTCCTTTGGGTACAGAATATTATCAATCAGCCCTTAAAGCAATTCAAACACCTGGTATATACACTTTTGCTTAACATATTTGTGAACCGGTGACGCACTTAGCCAGTATTGAATTATCAGCTATAAACTCATCGATAAGACACCACATCTTTAAATAAATGCCAACTTATTTTTAAGAGAGTCAATTTGTTGACATTGATATGATATTAGGCTTATTATTATTAAAAATAAATCAAAAAATTTTAACTTATCAAGTGAGGGAATTTGTTGCTGCGCTAAATATTATTATTTATAATTAGTTATTATATTTAAAAAGCTATATAAACTTATAATCAGTGCATAATAATTATTTTGGTATGTATATCGCATCACAAACGCGTTTAAATTACGAATTGGATTATTTAACAAATAACGTGGGATTTATGCAATACTCAAGAGCCTAAATCAGCTAAAATTACCATATACAAAAAGACACACACATGACTATATACATACATCATTTTTCAAATATAATTCAATGCTCGTTTAATCACTTGTTTATATACATCAATATATATTTGAAAAGAAATGATAATGAATAAAAACAAGGAAGAGCATCATCTTACTCACTCTGAAGATTACATACCTCTCTACTGATGCTGATGAAGAATGTATATACTATATGGAGTCGTCTTCAATTCAGTATACACTCCGATCATGCGAGTGTTAGATATACAGTAATTTCGTTTTTCAAATGGTAAAAACAAAATGGTTCCAATTATACCTAAAACAAATCCCTACAAAGCATAACACGGAGTTTTGTTAAATTTCATAATTTTTATTTAAATTAATTTATTTTACACTTTCAAGCAAAGTATTTTGTTAATTACAGTGTGTGGTTGTTTGCTGTGGTTTATGTTTCGTTTTGTTTTGTTACTGTTTAATCATTTTTAATAGATGTATATTAAATTACAAAATACAATTAATCAATATAAAAAACACGTTTGGTAAAACAATGAAAAAAAAATATAATAATTAAAGAAATGATTGAATCAAGACAAAGTCGCTCAGTCCTTGCCTTAATTCAATGCACATACATACTATAGACATACACTTCGCGCTATTTTACAAGTAATTATAATATTGTAACCATTGTATAGATTATTAGTTATAGTATTTGTTTGTTGGTTTCTTATGTGTGTTTTTTGTTGTTGTTGTTGTATTGTTTGTTATTAAAACTAGTTTTTACTAAGGCTTGGTTTACTTGACTTAACTAGGTTGTTTGTTGATGTTTTGTTTACTTCGTTCTTTTGTTGGTTGCATTTAAGAAATTACATTTTGTATGCATAATAATAATAAACGTCAGCAACGTGGACTTTGCTGCCACTTGCGTATATAGAGATTAAATGATAATTTTTTATAATTTACAATCGTTCACTTATCTAGTCTGTTCTCCATATGCATAATCATATGCATGTATGCATGTATAATATGTGTAATATATATTTATATATATATATATGTATATATATATATAAATATATTATTCTTACATTTATATATTTATATATATAAATATATATAAATGTAAGAATAATTAATATTTATACATAGATGTGGCTTGTATTTAGACTAAGACTTAGATACTAAGTTTTAACTCTCATTTCGCGTTATATTTAATGCGTTTGTGTTGCTTTCTCTTCATATATAATTGTAATCACAAATAGTTTTGGAATATGCTCTCTCTCGCTCTTTCTCTCGTCTCGCTTGTACGCACAGATTAACAAAAACAAAAACAAAAACAAAAAAAATATTATGTCTTTAGAAAAAGTTGTTCCACAATTCAATTCGCACACGAGCACATGCATCCGCCAATAAACACACACACACACACACAGACACACATTCACACACTCATACACACACTCACACACACACACACACACACACACACACACACACACACACACACACGCACGGGCACAAGCACACTCCATTAAAACGTTGTTCATTGATGCTGACTGGACGTTCAACAAAACCGAAGGAAAGCAGACATTTCAGCTAGCTCGCCATTTTGTTTTCTTCACGAATCTTTTTTCTTTTTGTTTTCTTCATTTTTTTGTGTTTAAAATTTTTGTTTTTTTTTTGCAATTTTTTTTTTTTGTATTTTGGTTTATGTGTGTGTGCTTTTGGGGACTGTGCTTGCGCGCCCGCAGAGCGCTCCGTTGCAGCCACGTTTAGAAGGCAGCGTTATGTTTCTCTTTCGTTTTAATCGATTCAATATTTTTTACAGCACAAGGCCTAAGGCAACGGCGGCACCGCCTTTGGCCAAATGGTTTTTTTTTTGTTTGTTTTTTTTTTTTGATTGTGCGGCGCAGACGGTAGCGTCAAACGGCGACGACGCAGGCACAGACACCGTTTTTTTGTTGTTTTTTTTTTAATGTTTTTTTTATTATTTTTTTTAATATTTTTTTGGTAATTTGTTCTTACCGATTTTGTCTTTGCTTAGAAAACAACTACGCGGGTATTAAAAACACATAATCTGTATAGTTGGTATACATACAATTGATGTACATGTTTGTTACACGTTGCTTAGAACTAGGGTGTTGGATTTTTGACTTACATTTGTATATGTATGTATATATGTTTCGTGCTATATATATATATATATATATTTATATATATAGAGTACATCTGCACTTATGTGTTTGTTGTACGTTCTTAATTATACTTATTTACAATTAATGTTGCTTTTATCCTGTTAACGCTTCTTGAAGGCATTTTTATGCGCAGTTACATTTTGGTTAAAGTCAAATGTTAATATACTCTGTATCTATGTAAATATTTGTTTTTGTTTTTATTTTTATATTTGTATTTGTATTTGTATTTGCATGTATATGTAATTTACAAATTGTTTAACGCGCTCTCTCATTTTCTACATTCCTTTCAAAATTCTCCCTCGGTCTGTCTGTCTGTACACGGTTCTTGGGCGGCGGCAACTCTTGTAAAAAAACGATGAGCTTTCTCAATGCTTATAAAAATGTTAACTACGAACTAACTGCTAATCATCTAGTAAATAGTGTACGCCTTACTTCTAGCTTCATAAATGTATATGTTTAGAATTAATAAATAGCAATCATTAAAATTGTAATTATTATTTTAATAAAATTAACATTGTGTATTCTGCCTTGGTTTTTTGAGACATGTGAACGCAGCACATAAGAATAAAAGTTAAATAAAAACCGTTATTTCCTTTAAACATGATTCTTGTTTTTCTTTTTCCAGCTATCACAAAATGAAATACTAAATTATTTAAGGTATTTACAAAAGGAAAAAAATTTAATTTATATATATTTATGTAATTTTTTGAGTTTGAAAAAATAAAGAAAAAAAATGTATGCACATACTGACGGCTAACTTAAAGTGTTAAACAATTTATAAATATTTGCCAGCGGTTTAAACTATTTAGTTTATTATCGAATTAGTCAATAAATTCTACAATGCTAATTGTTTCAAAGCGTTTCGACTTAAGTTATTTTGTTTGTAATTGGTGTTATCTGATTTTGATGTTTTTTGGGTTGCTGCATCTCGTACTTATTGTTGTATGTCAATTGGAAGTTGATTAAAAATGTAGCGTTTTGTTGATATTGTTAGATTCATGAAGCACTTGCATTTATGCATATACATATACATATATATATATATATATATACATATATGTATGTATACATATACATATACTTATACATATATAAATACATATACATATACATATATAGATATATAAATATACACATATATGTACATGTATGTACATGTACCAGTAGCGGGTTCTATATAAAAATATTTCTATGCGTGTTCCCAATTCAAGCTCCTATAAGGAGCAGATAATAAACTGACAATCGCCAACAACTTGGCTTGGCTTATGAATTGCTAGCCATAAAACACTATACATATGAATTTAATATATATAGTCTATATGCTTTTGATAGTTTTGATAGTCTCAACACATGGATTTTATTATCAATATTATTAATAAACTTTCTTTTGTTTGTTGCGCGTCTCTTGATTTAGAATGATATTTTTTGGGCTTATATTTAGGTAAAAAAAAAAAAAAAAAAAAAATCATTAAAACAGAAATAAATAAACTTGTAAGCCATTCGCATCGTTGCAATTTTCGATTTAAAACATGTATGTAAAATTGCAGTTATGTGGTATTGACAATTTAAATAAAGTTTATACACAATCATATATAATATATAATGTTCTATGCTTTCCCCGATTTTGTAGGTTACGTTGTGCTTTTTCCAAAATTATTTTGTTAACTCCCAGCATCTTCAGCATTGCTTTTAATGTTCTGTTGTATACAAATTTTATTTTGTTTGCTTAATGACGAGAAAACATAATTTAACGTTTTACGTTTACAAATTGTATAATACTCCCAGTTGTCGCTGTTGCGCTTGCGAGTGAGTGTCCTAATTGATTGCACTAAACATTGAAAGTAAAATTTCCAAGTACTGCGTTTATTATGAAAGAATAAAAAGGGCAAGGCTATCTGAATGGTATATTATGTTTATATACAGGTATTTATATATATATATATATATAAATATTTATATATAAAGTATATGTGGATGCTGCACACAAATGGTACTTAAGGTAATCATAATCGATCGATATTTTTTTGTTGCATTTGCATTTGCAGTTGCTGTCTGTGCTTTTGTTCAAGTTCTAAACTTATAAATTAAATGTGTATATTTGTATATAAATGATTGCAATTATTCTGCGTGTGCATGTATAGATGCCGAAAAACATAATCTTGGGCATAGACCCCGAAAAATAAACTAAATTACATAATAGTTGACAGCCAATGGCTGATTAGTAAGCATATTTCTATACATAAGAAAGGACATAACGATTAACACACAAAATTAATTAATTTTTTTGCTTTTTCTTTCTTTTATGTTTTTGTTTTTGTTTTTGTTTTGTTTCTTTTTGTTGTTTAGCAATTTTGGATAGCCACTCGCAGCAGAAGTATTGACCCGTATTTCTTATACCCCCCAAATATTCGTTCCCAATCCGAATCCCATCCCCCGACCCACCCCTCCCACCCTATCAAAAGCCCCAATTAGCCTAAGGGCACAAATCGCCAAGGCCGGACATCAAAAGTAATGCGGTGACTGCAGTGACTGCAGAGGCTGCTGCTGTTGCTGTCCGTTATAGTGATAATTGTTGAGGTTAATGTTGTTATTGCTATTGATGTTACTGTTGCTGTTGCAGTTGTTGGTTTCGTTGCCGCTGCCGTTGGCATTGGCATTGATGTTACACTAGAGCCGCTCCACAAACTTGGTTAGCTGATCAGAGGCATCGGGCAAAGCGCCGCCAGTATTACCCACATTGCCAGCATTAACACCGACACCGACACCGCTAACGCCCACATCCTGTGGCACTCCTGGCAGCGGTGATTGATGATGCATGCCATGATTGTGCATGCCATCATGTGGTCCCTGAGGCGCCGGTGAATGACTCATAACATGGTGCGGAGAAGGCTGTGCCCGCGGCGATGCTGACGGCCCCCGTGGTGATGGCGCTGATCGCGGCGAGGGCGTCGGCTGTGGCGAACGTATCGGTGGTGAGGAGCGTGCCGACTGCATCAGCTGCTGTTGCAGAGTATGCGGTGTTGGTGGGCCCATCACATTTGCACCGCTCCCACCCGGTCCACCACCACCACCGGGCATCGCATTTTGAGTATTTGCATTGGTCATGCCACCACCGCCGGCAGCCACAACCTGCATCATTTGTTGCTGCTGTTGTTGTTGCTGCTGTTGCAAGGGTTGTTGCTGCTGCATACCTGGTGGCATCACTCCCATTTGTTGTTGCTGCTGTTGCTGTTGTTGGGGCCCGGGCTTGACCCCAGCACCACCGCCGCCCTGCTGCTGTTGCAGCATGCTGGAAGCTGCCGCATTCGCCATCGAGTATTGATCAGAGCCGGGACCCGCCGAACCGCTGCCGCCAACGGGTGCGCCGGCAACTGGAACACCGGCAACAGTTCCAGCGCCGCCCGCATTAAAGTTGCCAGCTGTGCCACCCGGGAATTGCTGTTGCCCGGCTCCGCTCATATGTGGGCCCCGTTGCCGTGGATATGGTGGCGGGTATTGATTCATTTGCATGTACCGCATGTTATTCCACTTCTGGTTGGGAACCTGTGCGAAAGAGATAGCATATGGTCAGAAAATATCATATCGGCGAGACAGAGACACAAAATGACAAGGACAAAAGATCACAGCACAGAGTAGCACACAGCAACTGTGCTACACTGAGAAAAACTTAATGAAGACTTCATACTTTAGCTAAAGAAACATTTTTTAAAAAAATCTGTTACTTGCTTTAGCTATCAATGTTGTGGTAATGGGAATACTACACTTTAATTTGGACATTGTGGCTAAAAGTCAGTTTCTTGAACATACCATGCCTCCCTGAGAGGTTAAGCTGGAGGGTAGATTTGGCAGCATCATCGCCGCATTTTGCATGTTGGCCATGCGCTGATGCGGTGGTCCCGGTTGTTGTTGCTGCTGCGCCTGCATTAGGCTCACCTGCTGCTGTTGGCCAGGTCCCATTTGCTGTGGTCCGGGGCCAGGTCCCTGTTGCTGTTGCTGCTGATTCAGCATGTGCTGCATTTGCTGTTGTTGTTGCATCACTTGCTGCTGCTGTTGCGGCGTCTGTGGTCCATTGCCCGCTTGCAGTGCACCAACGGGACCACCAGCTCCCGCCGGCGGCAGCATTGATTTGGCTCTGCTGTCGCTGCTTAATGATGGCCGCCATAATCTGTGGATTCTGTTTCAGTATGCTGAGTATGTGCTGGTTGCTCTCATTGGTCGGATTGTTCTTAATCTTTTGCATGATCTGTGCCAGGGTCTGTGTGTTCAGCGGCGGACCACTTCCCAAGTTCGGACCCGCACCGCCAGCACCGCCGCCGCCAGTGCCCACGCCCTGAGCGCCTGGTGGGCGTACACCACCGCCAGCGGCTGCAGCACCCATGGGCGCACCCATGCCAATGCCATGAGGTGCTCCACCGCCGCCCATATTAACACCAGCACCCACCACGGGCATCTGACCAGCGCCAACTCCAACGCCGACTCCAACACCGCCACCCATCTGATTTGGTGGCATGCCCATCATCTGTTGTTGTTGCTGCTGTTGCTGTAGGTTCTGCTGCATCAGCTGGTTGGGCTGACGCATTCCGGACTGATTGGGTGTATTGTTCGCATAGCGCTGTTGTCCAGGGCCAACACCACCGCCACCACTACCGCCCCACTGTTCCATGGGTAGCAGATTATTGGAGTTCAACACATTGTTGCAGTTCGCTCCGCTCGGCAGCTGTCCAACGCCGGGACCGACGCCCACATTTCCAGCTAGCTGATTCACACCCACATTGCCGACCATGCCGCCCATGGCGCCCTGGTTGGGTACGCCCACGCCCATAGGTCGCTGCATAACAGGCGGCGCCATTGGCACACCTTTGCCAAAGCTACCCACATGGGGTACCTGTTGGCGTGCGGCCTCCTCCTGCACCTGCTTGACTACCTGCAGCACATTGGGCGACGGCGAATGGCCACCGCCGGGCTTCATGCCAATGCCAGGCTGATGTGTATGCGGAGATGTCATTCCGCCCATAACTGATACCGGCGATGGCACCGTTACAGTAGATGGACTCATGCCACCGGCACCGACTGGCAGTATGGAAGCCTGCCCAGACATCACCTGTTGACTGACCGCTACACCGGACATGCCCACTACGGGAACACCAACACCGACTCCACCGGCTGCAACCACGGGCCCGCTGATCGTTGGTCCGGGTAGAGCAGCGGGTGCTGCGGTTCTCGACATGAGTGCAACACGGCGACGCAGTAGCTGCTGCTGTTGTAATCTGAAAGTAAGAAAGCATTTTAGATTTACTCACTGGCTGCCAATTTAAAATCAATCGTTTTCTAACTGAAATATGACAAATCAGAGCGAGAGGCATTGACATTTATATATCTGTCTCTTTCATCCAAACCCATGTCAAAAATGCCTAATTGGTAAAATCTCAAATGGCCCAAATTGCACAAGAGCATTTATGACTTTGGCTCATTTTTCGTAAACCATTCGAAATGCAATTGTTATGTGAAGATATCGTGATAATTATTTGCAACTACCCGCATCAGATTAATTGGTAATTAAACATTGTGTTACTTACTTTTGCTGCAGCTGCTGCTGCTTGAGTTTGTGCTTGATGTTGGGACAGAAAGGCACCGGACACTTTTGCTCCTGACAGTGCTTGGCGTGGTAGCAGCAGAGGGCGATTAACTGTTTGCATATGGGACAGCCACCGTTTGTCTTTCGCTTGCAGTTCTTTGTATGCTGGACAACCCGCTTCATCTTCTGGCACGATGGCAAACGGCAATTGGCGTCGCGACACTGGCACGCATGCACCAGAGATTGAATGCATCGTTGAATGGATTGTTTTCGCGCCTCCTGTGGATTTGCTTGCTTGAGATCAGCCGGCGCCGAGCCATCGTCGAGATCGAAGCCCAGTTTTTCCATTTTATGTGGGTGTCCGACTTTCTCCTTGCATACCGTGCACAGATCGAAATCCTATAAAATACAATACAAGTTAATACCTTCAAATCATGAGCAATTGTTGTTGTCTAAATTCAAAGGCTAAAAATGCTACAAATTCATCACTCATATGCAGAGTAAATAAACAAAATAAAGAACCCACATGCCACACACAAACCTTAAATATTTTCTTGATCTTATTCGTATTCTTATTCTTAACTATTCTTACATCGCAAACGGTGCAGTGATATCGTGTCTCCACTGCAGTCTTGCAGTTGTTGCAGGTATAAACGAACTTGTCCTGTCCCTGATTGTGCAGCTCGTACAGCATCGACAGTGTAGAGAACTGTGCGCGTCGCAACGATGAGAATTCGTAGTGCTTGTCACGGGCAAGTGTTAGGAATGCATCGCGTCCGTCCATTAGATCGCAGGTCAACAGAGGGTCAGGATCTTGTATGGGCTGCGTAAAAAATGATACAATTTGAGTATACGATCTATTTAAATTAAGATATTTAGTTTTACTTACCGCCAGACTTGCCGCTGACTGCGCTGAATGCAGGCGGATGACAAAGAAGACCTCCTTGTGTTTCTCCATGGTGGCATAGATCTTGGCGGACAAATCATTGCCCGACTGATGCTCATTCGACTTTTTACTATTTTTGCGCTGTGCCGCTTTGGATTTGTTGGACTTCTTTGCCTTTTTCTGACCCTTCTTTTTGCCATCGCCACTGACTTCGTTGTCCTCAATGGAAAAGAGCTACAAACACAGTTGAAACATTCCAAATTTGAAAATCAAATACCGATCTAAAGATTTCAAGAGTGTGTATATGATTAACTGGTAGTGGAACTTACATTGGCAGCAGCCGCTGCTTCGGCGGCCTCGGCCTGTTTACGTTTCTCCTCTTCTTCCTGGTCCAGTTCTTTGATGCTCTCCTCAAGCACATTCGGCCAGAAATCACCCTCAAAGTAGGGCAACTCAGCAGCCGAGCCAAGTTTGTCCTCCATGGCTTGCTTAAGTATATCCTTGTAGTCCTGTATGATGCGCTCGATCATGCCCTTGTCAAGCATCTTTTTATACCACTCCTGCAAACGCTTCGGCTTCGGTATTTTCTGATCAGTCGGATGGCAGTGAAATATATAGTCATCGCCTTCAGATGGCGGGCACGCCCAAATATGCGCCATCGTATAGCCCAGCTGTTTCACATAGTCCATATAGCCGAGCAGTATTTCATGGTAGACGGCTGTGCGATATTGGCGTGGCCGAAAGAAATGCACTGAATCGAGGTAGGCAATATAGACGCGTCGCGTATTGGGCGCTGGGCACTCGGAACCATATTCTTGGACATGCATGCCAAAAAAGCAAACATCAATGCCATCAACCTCCTCAAACGCAAATAGAGCCTTGGCCCGATATGGAAACTCATTCATCATTTCGCCACCCTCAACAAACCGACGCCGCATGCCCGGCTTAACCTCAACACACTTGTCTGATGAGGATACCACACGGATGTGTACCTCACCGGCACCAGCCTCCTTTTTCTTTAAGAAGTTGTTGACGCGCGTCTCAATGTACACGCCCAGTTTGGTGGTGGGCAATCGCTTGGCATTGAATTTGTTCTCCTTTCGCTTGGAGTTCTTCTTTTTTAAGCAATTATCACACACAAAGCCGCCCGGCCATATTGAATCCAGCCAAAGCACACAGATCTGGTGCTGTTTGCGACCACACTCCTGGCAATCGACAAACGGCTCCAGTTCCAAATGGTCGTTCTTCATCTCTTTGAATTGATCCTTCTTAATTTGGCTATTTGATTTACATGTCAACGAAAAACAAAATAACAAAAAACATTAGCTTGTCTGAATTTTGAATAGTGAATAGTTTCATTTGAATGCTTACGTTTGCGACTGCAGCGGATCATCGCCCAGGGTGACAGTGTCTCCTTGGATGTCATTAAAGCACTTTTGGCAGAACGTGTATCTGTTTGAGGCAACACCGTATTCCTTTAAACTGTTGTGATTTTCATGGCAACAATTTACAAGTTGATGGCGATGAACGATGGCAATGGGCGATGACAATTGGACATTGGACGATAACACACACGAATAACGAAATGAGAGTCAAAAAGCAGCAAAAACCAAACAAAAATGTCACATACAAACAGCAAAAACAAGTAAGCCGTTTTCATATTTTACAATGGATGTATGCACAAGTTGTGTTAAAATTGTGGTTTTATTTGAATTATTTATGGTTATGGGTAGTAATGTAATTGTTTAATTTACGTGGGTACGTTAATATTTATTGTTATTTGCATAAATCAAGTTTACATTATGTACATATCGATTTCGATTTTTGTTTTTGATGATTTTCGTGTTGATTATTGTGTGATTATTGTGTAAATAATTGTGAGAGAAAAACAAAATAAAATTAAGAAGAAAAATACAAAGAAAACGAAAATAATTCACATTAGAATATTATAAATACACAACTATAAAAATATATATGCATATATGTATACACATATAAATACATACAAAAAAAAAAGAAAAAAACAGGATTTCTCCCAATTACAATAAATGTTTGTTTAGTTAATGTGCGTGCGTGTGTGTGTCTGTGTGTGTGTATTTGTTTGTGTGTTCCGGAATTGTTGGGTATTTTCCGCATTAACATTCACTTCACATATATCATATAAAACTATATAATATATGATGCATAGTACATATATACATACATACATATAGTGAAATTATAGCATTGATACAATTGTTCTTTCTTTCTTTTTTTTTAAGACATTATCATTCCTATTATTGAACAACTTGGTTTATGAAAGTAAAAAACAAACAAAATTATAAAATCTATATTTTAGGAAGGGATAGCGACATTCGCTGAATCGAAATTTGACGAAAGTTGAAATTGTGTGTGCAGGAAAAGGAATGGAACAAGAACGACATTCAACATAACGGACGAGGGGGATTGCAAATGAAAAGGATCGCAACAAGCAGCGATATAAATGTGCAAATAATCGATTAATAACAATCTAACAGTCTAATAATAATGGGTTGAAATTATGATTAAAATTATCATTTAATTTGAATGCATAAGACAGATACACTGTATTTAACAGCACACGAAACACACATCGGAAGGAAGCACATCGTCCACATTCTATGTATATTTATTGGCTTTATGTATCTCCATTTGGATATATACATATAAAAGTATGCATATTCTGATCGATCGATATGTATGCATGTATGTTAAGTCGATTTTGAAACGAAACATACCTGTTTTGATAGCTGTAGTATTTTGCATCGCGTGGAATCGTGCACAGTTGTTTGCCATAACAGCATAGCACCTGCGGATTGAAGGTATATTTGCGTCCACAGCAGTATCCCAGCGCTTGCATCACGGGATCTATTTCAGCCTCGAACACCTCCGACAACTGTTGGTCAAAAGTATAAGTTGTTAACATTGTAAGCGTGAAAGAAGGCAGATCGATTCGAAATCAATTGTGATTGAAGTTTAAAGTTTTTAAATACAGATCAACTGTGATGTGTTCTTAATGAATACACAATTCATCTACACAAAAAGTAGACTTACCTTGGTGCAATAACGATATACGCGTGATGTTTTGCGATTGTAAAGCCACGCATTGTCAAACATTAGCCACACATCGTCGACATACTCCCAGGGATCACTGTATTTGCCATTCAGGATGTTGTTCCGTATGGTGCCCAGATCCATTGGCTTTTTAACAATCTCAAAGTAGTCGGGTATGCCCAGCGCTTGTGGATCGACTGGATAACGAAATGGCACCGACTCCGGCTCCTGGCGATATAGTTTATCCAGCGTTGGCAGCAGTGCTGTGCGCAACTCTTCCGGATTGAATTCTACAAATAATTTAAATGAATGCTTATTAAAATCATTTCTCAGACCCAGAACAGAAACCCTTTCCAAATCTACTGAACTAACTACTAACCCTTAGCCCTCCCTCCTTAATGTCTCTTATATTATTATTATTTATTTAATTTTATTCTTTGTTCACTATTGAAATCATCACTTTAACCACCCATCATACCCCCCATCCCGTAGGCCAACACGATGCTTGCCGTTTCGGTTTAATTAATGTTGTCAATTGAAATACTTACGGCATTTCTTCTTCTTATCGCCGGCATTTGGTGCGATTGGCTCTGGCACTATTGGCTTGGTCTCACATTTGATTTTGATGTCGCCAACGCCGCCGGACGCAATGCCATCGATGCCTCCGTTGATATCATCCTTGCCATCGATACCGCTGCCACCTATCGTGCCATCGCCATTGGCGCCACCAGGAATGCCGCTGCCCGTTGCTGAGTCATCCACATCCATTAGCTCAGCCTTGATTTTCACATCGCCGTCTGCACCATCCTCCGACTTGATGTCAATTTTCACCATGCTGGTACCATCATTGTTCACATTCTTGCCCTTGCCACCCGTCAAGCAGTCCATCAGCGAGCCGTCACCGTTGCCACCACAACTGTCGTCCATGAACTCCTTTTTGATCTCATCGTCCTGCTTAATGGAGTCCAGTTTGCCCTTAGATGACATGCCGCCGCCACCACTGCCGCCGTTGCTGCCATTCGTGTCATTGGCACCCGCCGGCGATGGCGTCTCATCATCATTATCACGCGCCGCCGCCTCCAGTGCCGCCATCTGGGACGATAAACTGCTCGAGCTGCTCATCATTCGGTTGGGCACAGGAGCGCTATTCTCGCTACTACTGCGTCCCATCAATAGCAGCGTGCTGCTGCTAGCCGGCACTGAGCCGCCATTACCGCTCGATGCTGTCGTTGATGTCGGCGTTGCCGTCGATGAGGATGCACTGCTGAGCGGTGTGCTAACCGACGTTGTTATCGCTGTCGTTGTAATTGCCGTACAGCTGCTGCTGCTGGCCGCGCTGCTGCTGTTGCTGCCATTACCGTTGCTACTGCTGCTGGCGCATGTGGCCGCTGTCGAGGCAGGCGTACTGCTGGTCGCCAGCCCTGAGGCGCTGGTTGCCGGCACTGGCGAGGCAGGTATATATGGCGGCGATGCTGCACGATTGCTTAACGGCTGCATCAGACTGCTAACAGAGGGCGGATTGTTTGACGGTGTCCCAATCGGTCCATTCGACATGAAACTGGGTGAGGGACTTGGTGCGGCAACCGTGCCGCTACTGACAACACCACTAGCACTACCAGCACCAGCTCCACCTCCAGCTCCAGATCCACCATTACCACCATTCCCACTACTGCCTGCACCACCGGCACCAGCAGCAGCACTCGCTGCTCCCGCATTGAGCGCATCGAGGCTGGTCGGCGTGGGTGGCATATTATTCAGCACACTACCAGGTGGCTGTTGTGCCTTCTGCTGCTGCATCGGTGAGCTAAATGCGTTCGTTTGCTGTTGTTGTTGTTGCTGCTGCTGTTGCTGCTGTTGTTGTTGTTGGGGCTGCTGCTGTTGTTGTTGCTGCTGCTGCTGCTGTTGTTGTTGTTGCTGCTGCTGCTGTTGCTGTGGAATAGGCGTGGCATTACTAAAGGGAGATTGAGGCAATAGCATTGCTGCAGCTGTTTGCTGTTGATGCTGCTGCAGCAGACGCTGCTTCATAATCTCGCTGAGCTGTGCACCCGTGCCACCATTCGCATTAATGAATTGCTGTTGTTGTTGTTGTTGTTGCTGCTGCTGCTGTTGTTGTTGCTGCTGCCCAGGCACCGGACTTGTTAAGCCGGTGAATGGTGACAACACTGCCATGCCGCCGGGACTGGGCCCTGGCGGTCCAACTAACATGTTGCCCTGACCAGGCTGCTGCTGTTGCGGGAACTGCATGCGCTGCTGTTGCTGGATCGCAAGCATATTGCCGCCAGGCGAATGACTGCGCATGCTCGCCGCCACAGCAACCATGTTGGGTTGACCGGCTGGCGTCTGTTGCTGGCCGGCGACAACACCGCCACCCATGCCAGGCGCCTGAGGACGCAACTGCTGTGGCATCATACCAGTTGGTACAACGCCGCCACCGCCCATGGGACTGATGATGGGACGCACGCCTTGTCCGGGTTGCTGCTGCTGTTGCTGCTGTTGTTGTTGTTGCTGTTGTTGCTGCTGCTGCTGCTGCTGAAGCGTATTGTTCGGTACTACCGACGTGGGATTGACGACGGCGCCGCTGTTGGGAACGCCCTGCTGTTGCATTTGCAGCATTTGCTGTTGGTGCTGCTCTTTGCGCTTGAGACGCTTCTCCTCGAGCTCCTTCTGTATCTTGTAGATCTTCTCGGCAAGCAGATGATAGTACTCGGATCTCGATTTGGCCATCTCGTACATGTCCTTCTCCACCTTTTCCGCATACGAGACGAGATTATGCATGCGCTTGTCCTGCATTGTGGTTGGATCTGATGTCGGAAAGATGGCTTGCACCAGTTTGTGCACCAAATGATTGCGCAAATCACTTGTCACCGATTCTCGCCAGTCTTTCTCGTTGTCGCCACCACTGCCAGCCGGACCGCCACCACCACCACCACCACCTCCACCTGCACCGGCGCCTGTCGTAACGCCTGGAACTGATGAACTGTTGCCACCGCCCGTCGTATCTGCCGGCATCAGCACACTGGCACCGGCTGCAACTCCAGCTCCTGGCACTCCTCCCGCTGACACAACATTGCCGCCATGCGCCTGCACTTGTGCTTGCGCTTGAGCCTGCAACTTCAGCTTGGCCAGCTGATCGGACTGACCCACCAACTGTTGCTGCTGTTGTTGCTGCTGCTGTTGCTTATCACCGACGCCGACTCCGACGAAATTGGAATTGTTGAAGCCAACATTGACAGATAGCGGTGCTGGTATATTGCCCAATTGTTGCTGCTGCTGAGCATTCTGTTGCGCATTCGGTTGCTGTTGCTGCTGCTGTTCAACCATGTTGGGAAGCGCACGCCTGCGTCCACCGACTATGTTGCAACCCTGCAGCATCAGTTGCCCGCCCTGCTGGGCCGCCGCCTGCGCCTGCTGCTGTTGCTGCAAGCTGTTCACATCGTTCGCACTGGGCAAAACATTTTGTCCGGGCACAGACACTGGCACTGGCAGCCCCCCAGGAAGTGAGCCGCCTGGTCCTGGCTGCACACCAAGCACACGAACCGCTGGAGAGCCCTGCATGCGTATGCCAGGTGGCATGCCTTGCGTCGGCGCACCCAGCATTCCAGATGCTACCGGTCCCACTGGAAGTATACTGCCAACGCCCTCAAAGCGACGCAGTTCCACTTGTTGGTGTTGTTGTTGTTGTTGCTGCTGCTGTTGTTGCTGCTGTGCCAGTTGCTGTGCCATATCGGTGTTTGTCTTGGGCACATTAGGCGCGCCAGGCGTCTGCTGCTGCGGCAGAACAATGGCCGTATTTTGTGGACCACCAGTTCCGCCAGCGCTCTGCGCCACCTGTTTACCATCGACGCCGACACCAACGCCAACCCCAACACCGACGCCAACTCCCACGCCCGATGCATTTTGCGGTACCTGTTGTCCCTGCGGTAGCTGCTGCTGCTGCTGCTGCTGTTGTTGTTGCTGCTGCTGCTGCTGCTGTTGTTGCTGCTGCTGTTGTTGTTGCTGCTGCTGTTGTTGCTGCTGCTGCTGCTGTTGTTGCTGCTGTTGTGGAGGCTGATTCTGTCGGAAGGGTAAGCAGATAATGCAATCGGATCGCGAGCAGGTCTTGTAGTGAAGCAGTATCTGGCGCGACGAGGTACAGTGCTGCATGGTGCAATCCTTGCTCTGTTTGCAGGTGGCCATATGCGCCAAGACGGCTTTCATCGCCTTGCAATAGTTGACGTTGCATACCTCGCGATTGGGATTCAGATTTTCGCGCCTATTGCACTTGTGCGCGTGCAGCAGCAACATCAGCTGCTGCTGTATTTGTTTCTTTCGCTCCTCGGACATGCTGTTCTGCGCCGGAGCAGCCCCGCTAACAGGCGACGCTGAGGGTACTCCCTGCTGCTGAGATGTGCCGGGCTGCTGCTGTTGCTGCTGCTGCTGTTGTTGCTGCTGCTGCTGCTGCTGCTGTTGTTGTTGTTGCTGTTGTTGCTGTTGCTGCTGAGCATGTCCAAGCAGTTGATTGGGTTGCGGCGCTCGTGGTCCCAGTGCACCCTGTTGGATTCCCGGCTGTTGCTGCTGGGGATTCATTTGTGCATTTGCCGCAGCCAGTTGCTGCTGCTGCTGAGGATTGCCAACGAGTCCACCTGCACCAGGTGGCGCACCATCTCCGCCAAGACTGGACATGGGCACAACTGTGCCAATTGGTCGATTTCCCTGAGGCATACCGGAGCTCATGTTCGGCGCCACAACGCCGCCGCCGCCGCGCTGTGCCATCTGTTGAGCTAGCAGCTGTTGTTGCTGCTGCGGATTGGCGCCACCAGGTGCACCATAGTTGCCGACTCCATAAGACATATTGTTGATTTGGCCTGTTAAATGAAATCGATGTGTTCAAGCATATTTCAGTGCATTTCAAATAAATACAAATACAAATTATATTCGCAATATTTTTGTATTTGTCTTTGTTTTTGGTCGAAAAGCCACTTACCCAGCTGCATGTTTGGGTTCTGCATCCGTGGACCACCGCCGGCGCCAACAACACCACCTGGTCCATTACCGCCTCCAGCTCCGGCGCCCATTAGATGCGGGCCACGAAGCATGTGCTGCTGCCCAACCATGCGACCCATCATCGGACCATTCTGCATATGCATGCCCTGATTTGGCGCTGACCCGGGCACCGAGCCCACGCCGGGCACGGCGTTCATCATTGAGGCAGCGCCCGGTTGCTTCAGTGCGTTCACCATTCCGGCGCCACCTATGCTACCCATGCCGCCGCTGTTTGTCAGAACCATGTTGCCGAGGTTGCCCTGTGCAATGCTGTTCATGCCTGCAACAAGGATTTGTCATCAGATTATTTGTTGTGCATCATTTTTATCATATTGTCTTGTATTGCGTATTATGTGAGCTGTGTGTGGTCATCGATATCGATATCGAGAACTTGACTTACCTGGTATGGCATTCATGCCATTGTTGCCATTATTCGATATGGACATGGGCATTGAATTGACCATGCCCATTTGTGTCGCAACCTGCATGCCGGTGTTGGGCGATTGTAAATTGGGTGACTTGCTGCCAAGTTGATTCATGCCGGGCACAACCATGCCACCGCCAGCGCCCTTGTTGCCCTGCTGCTGTTGTTGCAACAGATGCTGCAGATGCTGGTGATGTTGCATTTGTCGCAGTTGGTTTCCGGCAGCGCCGCCTCCGCCATTACTGCTGCCATCGTCACCGCCGCCACCGGCACCGTTCATTTGTGGTGGCACCACATTTGGACCAGGTCCCTGAGCTGGTGGTTTATTTGGTCCGCCACTGCCGGCACCGGTTGCTGTCGCAACAACACTAACACCGCCACCGCCGCCGCCAGTGTTTAGCTGATCCGACCAGCCGCTGTTCGAAGACACCAGCTCATCGGGTAGATTGTCTTCCAGAATAGAATAGAATAGATCCGCTAAATGAACACAGATTGAATTTTCATTAATATAATCAGGTATACAAAAATCTCAATGCATATAAGATCTATGTAAGAATGTAAGAACTTATTTAAGTATTTATTTTGACATTGATTTGTATGTCATTTTCAAAAAATGGATAGGCAAACAAAGACGAATGATTGAACTGCGAATCAATTCCAGCACTTACATGGATCCATTTTTACCCGCTTCTGTGGCGGTTCGTCCAAATGATCGGCCATCATATATAAAATATATTGCTTGCCTTATATTGGCAGCACAACGTGTCCTAGTGGAAGTAAAGTGTATTTGCTTGTCTGCTTTTCGTTGATTTTGGCAGTTGCCTGCTGATGTTGCCGCTGCTGCTGTTGCTGTTGCTGTTGGTAATTGTTGCTTTTCGTAGTGAGTCAGTGCAAACGGAATAATATAATAATGAACTTAGATTGAAGAGTTGACGAATGCTCAGTTATTGTGAGAGTGGACAGTTGACAGACAGTGGGTATGACAAAATATTTATTTTTGATTGCTCGCGTTTGTGCCTGCCGCACAATTTCACAGTTTTCGCACAATTGTTGTGTGTTTGATTTTATATTTATTTTGCTGTTGCTGTTGTTGTTGTTGTGGCTGCTGCTGCTGTTGTTGATGTGGCTGCTGCTGTTGCTGTTCTTGTGTTATTATTTTGATAAGCTTCAAATACTGGCAGTCAGCACTGACTTAAGAAATTGTTGTAGTACGATTTTGCATAAGCTTGCGGGAGTTGTGGACAAATGCAACTCCTTTGTTATTGACGTTGCTCCTGCTGCTCCTGCACCGGCTTTTGCTACTGCTACTGCTCCTAGTTCAGCTTCGGCTTCTGCTGCTCTCGTCTGCCGCTGCGTTCTCTGTGTTGTTGTTGTTGTTGCTGTTGTTCTCGTCGTCGTCGTCGTCTGTCGCTGCGTCGTAGACGTCCTCCGCGCTATCGTCACCGCGACCGCGACCGTGCTAGATGAGCACGTCGCTGACTCCGTTGGCTCGCCGTTGAGATCGTTGTTGTAGCTGTCGCTGCCGCTGCCACTACTGGCGTCCCATGCGCCAGTAGACGTCGCCGTTGTCGTCGTCACTGCTGATTGTTCTTGTTGGCTTTGTTGTTGTTGTTGTGGTGGTGGTTGTTCTGGTTGTGTGCGCCTTTGCTCCAGTTGCACCTGCTCCAGCTCCAGCTCCCGCCTTAGCCGTTGATGTTGTTCCTGTTGTGGCTGCTGCTGTCTTTTGTTAATGCCGATGCTTGTGGTGTTGGTGTTGTTGTTGTTTGTCATACAGCAGCATGCGCACGATTGCATTTTGTGGGTAGGCGCCAAATCCACCAATTTGGCCGGATTTTCAAAAATCGGCCTTGGTTAGAGGAGGATTCGTTGGTGTTTCTTATTCAATGTCCTGCCGCTGCTGCCGCTGCAAGTGATATATATACATATAGGTTGTAATATGAACTGGGCGACGAATACAATTAAAAGCAATCAAAGCCAGCTAGCAAACGCGCTCAATGTTGCATTTGCTACTGCTGCTAATGCTGCTGCTGCTGCTGTTGCTGCTGCTGTCGCGTTTGTTGTGTTTGCGTTTTCGGTTATTATTGCGTTAACATTTTAACGGTCGCTAATTGTTGACGTTTAGGTTTGTTTGGCTTTTCTGCCTATCTGCTTTTCAATTTCTCCACCTCTCTCTCTCTCTCTCGCGCGCTATCAGCTTTTGTTTATGAAGATCGTAGTAGGTAGCATGGTGGTGATGAGGTCAATCTACAATTGGTTACATGTTGTTATGCTGTTCATAAGATTTGCAGTGTTTTTTGTTGATGTGGTTCTAATGTTGATGTTGATTTTGATGTTGAGTTTTGGTGATCTATCTTTGTCGTGTTTACATTCGCGTTGTATTCAACATTGCACATAACTGCAAAAACAAAACAAAAACCAAAATATGTATATACATATACATATATATATAATGTTGCTTGGCTTGATTAGAGCATAATATTTATTTTATTAAACACACACACACATATATACACATGCAAGCGTACTACATAAATGACCTATAAGATTTGCATTCGATACACATAGTTTCCACGCACACACCGGTCACAGAACTGCACAACACTGAATATAGCAACATATTGCTAATGTTTTTTTTATTCTTATTTTTCGTTTTTCTTTTTTTTATTTATTTTTTATTTTTCTTCCTATCCGAAAGCGGCTACCGCTGCCGCCTGCTAACCAAAGACAACTCTCCGTTTTTCTGTTTTTCGGTCTTGTTGTTGCTCGTAGTATTCTCCATCTCGCTGATATTTCAGCCCCATCTCCGTCTCGCATTCGTCTACGTGTTTCACTCTCTCTCTGTATGTGTCATGATTTAATTTGTAAGTGTGTGTTTGTCTGAGTGTGTATATGTGAGTGTGCGTGTGTTTGTATGCGTGCGTGTGTATGTGTGCACTTTTACTTGGCCAACACGCACGCATAAAGTGTGCCAACAGCGTGCACAAGTGCGGCGCCAGCTTTAAAATTGCGCGCATTTTTTTTTACACTTAACATTTAGCATACAAAGGCAAGCACTGTCTAAATCATCTAATAAATTGGTATTAAGACAATAATCGTGGCTGGCACATTTCATAAAATTCGAAGTTTGTATTTATTTTGCTTCCGCATTTGAGCGACGGCCCCATACATTCATGCATATGAACGAATATCGGCTGCTTTCAGCGCCAAAGATTTGTGGCGAGTAAACAGTGTGAGCACATACCATACCAGACACATTCGCAGCAGCTGAAGCTTTTGTAAAGCTCTTATTCGCATACGAACGAATGCCGCTACGATTGCTGCTGTAGGTTGGCTGATTTTTAGCGAGTACATCGCAACACACACACACACTCTCACACAGAGGGCGCGCGCCCAACGCACATGTATATATATATATATATATAGATAGATATGTGTGTGTATACGCATACATATATACACGCATGAATGTATAAACGTTTATACTGCGTCTCGCTCGAGACGCGCCGACGTTTTCACTGCACACACACACACGCACGTATAAAAAGGTAACGAGACAATAATGGTAGCGAGTAGAGAGCGGGAGCACAATATAAATGTTTGCCTTGGTATTGGTATTTTCACACTGGTGTGCATACACACAGCACAGGCACTGCCAACGAGTGCGAGCAGCATTGGAAAAAGAAAGAAAAACAGACGACAGAAAATATATTCCTTTTTTTTTTTGTGTCGCTGCTCGTCCGTTTTCTTCTTCATGTCGTATCAAAGTTTTCTAGCTTGCAGAAATTTTGTGTTGTAGGCGTATTTTTATTTTTTGGCGTCGTTAAAAAAATTATTAATTTTTTCAAACAAAATACGAAATTCGAAAAAAAGTCGAAGAAAAATATAAAAAAAACTTATTAAATTTCGACACTTTGTTAAATTTTTTTAAATTAATTTTTTTACGGCGCATTTAATTTTATAATATTTGTTGGTTTTTTATTTAATTATGTATTTTTACCATTTATTTTTCACATTTTTTGTTGATTTTTAAAAATTTTTACAAATTTTTTTGCAACACTAAAACAAAAATTTTCAGTCCGCTTGTGTTGCAGCAGAAAGTCAACTGATTTTCGCGAACGAGTAGCAACAGAACTAGAAAGAAAGACTGAAGCTGAAACGACTGTGACTCTGTGTTGTGTGTTAGTGCCAGACGTCGACGACGGCGACCAGTAACGCTAGCTAGTGGTCACAGTGACGAGTAAGAGTACGCTTGACGGAGAGCAAGAGCGCACACTCGCTCACTGAGAGAGTCAGTCGTCCAAAGCGGCATGCGCTTGTATGCGATAGAAAGAGAGAGAGTGAGCGTCGCCCGATAACAAAGTAGCGAGTGGCATAGTGTTGAGCAGCGTGCTGTCTGCTCATATTTTCAGCCATGGCGGCAACGCTTAACACTGCTCAATTCTGAAAACAAAATTCAGTGTCGTCGTCGTACTAGGATGCGCTACTATCTCCATCTTTGTCTAGCGGCCCAACAGCGCCCAGCAACAAACTAGCCATACAAGCAATACACCAAAAAATATTAACAATTTGACAATATTTCTGCAAATGGTCTAATGGTCATGTGCTGCAAAAAGTTCGCGCCTATTTATACAACTACAAAATCGTATGCGGGCGCTTATTTATTAAAATTGTTATTTTTTTTATTGTGCTTTTGAGATGTTATTGCACACTCGCACTCACCTATTTCAACACGTATATTTGTGCGGTAGCACAAATAAGACAGAGATGGCCATACAACTATACATAATATTTTTGATTTTGTAAGGCGTGCGAGCGGAGCAAATATTGTGCGCTGTTAGCTCTCAACGAGAGTCGCCAGCGAGTATCCGTCTTTGATGTTCGGTGGTATGAAATTCATTTGCTCTAGAAATTTTCGAGCGATAAAAAAATGCTTAAGCATTTTAAGTAAATGTAAATTACGAATTTGGTGTCAAACTTATTTTTTTAATACGTTAGCATTTTTATCTTTAATTATCCGGTGAATTTTTACGCAAACGAAGTCAGCTACCTATGTATGTGAATACATATATGTGCACACATTAGCATCTACATAAATAAATATTTACACACACACACACACACACACATGCATACATACACACACACACAATGAGCATCACTGGCTCCGTGTAAATTGCGCCAATTTTCTTTTACTATTCCTTTGTAGGTTGATAAAATAAATTGTTATTGTAATGTTCGCGAAACCGCCAACAACTATATGCAAGAGGCATTTGCTGATTGTTGCCATTCAAAATTAGAAGATTCATTGGTACATATATAAACAGAAAAACTCAATGTTACTTTTAAACAGTAATAAAGAGCATCAAAACTTTGAGAACAACGCGACTCGGCAGACACCGCGTACTCAATCATGGCGACTAGCGATGGGTTCGTGTTTGTTGTTGTCTATTGTATTTCAGACGGTACTCGCTCACTTCAACTATCTAATGTATACACTCGTTTTTTACTTCTATATGTACTTGTACGTATATATTATTACTTGCATAAGTACTTCAGAAATTCACGCAAATTGTATTCGCTTATGGGAAGTAATTATTAAGTCTAAGATAAACGGTATTATTTATAATGAACTTAGATTATAAAGATATCTCAACGTAAGCATACCACATAGAAAGCGAAAAATGAATTCCATATTTAACTTAATATCTATATATATATATATACTTCTGTATATTTAAATATTTATGTTTGCGCTGATTTAATTCGTGTATGATCACGACTTTTGCTCGTCTCTATTTGCGAGCCGGCCACAGAGAGCACAACTACAAATTACATGCATACATTGTTTATCAGTCAACTGGATAAATTTGGAATCGAAAAAAAATTAAATTAAAATAAATGCAGTTGAAGTCAGATAGCTTTAAATTTTACACTTTGCAATGAGACTCAAGACTTTTGAAGCCTTCTTCATTTTGAATTTGAGATATTTTACAACTTAAAATAGGTATTCATTTTGTCTAACGCCGCTGTTTAGTGTGGCGGTTGGTCGATTTAGTTCGATATGTGTAAATAGAAAGTGTGCGAAGTAGCGATAACGTTGTTGGCAGGCAGTGCGAGTGAGTGGCATTCATTCATTCGTCGCATTTGAACAGCTGTGTGTGTTGGGTAACGTTGCCGTTGACACGACCAGTGTTGATTATTCTTACACAGATGTAAGAAAGAGAGAAGCAAAAGCAAAAAATGGATGCGCTGCGATATAAAATGCAGAATAATAATATATTATTGTTGGCCGTGCTGCAAGCTCGTCGTCAGCGTAGAAGACTGGTGTGTAGACAAAGAAAGTTATTTAGAAAAACACATTTGTTAATTTTACATTGCATGATTCCATTTTGAGCAGGCTTCACAAAGACAACAAGCTGCTGTGTGTGAAGCCGGATAAAGCTAGCCCTATTCGAGTGCGTTTTGCTCAATGTGTGGGCATCCATTAAAACGGACACGCAATTCTGGAATTACTGCAACTGCAACCAGCAGTCGAAGAATTCATTCTATTCATGTTTTGTACAAAGTGCTAAAAGTATTCTGATTTCGAAGATGAATCGAATGGTGAATGGCCATCGATTCACGAATTTGGGGAGCTGTAGATAGTGGTATATGCACATAATTAGTAAGATTCATTAAAAAAACATTGTTCATTTTAGGGAAAGCGATGAAAAGCGACCTCCACTACATCGGTTACTATTATTGAACTCATGCACTGCAACCTGTCAGATCTATTGTGCCCCCTTCTGAACTTATGGATCTTTCATCAACGCCAGTTATTGCACGAATGCAAGAATCTTTGTCGGGTTGATGGTTTCCTTGTCTTCCGAACTCAGAACATGCATACCCAGGATACTACATATTTTCTTTGTTAAGATGACACGATCTGATAGGATGCGCTTTGCGGACTAATCCCAATTTCCACAAAACCGGCATAGTTCGCTACTGATACCTATTTAAGATAGGTCTTAGGTACTTAGTCTACAATGTCCTGTCAATAGACCGGTGGGTATCCTAAGCCTGTTATTTTCCATGGCTATTCCCTGCACAAATCGTTTACGATTATAGCCGCCCAAAAGACATTTGGGTTGACGTTGTCGCCTCGCTCATTGCAAAGTGGGCAGAAAATAGGGGAGATCTCCAGCAGTGCTTGTCTGAGTTGCACTTGTCCGTTGAGCATTGCTCTATTTAATTATAATCACTGTAGTGATAGCTAAACTACATCCACAATAAAAACTGCTGATACACTTTTCAATCACATCGATATATATTCCTGAACTATTCAATTTATACTCCCAACTTAATTAATCTTAATGCTAATTTATCATTTATGTACATTTTAGATGTATATATTATAAAATAAATTCATAATTGATACATCATTGGAATGCTTTAATATTAAATAATACAAAACGGTATTTCGTCAGCACTTGTATTCTCCGAAATGTTCCAATTGGATTTTCAGAGTTCAAATTCTGCACATATTTAAATATACTTTATTGGAATTTTATTTTCCCGGGATTTTACATTATGTTTGTAACTGATTGGGTGAGGCTAAGGCAAAATACTCTGAAAATACCAAAAACTCCTTGCTTACACATTAAGCGCCATCTGGCGGCAAGGCGGCAAGCATGCGTGAACAGTTGCTCATGCCGTCATGTCATATCAGTTAGCTCTTGTGCGGTGTCTCATCCTGTCCCTGAAAGTATGCTTCAAATAATAAGCGACATCTGTGTGAATACCACTTAAATTCAAAATGGCTCAAAGCGGGTATTATATATTTTAGGAACATTTAGATAGAAAACAGATAGAGACTTGAAACTTGGGAGGGTTACGTCCACTAGCTGGCTGGGAAATCGATAAGAAGACATATCTTCCACAATTTGTAGGTTAGAGTCATCAAATTAATAAAGTATGTCTCTGGTAATTCTCCCAGGAGATCGATAAAACATTAGATGCCCACGTCCACTCCGCCTCCCCAGAAGAGATACACCTGCTGGCGTAAATCGATAAAACCATATATCTAACACAATTTGAAAGCTAGTCACTCAATTCGGGTATTGCTAGTAACACCCTTTAAGAATCCGTATAATTTTGGAACAAGCCCACTCCCGCCCCCTGGGATTACTAGGATTACTGGGAGACTCCATCCAAGATCCGCATTTCTTCTGTGGCTATCTGTACCTGCTATCAGATGGTATTATTATTATTGCTGTCAGAGTATTTCGCAATCGGTTACGCCCGGCTGCAACGTAGGAGGATGTGCATCGACTTCCTGAAAACTGTTCCCACGGAAACTGTTCCCAAAAGTGATTAAGTCAGTTTTACTATGCCTTGTTACCTTGTTACTCTCATTTAAGCCTGCCTGGTTCCGTAATGGAGTTAATGAGGTAATACCATATATATATATATATTTAGATCAGGGTCTCTGTATATTATTGATAAGGATCAAGCGAAGACTCGATCTGGACATGTCCCTTTGTTTAGTGCAAACCAGAAAACTGGATAAAAGTTGCTCAAGTTGAAAAATGACTCAAACGACAAATTAAACCATCTAAAATGTTTATATATGTGCTTAATAATAGTACAAAAAAGCTATAGTAAGAATTCTATTCCATCCACAGCTATTAGGAAAAACATGCTTGAAATTTGGCTGCTGGTTTTTGGAAATAGACTTTCTGAATAACAAGCTGAGCTATCCAAGGATTTCAGAGACTATAAAAAGCTGGAGACTTCAAATTTGGAATATTTAGTTTCCGTTTCCGTATCCGATTTTAATTCTGATTCTGATTGCAATTCCGGTTTGACACGCGGCAAATTGAATAAGGAGAAACTGACTCAAATCGATGGCAGGCTGGCTGGAAGAGTATTCCTTGAGTGCAGCACAGCTGAGCTAATCAGTGCAACCCACATCTATCCAGGCAGGCAGTGAAAGGGGAGAGTACAAGACAGACAGACAGACGGACAGACAGATAGACAGACAGACAGGTCGGCAGTGGCTTGCAACGTCAACGTGTTGCAATTTGTAGCTGGACCAATTAATGTGGCATTGTCTTGTGGTCTTTTGTGTGCCAGTTTTGCGCCAGTTTTACTTTTGACTTGGATCTGCCGCCTTCGTTTGTCCACTTTTTGCTGTCGATTTTTGTTTTTACTTTGAATGCTCCTATTTTGCAAAAGGGAAAATACAATTTTCCCACTGCCACTGCCACTGCCAGTGCCAGTGCCACTGCCACCGTTTCGATGCGGCACACAAGCAACAAACGGCGCGCAGCGGGGCGTGCGGTGCAAGATCAGAGGGAATGGGAACGGGAACGGGAACGGGATTGGGAATGGGAAGGAGATCCCACCGCGGGGCGCTCAACTGATTATCATTTCGACACCCTATTTATATGTGTATGTATCGGCGGCGGCGTCTCTCATTTATTTTATTTTATTTTTTGTTCTTGCAGCTCTTCACTGGCCAGCCTGGCCTGGCCTGGCTTGACTAGCTGCAGCGAACAAGTGCGCGCGAGTTTTTGGGAGATGCTTGTCAAGTGATTTCCTGGAATGTGTTAGAAACCTCTTGTTTCGGCACTCTTTCTGCTGTTTTGCGGCAGCAGCCGCATCCATCGGCTGTAAATTGATGCTGTTGACATTTTTAGTGCAAAATGCGCATGCTTCGTGTTCCGAACTCGAGACCCAAATAGAGACCGCGGCCAACTGTTCTCCTGATACCCTGCAGTCCAATGGAAATGTGTGCAAGGGGTAGATTCATACATATATATATATATATATATATGTATA
Source organism: Drosophila planitibia (assembly GCA_035043785.1). Classification (NCBI taxonomy): domain Eukaryota; kingdom Metazoa; phylum Arthropoda; class Insecta; order Diptera; family Drosophilidae; genus Drosophila; species Drosophila planitibia. The sequence continues at coordinate 1,657,891 of JAWNMS010000041.1, forward strand.
TGTTCTTGATCTACATCAATAGAATGTACATTTTCCTATACCACAAGCAGATCAAGTTTATACTATATTTTATCGACTTTCGATGGCAATAAAAGACACTGTTGTGAAGATATGGCCTACCAATTGATATCTAAAATATAGCCAGACATTGTATTGGGCAACTGTAAAAGGTTCATTTAGATCGGATAAAAAATATAGATTTCCATCAATCAATCAATCAATCAACTATCAGAAACTACTCCCGGCTTTAAGAATTACCACACACATTTAGCAGCTGGCTGCAGGGTATCTTCTAGTCGCGCTCTCTCAACTTATTATTTTCTTTTGTTTTTCTTTTCGTATATTGCAACAGTTGTTGAGATTGATTTAAATGCTTGAGCCACGCCCAAATCATGCGACAGATTACGCAATACCTCCTCTAGTTGTACCCGATCTGGTCAGGCATCTTTCCGGGAATCATTTAATTAACCCGAAGCAGTGCAAAAATCGCCCAAAAGGACAAACGATCGATCGACTGATACACAATTCATGTGTATTCCAATTTTAAAGTATCTAGCTCTTAAAGTTCCTCAGATCGTATATTATAACAGATTATGAATTATCTAGTTCTTATAGTCTCTTGCTTAAATCGACTCGGCGGTTGTTGCTGATCATATATAATAAATAAATAAATATATATATATATATATAATCCATATATATATGTGTGGCTTAAGGGCTTTATCTGCCTTTTGCCGCCTTCTGCCTGTTGAATACTTTGGCACAAATTATGAAACCCTTTTGCCCATTTTTTTATTTGTTCAAGGTATGCAAAAACAAACAAAAATAATAGCTTAGCTACAGAAATCTAGACAATTAATTTCTATGTTCATTTTTAAAACAATGTATAAAATGGGCCTTTAAAATATGTGCCAAAAGCAGTCAACTTTCTTTAATAATTCTAAATATCACTTAACAATTTCCCATTTAATTATCAATCTCTTTCGGTTTGTCTCGACATACAGTTCCCCAATATATATTCATATAAATTTAATTTATAATAATAATACCAATACTAACAATAATAGTAGTAGTAATAATAATAATAAATATTACATTAGTTAAATATTTTATTTATTATTGAGAGACCAGTTGAATTTCGTCTTTTTCAAATCCCATCGCTACAGATTTGAAGATCAGATCAAGAATACGTCTATATATATATATATATATATATAGTTTGTGCGATTGAAGATACACGCATATATCTTTGTGACATCGCTGAACTGTGCAATGGTATATTTTCTGACTTTAGAGCTCAACGGCAATTGGCGAAAAAAGACCCTAGATTTACCCAGTAATCTTGGAAAGCCTACGGCAGAACGGCCAAAATATTTGCAGACAGTGAAAGGATTTAAATGTGAAAATCCCATAAATCCAATTAACACAAAGCTGCATATCGGGGATGCGATACGGTAAACGGTAAATGGTAAATGGTAACGGCAACGGCAACGGGAACGGGTTAGGGTTAGGGTCTTCAATAGATTATCCTGTGAACGGGCGATGTGTAAATTTGATAAAAATTTGAGGCGACTTGTGAGTTGCTGGCCATATCTATAGGTATAGCTACCTGATCGATCGTGGCTCAGCCAAAAAGGGGTGACGGTTGATGCACAACGTTGTTGCTTTGTTGGATTACCGCAGATCCTGTGATCCTTTGATCCTTTGACTTTTCCTGCTAAGCGATCGTAAAACGTGGGTTATGCATTTATGGCCCCCAGCTCCCACCCACCGCCACCACCCATTGGCATGGTCAACGCACCAACATCGAACCGGGCCTGGGTGCGGTTTAATCCGAGACCACCAAAGAGATCATGGCGCGTTCATTTAATCTGCTCAGTTGGGCGCAAGTTGTTGGCTCAAGCGGGGTCGCCTGGTTTGCCCGTCCTCCCAGGTAAGCGGATAATCCTTGCTGCCATTGCCGCTTGCTGGCTGGGATTAGCATATCATTTTGGCAGAAAATCCAAGTAGACCAAGCTACAAGCTTTGTTGATTTGTTTGGCTGTTATTGCTAATCGTGGAAAAGTCAAAGGCAAAAGCCAAAAGGAAGGATAAACTTGATCTACCTGTGCGGCCGGCGAATACCTGAACTGTGAAATATATATACATATATATAATATATATATATATATATATATATCATATGTGTATATATCTACATATAGTTTGAAAGTGCCTGGCAATCCGGGACCCCGTTCAAGGAGTGGTTCAAGGGTCCTGGCTTGTCTCGTGCCAGTGTTGCTGGATTTAACTGTGGTGTTTGGTGGGCATGTTGCCGCTAATCAATTGATTAACAAAGCATTTGGGGATCGAAAGGGGTGTAAAGCCTAATTCCTGAGGCAGCAGCTATATGTTGTGCACTTTGACATTGATTTATTAATGAATGTATGCAAGTCCTATTTTATTTGTGTTTTATATGACACGTTAGAGGTGGTTCTTTGGAGGTACTGGTAACTGGCTCTTAACTCGTATTACCAACTTAACAATCTGCATTTTTTTAAATTATTCGGCATACTATAAAAATATTTAAAACATATAAATATTTAATTTATGTTTATTCACCACCAATTATATTACTTATTTTCAATATAACAAACACCTTCGAAGATGTTTCATTTATTATTTGAACATCGCAAAATAATAAATCTAAGATAAATAATCTAAAAAGTCTACGAATGGCGAAAAATGACAGCCTATTTAAAGAATTGCGTATTTTGATCCAAGCATTTGATTTATTGAACTTTCTAAAATCTTAAATTAATCTGCTAGATTTTAGATGAGATTCCAAATGATTAGTTATCATCTTACTTAATTTTAATTGTAATTTTTTTTCTTAATTTTAGCTGGAGATTTAATACAATTTATGCTTAAGCCAAGAACACAAATCTATATATGCTTAACTTAAGCTTGTTTAGATTAAGTGTTCATTTTTTTAAAAGCTTCTCAAAGCATTTACAAAAATATATCTACTTTTCTCGTGGTAAAATCGAGACCCCTTCAAAATTCAATTCGGAAAAAAAGAAAAAAGTTTCTCAATGCTTTAAAATACTATTATATTCCAAATACTAAACGTGGTAAGATATAACCAGCCATCATATCTGAGAAGCTGAGAATACTTCACTATTATTCCACTACTATTAAAATGATTAATTTAAAATAAATGTAAGATGATTAATTTAAATTAAAATGTAATAAAAATAAACAGAAAATAATAATAAAACTTTTCCAATTTACGGACTTTAATTTTTGTTTGTTAATGTTTATGTTTACTTGTTTTCAGCATTGATTGTCTGTGTTTAAACACAATTTTCGCACAATGCTTAAGTATTTTTTTGAACTCTTTTAGCAACTGGCCGCAACCATTTAGCTTGTCTATTGACAAAATTGTAGATTAAGTAATGTTCCCCTTTAATATGTATTTGGTATATGTATCTGTGACCCACTAGTGTGAACGGGAGCTTGAATGGGGCACATACAAACATATTTACATACATGTGGATGTATGCATGTATGTATGTATGTAGATGTATTGTAAATGCAATGGGCGTGCAACTCTTGTTGTTGCCACTGAGGTTGACTTGTTAATTGATTACTTGTAAATATATATATATATATATATATATATATATATATGTGTGTATGTGTGTGTGTGTTTGTGTGTGGCGAGTGAGTTTTTTCAGACTGGTCAACTTGAGTGTCATAAATCTTGTGGGAGCTTGGAGAGCCAAAAGATTGGCATCTGGCGCTGCTGTGTGGATAAATATACTATATATATATATACTATATTTATATACATATATATAGTATTGCACATAATTGAATCTTCCGTTTCATAATATGTGACATACGCATACATACATACATACATACGTACGTACACACTTGCATATACACACACTTACGTAGGTCGTCCTTTGTGAAAGTGAAGCGACTCGGCTACATTGCGTATGCGTAATGAAAGGACGCTCGCTTAATAAAAGGCACCCAACTCAGCCGCAGCCGAGGAGTAAAAGCTGCAGACGCTGGCATGGGGAAGGAGCAGCAAAAGGAGCAAGTAACAACAAAGCAACACACACACAAACACACACACACACACACACACACGCACTTAAACACAGTTAAGGGCAGCTTGTGAGCATGCGAAAGAGAGATAGAGACAGCGAGAGAGCGAGAGTGCGACAGAGAGAGAGAGAGACAACGAGAGCGAGAGCGAGAATCTGATGCAGCTCTGCCAACACCGGCGGCGTTGTTGTTGTTACGCTCTGCTCTGCGGTGGTGTTTGGGTAACGCCCCTTTAAATACAGTTATTTCATTGGGCCGCGACCACAAATTTATTAGTTTTTATTGTTATTGTATTGATATTTGAATTATGTGCGCCGCGTTGAGTCTTTTTCCTTTGCTCCTCCAGAAGACGACTTATTGCACACACAAAACATGTTTCGTGTTTTTTTCTCTTGCTTTTTTCTTTTTTTTTTTTTTAATATATTGTTGTTATATTTCGCTTTATTCCCTTTAATTGGTAGTCGTGCGATGAACATTAATATTAAATGTGGTGAAAAGAAATTGAATTTTATTGGGTCAATGTTTGTGTGTATACTGTAAATAAAATAATTAACGAATTTTTAAGCGAAACAAATAATAAGTTTGACCATTTGCATAACTAATTTAGTTTGTTTTTTAACAACTGATATATAGATTATTATACTCTAAGCATAATTCATGGCATTCAATTAAAATTGAATTTATTCAAATTGATATGTAAATGATTGTTAAAATGTTTGTATAAAAATGTAATAGGTAAAATACATTTTTAAAATTAATTATATTATTAAACATTTACCAACACTAGTCATTTAGCTATGCATGTTAATATTGCATAAGTTCTTTTCGCAATTTACCACTTAGAGAAATTAAAAATTGTTTACAATTCAAAATCAATAGAAAATGGTTAAAGGCATATTTTATAGAGCACAAATTTAAATTAAAATCTCGATTACAATGCGTTTCTTATATAATGATAAGTTTCAACTGAAGTTCGTCGGGACAAGGCCACATAAATATACATGTAAATAGATATAAAATAAATACAGATGTACATACATACATAAGTACATATTGTATGAATATTGCGTTCACCTACAAACTGATCTTTAGCATCATCATAAGAAGCAGAGTGAAGCAATATGAGCGGCTGCAGCGAAAAACATAACAACAACAACAACAGCACAGACGAGTAGTGTTCACCCAATTGCTTTGACACACAAACCCACACATAGAAATTAAAACAAAACTCCTGCGGGCCATATAGCCTAGCAACAACAACAAAAACAAAGATAGCAATGCAAAAAGAAAAAGAAAACAGAGAAGAGTTTGCGCGCTAATGCGAGCGAGCGAGATAAAGAGCAAACGCTGTGGCGATGGACTAAGCGGGCGAGAGCGGAGGTAGCAACCACCAGGCGAGTTGATTGCGGACATTGGCTTGCGAAAGAAGAGCACAGCACGAGTCGCTGCTAGCGTCGCTGTCGCTGCCTGCTGCCGTCATCAGTGATTCGTTTTGTACGTTGTTAGACTCTCTCGCTGCGTTTTGGAATTCAGTCGACAACGATAATTACCGGTGGTTGTATCTCGAGCGCAGCGACTGAGGCCAAGAAGACCGAACTGAGACTGACCAACAAACACACAGCCCAACGAATCCCCTCGCGCCCTCGTCTCTACTGCCCATCGTCATCGCCCGAAAAGACGAACAGCAAACAGCAAAAAAAAAGAAGAAAATAAAAGAAAAAAGTAAAGCAAAAGCGCAATGAAATAAGCAAAAAACGAAGCCAGCCGCCAACAGTTTAAGCGAGAAGCGAGTGTGCGAACTTATTAGTGTGTACGGAATTCGAATTTGTTTTGTGTGCAATTAAATCGACTTGTGCTCGAGCGAAAATTATTATTGACAATAGCGCCGACATCGACGTCATCGCTGCATCGCACTGTGTTAATAGTGTTAATAGTTATTCAAGAGAGAACAACAACAGCAAACCACAAAGAACCAACAACAATAACAGGCACTGTAAGGCTATAATTATTATATAGATGCATCTCTGTGCGCTTGTATCCACCATAAGCAAAACAATATCCAAGTGAAAAGCGTGCCATAATTATAACAGCTCAAACAAACTCAAACTGTATCAATAAACGGCAATGTGCGAAAATTGCTAAAGCAAAAGAAAAGAACAACAAAAGTAAATAAATCGGCAACGAGTCGGCCAAAAATTATCAACACCAATAAACAGCAGCAGCAGCAGCAGCAGCAGCCACAGCAGCAACAGCAGCAACAGCAGCAGCCATTAAAATTGCCAACATGATTGACGCCACCTGCAATTATTTGAATCCCTATGCACTGTCTCAGCCAACAGCAATACAGCAGCAGCAGCAGCAACAGCAGCAGCAGCAACAACAACAACAGCAACAGCAGCAGCAGCAGCATCATCAGCAACATCAACAGCAGCAGCAACTGCAATTACATCAGCAACAACAACAACAGCAACAGCAACAGCAACTACAGCAGCAGCAGCAACAACAGCAGCATCAGCAAGAGCAACAACAGCAACAACAGCATCAGGAGCTGCAACAGCAACCGAGTCATGATTTCATTAGCGCCACATTGCTGTCCGCCTCCGCGAATGCCACAAGCTCCCCATTGGCGGCACTCTACGGCAAACAGACGAATGCATCCGTTGCCGCTGCCACAACGGCATTGCCGGCAATGAAAATGGAAATGCAATATCCGCCGCAGGCATCATCCACGGGCAGTGCATCGCCCAATTCGAGCATATCACAGTCGGCCGCCTCATCGGCATCGGTGTCGCCCAGCATTTTTCCATCGCCAGCGCAATCGTTTGCTTCGATATCCGCCAGTCCGCCGGCCGCAGGCATTATCGGTTCCTCCTCTTCGTCCTCGTCCACCGCCTCATCCTCGTCGGCAGCGGCGGCAGCAGCAGCAGCGGTTGCTGCTGCTGATTTGGGTGCTGCAGCAGTGGCAAGTGCTGCCTACGGCTGGAATACGGCTGCCTACACGGCGTTGCCAACAAGGTAGGTTCAATTTTCATTTTCGTTTCCCTTATCATTCACCCATTCGAGGATACTCCGCTCTTAGCGCTCTTTGCTCCGATTTGATTAACATGATTTAGATTAACATGCCGCTAATTTCTTGCCTCCGTTTTTTTATTTTATTTTTTTGGGTTTCTTCCGTTTCCGTTTGCAGAACTCAATTTCCGTATGCGCAATACGCATCCGATTATTATGGCAATGTGGCAACAGTGGGCAGTGTTGCAGCATCGGCATCGGCCGCTTGGTTCTCGCACCAGGAGCGCCTCTATCAGCCATGGTCATCGCAAAGCTATCCCAGCTTCAATTTCGATGACATCGCCTTCCAGACACAACTCCAACGACGCTCCGTTCGTTGTACCTGCCCCAATTGCACCAACGAGATGAGCGGCCTGCCGCCGATCGTTGGACCCGATGAACGCGGACGCAAACAGCACATCTGCCATATACCCGGCTGTGAGCGATTGTACGGTAAGGCCTCCCATCTAAAGACCCATCTGCGCTGGCATACGGGCGAGCGTCCGTTTCTCTGCTTGACGTGTGGCAAGCGTTTCTCGCGCTCCGATGAGCTTCAGCGACATGGACGCACACATACCAATTATCGTCCATACGCCTGTCCCATTTGTTCGAAGAAATTCTCGCGTAGCGATCACCTCAGCAAGCACAAGAAGACCCACTTTAAGGATAAGAAAACGAAAAAGGCACTCGCCGCCGAGGCCAAGGAGCAGGCGGCAGCCATCAAGCTGGAGAAAACCGATAAGTTGTCCAGCGGCAAAAAGACGAAGACAACAGCAACAACAGCAGCGGCAGCAGCAGCAGTAGCAGCATCGACGGCGACGCCAGCGAGCAGTGTGCAGTTCAAGCAGGAACAGCCAGAGTCAGCCAGCACCTTGGGCTATGCACCGTATGCGAATCTGTATCAGCAAACGGCGGCGGCAGCAGGAGTTGCATCTCTGCCACCACCGCCGCCACTATTCCAGCCCCATCAGCAACAGAGCGATGCACCCAGCGGCAGCAGCACCGGCAACAGCTATGAGCCCTGGTGCACCACCAACAATACTTCCAGCAGCAGCAGCAGCAGCAGCAGCGCCACCAACAGCAATACTAATAATAATCGTGCCATGGAACAGAATCAAACTACCTCAGCAAATGCCAGACCCACATCGGCTAGATCCGCAACAAATTCCAGCATTAGCAACAACAGCAACAGCAACAACAACAGCAGCAGCAGCAGTAGCAGCAGCAATAGTCAGACGCAACATTATGCGGCACTTGCCATGCAGAGTGAGTCGCAGCTGGCGTCCGAGTATGGACTAACCATGTCCGGATTGGCGAGCGGGGCCAGCGAAAGCAGCAGCAGCAGCAGCAATTGTGTTAACAGCAACAACAATTCGAATGCTGCCGCTGCTGCGGCTGCTGCATATACGGGCCTCATTGCACCCATGAAGTCGGAGTATGCCGGCAGTTATCCGGCTGAGTTTGCCAGCAGCTCCGGCTACGGCTATGCTGCACATCATCATCATGCTGCCCATGCCCACGCCCATGCCCATGCCCATGCGCATGCCCATGCCCGCCCACGCCCATGCCCACGCCCATCATCATCATCATCATAATGCGTGGACCGCCGCTTATCATCCGCATGCCACTGCCTAGATTAGACTTAGCATAACTGCGGATTTGTACCTTAAATCTGAATCCTTAATCCTTGTTGTTGTTGAAAAAATTATGATAACTGAAATATCGAAAGATTATGATTAGTACTTTATATATTAATGTTCTCGATTCGATTCGATTTTTTTTTTTAATGAGCGAAGTCGGTTGAAACCGCCATATTCTTGCATATAGTACATGTATATATAAATATATATATATATGTGTGCAGAGAAAACACTCCCCAATAATGCATTCTAATCAATCCCAAAACGTAAACCGATATCCTCTAGTTTTTGTCTCGATAGTGACCTAAATTGTTGTTATTAAGTAAAGTAAAAATATAAAAATAACATAAAAGAAAATATATATAACTTTATGAATGAATAAAACGAAACAAAATAAAATTCAATAATACATTTAAGATGATTTTTTTAACCACATTTTTTTCATAGATTAAGCCAATTTTTTTTGCAAGTATGTACATATTTATCCATGATCTAAAATACATATATATATATACACATCTATAATAATATTTGTTAATTGTCTTTAAGATAAATTATATAAACAAGAACAAAAACGCAAAAAACACAAAAAAGCACAGAAAATTATAATAAAAAATAAAAAATGAAAAACCAATGTTTATTATTCAACACATTTCTCATTGAATCTGCTCGATTTTGTTTCTTTTTTTGGGGTTTTATTGATACTATTTTAGCTAATGCTTATCATATAATACAACCAATCCATTTATTTGCATTTATTCTTAAACTGCTTGCATCTGAGTTCTCAGCATGTGTCGCTTATTGATTTATCAAATGGGCTGACCACCTGAGGGCTAATTGGTGAAGTAACTGGGCAATATTTAGAGCCGTCGTGTGAATGACTAAATCAATTGTTTAGCCGATGTCGAAGTATCGCTCATCTGATGGGGGTAACCCATACTTAAAATTACACTTTCGCCCAACGCAGATACTTAAAAAAAATACAGAGAAGCAAATGGGCAGCAACAGCAAAAGCAACAGCGAACATAACAAAAACAAAACATCGACAAAATTAAAATTTGTTGAGCCATTAACTGACCGAAAACAGAAAGCCAAAGCAAAACATAACTACTCGTAACTTACTCGCTAGGTATTTGTATTTTACACGCAATAAAAATAAAAAAAAAAGAAAAAAGCAACAAAAAAAAGTAGGAAAATAAAAAACGACTTGAAGAAAAATTAACAAATCATAACATGATCATTTATCATCATTAAAGCGAGAGTTCAGGGCCCCAATTCCAGTCGGACTTCAAGTTAAAGTCGTATTGTGGCCCCCCCTTCGGCACTTAGGCCACAGGCTAGCCACAACTCCAGTTATAAATCAATCAGATTTATTCGCTATTTAGTATGCACCGTGGGCCCAGCACAGCTACGTACGTGTGTGTGTGTGTGTGTGTGTGTGTGTTGTATGTATGTGGTCAAGTAGGAGGTGGCTGAAAAACGCACTAAAAATAACCAAAAAATTTAGCTTGCGGTCAACGAGTCGTATGATTAACGCTCGTGTGAAGCTTTCATCCACACCTTTTGCTTACCCCAGGTGGACCCCTGCGGCTTGCCCCACCATTGTCAACTATACCGTTTGCTCAACTCGCCAGCGCATCGATCGATCAATAGTTCCACTTCTTGGCGCCCGCCCCATTTTCAATTTGATTGATGCCCCAAACATAAATCAATGCAAATGCACACACCAACAAACATTCAAGATCGACCAACGGATCGACCAACTTAACGTCCCTGCAACAGGCTGTGCTTTTGGGAATTTGGTCTTCCTTTCAGTACGACTTTTTTGTATACTAATCACATCTTAGTTGAAAATTAAAAGAAGTAGATATTGTATATTGTATATTTAAATGTATGCACCACTTTTTATTTTTCGATGCACTTTATGATTATATAAATATATAACCATATTCTTCCTTCTCTGATACTAAATGGGAGTATTTAGTAAATTGAATTAATCGCAGCAATAATAATAAAAATGATTATACTCATCATATATTTGAAATATTGTATTGCCTTACTTGGTTGGTTAGTCTCAAACGAACATAAAATAGACATGTTTGAAAAATGGAAAACTACTCATTTGCCGAGCCTTGCCACTGAGTGGCACTTGTGTAAGACTCAATAACTTTCTACGAATTTGGCGATAACTGACACCACCTACGATCCATAGATAGTCCAGTGAAACACTTAGTGCCAGAGTTAAGATGCTCTCGTAATAATTGTCACACGTACTTAGCAATCGGGAGCGGTCCACTACATGAGAGAGAGAGTAGAATTGGCTTTGGTGCCTGGTCTCTACTCGTCGAGTGGGTAAGAAGCCGCAAGGACTATCTCGTGACACGCTTCGTCAAGTGGTGCGAGCGACTCGGTGAAATCCACTTGATCGCTCTAATTTTGATTGAAATTATAAATAATAAAAATGTTATACAACCACTTGACAGTGGTGGCCCGGCCGCACTTTGTGTTTCATCTTACAGAGGAACGGAGACCGCCCTTTTCCATAGAATCGAGTTTGATGTTACAGCGCACGGTCTCGTGATCCTGACAGCACCTACAGCAGCAGCAGCAGCAGGAGCAGCAGCAGCATTGACATCGGGACAGCAACAGCAAATTGAGTTGAGATTATCACTGCTTAGGCGAGTGAGGATCTTTCATTTTATTTTTTTTTTTTTTTGTACTAAGCAAGCGTGTCCAAGGGTCCAACAAAACATAAAATGCGCTTTCAAAGATCCTCAGACAAAGGACATGACTTAACTAGAAAATGTTTAACATTTGCCCGTGTTTAGTTTTTCACTTTTCACTTTCCTTCACCGCATTACCGCCAGGCCCTCTTTTCAGTGTTCTTTTCTCCTACATATTTCATCATTTTTTCCTTTTTTTTTCTTGTTGTTTCTTTTCTTTTTTTCTGCTGATTGCGGTCTTTTTAGTGGGCGTGGATGACATGGTCATCGGTGATTATTAATTTATGTGCATTTGGTTTCTGTTGTTTTGGTTGTTGCTTGTTGGCTGTGTTGGCTGTGTTGGCTGTGTTTGCTGTCTGGTGGCTCTTTTGTTTTTGACGTTGTGGTGGCTGTTTGTTCATTTAAAAATTATTACAACATATGGTTAAGTTTTGCTTGTGGTTTACTTGGTTCGCTTGGGTTTTCTTTCTGTGGGCGAAAAAAAAAAAAAAAATAGTTTGGCCAATGGCCTGGCAAAAACTAATACACAAGGCCAATCGAACAGGAATCGCTTACATACACAGTATGTACAATGTGTTGTGGTTTTGATTGAACCACCTTTGACAAGGCATTTAGCTGCCAGTTGCCAGTTGCCAGTTGCCAGTTGCCATCGCTGCAGTACGTGACTAAATCAATGCCTCACATATTAAAGCATAACAGTCACACTTCAAGCCAATGAATGTGAATCTATTTTTGGGGGATTCGCCTGCTTAAGTGGCCAAGTGGCCAGCAACAATGGCAACAACTCTATCAGCTAGACGGTGAATGCCTCATTGTTGACATCTGTGGCATACAAATTAAAATATATGTGTGTGTATTGTCCAACGTTATTTGTTGTGTGCTATTATGTGCTCGGCTAGTTATTATCGAATTGAATTGTTCAATGTGTGTGTGCGTCAGGCGTCCCGAAACTGAAAACCAAACAACAACTGTAACAAAGGAGCAGCGTAGCAGGAGCCAATGGCAATGTAACCCAAAAGAAAACTGCGACATATGTGCAGTCAATAAATTTTCCACTTTTCATGCTGACAGCACATAAAAAAAAAACAAAAACAAGGAACAAAAAAGCAGAGAAGGAACAGGACCAAAAACGGACGAACGCCAGGTTTGTGCCGCTAATGGCCCCACAATGACTTGGCACTCTTGTTGGAGAGCGACTCGCAGCTAAAGGAAAATGCACAGACACTTGTACATATACAGGACACATACATCTACATGTGTGTGCGTGTGTGTGTGTGTGTGGGGGTGTGTGTGTGTGTGTACAGCGAGAGGAACGTCAGCGTTTTGAGTTTGCTTTTGTTATGCATTTGCGTTGCACTTAATTTGATTTTATTGTTTCGCGCTTAGCGCATTTGTTTATGTCAAATTTACCGATTCACATTATCAATATGCCACGCCCACGTACGCCCACTCTTCACATTGCCCATTGCCCACGCGTGTATGCTTCCTATTTCATGTACCCCAACTCCTTCCCATATATCCATAGGCAAAATAAAAATTCAAGTATAAATGCACTAATACACTGTGCTAGACTTGGATATACCCTGTGGTATTTCATAGTTTATTTTCCTCAAAAATGTAGTTTAATTTCTTAATAGAAACATATAATATTTTTAGTAGAAATTGAAATAAACTTGAATGAAGAAATATAAGCCAAGTAAAGTCGACTCTAAGTTACTTCCTAAGTGGTTAATTATTTTGATAAATTAACCATTATTTTTGATGGGCTTCAGTAACAAGGCAATCGACTAACCCCATGTGGGAAATTTTGAATGCTGGATATTCAAAAAATGGTATTAAAATGCATTTTAATGTTTGTGGCATGGGCAATACCTTAAAGTTCGCCCACGCCCACTTAAGCCGCTCGGCTCATGTATTCTTTCATGATGAGCACAAAAGCGGTGTTGCGAATTGATTAATTTTCTCCCTTCTTCCTCTTCTTCTTCTACATTTTCTGCTTATTATTCTTCTTGGTCTTCTTCTTATTCTAGCACTTCTGCAAGAGTCGAGAATCGAGCCCCGACTGGGTTTATTTGGGTCTCGGCCTGGTCTTTCTGCTAGTCCCAAATCGATTTGTTGCGCCTGCTTTTTGGTGTGATTTTAATGCTGCCCTCGCTTGGCGTATCCTTTGTCGCTTATCCTGTTATGTCTTATGACTGCAGTGGCGCCACAAATTCATTTACTTGTGGTTTTTCCTCTTCTTTTTTTTCTTTGATTTGTTTGTTGTGATCCATTTGTTAGATTGCTATTGCCTCGAAAATGTCTGACACTGACGTGTGCGCCAACAATTACGTTGCCGGTTTCCAGGTTCCTGTTCCTACTCCCATTGGCATGGGAGTGTACATACACACTTGCCCACTAACGTACACAGCTCCATAATTCCGAGACGCAGACGTAGGCTAGCCAAGACCAAAAACATTGTTACTTGGTTGACATGTGGCCGACAGGTCTAAGCATTTTATGCCTGTAAGTGTTTGTTTGTTTCTGTGTGCGTGTGTCTTTTTGCAATGATTATAAATCAACATTTTGATTTATGCATGTAACAAAACTTCAGCCACGGCCACGACAACAATAATGAAGTGGAATATGCTTAAATTTACGACCGAAACACTTACAAATACAAAGTGTGTGCATGCCCCAAGATACCAAGCAATAATGTCTCTGTTTCTGAAAGTGCCAACAAAAGTGTGGGCCCACTTTCTGTTCTCCCTCTTATCAGATGTCTAAAACACTGAGGCATATTCGTATATATATTCGTATTTAATATATGTATATTATTTATGTGTTATCTTCACTTTTAGCTGGTGTCCCTCAATGTTTTATATTTATATATATTGTTAGAATTTTGTGTTTTTAATTTGTCTGCTTATCTCCCAAAGTAAATTAGCTTCAGTGCTAATTGATAACTGTATGAAGCATTTACAGTAGCTATTATAAATATGTGAGTTCGATTTTTACCATATTGGAGGACGGATCGGTCAGCTATAGCGTATAGCTGCCATAGCAACAATTAGGCGAGTGACAATTTATTTATTTTCCTCGCTAGACCATCTGTTCAAATTGATCAATAACAAGTGTTAATCTGCTCTTCATATTTTTGCAAATTCTTATCAACGCGATGCTTTATTATAGAAAAATAGTGTTTTAAAATCAACATAAAGATTCCAGTTAGTTAAAGAGAAACTCAGTCAACACAAGACAACATTTGGTGCCAATATAAGTAAGCGCCTTGCTGCTGATCAGTATTAAATATGTATATAAAAATCATTTGCATACAATGCAGATTTATAAACTGTTTGGTATGGGATAAAAACGGTTCACCACGAAATATGTTAGCTACACAGAATTAAAATCAATGCGTGCTTAACTATTTTAAAAAGTGCTCAAATTGCACCTGTGATTTATTGCTTGAAATAGTAGCTGTGGCAGTAGTAGTCGAAGTAGTAGTGGTTCGCACTCATTGATAGACCTAGGATACTCTCAAGTTTTTTTTTATAGGCATATGCTCCTTGTTGGCAGACACTCGACAAACAACACTTCAGTCTCTTGAATAAAAACAAACTACTTGTGTAAGTTGGACACATAACAGCGCTGCGAAAAAATGGACTGGCAGGCAATTTGCATAAACTTTTTTATGTGGCCAACAGTGATGATGGCGAAACAACAATGGGGAGCGAGACAAAAAAAGGTGGCGGAAACGGAAATGGATGCCGCACGGTCAGCGGCGTGTTCGATAACCGGTACTGACCAAAGCATGGCGCCAATGCGCAAACACAACAACAACAACAACTACAGCAACAGCAAGAACAATAAGCAACAGCAACAATGGCAACAAAAAGAAGTGTTCAATGCATAAATCACTGCTAAAAGCGAGGGTGCTCGGCAAAGAGTGAGAAATATACAAACATTTTATTTGAAGCAGCGAGTTTGCATTTTTTATGAACTTGTCGGACAACGTTACAACAAATTCATATACTCGATATACATAAAAAATGCATAAAAAAATATATCCAGCGCCCCATAAACTGCACAACAATGGCTTGCGGCGAACAGGACCAGGGCCAGCACAAGGCACAGTACCAGGACCAAGACCAGCAGCAGGACCCCTTATATCCCAGGACGTCATTAGGAGAAAAACAACTGTGCGGCTGCAGTTAAGCATAATTTTGTTCATATATGTTTGCTGTTTGCGATTGGATATCCAAATAGTCTACTTGAGCTTACTACACACACACACACACACACACACATGGATACACCCACATATAGATAAAGTTTGTTTGGAGTTCGTTGCATGGATTTAATCGTATGAGCTGTAAGCAATCAAGCACTTCAAATATTGATTTTGTTTATTTTAGTTGCTTTAATTATGACGCTAAGCAACAATTTTTGGTGCAGATGAAGATGAAGACAAGAACTTGATGTACAAGGGAAAGCTTCAATGGTAGCTTACACGATATCGTATAGCTCCGATAGGAATAATCGGTCGATAGATGGGTTCTTGTATGAAAAACATTCTTGTTTACGGGATCAAATTCACTAGCTACGAGTACATTTAGTCACTTACTTTTTTGGTGAAAAATGTTCAATATCTGACCACTATAAGTTATAGCATGCCAAGGAAAAATTGTTCAGTTCCCCAACTGCACAATTAAAAATATAATATATAATATATATAAACATAAGTGAGCAGGTGAGATACTACTACTACTACTTCTACTACTACTTACTACTACTTATATTTTTATTAATCTTCCAAACTATATCTTATAGCATGCCGAGGAAAAATTGTTCAGTTCCCCAACTTCACAATTAAAAATATAATATATAATATATATATACATAAGTGAGCAGGTGAGATACTACTACTACTACTTCTACTACTACTTACTACTACTTATATTTTTATTAAGCTTCCGGTGAACGCTTGGCAACATAAAACTGCGTATAGGGTATCACCGAGTCGAGCACTATTGATTACTTGCTCTCATTCGAAGTCCTTAAAATGATACAATATGAAATAGAGTCTTTATTGAGCGTATACAAAGTTCGTTTAGCATCATTGTCATTTTTATGGGTATTCTTTTACTTTGGTGCCCTTATCGAAACAGGACGTTTCATGTGTCAAGCTTGGGCTTCCTGAATGGTGACACCACCATTTGAAGTTGCTGCTGCTGTTGCTGCTGCTGTAGATCAATGAATATTGACTGCTACCGAATCGCATTTATCATTTTGGCAAGCGGAAAAATTAAACACACACATAACAGACAAACAGCGCAAAAATGTATGAAAAACTTATTCGCAGCGGATATCCTTGACACATCCTGTCACTTGGGGGGCACTCAAGCATACGCATTGTACGCAATTGTGTCAATGCGACACTTTTCCTCTTCATTCGCCAATCTATATATATATATATATATATATATATGTCTATATATATACATGTGTGTGCATCTGCAAGTGTGTTTCTATGATGAGAAGATACTTCTGCGATCCGCTATCGCTTGCCATCCCCATCCACATCCACATCGCATTTCATTGCATTGATTAGCCATCGTTTTGGCAGCTATCGAATTTCACGGCGAATCGAACACCGCTCAACACCTGACGGGAAATGGCGCCCCTTTTAGAATCCAAGCCAATGCAGTTTTCTTTCTTGGGTTCGTTGCTCAAGATGTATGTATGCATCTGGCTGAAAACAGACTGCGTCTTTAATGTTTAATCTTTGTTGCTGCTTTGTCAGTGTTTTTATAGTTATCTCTACAACTGCGTGTGCTTATTGACTGACTGGCTGATTGATGTTGAACGTACAAGCCGAAACAGAAGTGCCTGTGACGTAAATTATTATTCAAATTCCACACTTTCAATTTGTGAAAAACAGTTGAATAGAAGTTGTAGAAGTTTGTTGTCCAGCTGATTTTAGTTTTAAGAATCAAAGTAATGTAAGATTTTGAAATTCGAGTTTGTCAGCGTGAATATTATATTTTTCCTCGATTAATCTTAGGCATATTGCAAAAGTTCTGCATTACAAGACTAATAGACAAAATTTTAAATATTTGTTTTGGCCCGGGCAAAGCCGGTTAATGCCTGGCAGCAACTCATATTGTAAATTGGCATTGAAGCGCTTGGCAAGCTTGACCAGCTGCTTGAGCGTCTGCCGCATATGAAATGCTATTTATGCTTTATGTTCCTGTTAACTGCACTCTATAATTATCGAGAAGCAGAAGTCAGCAGACAGCAGACAGCAGCCAGGAGACAGCAGTCAACAGACAGCAGCAGCAGCAGCAGCAGCAGCAGCAGCAGAAACAGTCGCTGTTGACGCACAGATATATAGAAAAAATTAGGTTGAAATATTTTATGCCCTTGAGGGCTATCTTCTTGGTCCGCCACGTAATGGCAACTGATTTATCGTATTTAAAATATTTTTACCATTGTTTTCTTTATTGTGGTTTCGGATTTTTGTCTGTGTGTTTTTTAAGGAAAACATTGGATTTTGTGGATTGTGCAAATGCATGAAACACGTTGAAGCCATCATTTTCGATTTTTAGATGGATTTTGAACAAAAATCATAAGTTTCTAGAGCTACAATTATTAAGAAAAATGAAAAATTATGGATGTGGAAAGTTGGAAATGGGGTTTCAATCATTCATGACAAAGACCTATAAATATAATAATAATTAAAATATATCAATAATAATAAAACATTTATTATATATTCTGCTAATTCATATCAATTTTTGGTTTGATTGGGTTGTTTTCTGAATTTCCGCAATCCTTTCCAATACATTTTGGACCATCTCACATTTTAATACCCGCCTAGACTTATAATATAATAAATACACTATTTAATGTTATACAGTATCATTTATAACTTTAATTTTAACTTTATAATTAAATTTGAAATCTAATAAATAATATAAATAAGTAAAATGAAATTGTAGGCATCAATATATCATATCTTTCACTGAATGCAGACTTGGAATATTGTATTCAAATGTGTTGCACTTTGAACTTCCTTTCTGAATGAGCATTTAGTTCAGCAATGCGTATAACCCCATCGCAGCCACAACAATTTGCCCTAAGCAAATGATTAAATCGAGGCAGCAAGGGAGAGGGGAGAAGGGCGTGGCGGTGGCGGTGGCGGTGGCAAAGTGAGCGTTCCAAATAACGCATTGAATAACTGTCTGGCAGTCTGTAAGCCGATGCTGGCAATATGCCTTTAATCAAGCCGCAAAAGGCAAAGTAATTCAAATTTGCAAATTATTTCCACCAAAAGGGACGGACGACAGTGATGCCGATGATGATGCCGATGATGATGATGATGCTGATGCTGATGCTGATGTTGGGGTATACGATATACATACAAATGAAATGGAATGGGTGGTTGAAGGCGTTCAAAAACTGCCACCAACACATACAAACAATAAACTGTTCAGCACACCCCCTTAGACTAACTGTATGTGTGTGTGTACATATTTAAATTAGGCGCACATAATAATGCCAATGAGTGATTTAGTCGAATTGCCAACAATTGAATAAATTTTCCAATTGCCTGCGTTTTCGTATTAGCATTAGAAGGATGCTCACGCACGTTCTGTGTGTGTATGGGTGTGTGTGTGTGTGTCTGTGTGTGTATTTGTGTGTGTGTGTGTGTGTGTGTTAGTTCTAAATATAGGAAGTGAAGGCAACTCGCATACTCGTACAAAACGCAAAAATCAGTCAGTGGTGTCTGTGTTGATGTTATCCTCATACCCATTCTCATCCCCATCATTAGCCTCGTCCTCGTCCTCGTACTTGTTGTTAGTTTTGCTCCTGTGGCTGCCGTTTCGTCGCCATTCATTCAAATGAGGTTGACAACGTCGTCGTCCAACAATTTGAAACCCTTTCGTGCGGTACAGCGATTGCTGGCCAGGAGAATATATGTATGTATATTATGGGGAAAAAGGGTGGGCAAGGGGTCACGGTGGGGTTGCAGTCGCGCCGTTGGTTGCTCAAGCTTTGCAATCCTTTGAAGTTACATTTGGGTTTCGGGTTTTTTAACGGCCGTCGCCGAATTTGCCGCCACACCATCAAATGAGTGTTTGTTTCATTTTCATTCGTTGACACCCATTTTTCAACTCGTTTGGCTCACGCACAAGCTAAGGATATATACAGATATAATATATATATATATATATATGTATATACTTATATATCTATATATAGATATAATATATATATACTTATATCTGCGCATATATTTCCATACATAGATGCCTATTTCGCACGTCTTCTGATAAAGGTTGCTTAAAGTTGTTACTAATAAGTTTACTACGTTTTTACTAATACGATTTTGAAGATTAATTTCGATAATTAGCATGTGATAATATTGTTATTAAATTTATGTAGCAAAGTTGCTGTTTGAAGAAATCAATTTTCATTAAGTTTTTACACGGTTCACACTGAAAATGTTAATAATAGCGCTGGAAGATGTTTTTGAATGGATTGTAATAGTTGACTTTGTTCCATACACAAGGGAATTAGTTAAATTAAAATTAATTAAAATTAGATCCTCCTTAAAAGCATTTTTATGGCTTTTGCAGACATTTGTCTAACATCATGATACCCGATTTAGTTAGGTTTGATCGGTGTAGGGTTTTTACTTTTCTGTCAGTGGGTCCTTCCACCCACTGAATATATCGGTTCTATATACACTTCTGTGCTTATTTCTGTGTATGTGTATGTATTTATGTATGCCATCGAAGTGCGTAAACAGGCACAATGTGAATACGAAAGGGTTGCGTATTTTTTGTTGTGCTCACCATGGATGTGTGGCGAAAAATCTGTTGAACCAAATAATTTTATAAAAGTGGGTGTTTTATTAAAAGTGGAGCGCATGATTGCCAAAGGGCCACCGAGCCTCGGACTGACAGTGAGGCTGGCTGAGACCGGAACTGGGAACGCAGCCAGGACCGGCTGCGAAAGTCTATCAAAGCGAGCCCGGCGAAAGGCGTCGTTCCTGGATTGCTGGGTTGGATTGGGCTGGGTTGGGTCGGACAGGGTCGGGCTGGGCGGTTTAGGCGAAGGGGACACGCCCAAATGGTTTTTATTTCTTAGAAATAAGTAGCTGCCGCTGTGCAATCGACTTTTACTTCCACTTCGATTTTGGTTGTGGGTTTTTGGTTTTGGCTTTGGTTTGCCATTTTACGCCTGTTGTTCTTGTTTTCTTTTTTCCTGTGACGACTGTTGCTGCTAGTATTGTTCTATTGATTGGTTTCATGTAAGCCCAGTTGATCATTTTGCCGATTATGTGCCGAAGGGGCGTGGCAATATCTGAACTATTCCATTGCCATTTTCGTCAAATATCACATGCGCGCGATGCGAATGAAAAGCTCTTAGATATCTTTGCCGAGGGTAAGGTGCTTTTGTACTCAATCTTAGAACTGTTGCAGTTCAATTGAGAACTTCATCTCAAGAACGTTGAACACTTTGCAGTAAAGAGTACTTTTACTTGATTAAGGAACGATTCAAGTATGTATTTTATAAATGCTTTGCTTTCTTGCTACGAGGAGAGAAAAGGTTTCCCTCCTAATTATGTACATATTTCATTAATTTGAATAGCTTTGATGAACTGCGATATTTAGTAATAAGAACTCAATTCATAGTGTTCAGTATTTAGGAAA
This sequence comes from Drosophila planitibia, assembly GCA_035043785.1. NCBI lineage: Eukaryota > Metazoa > Arthropoda > Insecta > Diptera > Drosophilidae > Drosophila > Drosophila planitibia. The sequence goes on from JAWNMS010000041.1 coordinate 1,679,107, forward strand.
ACACAGCATGTACAGATTTCCATAGGCGCTCACATTTTCGCTCTTAATGATGATGACGCCATCGGCGCCGTTGATCTTGCTGCGATAAGCTGTAAAAGGCTTATAAGCAACTTTTGCTACTTTAACTTGACATCAATCATGCGAGAAGGGAATCATGCATGGGGAAGGGGTATTGGCTGAAGATAGGGATGCTGGCTTCTGTTAAAGACCCACTCAAAATGCTTTTAAAGTTTCGCTTGGTAATATACCCTTGGTGTGGCAAAATGCGTACGTTGGGTATAACCAAGTTGTGCAAATGTTTGTGACTCGGAATCGACATCAATAATATTATAATTCACATAATAATCCAGTTGATTCAGCTGCTGTGAACAATTTAAATATACTTTGTTTTAATGTGAGTAAGAGTCAGCTTCGGCCTACAAAGTATCTACAAATCGAGCAGCATTGTTTGTTGTCGAAGTTAGTTTTTGTTGTCAGCGCCAGTTGCCGGCGCTTTTACAAGCCAAAATGGGAATTTGCTGATGTAAAGATGACCGAACATAATTTTTGTGGGATTTCTCAAAAGCAGGGCTGCATTCAGCGGCATTGTGTGTGTGTGTGTGTTAATTTGATATCAAAGCGTTGCCGCATGAATAGGCAATTATGCACAGGTGCACAGTTCGGCTGCCTGCCACTGGGAGTGCAACACCTACCGATGCTGATCAGCGGCTATAGAATCGAGACGAGTGTTGAAATTGCAGCGTAGCGGCGCTTTCTTCATTTCAGTTATTCTCTGCCTTAATTGAATGTCAGCGCTGCGTGGCCAACAGCAACAGCAACAACAACAACAACAGAAAATAAAGACATGAACTACTGTGCCAGCTGGGGAGCTATGTCTTCCAGTGGCAACAGGCCAAAATGATGCTGTGGCTGCGGCTGCTGCTGTGGCTGCTGCCGTGGCTGCTGCTGAGGCGGTGGTGGGCGTTGGGGGCGTAAGCATTGATTGAACGCTCAATTGAGCGCATGAACAGGCGATCATTGGTTGATGCGCTCGCCCTTGTCTCGGCCCACACTCTACGCACTAAGCGATTCAAGCTTGATGCTTTGATTGATGGGTGTAAGCAAGTTGGATGAGTCGTAGATTATGTTCAGCTTCGATCGTTTGGTTGTTGTTGGAAGCCTGAGCCTTGAAGGCAATTTGTCGAGCATTGTGCCCCATTACATAATCACATCCTATCCTATCGAACCAAAATGACATGCTTTAAACTCTTAACGCTTCCCTTGACGGGAATGTCATCCAGAATGTAAGCGCCTTTAAAAGTGGTTTACGTAGTTGGGATACAGATCAATTTATGGATATACACACACTCGCAGCCATAATTAAACATTTATTAAAATTCAATTGCAGCCACGGGGGGAGAGTCGACCAATTTTTCAGCAAAGTTGCCAAACTAGCATGGCAACTTTATTTGTTCTGGTATTTTTTGCAGGCCTACGTGCCAACAAATGTTGTTTTCTTTTTTGTAAGCTCAAGCAACATTTTGCATTGACTCAAAAATGAAGTGTTTTTGCAATGATTTCGTACGACTTTCGACGTGAACTAACTCAGTAGATGTGTTCCGATCACAACTACCAAAATGAGTGTACTTACAGCTGACCCACATCTGACTAGAAAACATAGATAAGCCTCCTGATAAAAAATAGGGAAAGAGAGAGAGAGAGAGAGAGAGAGAGATGGATAAAGAGAGAGCGAGAGAAAGAGTGGAAAGTAATGAAAGTTGCAATTGTTTCCTTTTTGGTTTACAAAAAAAAATGTTTTGCTGTCGACTAAATTACACTTGGAATTTAAATTATATATATTTTAATACAAAAAATATTATAATCATTAAGGCAACTTTGCTTAAAAAGTAAGTCTTGGCTAAAATAGAACTTGGCCCGCACAAAGCCGGTTAAAATCTGTTACTTGAGTGTGTGTAAAAATGTGAAATGAATATTATTGAATAAAAGTATCTTAGAGCATCGTGTAGTTACTAATGCCAGCCATGTATCTTGTTGACGGCCACATACTCGTACCCAAGACCTCAAGTCATTTTAAACATGACCAGATAAAAATCTAATAAAGTGCAGCGCGTAAACAAAATGTAGTCAGCGGAGCCACAAGCCAACTCCGCTCGATGCAAGGTGTGTGTGTGTGTGTGTGTTTATGTACTTACCCATGTACATATGTATGGGTGTGTGTGTGTGTGTGTGCCAGTGTTGGTGTACGAGTACGAGTTGAAGTTGAAGTTGGAGTTGGAGTACCTGTATGTGCTTAGTTTGACGATGTGCTGCATTTTTGCGCGGCTCATGCGCCTGCGTTGCATTAAACCAATTTCTTTTAATTTTTGTTTTTTTTGTTGTTTTTTTTTTTTTTTTTTTTAATAAATGGTCCCCTTAAATTCGTTATTATAAAGTTGGGTAAATGTGTGTAACAGGCTGTTGGATATGTTTCCAAGTACACAAGTCGAGTCGATTTGGTCGATCTCTGTCGATGGCCTTGCGCGCTCCCTCAGCAAATCGATAAGTAATTACTTTGGTCAACATATAACAAATAAATTGCTCTATTTGCATATATTTACTTATATGCTGCACATTTTTTATCATAAAAAATCGCTTGATGTAGCTTAAGTTATTTCAATTTTCTTCATTTCATTAGGGGCATTAAATATTTTATTATTTAACAACACTTGACTGAATCAAATGTTCATTGGGTATACGAAGACTGCAGTGTTTGATGCAGGGTATTTGCTAGTTAGGCACTCGCGACTATAGCACACTTTTTGTGATATTTTTTTGTTCATGGTTGTTGTTGTATGTTTGCGGCACACTTTGCACTATCGAACCATGCGGATCTGTCGACAACGTGGACTCCGTTGGCGTTGTGGCTGCTTCGTCTCCGATGTTTTGCAGCCATGACACTTGCAGGTGTGCCTCCCCCAGCCATTCGGATTGGTGGGGCGCTACGGGTCAGGGAGGGATGGTGGCAGCGGAGGGGTTCTGGGGCGTGTCAGGGTCTGGTTCTGCTTGCAGATGTGCATAGCCATAGCCAAACCACGTCGCAAAATTAATTTCATGTTACATACGGCATGAGAAAAAAAAGTAAGGAAGGAATTTTTAATTAACTTACATGGCGTATAAGTAATATTAAATTATTGCCAAAGACTTGGTGAAAAATGTACGGAAAAACTGGCGCAGCCAACGACAAGCTATTTTCGCATCGGTCACGTGGGCACATCTCGGCCAAATTGCGTCCTTCCTGGCATATTAAGCAGCAGCCAGCCGGCAGTGGGGTAGGTAAGATGAGGAGCGGAATGCTGGGAGGGAGGGAGGTAGGAATTGGGGGTGGAGGAGTCACGTTAATACAATTTGCGCTCGTTACGCGGTTTACAACCCTCGCCAAATTGAGAATCTCAGTTTTTAAAATGCACCCCCGCATCCAGGAGGAATTGGCTGGGGTCATTCAGTGTGTTGGCTGTGTTTTGTCATTAGTTTCATTTTATAATTTATTAACGTCAACATTGCACAACGCACAATTCAAACAAGGAGGCAAGTGAAGTGAAGATTTTCCAACTGTTTTTGAAAAGCGTACATGATGCGTTGCTTGATCACGTGCTTGCATTAGTATGTGTGTGTATATGTGTGAGGTGTGTGTGTGTGTGTGTGTGTATTTTGTGCTAGCTATGCTTATTAGGGTGTTCAAGTTGTTGCCAACGACATTTGGCTTTAAATGACCAACGAAGCGGATGCACTTTAATTTGACAACAATTGCGTAAATTGCCTCGTCATGCTGTTTGTCCTTTGAATTGAATCCACATCTCTGACTGTATGTGTGTGTGTGTGTGTGTGTGTGCTGCTCGACTTTTGATTTTAATGGCTGCATCACCCAGACAACAACTGACACTAATGTGTCAAAGGTCACGTGCCATTCGTTTGCGACATTTCTAGATTTATCTACAAGCTTAAAACTTGAAAGTGTCTGCCACTGTGGGCGTATGTGCCCCATTGTGTCTGCCTGCGAGTGTGTGTGTTTGTGTGTGTTTCAGCCTAATTGTTACTGCCTGGCACATTTGCCGAATGTGCTAAGGAATGGTTTAAAATAATTAATAATATATTTGAACAATTAAGCATTAGTAATTAATTGCAAAATTTATATATATATATAATTATTTTTTAAAGGCAATTCAAAGGTTCACAATTGACAAAAACGTTAATGATCTCTAGAATGCCCAGTTATCTTCGGTTTACATACTATAAATAGTCGGTGTGATTTTTTGTTTGTTGTTTTTTATTTTTCTTATTTATTTATTTATGGTCGACTAATAAAAAAAAAACAATAACTAAAAAATAGATTAAATTAAATTACAAATAGTATTTAATATTTTACTTTATAGCAAAAATGTTAAATGTATCAAATTTCGGTGGGTATTTTATTGCACAGCTGGTTCAATTTTTGATGCATCGATTGGTGAAAACGCAGAAAAAACCAAATGAGACCAAATATAACAAATAGTTAGTATGAATTAGTTAAGATGGTTAACAATATTTGTATCTTTTTGTCAATATAAACTTAATTCCACATTTCAAGATCATTGCAAGATCAATTGCCGGTTTTTTCCACAAATATCTGATTTAGAAATCTTTGTATTTATACAACAAAATCTATGATTTGAGTAAATTTGTATTTTATAATGTATATTCACATTTGGCAATAGATATATTTAGTAAGCTTGGAGAGAATATTGTAGAAAACTAACAAATTGCTTAACAGAGATATAATTTAAGAAATAATCGCAGCAAAGTGTTAACAAGAGTTGCAGTGTACTTAAAGCTATTGGCTTTAAACATATTAATATGCATATTCAGTATTTCCTCACACACATATGTATGTCATGAATTAGTATTAGCTTAGTGAATAAAAAAATAAACACATATATACAGACACGCATAAGTATACATATCGAGTTGATTCTGTCAAGATAATTTACTATCCGCACCTTGTTAATATGAAATTAATGACTGCATTAGATAAATTACATTCCAGGTGTGGAGGCGCTGCTGCTGCCTTTCATTAGCTATACGTGTTGCTGTATATATGTATATATGTATATATATATATATATATATATAGATATATATGTGTGTGTGATTACAGTCGCCAGTTGTACTATTTAGTAGCAAGTGTCAAGCATGAACAACGCCGACAACTGAGGCATCGACAGGGACAAGAGCAGTCTACAAATTGCCACTAAACCATCGATAAGCATCGATGCCAACAGCAATGGGCTAGAAACTTGAAGCCAGGCCAAGCAAGGACATGGAATCGGACAAGGACAACAGGCGTCTTGCTAATGACACTCCATATCTCCTGTTCCATGCTTGGTGCTCTTTGCTTTGTTATTGTAATTAGCTTGGCCCCCCTTGGCCTGTTTGGCCCCCTTGGACCCTTTTGGCCCGCCTGACACCGACCTTCCATTCAGCGAGGGTGGTACATTAAAATATGATTAACTTTCTGGGTTATGCCGTTGTCGTGTCTATTTAATTACAAATGAAGTCTCGCTCAAAGTTTCCTCATACACTAACGAATAGGGTAGGTTTCTAATATCATACGGTTTGAAGCCAAACATTATCAACTAATAAAATGTTGTTCTGGCAGGGGATAAGTGATTTCTAAATTGAAGATAAAATAATAAATAAAATAGTATACATATCTTAAGGAATACAATTTGTTGTTGCAACAATAAAGACAAGTAAACAAGTTTAACTTAATTTGATTAATTTTACTTTCAACGGCCCTTTTTTTTTCTCAGGATATATGCTGAAATTTAGGCAACTGCATTTGCTAGAGCAAATAGAATTCGATGTGGTTTGTGCCTATATATATATATGCATGCATATACATATATATATATATATATATATATATATATATATATATACTTGAGTGTCTCCGCCCTTATTTTTATTTTTGGGCATTCAGTGTGTTGGCGTATGCCATATCCTGCGCTAACTAATGACACTTAGACGAGTTGGCTGTTTTCGCTGGGGGGTTCTGGTGGCTGACAAAAGGCGCTAATCTATATTTGACGTGTTTAGCGTTTACGCTTTTCTTTGGCGGACCCCAAAGTATCTGGCCGATTCAATCATAATTATGTGATTTCAATGGCCCTCAATTGTTGTACAATAATTGTATTAAAATGGCGGTCCCTCAGACTATATCGTTCAGTCTAGGGCCTGCTCATATCGCCATGTCTTGGCTCTGGTCTGTTGTTCTTGTTGTTGTTGTTGTTGTTGCTGCTGTTTCTGTTGTTGTTGTTCCGCGTTTTGTTAAAAGGTGACAATTAATTTGTCAATAATGAAAATTGTCACCAGGGCCAGGGCGCCACGCCAGGTAAAAGGTAAGGCTAATTTTAATATCAGTCTATTCGTTGTCGTGCTCGTGCCTCATTTTGGCCATTATGCTTTTGGCCGCACTTCTTGCGGCGCGACGTCATATTGTTATATTAATGATATATTGTCTAGCTGACGGGTCGGTCAACTTAGTAATTTTAATTATTTTGTCATTTGTATAAATTAAAATATTTTGTCGCTGCCGTTGTAGGGTTAACTAGTCTCCGTATCTTATGTATTGTATGTGTGTCTGTCTGTATTTATATGTATATGTTTTTGCATGTGTTGTTTATTGAGTATTGATCATTTGGACATGGGCTTTCATTAACCAACTGTGACAACTCAATTAAGATAGTGGCACACCATTTCGGACTGTGTGCTTAATTAACAAAACACAAATGTCTCATTAATTTACTTAAGCTTTGGACGCGCAAAACAAAACAAACAAACAAAAGCTCTTCATAATTAACTTTAGTCAGACTAGCACTAATAGTTCGATTATAATGAATCAGTTCTCTATTATCAGTAATATGTTAACTCCTTATGCTGATCAAGAAAACATTATATACCTGTTGCAATAAAGAACCCACGGGATAGAAAGTCATATTCCACTTAAAACCAAAAATTAAAACGGGATTGGCAATGATGGTTCACACTCTTCTTATTATAATTCAAAGAGTCGGAGAATGAGCTTTGGCTGCGTTTCGTTCCAAATGAGAAATTTGGTATGATTTTAAGCGCCTGGCTGGCCCGAAAATTACCAGGAATCCCTTACTTAAGCGAATGGATCTGTAGGGAGCGACCGACTAGAAGACAGAAAAAATAAAAATAAAAAATAAAAATACCCAAAAATATGTGGAGGACGCGAGGCGGTCCAAAATGGCCAGAAAAACGCAGAGGGGAAAAGACAACAAAAATGGCGATAGAAATCGTGATACAATCACGTCTAGACTTTTACGAGTTGCACCTACAAACCATATAAAAAAAGAAGCAAAATAATAATAATAAGAAAAAAGTCAAGAGAAACACGTAAGAAGGCTTTTCTCCAATCGAGAGTGAGCAACTCGAATATCCCCTGTAGCCAAATATAATGCGATCATATTGTTTACATATATACATATATTATACATGTATGTTGATCCATAGTCTGCAGCATTTACATTAAGTACATTTATGGAGAATATTTAATTTGTTTTGAGTTTATGCTTTGCTCTAGCTTTATCGTACACTTGCCGCATATTGTGATATACCCATTCCGCATTTAACGAGGGTACAGGGTATACAAACTGCAGATTGTTGGCGCTGTTGTTGCTTTTGTTGGCAGGTCGCGCGGTCAAACGGCAACGTCAAAATTGCGATGGCAGCATGGCCATGGACTTGACTTTGACTTGGATTTCGAAACTTAGGAACTTGTGCCAGCAGCTGAATGCCTCAAAGGGCAGAACAGACACGGACTGACTGGGACTGCGACTGCGACTGGGACTGGGACTCGGGCCCGGGACCCAAACTCAGACTCTAACTCAAACTCAAACTCAAAGTCACAGAGTTGGCAATGGCAACGGCAGCAGCGTCTGTAGCTAATTACAGGGCTGCCAGTAACAGCAACGGCAACCAACAGAAGCAGCAACATCAGAAACAGCAACAGAAATGATATATTTAAGCCGTTGTGGCTTAAATATATCAAAACCGCATTATTATTTTGTAATGCTGCATAAAAGGAGCCATAAGCGGACTATCCAAGGCGGAGACAAATTAATATGGGTTAGTTCTTAATCATCGCGCCAACTTCTCCTAACTAAAGAATGCACAAAATATTGTTTGGGTACCATTAAATAGTTGACATAGCTGATATAGTTGAAGTTCCCACTATGATATTATATTTAAAATATTTGCAGTTTTTAAACAGCCAAATCCAAACAGATTCACGTTTTTAGGTATCGAGTAATAATTGAATACTTCTTATTTCAGAGCTTATCGCTATCTTTGAATGTATTCATAGATCTTCATATACATATATGTATATATCTGAACTACATTCTGAACGGTTTATGGTACAAGAATTTAAATAAATGCTTTGTATTTGTTATTTCAAAAATGGTCTTATTTTGCGTTAATTATTAATAACCAAGAAATTAATTAAAGTCTAATTTTGTGCACACAGCTTTTATAATTTTTTAGATCAACAGAGGGAAAAATATGACTGTACTCAAATCGACTTTTGTGCTGATCAAGTATACCGATGTACATATATATAATTTATGCGTAAGGCGTATAAAAATTATTCTGAAAAATAAAAAAATACAGAGTGACCAGCTCGTTGGCTGGTTGGGTTGTCTTGGGGACTTGCAGGTCATTTAAAGGAAATCATTTTATCCTTTCGCACATTTTAATCATGCTTAATGATTTTGCTGCTGCTGCTGCTGAGGCTAAAATACAGACATACATACAAACATATATACATCGAGTTTTAGTTGTGAGTGCGAGTTTCAGCGAGACGAGCCTTTTTGGTGTGGGACTTGGGGAGCTCAACAGGTCCCACACCAGAAAGGCTCATTCCGTTGTGGTCGGGTACGTAGGTGGCAACATCAACGTAAACACACACACTCACACACACACACACACACACACACCCGTACTATGAGTGCTCTTTCGTTACAGTTTCCAATGTTACCTCTGTTGCCTGGCTTTCTTTTGTACTTTGCCGCATTTTTGATTTGGTTTTCGACTTCTCAAATAGTTTTTTATTTATTTCGTTGCCTTTTCAAGACTTGCTTTTGGATTGACTTTGACTTGGGCTTCGACACTTTAACGGCCTATGCGGTTCTTTGTTTGGTTAATTATGGTCCAGCCTAGTGGCGCCATCTCTAAATGGGTCTACATATATGTTGGTCTGTATGGGTCTGTCTCTCGGCTGTGCCTGCTCTGGGCAGCTTGTTCACAAATTTATTAATTTTTGCCGCGTTTATTTTCCATCGTTTATTAATCGATTTTCACTTTAGAGGCTGTACCGAAAATCAATTACAGTTATTAATAATATTTGAACAAGTACTTAAAAAACGTTGAATTGTTTAACATTACAATTTATATTCACACGCCAGATTAGAAAGTATCACCTAAAGAGCTCAAATACATTAAGATATACATTTTTCACACTTCCTTTGGAGTCAATAATCATTATCTGTTCTCCTAACTATCTGTAAAATATGATTTTGGAAAACAGGCGTAATGTTTGTGCTTTAATATAGAATTTTCATTGACCTTGGATTTGCAAACAGATCTAAGCAAAAATATGCAAATATAATTAACTTTAATATTGATATTGTTCACTCTGATGTGGGATTATATTGGTTTTAATCATGGTTCTTAGTTTCTAGCTTATATTATTCACCGTTGAAAGTCCATCTTCAGTCAATTTAAGATGAAAGATCGAAACTTGAAGTATCTGCATATTTGTGTCTGATCACGATATTTATTAGACACAAGGTTAGCAAATTTTTAATGTAAATGATATCCTCTACAAAGATCGAACAAAAATTCAGTCAGATTCTCGTAAAGCTGTGATTGAATTGTGATATAATAAATGATATATTTGAGATTAGGAATGCTTTAAGCAGCTTGACATTAAGCTGGGGTGCAGAATTGGACGCTTATCTAGAGATTTTCGGAATACTTTTTGATTTCTTTGGTTTTCGTTAGGAGCTTTAGCAAGGCGACGCCCAGGCCAAGTCAGACGTTGTGTCAAAGACGCATAATTATGGGTTGGCAGGCAGTCCGGGAAACCGAACGGAGTGAATGTAGAACGGGGCAGGCAGCAAAAAGATCATTTATATGAAAGATGAGCGCAGTCAAGACGTTGTTTGTTTCTTCAGTGGTTGCGGCTGCGAAAGGAGTCAGTCGAAACCATTTTCGGGCTGTGATGGTAATGTTGCTTGGGGTCAGACATTGCGCAATGATGAATTATTTGTAGACCGTGGCTGGGCTAACGGGCGACGGAGTACGAGTCTGACTCGGAGTCGGAGTCGGAGTCGGAGTAGATGTTTTAGTAGCCAGTCTCGGTCTGAGTCTGTGTCGGCCGCATGACAAACAGGTGTCAAGAGGTTGCTGGAGGCTGCCTTGTGCGTTTCTTATAACCATACTCACATTCACACGCATATTTCCACAGCCCCTCTTCCCTCTCTCTCTCGCTCTCGCTCTCTCTCTCTCTCTCTTCTCTCTCTCTCCCTCACACTCTCTCAGTTCTATGGACGAAAGGCTAATTGCAGGACCGGCATTGGGATCGGTTTTTGACAAGACGAGTGTATCTACACACAACATTTATTAGATTTAAATTCGAAATCATGGGCGTTGTCCAAACTGGGGCAGCCCCTCAAAATAAAAATAAAAAAAAAAATACAACGGGCCGAGATCAATTTAATTCATTACAAAAAGTTATTTTTTGCTTCTGCCAAATTGCAGGCGGCCTAACCTAACCTAATTTATCATTGAAAAGTATAGCACAGGCTGCCTGTGTTAGTCTTCTACGTCGTTTCCTTAATGTATTCTCCTCGGTCCTTGTCCTTATTGTGGTCCTCGTTTCAGCTAGAGCCCGCTCCTGGAATAATTAAACGAGCCGGCATAAAACATAGTGCCGACTCTCTTACTCTATCTTTGACCACTCTCGAAAACTGCAGAAGCCGAAATTTGTATTTCATCCTGCACTTGCGTGTAATTACTGCCAATTTCTGAATGAATTTGGCCCGTGCATTTCTCAGAATTTCGACCTGAATTTCGGCTAATGAATGTCCGTTCGCTCCCTTTGAAGCCGTTGCACCTACAGTGCATCTAGACTACTTACATACTTAATTTGCTTGGGACTTGATAAATGACAATTTCTAAACTGCAGCTGCCAATTGCAAATGACTAGTCGGCCCAATCAAAGAGCTACGTTTTTATGCACTATTTTGTTCTTGCTAAAATCATTTATATTTTTAACATATTCTTAGCAAAAACGATTTAAAAGAAAATCAAAAATACAAATTTTCTTCTCATTTAAAGACACCAAAGTTGCCTTGTAAGCTGGTCATATACATTTTTGTTCGCAGTCTGAAATTGTATTATTATATATATATATATATATGTATATATACGTTTTAAATGAGTATTGCTGTGAACTCAATATTCTCAATTGTTTGCTGTGTAAAATAGTAGTTCGATCCGGTCATCTTCTAGTGCTGCTTATCAAGAATATATATACTTTATGGTTTCAGACATAGTTATCGGATGCATTTCGTCAATAATATTTTCAGTTGTATACATATACCTCAATGGGCTAGAAGAAGTTTTAGTTTTAATAGAAAAATAGTACGACAATGTTGGCTCTTGCCGTGGAGTTAGTTTGCTTGGCTGTTGTTCTTTGTCTTTGACAACATTGTTTCCCGGTTGCTCAAATATAGCTCAGTAAAGCAATTGGGACTGTGAACTATGCGTTCATAACTCGTGAAACAGCCGTCACAATCTGGAGTCGATGCGTGACGAGCTGAGCAGGCAATAGCCAAGGGGAAGGCAATGGCAAAGGCAAAGGCAGGCTTAGTATGACTCTAGTTGGGATTTGGAGCAGCTTTTGGCTGCATGGCGACGAGTCGCGTCGCAACTTTGGCTTTTACTTTTCTTCTTTTTTTTTTTTGTGGCAACGAGTTTCTGGCATTGGAGGTGGTTTTGGCGCGCAGACACAAAAATAATTCACAAATTATGCGAATAAAATTTTTAATAATTCTCATGGCATGGGTTAAATAAATGAGCACAAAAGGTAAATGCAAGAAAAAAAAATTCTTCAACTAAGAGTCTGCCCAATGGCTGCAGCTACGAGTCTCGTCTGCTCGTCTGGCCGTCTTTTGGGTTTTGGCACACAAATCTTTCGTCTGCCTTATGTGGCCAAAAAGTGGGATGGAACCAAAATCTTCAACGCGTCAGGCATATCTGGGCAGAAAACTGCAGCAGCTAGTCAGCCATTCAGCCTGCCCGTGGGCCACAAGACTTGCGCAGAACTCAAGTCAAAATCATCAAGTCCGAGTCATCGAGGTTCAAAACACTGCCTGCTATCCATCGCACTGGGATTGAGGCAGGTGGTGTGTCGGACGGCACCGACGAATGCCGACCTGGGTATATTGATACTCCAGACAGGCTGCCAAGTAACCAACGGCAACGGCGATAGCTTTTCGTATTTTTCGAGAGCGTTGCAAAAATGTTGAGCGCTTACATTATACTCTCTATGCAAACGATTAAATAGGGTACATGCATTCCAATTGAAATTCAAACTAATTTAAATGAGTCCTGAAACCTTTGCCGTTTTCTTTGCAATCCAGAATAAGGACTTTATTTTAATCAAAAATAAGTCTACCAACTTCCTAGCAATAGACCAAAAGTGCTCTTGGTATTGAAAGTAAAGTAAAACGAAAACCAATTTCGATTTGGCATACGTAATAATTTAAAAACAGTACAATAAAAGCTAAAAAATAGTCGATTGAATTAATTAATCAAAAAGAGAATAACATATTAGAAACAATATGTATAGCGTGTAATAAATGATTACAGCACTATGTATTACAGGGTACTTAATAGTCTTACATTTACGATGGCATTTCACGATTTGTTTCTTTTCTTTTGGTAGATTTCTTTTGCTTATGTTGCTGTTGTCGGCATTTTTTGTTTTGAAGTTTGTGCTTGCTTTTATTTGATTTTCGCAGCATCACGAAAATTTAGCATGGCCAATGCGCAGGTTAAAAAGCCAAAATTTTCGCTTTTGACATGAAAATTTCTCTAGTTCAGACGGCTTAACTACTCACAAAAAAACACAAAAAAAAAAACATTATTGAAAAAAATGCTTAGGCATTCATTCAACCATTTGTTAAACATAAAGTGTTGGAAATTTTGCGCTCTCATAATTAATACATTCATTTTGACCATACTCGCAATATATACTTAAAAAAAGTAATGGCGTAAATCGTTTTTGGTCTTGGCTCATTAAACGAGGCGGCCTCATATGATAGAGAAGCCAAACTTATAATCTACCTCAAATCGCTTAAGTGGTGGAATAATGGAAATACATCTATTCGGGCCATTTTAACTGTGTGAGGGCTGGCCAAAAGACTAAAAATATAAAACACAATAATTGCGGGAAAGTGTGAAAAAAAACTTAAGAGAAATGCTCGCGTCTGTTAACTGTTAGTTAAGTTACTCGCTAATAAATATGTTGCAAAACTAAAAATCTGTGTTACTTTAATGTCTTTTTCTGGTAGAAGGCTTATAGCGTACTTACTGTGGATAAAAGTTAAGTCGATTAAAAATAACAAATGGTTCAATTTGTTTTCTGTTTAAAAGAAGAGCTTGGTTATTTGTCAATAATTTTTTTGAATCATATATAATATAAAATATTTATAAACTCTTGAATAATTTGTTTTTTTTTATATTAATACCTATTTTTCGGTGCATTTTTTATTTAAAAAAAACTTCATTAGAGAATTGTTTATTGTTTGGTCAGCTGTTTTTAAGAGGTCTCATGTTTTTATTTCCTATACTCCGATATATTTCGAAGCCCGAAAGACATATTTATTGGCTACACACTAATCGAAATTAATAAGCGTAGCCCTAAAGTCGATTGATTTACGCTCTCCGATTTCTCAGCTTTAGCTTAACGGTGTATGCGATTGGTGACTTAAAAAAAGAAGGAAAATGTGTGTCAGACAGCGAGCGAGAGAGAGAGGGAGAGGGAGAGAGAGATAGAAAGAATGACAGCCGGCTGTCAATCACTCCGATGGAGGAGTCTCAGTGACTGCGTTTGACACGTGCACTGATTTGAAGCTGTGGCTGTGAACTTGTCAAAGAGCTGTCACAACAACTCATTATTGAATTGTTTGTTGGTCTCCGATATTGTCCTGTTGTTGCTCTTTTTAATTAGCTGCTGTGACATTTTTATGAGCTGCCAAAAGGGGTTGGCGGCGGTGTATCACCATTTTGATGGCTAACTTGACAAGGAGTGCAATGGTTGTTGTTGTTGTTGTTGCCCTGCTGACAGCGCAATAAAAATTAATTGAGTAGCAGCAGCTTAGCGAGGCAACTTGTCTTGCTTGCCCCACCCGCACCACTCGCAGCAGCCCCTAAACAACAACATTTAAGGCAAGCCTGTCCATCCCCCTGCCACCAAACAACCAACAATCACCCTCCTGGAATGGCCCTTTAAATCCGCATTGACTGCCTAATGTTGTTTGTTGGCTTCGTCTGTTTGTTTATTGTTTGCCGGCGGTTGTGTTTCCCCGCCCTTGTAGCCACCAACCCAACCAACCCAAGCAACCCAAGCAACCCACAACTAACGCAACCATCGCCAATGCCATCCACCTTCTTCTTACACTGCTCCCCTTTTAATGCGTGCATTCTCTGAGTGCTTTTGTTGTTCTTGTTGTCGTTGTTGTTGTTCTGGTTGTTGTTGTTGTTGTCAACGGCAAAGGGCACGCCTTTTTTGCGTTAATTTCAATGGGGGGAACATTGCAGCACTATTTCCACAGCAAACCGTAAATCGAACTGAGCTGAGAACGAAATCGAGAACGAAAACGAAAACCCAACCTAAAACCAGCCCAACCCAACTCAAACCAGACCAATCCGAAAACCCAATCCAGGCGCATCCAGAGTTTTCGCCAACCCCCCCTTCCCCTCCCCTCCTCACCCCCATACCTTGTTTGTAACGCTTTTTCTTTTTTAGTGTTTTCTTTTTTCTTTTCTTATTTTTGTCATTGCCATCGCTGTTGTCGTCTGTTTATTTCTTTATTTGATTTTTTATTTGCCTGTTTATTATACGCTGTTCCAAAACAGCAAAACTGAGCTTATTTGGATTATGCGCAAAATACGTCTAAATAATTTGCTCATCCAATAAATAAATCGGTGGTCGGTAGTAATATCATCCATATTTTCCATTACTAGTTTTTCAAAGATATCTATATTGCTGGCCTATATCGAGTCAGGTCTTTGTCGCTTGTTTTCCGATACAATTATTGCAGTGCGAACAGAGTATGGCACTGTCTGGCACTTGCGGTTGTTAAGGTTTTACTTGTTTTTTTATTGGAACTTCATTAAATGTTGCTTTTTGTGTCGTTGTCATGTTGAGAATTGTCATAAAAAGCATGCAAGGCAGGGTAAAAAGAAAATTCAATGAGATTGCCACGCCCACAAGCCCACAACGACGCTGACTTTCTCAAAGGATAAGACAGAAGCCTGTGTGCGTAATCATCAGAGTACATTTCATTTGGTTATATACATGTATGTCTGTATGTATGTATATATAGTATATATATATATATATATATATATGTATAGTAACTCATACATATTTGTCTCTGGTTTTTGTATTAAGAAAATGTACTGCTGAGCTTTGCAAATTTGCAGAGTTAAATCAACGACAGATAGAGTAGCAGAGCGACTTACCAGAGGAGTGGGGGGGGCGTGGAGGGGTTTAACTAGGGAGCGGATGTTTTTATATACATAATCTGAATAAGTAGTTGGGGTCCCTCGCATTGCCTGGTGCCCGAAGTCTCGCAGTGCCAGGCAAAGACAGCTTTCGTTTCTTCTCGTTTTCATTTAATTTGTCCGCATACGTTAGTATTACATTTTTCATCTTTATAACAATTTTTTTCTGCCTGATCGTATGACAAGATAATGCCCAAGATATATGCGCCTTGTCAGACAACAAAAGCAAACTACAAAACAACATGCAACAACAACGAGTACAAAACACAATGCAAAAAGAGAAAAAGCAAAGGAAAAAAACAACATGAAATACTAATAAAAATTATTTCAGCACTAAAATTGTTGTTGCTCCAACAAGAAAAAGAAACAACACAAATATACATGCATGCATAAATATGTATATATATATATATTTATATATATATATATATATATGTATATGCGCCTGGATGGCAGAGTTAGCCAGCGTTCCTGAGCTGCCCGATCTGGCAACGGCGGCAAACAAAATAAAATTTATTAATTCACAATAATAAATTTTTGTGTCTTTCGTTTTCGATTTGTATCGAATGATAATTACAGGTTGTGCTGTAAGAAGAAAAATGCCTCGATTGCCGTTCCCATTCCGGACTCGGGCTCACGCCTGCGTCTCCTCTGCGGCTCCAGCTCAAGCTCCAACCCCAGCTCCAGTTTTAAGTCTCTAGCCCTGGTATGGCTTTGCCGACTTTTTGGCGCTGTTGAGCACAATAATTAATTGAGTGGATGAGGCAAATAGAGACAGTTGCGAGTGACTGAGACAGCGCGCAATCTGTTTGCAAATTCCCATCCACCAAGGGACTTCTATTGTGCTACAAGCAGAAGCTTATTTATCCATGCAACTTGACTCCTGAGCATCAAACACTTTGCATCTTCCACTGGCTATAATGTCTATCGACATGGGGAACACATTGTCTTTATGCGAATAACTATCAAATTTTGTGTATTTACCCGTAAATAATAGGCTAAGAATAGATTTATTCCAGTCTTATTTTAACATGCATTTAGAAATAACAATACTCTAATCAAGACGGCTCGAGAGATGTGATACCAAGCACCCAATTGTTAAATACATAGTAGGCTTGCTAATATTAGTTTGTTGAGATATAAAAATACGTTTTGGCCAACAGCCTCATACGTAAACCAAACACCGACTCCAAACCCAGAAGCCAAGGTTGAATCGCAAGTCAATTGCCAGACCCAAAAAATAGTTTAAATATAAAATTATTGTATTAATGGCATGCTGACTAAGTCGATACTAAATTAAAATAAAAATCGTAAAATCAAAAAGCGTTTTTGAAATTAAAGTTGTGGCAGCTTCTCTTATTCCAGGGAGTATTCATGTGATGAAACTCATCGATATCATAATTCTTCAATCATGTTTTCCACCTGCCTGGAAAACCGCCTTAATTACTATGATGCACAATGCAAGAAAACAATTAGCACAGATTTATATAAGCCCATATGTTTCCCATCCATACGACTGAGTACAGTTTGACATAGTGATGGTTGTGGAAATTTGTCATCATTTTCTATATAACATTAAGGTATACTTTATGACATAATAATTCGATCTGATAAATGTATGCCTTCAGCAAACAAGAATATATTCTAAGTTTGAACAGAAATAGTCAGGCAGACAAACAGATAGACATGGCTATATATGGACTAGGCAAGTGATGCTGATCAAGATATATATGCATAATAAGGCCAGAGACATCTTCGGGTTAGATCCATGACGACAGAATTCTACTTTTGAAGTGAATAAAAATAATACAATAAAATATAATGAATAAAATAATAAAATAAACTATTTTACATGCAAAGAACTCCACTAAAATGATAAACAATTATTGCCAGGTAAAACTCGAATTTAATCAACTATAAAATTGGCTCATTACTGATTTATTGCGATCGCATTTAATTGAATTCATTAAACTTTGTCAATGGCCAAGGCTATAATAAATAAATAATTGCACATTGTGCATTTAAAATGTAAGCCAAAGGACAAATACAAAGGATGCACGGGGCAAATGGCTCAAATGCCAGGAGCGAGCAAATCGATGGCGCTATCAAAAAAATTGGTGCGCCCCTTATGCGGTCGCCTCTCGTTTCACACTCGTCTCCATGCCGCACGAGTGAGTGAGAGAGAGACAGAGAGAGAGAGAGAGAGAGAGAGAGAGAGAGTAGAGAGAGAGATAGCGAGAGACAAAAGAGAGAGAGAGAGAGTCGAAACCACAAAATCAGAGTCGGCGAAAGAGGGATATAGCCAGTGCGAAATGTAGATGGAGGGAGAGACAGAATGGTTAACCTGATGTGGAGTCAGTAGCTGGCAGGCTGACTGACTGGTTAAGCATTTAGTCTAATTATGATAATTTTGCTAAGCGCCCCGAGCTGCAATCGATCAATTATAAGGCACAGAGGTGAGAGGTGCATCTCTTGGCTTGGTATCCTGGCCTGGCTGGCCATTCTTTCACAGCCTGTTGCGCAGTTGATTTTAACAATTTACAAATTCGACATTTCGTCAACATGTTGCTCAACATCTCATCAAAGCAATATAAAAATAATAAATAACAATAATTAAGTGCAATGAAGGCACAAGGGCGGCGGCAGCACGCAGCTACTACAACCACAAGGAGTGAGGTGGACCGGGAATGCGAGGATGTGTGGATGCGGGGAGCAAGGGGTGAGGAGTAAAGTGTGGCAACTGTGGTGTGCGATGTGTGGAGTACTCACATATTGTAAGCCGCGCTGCATGTTGACACCCTTTTTAGCTTAAACACAGGTTTGGACCATAGCAACAGCAGCAGCACCAGCAGCAGCAGCACCAACAGCAGCACCAGCAGCAGCAGCAGCCGCAGCCAGCAACACCCTCAACTTGCCACAATCGGCGTCAGCGCCAGCGTCACCGTTCAATTCAGAGAAGGCTGAGAGCGAAGCAGCGTTGAGTGTGTAATCAAGGTAGGTAGTCATTATATAGTAAGCTCAGCCTTAGCCTGGGATTTATGTAGAGCATTATGCGATATTGTGTGGCGTTGATGCGCTGATTTTGATAGCTCAATTAGTGGAGAAGAACCAATAAATAGTAAATAATACTCATGCTTAACAATTCGCTGGGTATTCAGCAACAATTGTTTAGCTATTTGCACTAATGCCATTCCAAGGAATATCACAGAAGTCGAACTGATTTATGTCCAAAATTTAGAGTCATACAGAAAAACATCTGAATGATGATATTTGGGAGTTGCGATGAAAAAAGTGCTTAAAAATTACAGGAAAAAGCTATTCAAACTTTTGTTGTAGAAATGTAAACTTTATTGGCTGTAAATGTAAATGTTTATTAGTTGTAGAAAAATGCGGCTGTTTTTCTTTTGTGATTTACTTCTTGATTTTACAGGCATAAAGCTATGACAAATAATGCTGAATGCTGGTCGAATTGGAGCTCACACAACTGCCGATAAAATCGGAGTTGATCTTCAGTTACTGGCAATTATTAAGGCTAGGAACGGTGCATCGAAAGGTGTCAAAGATCTGCAAACAACACGAAATGGGGAACGAGTAAGCACATCGACACATTGCCACACATCCAGATCTAAGTTAAGGCATGTAGACAGACAGGAGGCAGGCAGGCGCACCGTCATCAGATCCACAAATGATGGACAGGGTCATACTTGAAAGATCAATGCGGCTTAAAAATGTTGCTTGACATAAAGGTGGCTAACATTTCATTTGGGTTTTTGGCTTTGCTAGCAGTGGAAGTGGCAGAAACTTAATTTGCTTAATAATAATTGTTATTAAGTCAGCTGGGCGCAACAAAGAGAGGCACACAGAAAGCGGCAGAGATAGAGAGAGAGAGAGAGATAGAGATAAAATGAGGGAGAGGGGCAAAGAGAGAAGGAATACAGAACGCAATTTGCAAGAATATGGTTGGAGTCGAAGTTGAATGTGATGGACGGCGTTGCTTATGGGATGATACACAAATTTCATTGGGTTAAAAGTCAAGGCGAAATTTTGATTGATTCGCATTTGCGATCGATTGATCAGTTAGAGAGACTTAAAGTGTGTTGTTATTATTGTTGTTGCTGTTGTTGGTGTTGTTGTTGCTTAGACACATAAGCGCTACCGTGTGTCAGGAGCAGGCAGCGCCTAGCGTGATTTTTCCTGTCGCTGCGGGGCATCGAGGGGTCGCCCAACTTTAGCTTCAACTGGCCCTGGCCCTGGACGTGGACGTGGACGTGGATGTGGACGTGGAAGTGGATATGGACGTGAATGGGTAGACAGTAGACGGTAGATGGACAGTGGACGCTGCTCGATGGCTCAGTGTCTGTAAGAGCCGCTGCTGGTGCTGGTGCTGGTGCTGGTGCTGCTGCTGATGTTGTTGCTTTTTGTTATATCGGCGTAAGTTTCGAACGCCGCTTGGACGTCTACGACCCACTTCAAAGTGATTTACGATTTTGTGACACGCCCTCGCCTAGCAATTTAGAGAATGAATCCCCCTTTCGAAAAGTAAAAGAATACTCGTTTCTAGACACACATGTATGTGTGTCTGCATGTATGTATGTGCATATGTATATTTAGAAACATTCTGGCATACACACATACATACATACACACATAGATATTTAGGCGACGGCTGCGTTTTGGGCTGCGGTTGGTTAGTTGCTTCTGGCTACTGCTTTGTTGTTTTTATTCGACATGAACTTTTACCTAGCTCCCCACTAACAACATTTTGGCCAACGTATTCTCTAGCATTCATCGGTTGTTGTTTGGCTTCGGGTTCGGTCCTGGAACTGAGCCTGGGCCATTGCACCCTGAATGCTGCCACCAACGCCCACATTGACTGCCTCGCTTTCTTGGTGCTGGCTGCAATTGTGTTTTCATAACCATAGAATGGCCTCAAGAATATTTGGACTTCCCTTTTGATTTTACGTGATTTTTTTCTTTTGTGTTGTAGTTTTAGTTTTGTGGCTTTTATTGTTCCTTGCAGGGATAATCGGTAGCACTTTCCCTTTTCATGCAACTCCCTATGTGGCTTTGCCCAGTCAACAACACGTTGGCAATAAACTTAATTATACCCTGTATCCATTAAAGTGGGTGAAAGGCTATAGTCGATTTAGGCATATGCACTTGCAGCAGTCTAAAGTGATCATCTTCGACTCAACATTATTTTATTGTTAACAATGATAATGAGTACTTTAAATCTGCAGATTCCAATTCTCGTAAGTATGTAAACAGAAATATAAATAGCATCTATAAATAGAATAATTACAACACATTGGTATGTTATAAAATACGTAGTACAATATGTATATATTTATAAAATATCTTCCAATGTAGGTAATTTTATTTAACCATTGCAGTCTGCTTTCAAGTATTACTAAAATTCAATATATCTACTTAAAAGCCAGCAATTTATTGCCAATATCAATTAAGAATGATTAAAAGTATTGCAGACAAATTGTGTCCAGTAATTAAACTCTCTATTGAGCCATGAAGGCAATTTAAATTTGCCAATTTCACACAATTGAAAGGAATTTTAGTTGAGGCATTAATTAATTTTCCAATTTCACACAATTCAAAGGAATTTTAGTTGAGGCATTAATTAATAGTTTGAGTGGAAATGGTAAAGCAAGAAGTATTCAGATTATCCATTTTAGTCCGTAATTCTATATTTAAGATTAACATTCAATTCTGAAAATAAGCATTCTGGAATCAATACTCGCAATCGAATGGATTTTATTATCTATAAAATATCTTTCTATATATCACTTGTATATATTTGCATTTACATGGGTACAACTGGAAACTTAATTGAGCCGTTTACAGCAAGTCGACTATTTGCAAATTAACAGCTTGTACTAATTGTTCTTGCGGATGGGTGGAAAACAATTAAATTGAAGAACTTAATAAAATGAATGCAATTAAAAATTAAATATTTAATGAAATTCGATAAAGTTGTGAATTGTCCAATTTTGTCAGCCCCCAAATGTGGGCGTTTTCCCTGTGGGTGTGGCCAGGTGCTTTTTGATTGGGAAACTTTTCGTGCAGCAAGTTGAGCAAATTGCAAATGGTTTAATTAAGCGCAAATGGCTGACAATGAGAGTGTCATTATAATTGTGTTGGCAGGCACAATGAAAGGACGATTTAAACGCTGGCAAAATCAACCTAAGCCCCCACCCCGCCCCATCCACGCCCGTGACCCCGCCCACTTTCAAGTTGAAGCCAAATCTGAACTCCGAAGCCAGAAATCAACGACGATGTCGATGTCGATGTCGATGTTGACGTTCACTTTGTGCAGTGCGTGCATTGAATAATTGAAATTGTAATTGTATTTCTGAATATATATACGCCAACATACATACACACACTTATTATATATATATATATATATATATACAGTAAGTGACTGCTAAAAGGTGTGAACTCAAATGCAGAGTACTTTGCACTTTGCAAAGCTGATTTGGCTTGGAGTTAAACCAATTTGAATTTTTCAGATAATAACGGAATTTACAAAAGTCGAATAGAATATATACTTACTGGCTTTCCTTATACGGTTCTCGATTAAAAATTAAATTAAGAACCGATAGAAAGAGAGAGTGAGAAAGAGAGAGAGAGAGAGAGAGGAGAGATTGAGGCTCAAAGTTACATTTAATTTGTAGAAAGATTTCGCTTAAAACTTACAGTTGGCATAGATTTCATCTGAGCTGAGTTGAGCTGAAAGTGCTCCTCAAAAATAAGTTTATTAATAATTATAATATTGAAATGTTGGAAATTAAATACTTAAAATTGGTTTAACTAAGAAGAAAGAGATTAAATATAGATTAAGATTGGAAAGAGTTGTATTATTAGTTTGATTTGGAAACTGTACCGTTATGTTACATAGCTGAAGTAACAATTGCTGTTGTAGTGCTGTGTGTAGGATGGGTAAGGTACAAGGTACAAGGTACAAGGTACAGGGTATAAGGTATAAGGGGTATAGGCAATCAGTGGCTCTCAAAAAAGCTAACCACCCAAGTTAACACCCACCTGTGCTGATGATACTGATGCTGGTGTTCGAGACTGACGCATGTGCCAGAGAGAGAGAGAGAGAGAGAGAGAGAGAGAGAGAGAGAGAGAGAAAGACCGATAGAGAAGAGAGAGTGAGAGAGAAAGAGAGAGCATAAGCGAAACATAGAAATTTAGATGTAAAGAGTGCACGACGTTGATTCGCCCACAATCGAGATGAGGCACAGTCACGCAGCGAGGCACCCGCAACCCACCGACCCCCGCCCCCGTCCACCTCCGAGTCTCTCTCTGTCGCTCTCACTCTCGTTCACAGAGTTGAGTTGGTGGAGTTTTGAGGGTGGGCGATGTGGGAATGCAATCAGTCAACTCTGTATGGATGCTGCGGAACTATGCAACTACCAACAGCAGCAGCGGAGCAAATATTCTATCAACTCGTTGTCGGTCAGCTGATGGGACAGACCGCAACCTCGGCAACCCCACAAAAATGGCCATGCTCTTACAGGAAGTTTGTTGGCCTCGTTTGGACCTCAAAGTTGGCAACGGCCAACTGGCAACTGGCAACTGGCAACTGCCGAATGGTAACTAGTAGGAGCCGGCGCTTAAAATTCTGTTGTGGTTGCTAATTTTGTTGCTGTTGTTGTTGTTGTTGGTCCCGCAGCAATGTCGTGAGATGTGAGTAACAGAAGACGTCTAGAATGGTCCAACATAATCTGCGAGAATCTACAGCTGAAAGGCCTACAGGCTAACGGCATGTGCTGTACACACTTTCGGGTTGCCAGCTTGTCTTGCGGTTTCGGTGGGGTTGGACGGGCTGAGCGGGTTAGAGTGGGTTGCATTTGTTGTTGTACTCCTTGGGATGTGCTCGGGATGTTTCGTTTGTCTAGGCGACAATGCACTTTCAAGTGCACCAACTGCCACTTGGGGGTGTGTCGCTCAATTACAACTACATAGACACAACAATGTACATACATGCATTGTTAAGTAAATATGTGCACAGAGAGAAAAGGACATAACAAGTGGCAATCCTTTCACTTAAAATCAGCCCAGAATTCATGATTAAAACCGAATTAAATAAAAACGGTTTTCTTTGGTGTAAGGTTATTTATTCATACAAGCAATGCTTACTTAGACAGCTACAATTTCATTCTGGATAGCTAGACTCATTTTCGTTGAGTGTATCTGTATTTAAAACAAAATAACTGATGCAAAAGCACTTTCTACAAATTGTGCTCGTCTCGTGTTTGCTTGGTTATTTAGGAAATATGCTGAATGTTGTAGATTAAAGCCACAGACATATGTATACACATGTAGACTGACAAATTGTTGCTAATAATCAAGTCGATATACAATAATCAATTTTGGTTTCAATTAAATTGTTTGATGTTCAAGGTTCATTCAATAGTCCAGGTAGTCCAGAAACTGTGCCAATGAAGAGCTGGAAAATGAATTATATTCTTGCTACAGATGGACGTCCTCGGCATTAGAACTGTGAAAGAGTCAAAGCCCCAAGACTTTTTCTGGTCTCAGTCATTCTATTACTGTTTTAAATAAGTTAGTTTCAAAACTGAAACCAATGCTTACAAATACGAATATAATTATAATAAGAAAATTCAACTCATACTTGATAATTGTCAACATACATTCATTGTATACATATGTAAATTTGCTGAAAATCTCACGATAATAAATTATAAATGGAAAAATATATCGAAGGGTGGTTTATTTCTAGAGGGTCTGCAAGTAAAGGATTAATATTCAATATGCAGAATAATATTGGAGCAGCGATTAGGAAAGTTGAAGAAAGTGAAAGTAATTCGCTTTATGTATTTACATACGTATGAACATACGTTTGATGTACAAATTAGTTGAAATAGGTATTTATTGATTTGTTAAATGTAAATATGCCTATAACTATGACTATGGATAGAGAAGAGGCCACAAAGAACTACTTTGTATGTCACTTAAGCCTGCACGTCTCTATTGTTCCATCCAGTATTGTCCAGTTTTGTGTATATACATATATAAATAAATATATATATATATATTTATGTACATTTGTGTACATATGTTTATATATAAATAGAACAGAAGGCAATTTGTCACTTTGTGAGCGGGTGTTGTTTTTAAATCAATAATTCCAAGAAGCGAGTCCCAACAATTATCAATGTAAATAAAAAAATAAACACATCGAAAGTGTGGCCGACCAAGGAAATACCCTGCTCAGTACACAAAAAAAAAGGAGTCACAAAAACACGCTGTCTTATTACTAAAAAAAAACAACAAAATATATAGAAATTTGGCGGGGCTTTTGAATTTTTGTTATACCCCACGTATCCATTTTGTGCAGGATACACAGGGTATAAAAACTGAAATCGTATCCATATGATAAAAAAACTGCGCAACATTTTTGCGTTTGCACGCTATGGGATTCCACTGCAGTCAGCGACTGAGGGCTACAAATTCAAGTTGCGCGCTCTCTCTCTGCTGGCAGCTATGCGAACGCGACTATGCAGACGCCTGACTAGCGAGACAAGGTGCGCTAGAGCGATGACGCGCGTGCCAGGCGTACAGCCATCTCGCTCGCACAGCGGCCATCGCTCTAATTATAGGTTAGGGCATATGCGGCATAAGACAATGCTACGATTGGTCGATAGCACGGCGTCGGTGCGCAGCACGCATGCGAAGTGGGCGTTGCCAAAAAAACATTCAAACTCGTTTTGAGCGCGTGCTTGCTGGCGTTTATGAATGAACGAAACTCAACTGAAGCGAAAGAAACGGACGGGCTGTGCGCTGGCTAGGCTAATACATCATCATCATCGTCGGGCCGAGGCAGAGACAGAGGCCGACGAGGCAGAGCACAGAGGCAATGATGATCATCGTCACAGCGGTGGTAGGTTTTTGGCTTTATTGCTGTCTCTTTTGTGCGCCCAACACACACAAGCGCTGCGCCAATGTTACGAGTAACTGCGTCATGATGAATGGGGGAATGGCTGCTGTTTGTTGTTGCTGCTGCTGCTGCTGCTGCTGCCGCCGCCGCTGCTGCTATTGCTGCTGAGAGAGAACGTAGCGTCGACGAGGCTGCGATTGCGATTGCTTGCAGTCCGTTGTCGTTTTCGTTGTCGCTGTCGCTGTCTCAGTTTGCCAGCGCACCACAGCAAAAGCGAAACATACAAAAGCAAAAAAATAAAAAGGAGAAAAACAAAAACGAAACACACACAGAAAATTGATACAACAATTGCAAATCGCGCTCTCTCTCACGGCACGGCACGGCACCGCACAGCCACAGAGCAGTGGCGGGAGCAGGCAGCAGGCAGCAGGCAACTTGTTTGTGACGCGCCCTCTGCTGAGGCTGAAACGACGACAACGCCTTCAGCTTGACGTTGACGACGTAGCGCAGTCGCCGCCAACGACAACACGAGAACGGGGCCCAAGCTTTTTGTTTGCGCTGGCATCGCGTGAAACAGTTGAAAGCCTTTGAACGATCAGCGACGACGCCGAAAACTTTTGCGCGGATACCAAAAAAATTTTTGTTTGCTTGTGCAGACGCCTCCTTGTCGCCAACGTCGCCGCCGACGCCTCTGCAAAAACAAGCGACAACGAGTACCACAACAACAACAAAAAACGACAAAAACAACAACAATAATAATAATAATATTAATAATAATAATAACATCAACAAACATATAACAGTTCTAAGTGCGTTCACCAGTGCGTTTGTATCACATTTCTTGGTTGTATTTTTTTTTTATGTTCGTTGTTTGCTGGCCTACGCGTTAATATTGTTTTGCTTGAGTTGTACTATAGATGTATGTACATATGTACATTTGCATTTTTACCGCTTGTGTTCATCCTTGATCCAAAAGTTGTGTGTGTCGTCAAATATCAGAAACTGGCGTTCGCGTCCCATTCAAATTGGCAAGTCTTACAACATCGAGTCACCTTTTTCATACATAGTACGTCAACGGTCGCAGTCCCAGTCCCAGTCACAGTCACAGTGACAGTCACAGGCTCAATCACTGTCACAGTCACACAGTGGCAGCATAAGCAGCAGCAGCAGCAGCAGCAGCAGTCGCAGCAGGAGCAGCAGCAGGCAGCATTATTTGAGAAGCTGTTTGCTCACATCTGGAAAGAAAAAGAAAGAGAGAAAGAAAGAGGGAGAGAGAGAGAGAGAAAGATATATATAGAGCGAGCGAGAGGTAGTCTGTCAAATCGTCACTGTCACTGTCACTGTCACTGTCATAGTAAAGTGAAAGTCACAGCCGACGGCAAAATATCTATAAA
Source organism: Drosophila planitibia (assembly GCA_035043785.1). Classification (NCBI taxonomy): domain Eukaryota; kingdom Metazoa; phylum Arthropoda; class Insecta; order Diptera; family Drosophilidae; genus Drosophila; species Drosophila planitibia. The sequence goes on from JAWNMS010000041.1 coordinate 1,706,323, forward strand.
CCATAATATCCGTTATAACAATTGCAATCGCTCAGCTTAAGTGACAGTGAAAAGTGCATTTGAAGCAGTTAGAATCCTTATTAAGATCCTTTTTGTTGCATATTTTTTATTGTTTGCGACGAGAGAGCGCGCGTGTTTCTCTGTGTCTAATCCTTATGTGATCCTTAGACAGCAGCAGCTACAGTAAGAGCAACAACGGCAACAGCAACAACATTAAATAACATAACAACACTGTCATTGTGTGCATTGTTTTGGAGTGAAAACTAGCTCCTCAAAAGAAGAAAAACAAAATTTTGTAAAAAAATAAAAAAAACAAACGAAAAACATACACTTGCTGTACGCCTCAAAATTACAACGCCAACAGCAGCAGCAGCAGCAGCGGCGGCAGCAACAGCAGCAGCAGCAGCAACTAAAATGTTAACGGACATGACACCGACCGCCGGTCAATTATACGGCTCACAGATTCCGGCTATGGCAGGCATGAACATCACAAACATCGCGACACATTTGCAGAAGCCGCAAGTCAATCCGGTAAGTGGTAAATATGTACGATCCAAGGCTGAAAGGCAAAACGTAGGCATTTTCACTGAACTCCCTTAGAATTATCATTCAGCAAGCCAATTTTGTCTAATGCCTGAAAGAGTTGTAGTGTGTTTCAGGGTTGCCAACATGGCATTTGTATTTGGAGTATTCCTGGTCAGCACTCTTAAGATACACTCCAAAAGGCTACGCTTGTCTTGACAAAATAAAATGTTGACTTCAGTTAAGCTTATCTAAATTACTTTAATTTTATTTACATTTATTTTTGCACACGAGTATCTTCTCCGCCTCTCTGTAAACCAAAAAACAAAAGAATCGTTTTTAAACAGAGAATCTCAATTTTTACACGTTATAAATATTTATGCTTATATAAAAAATAAGCTAAATTGTCGTCCACTATAATTTCTTGTTACCGCAAATGTCATGTTTAAGCAAAATTGCTTAAAAATATATAACACATCAGCTACTAAGATTATAGATTATAGATTTACTTTAGCTTGCAAAGAAGTGTGAGAAAAAACAGGTCCATTGAAAACATATTGTTTTGAAACAATTTTGTTAGAAATAATGCTACTTTTTATAATGCAGACTATGTTGATCTGAGCAAGCATTTTGATGAACATTGTCGTATATCTTTCCTTGTGCTAAAAACATGAAAGTTTTTAGTGCCAATAAACGTTAAGATGAGAACAGTAGCATTTCAATGTGGAACCCACTAAGGGGTTCAGTTCAAATTGGTACGTACTATACTATCTTATCAGGAGATAGCCCAGTATTTATCGGCATGTATTTATCGATACACACTTATAGTTCTTGAAAATATATTTGTTTTCATTCTTTTCAATTAGACGAAAAGTGGCGTACAAATTAGCCCATCTATGAATTATTTTCATGGAAGATGATTTATAAAATTTTGAAACTCACCCATGCGATGGGCTTTGGATGCCATTGTTCATGATCAAACCGAATACATCTAATGCTGCTGACGAGCCTGCGTTCCTCTCCACAAACTGAGCAAAAGTCAGTTCCTAAATCGATTAGGTGCGGCTTGTTCAGCGCTGCTCGCTCTGTGTGCAAACGAATTTCACGCTACGGCTTAGCAGATACGCAGGCCACAGACACTACAGACACTACAGACACAGATACAGATACAGATACAGATACGGATACAGATAGAAGTGTACATGGCAATTATGAAGGCTCTCAGGTATCCGCCGCTTCTGAAATCAATTATTCTGGCTCAGTTGGGCTACTTGAGGTGTGAAGCTAACGATGAAATGATTTTCTTTCTTTACTGATCTACTGATCAAATGTCGATGCATGTATCGTATTACGAGATTGTTGATAGACAATAAGACTATGACTTTTCAACACGTTTTTGAAGTTGCTCCATAGATATAATTGACTTTTCGCAATGTGCAAATCTCTGATAATAAAGCACGAAATACAAAGCATACAACTATTTGACTAACTTAGTATCTGAGCATCTGAGAATCGAAGCGCTAATGTATCTCATTTTGTGCACGTTAAGAGGCAGTAGATAATGATTTCTGCACACTGCTCCTAAACTGAAAGTTTGCTTTGATCTGTGCCGCTTTCGACCTACAAACACTTAACTCGGGCAATGCCAACGTGGTAACACAAATAATTTCCTGCTTAAGCATAATAAAATTGAATAACCTTAATGATGATTGTGACAGACAGACACACACGCAACATTAACCCCAAAGATCTCAATGCGGCTCTCAAAGTGTTCACTTTTTCTTTTGGCTCAAATTAATTTTCAATATTGAGATCTCATAATGTTGCAAATAATTTTTGGTATTAACTAACAAATTCGATAGTCTCAAAGTCAAAAATTAACTATCATCAGACATTAGTCCGTTTCAATCATATAATTCATTGAATGCAGATTTAAAAAAACAACAACAGATATTAGAATACAAAATGAATAATCAGTCTTAATGCAAGTTGACGTAAATCATATATAATTAGACGGATTACTTGAACTATGGATTAATAAACATTGCACCCTGACTTGAGTTACTAATTTGTGGCAACTGATGACAAACTGATGAGCAATTGTATAACATGACACATTTAATGGAGATAGTAACGCCAATAATAGCCGCAAGACAGTCGTTGAGAACTTGGCCTCATGACCGTACCTGCAACAATAGCAGCAGTAACCACAACAACAACAGGCACTTCGAAAAATATGACGCCAGAGTCAAGTGTCCAGTAAAAGTCATGGGCACAAAGTGCAGACGCCACGCAGCTGCGTGTGCCTATTTTAAATGTGGGACCGCATAACAAAATGCGCTTTAAACTGGGCTAGAGATGTGGTAGGAACCGCAGTAGGAGTAGCAGTCGCGATCGGAGTTGGAGTCGGAGTTGGAGTTAAAGTTGTGACCGTAGTCGTAGTCGGAGTCGAGTATCGAGTTGGGCCCCGATATGCATATTGATGGAGCGGACAGGCGTTTATTAAAATTAATACCACATCAATCATTTTACAAACGTGCTGTCGGCCAAGTTCAAAGCGGCCTCTACCATGTGTGTGTGTGTGTGTGTGTGTGTGTGCGTATATTGTGGTATATTGAGCGACTAGACAGTAGTCCAGCTTAAGCTATTCGAGTCGAGCGAGTAGAGCCCTCTAATCTTGGGCTCTGCTTAAGAAAGTTACACATGCGCATTGGTTTTAATTAAAAGCGTTTAAAGACGCGACGCGAAATACACAAAAAATATGAGAAATACAAAAATGATAAATTACCAAGACAAACTAAAATTAACATTTATGCTGAACACAAAGCACAAAACATGTGTTGCAGCCTGCCGGTTCGTCGGACGGACGGAAAGACACACAGACCGTCAGGCAGCGGTAAAAAGCAAAATACAAAATAAAAAAAAACTTCAGGAGATTATTGAAATATGTATGCGCCCAAGTTGTGGCTGTTAAATTATTGAAAATCATGCAATGCTCTTGCCGTTTTTCCCATGAACATCTCTCGGACTTGACTCTTGGACCACTCTGTCTGTGGGCCTGGGTATGGGCCTGGGCCTGGGCATGGGCATAGGCCTGGGCCTCGTTTGGTTGGCTCACCACTGTCTGTCGGCATAATCAGCATAACAAAAGAAATTAAGCAATAATATATTAATGGAAATATACAAATACACAGTGACTGAGGTCGCTGCTGTGATGTGAACTGTGAGCCAGCTGGAGCAAGATCGCCGCGTCATTGACTAATTTGTTGTGTTCTCAACTCGGTTAGGCGCCAGGGCGTCGCTCATTGGTAGGGCTCATCGGTAGCCCTGACTGCCCAGAAACAGCAGGCGTCGTAAATGCCATAGATTTGTCTATCGCCCCACACAGCGAGAAATGTTTCGAATATATTTATATTTGAATATATGTATAAATAAATTTGGTTTATATCAATTGGAGAATTATATTCAAATATTATAAATATATATTATTTTATTTTAAATTTGGGAAGTAAAAAAAAACGATTATTAAATTAGCTTGGCAAACAATATATATATTTTATAATTTTATAATCCTTGCCAATTAATATTTATAATTATTAAGATCTCAAAGATTTTATTTATGAAATCAACAACTTACGCAGGGATTTACGTGAAATTCACAATTTTTGGGCTCTACAAAAATAAATAAAACAATTCTGCATTCGATTTCTATTATTATTATATGATTATTTAAATATTAGCTAGTGGCTTAGTCAGTTGAATCAGCTTTTTTGTGGCAGTGTAGGGTTGCCAGCCGCAATATGTGCAATAGTATTCTTATTCTTTTCGTTTGGTTTCGTTTGGTTCCCTTTGCTCGACATATTCACTTTATAATATGATTTGGCTTAATGAATGCGCTCCGCTTTGTGCGACTGTCTGCGCATTTTCACCTTTGACAATAGGCTGGGCCAACGCAATTAACTTGCGTCATTTGGAAAATTAGTTGGCATGATGCTGCTAAAAAGCCAAAAACGCCGGCACACACACAGTGGATGGACAGGGATGGCAGGAGAAAGATATGACTCAATGGAGTTGTGGAAGCGAGAGCGCATTACAAGGTCGCGGTTGGCGCCTTCAAAGGAGCCGACGTCTGCCAGCATTTTCAATTGGTTTTCCCTAGCAGCTACCACAATACACACACACACACACACACGCTTTCATATACATCTGGTAGTGCTGACTTGCAGTTTTGGCTTGCCGGCAAAAACGTCACATAGACCTGCAATTTGTGGCTGACAGGCAGTTGGTAATCGCGGCGTATACGCAATGCACTCCATGAAATTTATATGACAGTTTAAAAATGTACCTCTGCCAACGGCATTCCGCACTAACATTTCCTGTTAATGTGCATAATTTGCTGTACACAATTAAACCATTACACAAATTGAAAATTTTTACTGATTTTTTGTGTTTTAATAATTGTGCTCAATTCAAAATAATTTATTTTTAGCCGTGAAATCCATTATTTAATGCCCACCTAATTGGTAACAAAAGTTCCACTTATGAACTGTATTAAAAAAAACGATTGAAATTTATTGCAACTGTCTGAGATCAAGTTTTCAATATTGAATAATATGTGATCTAATATGTATGTGGTTCATGTTAACTTATGTGTGTTTTGGTACTTTTAATTGGCTAGCTTTAATGTGTGTTTAAAGTGAAATAGAGTGCATAGACTAGATACGATAAATGGATAAATAACCACCAGTTACCAACTAAGTGCATATTAGATGGCCATGCAATTACAAACAGCAAAAAATATCAACAATAGCAACAACAATGCAATCGTAAATGGGCTGAGTGCGCTTCTAATTAACTGGCAACTGGAGTCGACGACGTGTGCGCATTATATGTATGTCCGAGTGGTTCAAGTAAGTACCTTATACTTTGAACACTCTGAATGGGGGCCCCCTTGTGGAGTAGACCACTTTACTTAGAACCAGTCTACTTGAAACTATTTGAACACACACACACACACACAACTACACACACAACTACACACAACTGTTGACCCCATGCCCTGAGTCACCGCATTTATTGTGCGTTACAATGTTGTCGCTGTCGCTGTCACTGTCTTTGTCTCTGTCTCTGTCTCTGTCTCTATTATTCAACACTCATTTTGCCTGGCAACGAAGTGTTAGTCTTACAGGTGACAGGCCACTGACAGGCGTTGAAATGCTACCGGCCACAAGCTCAAACACTCGCCCCCGCCGCGTTTCTCTATCACATTTGTTATGTCATCATTTGGCCTACTGACTGGCTAAATGTATTAGTTTGTTTTAGAAATGTGCTTAAATATTCCAAGGACTCAAATAGGTGCATTGTGAACTTCAAATTATTGAACTTATGTTACTGACTATTGACAATATGTTAATGATTATTGATATGAGGATATTTTAAGTTAAGTTGTTAGGAGCTGCAAGCACTTCAGCATTAATGATTCGCACATTGTAAAAGTTTGCAGACTGCATTTAATATGGCAAATGCTTACACCTTTTGAGCCAACGCCAAACCCTTAACTTAAGAAATTTGTTGTTTTTGTGTGGAAATCGGGCCGACAGTGCAAGAACTGGTCAAAATAGCAGCTGCCGAGGGTAGCCGAAATTGAGGCCTTCATTGGCATTTTCGTTGTGTTTTTGGCCAAGCTGAGGACCCTCGCAACGATTGCATAAGCTAAATGCAACCACAACCACAACAACAAAACAACAACATTAACGTCCACATGCAGCAACTGCAACTGCAACTGCCAAATCAACATCCACAACTTGTTATAAATTTTGTTGACGCGAAGTCAAAACGTTTGTCAGCGTTGATTTGAATGCACGTTCATGAGTTAATCAATTGTAATGCTTGGCAGCAGCAGCAGCAGCCGCAGCCGCAGCAGAATTAGCAGTAACCACAACAACAGCTAGTTGGCCAAAACGCAACTGGACACCTATACACATCGATTCGAGATAGGGGCCCCCGGATCTGGTCTGTGTGTCCGTCAGTCCACCCGTCTGGGGCAATCAATTGCCAGAGTCAAACGCGAAACAGCTTTTTGAATTGTTTGATCGTGCTGTAAATTTGATTTCCAACTTGGCGACGGCTCTGGCTACGTAGTGCCTTATATGGCCAATAACCAAGAGAGTTCGGTTAGCCAGTAAGGCAGTAAGCTTACTTATTTATATGTATGTATGTATCTATGTTTTATATAAAGCCTTGTACAAGTTGATAACAAAAAAACAAAAAAAAAAAAAAAGAAACAAAAAGAAAACGAATAAAGGCAACTGCAACATCAACAGCTATGGAATATTGGGTTACGTTTAAAGTTTGCTGCAGAATGAAATGATTTATGGTCTGAATTACAGATAATTGTGATAATCATACCGAAAAGGCGCAGTCGCAGTCGCAGTCGCAGTTTTTTTTTTTGTTTTTTTGTTTTGGTCTGAAATCGATATATAAAATTGAGAGCCATATAAGATGGGCACTCGCTGGCGGCACTGGTCTCGGGATGCGTGTCTAAAAACAGTTTTGTTTTCTTACGATTTGTATACTCCTTCACTTAAACTATCCAATGCGTCTGCTCGTATTAATGTGCTTAAATTGCAATTTTCCTATATCTTATATATTCTATTTTTCATAGTAAATATACAAATTAATTTTTTTTCGCTTTCTTCAATGCTGTCTGTTTTTTTTTTTGTCACAAATTATATAAATAGATAAATAGAGCAACATGGAGAGAGAGAGAGAGAGAGAGAGAGGGAGAGAGAGAGAGAGAGAGGGAGAGAGTGAGACTCGGCTCGGTTTTAGCCTTTATTCGAAGGGATTTTCAATAGAGATCAGCCAGTTAAGCGGCTCAGGCGACCTACAAGGCAGATAATGTGTACAATGTACATTGTAGGCGTCATTGTTCGGTGTTGTGTTGCAGTTTGTTTGTCATAACGGATTTGCCATTGTGTACATACATATACAAATGTACAAACGTAGATGCTTGGGTTGCCCGTGAGTTGTGAATTGTGAGCTGTGTTGTAAAGCGCCTGGGTTTATTTGGTGAGCCGGCTTAGACGGCTAACTGGCCGTTGGCTGGATGCCTCAGTATGCCCTGATGGATGTACAGTGGGATGCATGTAAGATTTTTATGTATTTATTTTAGTGCTTTGCAGCACATTTCATGTCTTTTTATGTGGCCATATTTCTGGCAAGTGTTGAAGTGTGCTGACTGACAAGAAAAGAAGGCAACTTGAAGACAACCAAGCTGACAAGTCGACAAGCTGACAGAAAACGAGCGAAGCGGATGGCCGTAAAACTTTTTTTTGCTAGTTGATTGTTTGGTTCCTTTTTTACAAATGCATACATTATGTACACATGTTTGTCTATGTGAGAACAAACATTTTACATGGTACATGGTACATGGTACATGGTACATGGTACATGGTACATAGCACTATGTCTATGCCAAAAAGCGTTCAAATCTTTCACCATTTTTATTTATTAACTGTAAACGCGTTTTGTTTGTTCGCCTGTTATGTTTATTTGCCCTGGCTATTATTGTTGTGGTTATGGTTGTTGTTGTTGCTGCTGTTGTTGTTGTTGTTGTACCAGCTGTTGCTTGTTGCGGACGTGGCCGGGAATGCATTGATTTATTTGTGGGTGGGATCTGTGGGCTGTTGTACTGATTTATCACCAAGAAGAGAAACAGCAGTAAATTGACAAATTGAAATTCGGAATCTGAGGAAATCGATTGAGATTGGAGCACTGATCATGAGACAAAAGGAAGTCGAACTATGTGCAAAGTAGCATACATATTAATTTAGAAAATGAATCGGAGAAAAGTGTTAAAGAAATGTTTTCGTTTATACTTTTAACAATTCTTTTTTTGATGGCGTATTTTGTTTTGAACGGGTCATTGTGGGTCAGGTAAAATGCTAAGATAAAATATGTAAAAGCAAATTTGAAATTATTACTATTTACTAAGCGCTATAGTTATGTAAGTTTTGACAACTTATATCGAGTAGTTTAGCTAAATATTCTCTGTCACAATGTTATCAATAGTTATACAATTGGAAGAGGTTAAATGTTTCTATATAATATTCGGATATTTATATGCGTTATGTTCATTTTACGGTCCATTGCATATAGGTGCGCAGATAATCCTTTTGATTTCCGCTTGGGCGAATGCTTGGCGATCATTTCATTTTATTAGTATAAATAGGTTGCTTGTCAATAGCTAAAACAAAAAACAAATTTATCAGCCACTTATTGGTTTATTGCCTTCAACGCTTTGTCACTTGCCACGACAGGAACCAGCAGCAACAGCAGCAGCAGCAGCAGCAGCAGCAGCAGCAACAGCAACAGCAGCAGCAATGTGGCGACGGCAGTTGTAAATATTATGCTAAACAGTAAATGAAGTCGTTAAAATCATTTAATGATGCACTCGTTAGTCACTCGCGTTGACAAGTGAAGCGATGCTCAACGCCGACGCTTTATTTTGTATTTTTTTTTTTGCTGCAGCTACAGCTGCTGTTGCCGTTGCAATTGCAACGCTGCGTTGCATTCTAGCGAGGCATGCAAATGGCTGCCCGGCAGCCATGTGGCATGACATTTGACGATGCGATGCGATGCGGTGCGACTGAATGCGACTGAGACTGTGGCGGCTGTTGTCAAAAAGAATTGAAAGGATGTTTGATGGCATGCTAAATTGACAAATGCATGCAGAAACACTTTGCTTGCTGCCGCTTTCCATTTGACTCATTATTCATAGCTAGTAAAAATTGCATGCTGCACTTGCCACTGCCGCTGTTGCTACTTGTTGTGTTGTTCTTGTTGTAATTGCTGCTAAAGTTGCGTGTGTGCCGGCATGCAATGCCGCTGTACGCTGTACGCTCGACGCTCGACGCTCTTTTTTTTAAGTTAATCGAAAGCGTTTTTAAATTAATATGAAATGTTCTAGTGCAATTAATGCAGCGCAAGAAGGTGCATCGATGCACTCAGAAAACAACATGAATGGCCAGCTCGGTTTATTCTGGACAAAGAACATTTAAAATAAATAGCACATAATTAGTTGCATTTCTATTTTCAGTTGTGGGGCTCCTAACAAATTAAACTATTTAAAGTTTATTAATTCTAGAAATTGTTTACAAAACAAAAATATAAAAAATTGCATCCATTTTTTTTAGGGCGACTTTTAAGAGTCTATTAATTTTTTTGAGTGCAGCAACTGCTGTTGCAACTACAACAATTGAGCAGTAGCAACTGTAACAGAAACACGCTTTCTATGGCTTAGTAAATGAGCAAAATTTGCAATTGCCGACAACAGTTTGACGTCAGCATTGAGTGCTTTGAACAGGTGCATGACTTTGCCGCCTTAGAATCCAATGTCTGAATATCTGAGCGTAACTATAAGGTCAAGCTGGGCGTATTATCAATGCCAGCAATGCCAGCAAACAACATTAACAACAGCAACATGATTTGCAGCAACATCTTTGCTAAAGCTGCGAGCAATTCGTGCATTACAGCGCACGAATCATAAATATATATATATATATATATATATATATATATATATATGTATACTATATATATATATGTTAAAATATATTTATATGAATATATATAAAAACATACAAACACTGCTTGCCTCCAGCGACATGCCAACAACATGAGTCGCCTTGCCTTTGGTGTTGCAGTTGTTCTTGTTGTGTTGCTGTTGCTGTTGCTGGTGTTGCTGTTGCTGTTACTGCTGCTGCGCCTGCTGCTTAAGATGTATGTGCAGTGATTACCACCAAGCGAGCGTATACTTTAGCATTTTATATGCCTTCTTTTTTTAGGCCACGTTGTCCTTGTGCACAAGCGTAGTCGAACTTTGAGTCTTGACTTGAGTCGAATCAAGTTGAGTCGGAGCAGGACGAGTCTTACGCCCGAAATTAGGTTTTTAACTTTGCACAAGGCGCGCGTTGAAATGGCGTTGATGATGTTCATGTTTCATGTTTGTGGCCTGATGAAGCGCAACGATTATCCCCAGCAACAACAACAACAACAACAGCAACAACACCACAAATATGCCAAGAGAGGCCGAGTAAATTGATTGATTTGCCACGGCACGAAGCTGGACCCAAAGCTGCAAGGCAACTGCAGCAACAGCAACATCAATAGCTATAGCTATAGCTATAGCAACAGCAACAGCAACAGCAACAGCGATAAAACTCGTTTCAGTTTCAATTTCATTTTAAAGGCACTTTGGTAACGACAAAAATGCACACAGCCAGTCTAAGAGCTATGCTCTGGCGATGAGTGGGGGATAGTGGGATGTGGGCATAAAAGTGGGCGTTGTTGCTGGCGTTGCAGGCGTTGCTGGTTGTTGTTGCTGGAGTGCCAAAATCTATCGAGGCATGCATATTTATGCGTGCTATTTTCAAACGACGGCGACAAAATATGCACCAAATGCAATTGAAACGCAATGAAATTTGTTGTTTTTTTTCATTCTTCTTTTTTTCTTTTTTTTTTTTTTTTTTTTTTTGGTTGCAACGCCCACCATTGGCTAAAAAGCCAAGTCAAGTTTTTGTTTTACAAAGAAGTTGCAGGCAAAAGTTGTTGCTGTGGATGTCGCCGTTGCGGTTGCTGATGCGGTTGGCAGAGATTGCCACATAACAATTTCTCAATTGAAATGTGTACGCGAAAATTGTTGTGTCTGCCTTTGCTGCTGTTTTCTCGTTTGACAAATAAGTTGCATGCAAATAGCAAGCATGAGCAGGGGCCCCAATTGCTACCGCATCAACCACTATAGCGCAGTGCAGTAGAAATTTGTCTGCAATGAATTAAATTTCAGTGCAGAGTTTTCTCAATGACTTTGTCATTGATGAAAATCGCAGCATTACCTTTGACCTGCCAAGTTGTTTGTCAAGTTCGTCTGACAGCAATCGTTGCTGTCGTTGTTAACATGACAAATTTGCCTGGCAATCTCCCTGCAACAATATGCGGCAGCAATATCAAGAGCTGCTGCTTCACTTCACATACGATTAGTCAGAGTCTCTTTCTGCCAGCAAGGCTGAGTTCCTTCCATAGGCTTACTCATCGGCTCACTTAATACCAAGTTAGAGTGTTCTAGTTAAAAGTGTGCGACTAGCAGACACCCTCCACCCAAGCTCCCAATAAGAAATCAAATCTGCAAAAATATATGTGGTCAATTCAAGAAATCCTCTGTTTTGGGAACAGCTGACGGGAAATATATAACAACAGTTAGTCTAGTTATATAGTTTGTTAGATGCTTCATTCATTCATTCTTGCTAATAAACTTGATTCACGCATGATATGCGCGAATCTATATGCTTCTATATCATTAAGATCAAGAGTAGTACTATGCATTCGTTATGGGTCGCAGATGCCGCTTTAATCATTTTCAGTGGGCGCAGGGTATACAAATCGAAAACGTTTATAAGATTCGTCGCCAACGATGTTCCCACATTCGTCAGTCTTACAGCGGAGCCGTGAAATATCTTCGAAAACCTGAGAAAATGGCCTCCAGACTGTAAGATGCATAGAGAGAGAGAGAGGGGGAGGGAGTATCTTGAGCATCGGAATAGGTATCTGCATCTCCGGCCAAAAAAAAAACAAAAACAAAAAAAATACCTAAACGTTGTTGCCTGAAAATTGTAGGTAATTTTCGGGGCCCGGCAAAAGGTCTTGGGGCTCTGCTTACATTAGCGTTAGCGTGTGTGCAGGTTGTAATTTTCTACTTTGCGCCTAAAAACGCTGATAATAGAAAGCACCCGCAACGATGACTCTATGGGGCACTGAATGCACTGAGGGCCGAGGTTGCAGTTGCAACTATTGCTGTTCGCCCAGTAATCGGCTGTGCGACCATTATCGGGTAGAGCTCTGGATAGCTGATCATAATTATGGCGGAACTTGTTAACTGCTCATAAAAAATTGTTAACTCAAATGAAATGATATACACGATTTTGTTGTTCGGCTAACAACACAAAAGCAATAACAATAACAACAACCACAACAACAATAATGTCCAATGAATGCACTTTTCTATACAATATTTAATAGCCACTTTTTTCGGTATTCGTTTTTCGTGCCAGCGGCTCTCTCGTGTGCGGAATTCAATCAGAAACTATCATTGATGGCGCCTTTTTATGGCTTGTTTTGCACTTTCCATAAAACTACATACACCCATAAATTGTTGTTGTTATTGTTGTTATTGTTGGCGACCAACTAATTGATGTTGTCTATCGCGCTTTGCTGTTTGCTGCTTGTGGTGTGGTGTGGTGGTGTGGTATGGTGTTTTTGCGTTTTGTTAATTAGCCATTTAATGCTCAATAAAAACAACAATAGTAACACTAACGCTTACACTGGCCAGCCACAATGGCAATATATCTATCTATCTGGTCACAGCCCGAGTCACAATATGGCCAGCAAATCTTTTATTTATTGAGTCATTAAATAATAATCATAATTTTCTTGCTTAGTAGATTTTTTTCTAAAATATCTAGCCGGCGTTTTGTATTTATTTATATTTATTTTCCGTTGTTCATATTTCATTTGGTAGGGTCAAACAAGCATTTTGGCAAAGTTAAGCTGACAATCCATTAAATGCTAAGTAGTTTTTAAAAAGGCATCAGGTTTGATAAAGCTATAACAGATATCTGCATCTGTATAAATGCCATATATGTATCCATATACTTGATCAGCAGAGACGTCAACATTTAGAGAATCGTTCGTAAGTTTTATGATGTGCTTTGTTTATTTAATATGATTGAGCAATTTGATGGCGTGGTAGCTTATCTTACACCTCGACACACTCACACACATTCACACACACACCGACTCAGCTCTTAACTAGAAGGTAATTTATCAAATGGCGACTTTATTGCCCGCCAGCAATGAATTCATAATTTGGCATTTTTTAAATGCCGCACCGAAAATCATTTTGCTACTCAAACGAAAATTATGAAATTTAAAATTCTTGAAAATGCGCGTCAAGCACGAGTGCAGCGATCGGTAGAGAGAGCTCAACTGTCAGATACCCTTTAACTAGGTCCTTAGCTTAACAGCAAATGGATGCAGAAAACATCCTGTCCCCGTCTGAATCTTTTGTACACGAGTTAGCCCGACTTTCAACTTAAAGCTGATCAGCTTTTAATGCTGATCAAGGAAGTAGGGTGTACATATGTATTAGCGAATATTCTGTGTGTTTTATTTGCACAGCTTTATTATACTCTGCTTGCCCAGGGTATAAAGGTAAAATATAATCGATAGACACGCAACTCATAGTTTAATACCTGGTCATTAATCAAAGTCAGCATATTGAAAACTGGATCTGGTAGTCGGAGACGCACCGTTTATCACAGTAGTGTCAACGTGAAAAATACAAGAAGAAATACTATGCATACTATGGTAAAGACATACATACATACACACATATGCATGCATATATATGAGAGTAAAATGTACAAATAAAGAAATCAATAAGTCAAGTTTGGCGAGGTTGTCGAGTCCGTCTCCTCCTGTTGGTGAACGCTTGACGCTTTTTTAAACCACATACATGCCATGTATGTATGAGTATATGTTTCATTATTTATTATTAAACGAATTGGTGCAACCTTAACTGCCAGACAATTGGCTACCGGTGTTCTGCCGACAACCACACCAAATGAATATGCAAAAGAGGGCAGTCACAGAGCCATACCCATACCCATATCCAGTGCCAGAAGCCGTTGCAGAGGCAGAGGCAGTGGCAGAGACTGAGGCAGAGACAGAGTCAGAGGCACAGCCACAGACGGAGACAAACAGAGCCAATAAAAAATCTATAGCATTACGTGTGTGTGTGTGTGTGTGTGTGTGTACTGACCAAAAAGCAACCGAAGACAGCTCGCGCAGCGGGGTAAAACCCCAGTCGGAGTCCGAGTCCGAGTCCGAGTCGAAGCTCGAGCTCAAGTTCATATCCATATAGCTAATTCAAATGAGCTGCAAAACGAAGGCAGGCATGTGCGCAGACAAGGCAGACAGTCAAACAATCTGACAAACGGACACCGAGTGTCTGTTGTTGTCTCTGTTCTTGTCACTGCCACTGTCACTGGAACAGCAGCAACAGCAGCAACAGCAGCAGCAGCAGCAGCAGTTACTGGTTTTATGATGCAGCCTTTTCTGCAATTTATCAGCAACTTAAGACTGGACTTGGCTCTGGCTCTGGCTCTGAATCTGGCTCTCGGCCTGGCTCTGGGTCTGGGGTCCGTCCAAGAAATTGATTTGAATATCCAATTATAAACACATTCCAATCCGTTTCTCTGGACGCCTTCACACTTTTCTTATATTGTTAATGCTACTGCAGATGCTTTTGCGCCTTTTATTTAACACAAATTGTCGCACTTTAGCACAATGCCAACAAACAATAAATGTTTGCTTACTCTTATTGTTATAGTGTGTGAAAGAACATCAAACGAAATACGCATTTAAATTGCACGAAATGCACTTTTGTTATGACCAAAATGCGATTAGCTAAATACTCGTATACAAATTCAACTTCACGACATAACCTTGATACCTATCGACTTATTTATTAACGTTAGTAAATAGGAGCGAAAAAATAAATAACAATGTGATATTACTGCTGTTGATTTATGGGAATATATAATGACTGCAGTCACGCAACAACTGGAATCGCGTACCTCAAATGGCTATTGGGTTTATACATGACACAAATGCATTAGGCCAAATTTTTAGGAAACATAGCCCGGTTAAGAATACTTGACTTGTTCAACGCTAATGTTGGAATTTCGCAAAATTTGATTTTCATCCTTAACAAAAAGTAACTGAAGATTTGCCTATATTCAATTCTGATTTGATTAAATAAATATTTTTAAATATACATAAAAATCGATTACTTTGTTTTTTTAAATAGAATTGGAATATGCAAAATGAAATGAAACAGAATACAAAAGATTTCTGGGTAAAGCATATTTTTATTGGTTTGTTCAGGTGTGATTGGATAAATATTGTAAATATACCATCAAGATAAATTCATTATAAATAGTAGCTGCTGGCATTATTTTTTACAACTTTTGGTACACATGTACCATTTATATTGCTGTTCGGTAAAGTGACGGATGGCACCTGTGGCTTGGCCAGGATTTGCATGGCGTGCTCCGTGGGGCCTGCCACTTATTAAATACTCGTCACTTTTAATTAAAAGCTACCATCGAGTTGAAGGCGAGCTGCAACCGCATACTCACCCGCATCCGGGTCCGGAATTGGACGCGAACTCGAACTCGAACCCGAACCCGAACCCGAAACCGAAGTCGAACTCAGCAAACCGGGCCGGGAACTCAACGTTTGCCGGCATACCAAAGGGGGCTGCAGCTGCATGCCACTGCAATTTGCAATTACCGCAAACACGCTGTGCGGTGCTGCCGCGACAAACAGCAAACGGCAACTTGAACGGGAACTGTAACTGCGACTGCGACTGCGACTGCGACTGCAGTAACAAGAAGTACCTCACTGGTGACTGGTGACTGGTGGCATGGTGGCAAGGTGCCACGGTGGCAAGGTGGCATGGTAAAAGTTTTGCAATTAGAACACTTTCGCGTGCCTTTAATGATAACGGGCGGGCAATTGCAATGAGGACGACAGCGATTCAACTATAATATAGTAGTAGCGAGTACCTCTGCCAGTAACTTAACTCAATTCCGATGTTGTATGATGTTGTGGGCGTGGCAGGAAACTAGCTTTTAAGTATGTCTGCGCCTGGCCAGCGAAAAATTCGAGTGAAAAACGTTTTACAATTTTCGGCTTGTTGCCAATTCACCGTTTACTGGAATTGCAGACTCGCATATTTTGGATTGCGGACTCCGGTTTCCCATTCCGGTTGCCCACTGTCTCTGCATGTTTTTTTAGGCCTATGCCATAGTTTCGAAATTAAGTGTCAGTTTGTTTATTTAAGACTTTTGGGCCAGCTTTTGTGACTGTCTCAATGCTGGTCAAGTGGCCGAGGACAATGCCTGTTTGTCCATTGCCTTTTGTGTGTGTCTTGAGTCGGCTGAGTTTTTCGGAATGTGCTCTTGGTACTTGATCGCCGCAACGCATGCCCATTAGGCATCAGATTTAGAGCAATATTTTTTGGGCAATGTTCTGGAACAATGTGTACTGTTTGTTTAACAGGCGCTGCTGCAGGCGCATTAAAGGATTTGGCGCATTGTCAGTAAAGCTGATGAGTTTAAGTCTAAGGATTTATGTACGTACATGTATTGAAGTGAGGTGCCACCTATCTGCATTTCCCTTCCCTTTCGTTTCATCCTTCACCCTCTCACCCTCCTCTCTCTCTCTCTGTGTGTTACCTGATGAATATCCTGCGGTGATAATCACAACGGCACTTTTCATTCAACAAAAGGGACCTCTCCATATCTGTGTGTGCGTGCGTATTTTGTTGAGTGCTTGTTCTTGTGTGTGTGTGTGTGTGTTTGTGATATCTCGCTAATTTGTTACAAAATTGCACATTTGGCTGATGCTAATGCTGATGCTGAGCCCAACATGGGGTAGCTCATTTCCCTTCTCACAGGCTCTCACAGCATCCCATCCCGACCCGTCCCGTCCCATCCCATCCTCATTCCCATTCCCATTCCCATTCCGTTCCCGCTCTCATCCGATTCAAGCCAATGCCATCCATCAAATGCGCTGCCATTTGGCAGTTACCTCCTGCTCCTTTTCATTATTTTCATTCGTTCATTTTCGGCTGCGTCTGCGGCAGCGTCAGCATCGTTTTTATCCCTGCACTTTGACCTTCGTCTCCTACTGCGCCAATTGAATCATTTAGCGGCTTCTAGCAGCGTGTGCAGCCAGCCACCTTGAGTCCCCGAATTATGTATCATGATGGCAAAATGGTGACTGCCAAATGGCCACGTACAGTCCACACTCAATAAGCTATCAGAAGGAAATTTTATATATCTGCAGTTAGTTGCTTTATCTAAAAACTTTCTATGACCATGTTTTACTTAGAGAATTGTTTTTTTACTTTATACTTTGAGAAACACATTCCACAGCTTTAATGTTTTATGTATGAATTTGAACAAGTGCCTGTGTTGTTGTTGTTGTTTGTCGTGTCTAAATGTGGACTGTTGGCATTATCCACACAAATGGGTATCAATCAATTGCCGTGCCATAAATATTAATATCAACTTGCTTTCAATCAAGCTCATTATGCTAATGAAGACACACAGGCACACACGCCTACACATTCATGAGTATACTATACTATCTGCACAATTACTTACTCTGGCACACACATACAGGCACACACGACACACACACACACACACACACACACACACACACACACACACACACACACATGCAATGGCAAAAGCTTGCTTTCGGCTTTGACTGACTAAGTGAGTGACTCGAGTCGACTTGACTTGACTAACTTGTCGAGTTGTCTAAGTGAGTGGCTCTGGCTCTGGCTGGCTGCTAGCTGTTTGCTGCTCGTGCACCAGAGGTAAGAGCCCGTCCCCGGTTCTCAGTTTCAGTTTCAGAGTACAAGTACCGCGCAGTCGGAGTCGCAGTCATGATCATGATTGCCTGACCATCGACATGAGTATCGACAGCTTGCGGCGACGTTTAAATTTGTTCATACTATAAGCAAAATGGGCTAAAGATTTTATCTGTTCGTGTAAATATTTGTTAAAATTAAGCTTTCAACTAAAAAGTTTCAGAAATGTTAATTTTGTTCAGCATGCGCCAAAAAAGACTGTATTTCAAGCATGAATCAACCTTGCTTATTTGACCAAGCTGTTTAACAGAGAGCCATCTTCTTGCTTGAAGAGCATTGTAAGTGCTGACTGATTAAGATCAGTTAAATATCAATGGAAATGTCAGCTCATTTTTAGGTGTGAATATATAGTAGTTGCTCATGAGAAGGAAAATCTGTCTATGAAAATCTGGTGAGTGTCAATCAATTTCAATTCAAGTTTTTTAAATTTCCAAGATGCCTTCAACTGTCTGTTATATAATTAAAGCAAAGTTTGCTTTATTTAATTGCAACTTTAGGCTGTATAAATAATCAAATTATAAGTTGGAATACTCCGTCGATACAAAACTTTGTTTCTATTTACCTCAAGCTTAACAACAGCTTATATCCTTTGGGAACCGAGTTTAATAATGAATCGAATCAAACGCTGAATAAATTTGAGATGGCATTGTTGCCAGTAAAATAAGTTGCCAACAAATTAACAATTCAGTTAGTGGCTCTGCTAATATACCCGTTTGCATGTACATTCAAAGAGTTCAGCTTGAGCTTGAGGGTAGTTGTGTTTCTGTTTGAAAAACCCTTAACCCCATACCTTCTACACTTGTATTGTACACGATGAGCCTTTCAGCACTCCAAACTTTAAATAAGCAATACCAAGAACAACAATGTTAACCAATTGGCTGCAACACCAACAATCGACAGCACAACGTAAAAACCCTTAACTCGGTATTCTTTTTTTGTAGTTTTTTTTTTTTTTATATTTTAATGTTGAAGGTTCAGCAACGAACTGGCTAAATTGCCAAATTGCTGTTTTTGTTGTTAGCTAATGACGCGATGAATTTGGTGCCGTCAGGACAGCGGTTCCTTCGGCTTTAGTCCCATATTTGATGGCCATCCAGAGTTTATGACGTTTTAAGCACGTTTTTAAGCGGTGGGTGAAATACAGTCTGAAGTTCAATTTTGGTTTAATGCAAAATTGAGTAGTGTTAAGGTGCTGATTGCGTTTAAATGGAAGCAATACAAACGGATCATATAAACATGTACAAATAATGGAAATTATTTTCTTTGTAGATTCCTCATACAAAATGTAAGATATAATTGCATTTGTTAAAGTGGAGGAAAAGTGTAATTTGTAAGGGAATTCCTTTAGTGTTGAAGTCAGTTTGTCAACATTGCTGTCCTTAGAGCTTAATGTACTCCGTTTGTATTATTGCCGACCGTTCCACTTGATACATAATTAAAAAGTGTAATCAAGGCCAATTACTTGCAGACGGCCCTCAAGGAGCGACCCATGTCCTAGTCAGCAATCAGTCGCCCACTCATAGGCAAAGTTCGAGTTCAAATTAATTGCAATATGAGACACATTAAATGTGACCCCGTTGAGGGTTTGCCCAAGCTGCTACCAAGGGCACTAACAGGGGCTTTCCATATGGCCCACAAAACAACAAAGGAAAAGAAAAGAAAAAAATAGTCATGTGGTCTTAATGAGCGGTCAGTTAATCATGACATTTTAGACATCGTTGTGTGTGTGGGTCGAGTTTGGCGCCACCAACCACCACTCACCATCCACCAGCCACCATACACCATACACCACCCACACCCCACTGTACAGCAACATCACATCAGTCTATAACTGATGATAGCTATTGAGTAGCTTTTTGTTGACTGAAAGCAAAGGGGCGCGAGCGGAGTGACTAATAAACACTAAGCAGAAGAGACTTTGCTCATACAAATTAAAGCAATTTGTAAATTAAAAACAGGAATTGCACTATTTTGACTTTGAGTTTGGGGCTTGAACGAGGATCGGGCGCGAGCTGGGATTCGGTTTCGAGTTTTGGCTGTGTGCCGCACAATATAAAGACACTTTAATGCACTTCATCAATTTGTGCTATGGCTACAAAGCGGTGGCCAGGCATATACACATGTGTGTGTATGTGTATATGTGTGTGTGTGTGTGTGTGTTTGTGTGTGTAGCGAATATTGAGCCCAAGCCATAGCCGTAATTATCTCTCAGGCGCAGACTTGACTTGACTCGAGTCGACTTCGCTTTTTAAGATTTCGCAAAAATAATAAATAATAAAAACAGCAACAGCAGCAACCAAAAGGCTCGCTTTTCGCTTGCAGATAACGCAAAAAAATCACAAAAAAAAAAAATGAAAATAAAAAATTATGATGAAACTCCATTAATTTTTGTTGCCGTAGTTGTTGTAGCTGCTGTTATTGTTATTTATTTTTTTTGTTGTTTTTTTGTTTTTTTTTTTTTGTTTTTTTTTGAGCACCGTTTGCGGCGGCTGCGTCATTGTTAATGAGTTTTTGTGTATGGCTTACTTATAAGAGCATCGCAGCAGTCGGGGAACAGTTCCAAGGAACTCTGGACCACGACCAGGCCCCTCGCACACAAAGTTGGTAACGCAAACTAAAAGCCTTGGATCCACTAAAGCTACTTAATGCTCACCAGCTTCCAGCTCCACGGCTCTCTGCTAACTTCTGTGCGATTCTTCTTATTCTGCTTCTTTTTTTGTTTTTTTTTTTGTTTTTAGTTTTTAATAAATTTCTTAGATAGATGCTGAGCTGAGTTGGACCACTTCG
Source organism: Drosophila planitibia (assembly GCA_035043785.1). NCBI lineage: Eukaryota > Metazoa > Arthropoda > Insecta > Diptera > Drosophilidae > Drosophila > Drosophila planitibia. The sequence goes on from JAWNMS010000041.1 coordinate 1,727,198, forward strand.
ATCGCCCGCATCTCCATCTGCATTTGTGCGCCAAGCTGTTCCCACGCTGCTGGCCAACCAGCCAACCAGCCAGCCAACGAGCCAAAATCAAAGCCATTAGTTTACACTTTACATGCTAATGGCAATGGCTCGGAAAGAGCCTGTCGCGTCCTTCAGCAAATGCCCCGAGGCTAGAGGATGGCAATGTTCGGGCTTCTGGTTAGGCTTGGGCAGGGGCCCAGTCCTGTCCTGCTGAAATAAAACCAATGAACTTTTTAATTGCCTATGAAACTCGGCACCGCCAACCCCTGTCTGAGCACCTCAGCTCCCGATCCCGCTCCACAAAGCACACACACACACACACATACACACACACACACCATTCAGTTAAGGCTCATCCGTTCGAGTCGCGTATTTGGGTAGCCAGACGCTGCTGCTCCGATTTGGTGGCTTTGTCGACTTTCGTCTGGCCTTTTGCCGCAATTTAAAGTTTTACTGTTTGGTATTATTTTATTTGCAAATTGGCGCCGTTACGAGCTGCGATTTGCCTGCAGTTCTGTTTTTTATACTGTTCGCCACGAACATTTTGCTGAAATACACGGTCTTCATGGATCAGCGTTTGATACACTGTGCCACAAAGTTGGGTGATTTGTAATGGTCTAAGCAGTTGGAGAGGCTACGGAGATGTGTTAACACAGTTAACACTCGCATCCAATGACTTTGGATTTTATTTGTAGTTGAGAAAGCTTAAAATTATACGTAGAAGCAGTTAAACTTCATGGAGAACTTTGAGTAATGCAAATTATACATTCCTTGTTCGGTTCTAACCAAAGAGCAGTCGACTGCACCTGCGTAGATTACTGTGAACGAAGTATTCATATTTATGAATGAATAATTTGTTATTTACATATTTGTTGCACAGAATATGCATGAATTTTAAGCTTACTATTTGCTAACAATTTAGCTGAGAAGTTTTAATTTCTTGCACTTAATATATATTTAACTATCTTTAAAATATATGCAAAAACTCTTTAAAACTCGTTGCATTAATTTGGACCAGCTGTTTGTTGGCCTGAAGAAGAAGAATAGGTAGCGTTGCTTGGTGGTCGCTGATATCGGTGATATCAAATAGATATATTAATACTAATTAAAACAGTTAAATGTCATTTGACTCTTGGAACGGAAAAGACCAAAAGACAGACAAAGCGACAAACGGCGCGAGCTAAACAAATTCGGTTAGCGCAGCAGGTGGCAGCAGAGAGTCTGGGAATCTGGCAAATGGAACCTACGGCAACAGCAACAGCAACGGCAACAGCAACGGCAACAGCAACGGCGACGGCAACCTGATCTCAGCAGGCGCTATCAACGATGGTGCTGCAGGTTCAGCACCTTTTGTGCGATAGCCGACAATAAGTTGGGCACATCAATCGGAGGCGGTGTCATAATTTTCACAGCAGGTGTCGTTGCTAATGATTTACAGCAGTGCCAGCCACTCAGCCAGGCAAGTCGATGCATAGAGCAACGAGTAACGTTGCAAAGTGCAATGCGTCGGCAAATGGAAAAACAGACAAACCGACAACCAGACAAACCAACAAAACATACCGAAAAACATGAAGAATCTAAATTCGTTGTGGCCAGAAGCGCTCCGCTTTGATGTCGCAACGAGGTCAGAGGAACCGGAGGTAGGGTACGGTGGGGGAGAGTCAATTGGGAGTGGGAGAGCAAGATCTCAGCTAGATCTGAGACAGTGTCCAGCTCATTGTTTGTAGTATGCTCCAGCCAGGCAACATAAATTTCGGGAAAACAATTCATTATTCATTTTGTATATGTAAGCATGTATGTATGGATGGTCTCCTTTCAATTTGACTCGGTTCGGTTCGGATCGGCTTAGGCCTTTGCCTTTGCCTTCGCCTCTGCAGTCGCAGTCCCAGTCACAGACCCAGTCACAGTCCCGGTCACAGTCGCAGTCGCAGTCAAAGTCACAATGGGAATAAACACATACACAATAAGCATTGGGCGTTGCAGTGGCTCGCTGCGCTAATTTGGTCAGTTTTGGTTGGTGTCGTGGTTCGACTGTGTGGCGCCAGTGGCGCCCCCCATGGCGCACAACTGACAAAGCAAATTGTTAGCTATTGTAAACGATTCGATTTGGAGCAAAGAGGCAGGATGCACTTGTTGTTGCTTGTTGATGCACTGCGTGTGGCATGTGACGTGTGGCGGAGGATATGAGTTAACCCTTTAATTAATGCATGCATGCATATTTCTTGGGGATACCATTTATTGACAAGTATTTTGGCAACCCGCTCTTATTAATATTAACTTCAAATGGGTTAGAACTTTTTATGTACAAGATTTTGTGACAAGTGCAATGCGACAGTTGTCGTTTAACAATCAGCGAAATATGACCGTGATCCATTCAATAATCACAGTTGCTAATTAAATGCAAGAGCTCTGTGCTAACTCACAGTTTAAGTCTGCATTTTCTCTTGATGCTAATTTCTAGCAGTAATTGTTTGTTTTTTGTGTTCTCTGTGATGATCGATGAATCAAATCGTCTGGCATTTAAGTTTGCCAAGCCTTGATTGACTGACTGGCTAACTGATTAACTAACTAACTAACTGGCTCACCGGCTTGCACCGATATCATTTTGTATAATTTTCTTGCCACACAATCGAACAAACTCACAGGGAGCCCCCATATGCGCAGTTGCACGACGTTGAAATTGCTCCAATTATGTTTTGTTTTTTGTTTTGTTTCTGCTCTGGCGGAATCTGTTCTGTTCGGTCAAAGTAGTTCGGTGGCTCTAACTGCCTGACTGTCAGACTGGCTGCCTGCCTGGTTGCCTGCCTGCCTGCCTGCCTGCCTGGCTGACTGTATGTGGCTCATCCTTTTAACCATTCCATGCACAGGCATAGAGACTGCTTGCGCTGACTGGCCCCAAACCCGAACCCGAAACCGAAACCGAACTTGAACCCGATCCCGATCCCGATCCCAAAACCCGATCTCGATATCATTAGACTGCCAGCGGGGCAGTGGCACCTCTCTGACACATTGCACTGCCAGCACACGGCATCGACATTGCCAATAAACGTGCCACCAAAAAGGTAGCCGTATCTCTCGGCTACCAGTTACTACCCCAGTCGCCCGTAATCAGACTCAGCCAACAGCAAATGCAGCAATGCGGAAACAGCTGGGCTTCTATTGATTTCGACTTGCAGCCAACTATGAATGCGTAGTGCAGTCGCAGTCGCAGTTGCAGTCGCCAAGTTGCTCTTTGTGGGCAGTAGGGCGAGCAGAGCACAATTATCCGACAAATAGCAGCTTCCGCGGCCTCGATCTTTGCCTGATTGCTGGTTGCCAACGTCGGCGATTTATTTTTTTTTTTTTTTTTTTGCCTCCTACAGCAACTTCTAGCGATGTTAAATTGGCCGGCAGGCAACGGTAAAAGCCAACTGTAAATCGCTGAGTTGAAACTATAAACTTAATTCTGTTGGACAGGGGGAGGCAGCCACTTGACTACTGGGCGGCCAAAAGTGGTCTAACCGACTTTTACCCATGCCGAAAATTGCTGGTTATGTTTCTTGTTGTTGCTGCCGCTGTTGACAATTTTGGGTGCCACATCAAACAGCTGCTGAGCTGCTGCCAGGCGAAATGTGTGTGATGAGGATCAAGGCAAAAGGATCAGCCATAGACGGAGCCAGAGTCAGTGAGCCAAATCCAAATACAAATCCAAATCCTCGACCTTCGTCAATCACGCAGCAACATCAGTCGCACATACGCAGACACATACACAGATCAAAAGATATGCAGACAGTAATTGAGAGAGCAAGACAGATAGCCCACAAGTGTCGGATGATGTTTTGCTGAGACGCTAGACAAGAGCGGAATTGAAAACAATTAGTTTCGGCCAAAAGGACACAGCATAAGCAAATAGGAAACACGCCGAGAAGAGGTCATAAATGACTTCCTTTTGTTTTTGCTTTGGTTTTGGTTTTGGTTTTGCATTTTTTTCTTCGTGTTCTCGTCGGTGTATAAATCAAGCCACACCAGTCCAAAACTGCCAAAGTCGCCGTTGAGATGCTCTAGCAAATAATAATTTTATTTGATTATAGCTATAATCATAGTTTGATATACATTTAAATTAATTAAGTTCACATTTGCAAATATGGAAGTCTCCTGGCTTTACAGTTTTCTCTACATATTTTCTCGTAGCTTTTCACAGATTTTCCACATATATTTTTGAGAATGTGCTAGAAATGGAAAATTATAGATATTTTTCATAGAAAATTTGAATGGATGTTTTAAATTTTTAGCTGGCAATGCCTTTTTGTACGAAGCTGAAAGATGTCTGGTGAAAATTAGCATTGAAGCTTCAATTAAAATTGCATTAAAATTACAGATTATATTAAGCATATCATAAAATGTATAAATATTATTTATATACAGTATAAATATAGCATTGCATGTTTGGTAATATGAGTGATATATAAGTCTATAAGGAAATTGCTTTGAGGTTCCCAACTAACAGATATAGTCAGCGTGCCACCTGCCAGATACACTATCAAAAAGATGCAGACCGTAAAAAATGGGCGCATTTAACGCTAAAAGCAAAATTCAGTTTTGATTTACGTTGCGAATTAATTTTTTGGGTTGGCGTCGGTGGCATTAGAAAACCGTATTTTATTTTGGTTCTTATATTTTGTGGATGTTGTTGCCAGCAGGATATGAAATTGAGCACAACTAATTTGTATTTAAATAATTTTGCAGTTTCGCGCGAAAGTTGCGCTTGTTAATTAAGAAATGCAAAAGCAATTTACTCCGTTCCCATGCCCACAAAGCAAAAGAAACCAAACTCAATGACTCTTTCCACTCTCTCTGCTTGTCATGCTCTTTCCAGGACCATCCCAGCCTGCGCGGTACACCATTAGCCATGCTGGCTGCCCAGTGCAACAAGCTGTCGAACAAATCCCCACCGCCGCTCGCCGATGCGGCCGTTGGCAAGGGATTTCATCCATGGAAGAAGAGCCCCAACTCTCCAGCGGCTGGCAACAGTGGTGGTGGCGGCGGCGGCGGCGGAGGTGGAGGTGGAAGCACAGCCAGCGGCAGCAGCAGCGTCGGACAGCATTCACCATGCGCCATCTCAGCAGCCAGTTCGTCCAGCTCCAGTGGCAGTGGTAGTGGTGGCGGCGGTGGAGGCGGGGGCGGTGGCCAAGGATCGCGCAGCCTCTCGTCCAGCGCCAACAGCAGCACCATGGTGAACATTACTGCTAGGTAAGCAGCTTGTCGGCGCACAGTGGTCCCATATTCAGAGATCTGGCTGAACAACATACATATATAAATGGATTCTCACTTTACAACATGAATGACAACATTAGCTAAAAGTAAATGAATGGCTTTATCTAATTCGATTGCTTTGTTTATATTTGGAATTTCATTTTGATCAATGGACTAAAACAGAGTCTACGCGACTCGGTTACTTGGGCATTAGCAAGTGCTCTTAACTCAATGCAACTTTGATACACACTTTGTTTGATTAGTTGATCATTGTAGCGCATTAATAATAAAATTCTGAACTGCTTTCCATGGAAAATGACATAATTATAGTAAGAACTTAATGCTGTGCATTTTGTTAAATTTCAAAAAGGTTTTTTTGTTAAATTTTAAAACTCAGTGCAATGATCTTCTTATAGATGAAGTTGATAAGTTAAACAGTCCATTTCAAATAAAATCCAAATACAAATTCTGTGCGTTCCTTTCAAAGAGTAGCCCAACAGCTAATCTCTGAGATATAACAAATATGACAAATATAAAAGATAAAAGATAAAAGGTTAATGTGAGCATTTGAAGGTAATTGATGAGTGTACTTGTTCAGCTAGTTATCTGCTTGGATTTTTGGGGATCACTGTGCGTTGCTCAGACAACAGCGCGCTCTATACAACTGTGAGTAATTTCAGCATATATCCTTACAGTCGCCCGCTCGCCTCGTCCTGCGCGGCCGTTGGCAGCTCGGCCTCCGCATATGGCAGTGATTTATACTTTCCGAACACATCCACATCGACGGCCAGCATGGTGGCGGACAATCACCACATGCATCAGGGCCTCCTGGGCAAGGTCGAGGGTGCTGCCTTTGGATCGGTATACTCTCGTCATCCATACGATTGGCCCTTCAATGCGGTGACAGCATCCGCCCACAAGGCAGCCGAGGCAGCCAGCGTCAATTCGGGCTGGTGGGATATGCATAGTGCAGCCGCCGCTGGCAGTTGGCTGGACATGGGCAGCGCTGCTGCCGCTGGGATGCACTCGACAATGGCCAACTATGCGAGTGCCGCAGCAGCTGGAACGGATTACAGTTCGGCACTGTCGCATTCGTTGTCAAATACGGCACACTTGCTGGGATCGGGACAGCATCTGCTGCAGGACACATACAAGAGCATGTTGCCGGGTCAGGGCGTTGGCGGCTTCTCGCTGCCACATAGCTCACCGTCGGCGGCATCTACGGCAGCATCGCCGCAGGCATCAACGCCATCGACACCATCGCCACGCTCGCAGCGACGCTATGCGGGCAGAGCGACTTGCGATTGCCCGAACTGCCAGGAGGCGGAACGTCTGGGGCCGGCTGGCGTGCATTTGCGTAAAAAGAACATCCATTCTTGCCACATACCCGGCTGTGGCAAGGTGTACGGCAAGACGTCGCATCTGAAGGCCCATCTGCGCTGGCACACCGGCGAGCGTCCCTTTGTGTGCAACTGGCTGTTCTGCGGCAAGCGTTTCACACGCTCCGACGAGCTGCAGCGGCACTTGAGGACGCACACCGGCGAGAAGCGCTTTGCTTGCCCTGTGTGCAACAAGCGTTTTATGCGCAGCGACCATCTGGCGAAGCACGTGAAGACGCACAACGGTACGGCGCCGAATGGCATTAAAAAGGGCTCCTCGGAGTCGTGCAGCGACTCTGAGGAGGCAGCCAATCAGTCGGGTGAGTCGAACGGGCTGGGCGGCGCGACCAGTGGCCAACAACAGACGGGCGCAGTTGGCGGCGGCGGGGGTGGCTCGGCCAGCTCCTCAAATTCCGGCACTGGCAGCGGTGGCAACAGTGCCAATGCTACCAATGCCGGCAATCGAGCTGGCAGCCATCCCGGCACCCCAACCTCGCTGCATGGGCACAGCGCCTCCGGCACGTCCAGCAGCCTGCTGGGCGGCGGTCTGCACCTGGGCACGCCGCACCAGATGGTCGCCGCGGGCGGGTCGCCGGTGATGCTGCATCAACAGCACCAGCAGCAACAGCAACAGCACTCGCACCAGTCGGCACATCAGCAACAGCAACAACAGCAGCAGCAACAACAGCAGCAGCAACAACAACAACAACAACAACAGCAACAACAGCAACAGCAACAACAGCAGCAACAGTTCTCGCAGCAGCAACAATCGCATCCACATGCTCATCTACATCATCATCATCATCATCATTTGGTTGGTGCATCCGCACCTAGTCCCGGTTTGGATCATCGACTCGATCATAGTGCTCTGGTTGATATAAAGCCACCGATGGTTTGAGGTTCGCTGGGACCCTTTCTGTTCACCAACTGAGCAGAAATGGGTTCCTGGTCGCAGTTCAAATTTCAGACGCTCTGCAGCGTCATCATACGCATCAGTATGTAGTGTGGAAGCGGAAGCGGAAGTGGGAGTGGGAGTGGGAGTGGAAGTGAGAGTGGAAGTAGATGATGCATCGAGCCACTAACACAGCGTCTAAAATTCTTTTCTATGGAATTACGATTTTTCTTTCGTCAAATGCGTCAAGTTTTTTTTTAGGTTCTCGATACATATAAGATAAGCATTTTTTTATTATTATTATGTATTTAAATATATATATATATATATATATATATGTATGTGTATATAAGTAGGAGTGCATTGGAATGCAGCATACATTTTTTCACAATCTTAATTAACAAGAATTTGAACAAACAACAACAATCAATCAATCAATTGCAAGCTAATTAACTACTTGAATTAGTTTAATATGTATAACAATAAAATATTTGAAGTCGTGCTTAAAAACCCTATTGTATATATGTATTTAATATATTTCTAGATGTCTATGCGAGTATAGGTTCGTAAACCTACATATAGCAAACGATTCTCAAATCTATACATACTTATCAAATGATTGCTTTTGCTATGAACTAAGCTACACATAACAATTTTTTTTGTCCATTTTTTTTTACTAGCAAGTAATTTTAAATAATATTTTTTTTTTTAATAGCCCGTAGGTAAATAAATATTGAAAAAATAGATGTATTAATATGCGCAGCGTTTATTATACTTATTATATATACATAAATACATATATGAAATGCATAACAAATAAAAAGAAATATCAAAAATAAAAATCTAAACTAAATAAATTAAATGAAAACTCTGATTTCAATTAATGGTAAACTATTATTATTATTTGTTGAACATATATGTGAGCAATATGAAAACAAAACATTTTATTCATACAACTAAAATAATATTTCTAGTCCAATTATAAAAAAAAAAAACCACAAAAAAACATAAAAAACAAAATTTTAAAACTAAGAATGGATGAAAAACCAAAATTGTAAATCAAAAAAAAAAATGCTTTGCTTAAAAAGAGAAAACAAAACACAAAGATCGATTGCACTTGAAATAAATGGCATGCTTAATATAATCGCGGACAGAGAGACAACCAAAAGAGTAGTACAAAACATAGTACTAGAAAAGAGCTACACTGCTCTATTGTTCAACACTGGAAAATGGGGTTAAAAGGGCCGTTCACTATTGCATGATCTTCATACGAGCGCACACTCAGCGCTGTTATGTATAATAAACCAATTTGTATGTTTTATTTTTGCTATCCACTTTAATATACAAAAAAATACATACTATTTTTAGACGCTAGCGCTTTAAAATTTGCGACTAAATGTTTTTGTTGTTTTCTTAATTTAAGCTTACATTTATATATTTAATGCATACGCTGTGCTTACTTAAAGAAATTCGAAGAAAAAAAAAACCGAGAAAATAAATAGGGCTTGACTAGTTTTTAACTACTTACGAGAACAAAACTTACGTAGATCAAACAGTAGCAAGGAGCACTTTGCATCTTTCAGCATTTTCAACCTATATATGTGTGAGTGTGTCTGTGTATGTGCATGTGTATATGTATATGTGCATATGTGCACATTTACACATACATGCATCGATATTTGCATTAAATTTTTTGTCAACAAACAATAAAATGTAAATTAAATATTTAAAATAAAGTAAATCAATTTCAATTTTATCAAAAATAAATGTAAAAAAACATACATCTGCAACTTCTTCTCTCTCTGTTTTTTTTTCTGTTTTCCATAACTCGAAGGGCCAGTCAGAAATAGCGAATGAATATCAATTTGCCAACGACAGCCGGATAATGTGAATCGTATATGTATTCCTGAGTCTCTGCATGACTGTGCGAGTGTGTGAGTGTGTGATTGTGTTGGTGATTTGAGACCACCATGTGGGGGATGCTAGGAAGCACACTTCCGACCCGGCGGCCTCTGTTGGCTGCTCCTGGTGGGTGCTGGCTGGTGCTGGCCGGTGGGGGAGTTGTTTGTTTTTGCTGCTTTCTGTTTGGTGCTTGGTACTTAATACTTGGTGCAGGGTGCTCTGACAGTTTATTTAACATTTGACGGTCGGAATGCTGCGTGGTGGGCGTCATCGTGGGCGGCCCGGCCAACCTTGTCGTTAACGACTTAAACGCATAAAAAGGTGATGGGTAGAAAAACGCTTTACGGTTAACGCTATTTGCTTTGGTTACGCCAGTTACTTACCCGGCCGGCTTTTTGGGTGATTTAAATTTTATTACCGTAGATTTGTTGCCTGGGGTCGAATTCAGACTTCAATTGGGGAGGATAAGGAATCGTGCGGCGTGGAGTGAAATTGAAGTGTGTGCAGATTGTTTTTGATTTGGATTTGCTGTTGTTGTTTTTGTGTTTGCCTTATGAGTAGATTAAGTTGCGCATTTGTAACTACGGAAGTGGGGCGTGCTGAGTGGGTGGGTGAATGAATTGAAAAAGTCCGATAGTAAATACATAAATAACAAGTACACTGAGGAGAACAACATTGCCGCAACTGATGGAAACGTATTGAAAATAAATGAAAACAACAATAAGAGCTTGGAAATGGGTATCTCATAGTCTTACTGCTTCTAATTAGTTAATAGGTGGACTAAGTCATTTCAGCAAAATAAAGAATCTGTCTTGGGAATATTGACAATGTCTTTGTCCGTGCTATTTACCAGATAGATTTACTGTTGGTAACAGGAATAATAACAGAAAGAGACGATCTCCCTGCCGCTTCCATTGCGTTTACTGTCCGCTCTGGTTTAGCTGCTGTCTGCTTCTGGGTGTCAAATAGAAGCTATATGAGTTTATCTTAGCCTGCTCCTGCTGTGTTCCCTGCTCCTCTCCTGCCTCTAATTATCTAGTCAAATTTCAAAGGAACGTCGTGAAAGTTGTAAATTAAAATAATGATAATACACACAGAGTCTAAACAGAACCCGAGGAGAGGCATGCGTTTGGCATCGGTTTGCAGCACTCATACTTGTACACATTCAGATACTAGCACACACACACACACACACACACACACACACACACACACACACACACACACACACACTCTAACAGTCAATGGCAAAGGACATGGCAGATGATAAATGGTTGCTTCAACGGCGCTAAAAATCAGTAGCAGAAAATTTTAATTAAACAAGCAGAAGACTGCAAAGCCACTTGAATACTCGACTTCTAGATACCCTTCGCATGCCAGCTAAATCAGAGGGAAGTCCAGAGGTAAGACCTTTATAAATGATGGTTATACCATATACCAGCTTATATCATTCATCTTGCGGATCTAGTCAGGTTAGAGATGTTTGTGGATTGATCTTTGAGGGGTATGGCAATTGCCTGATATGGGTATACAATTTTGGAGTGACTGGAGCATCGAACCAGATACCGCTTACATTGGTTCTTTGTATTGTCCTTTGATATAGCATATATATATATATACATAGTAGAAATATTTTTTAAGTTTATTGATTATTGTTGAAAGATCTGACTGCAAGTTGGTTAACCAATTGCATACCCTTTGCTGGCCACTTAGATGCAGGGTATATTAATGTAGATATGTGATTTTCACACATTTGAGTGGTGTTAGGCGCCGCCAATCAGGCACCCGCCGGGGAATAGTGGGTAAGGGGTAGGGGAGAGTATTTTGGTGTTGGATGCTGGGAACTATGGTGCATACCAGCTGCCCCCAAAAGTGTCAACACTTTTGTTTCCAGCATCTCGAATTTGATGTTGGCCAGGGGTAGGGGGGGGGGGGGGGGGGGCTGGGATGCAGGGGCAGGCCGCAGGCACTTCAAAAATTTCTTAATGGCTGGCCTCGTCTTTGGCTCCGCGGGTGCTGGCTGCCTCCTTGTTCACACATTGTTTTCATTAAGCAGCACACCAAAAATGTTATCCTCAGTTTTGGAATTGAAATCGGTGTTGTTGTTCTTGTTGTTGCTGGCATTGTTACTGCTGCTGAATGAGTGCTCGTGATTTGTTGTTGTTGTCGCTGAGTTGTCTCTCGCTTGTCTCTTGTTTGGGACTTCCACATCTGTTTGCATTTGACACGATTATTTATGTTTATCGCGCGTTAAATGCGCGCTATTATCAGCATAATAATCGTAATTAAAAGCCAACTAATTTATGGCAGTGATTTATGTTCTCGCATTCACCACATTTTTGTACTTCTTTCATACTTCATTCTGACATTCCTCTCTCTCTCTCTCTCTCTCTCTCCATATTTGTAATTTTTTGTTTTGTAAAATATGCTAACATGGATTTAATGGCTATAACAAAGCTTTGGCCAATAGTATATATCCAATCCAGAAGCAGACTATTATTATCGAAACTTTAAAGTATCCTTATCGTCACAGAACTGGTGATATACAAAAGTAAATGCAGTTTCTCAATGTATTTCAGTAATCCAACTGACTTGGAGAATCTTCAATCCAAACGAGATGTATGTTTCTATCCATAATACAGCAAACATATAATGCTATTCGGGGTAAACACCTAAAGTAAATCAAGTCCAGCTAAAGAGTATCTTCTAGTTTAGCTAACCAACTGGCAGTGACAATTTCTCAATTTCTCAAATTTTCGTTGTATGTTTTTTTCGAGTCTCGTTTGCATTGTGCAAATGTCCCGTGGCGCTGTATTCAAAAGCATTCACAAGAACACCCGCTGCGTATTTTAATCTCATTAACTGTGACCGTTTTTGTTGCCACCGAGTACAATGCGTTGTTGTTATTGTTGTGGCTGCAATAACATTTAAACAAATTGCATTTGTTGTCCTGTGGATATGGCCTTTGGAGCTAACAACAAGACGCGTGCTCAAATTAAGTCAAAATGAAATTGAAACCGGGAACGGGCACGCATTCTACGCAATAGAAAATGGGGTAAAAAAACAAGTGCACATCAATTTGCTATATTTATTATCAATATGTGATGCTCGCTTATATTTACTACTCATAAGTAGAACGATATTCGAAGTAGACAATCGAGGAACTAAAATAATCATTTTGTAAGTCAGTCGAGAAATACATTTTTAAGCTTAAGCTTAAGCTGTATTATAGAGAAAATATCAGAACTTAGCTGCATATAAACGAGACAATTCTCTGACCATCCCAATAATGCCATTAATCTGCTGGACAAACAGTACCAAAACAGCTTAATCAGCTTAAATTCAACCTGTTTATTTTTACATTGATTAATATATTCCAACATAATTGAATGACTATCCTCAGAGGGACAGACTTTAAATGAACAATAGTAATACGAAAAAACTGTACTTTAACATTACTTAAAGACAATAATAATAGGTTTTTGAAGGCTTGCAAGATAGAAATGTTCGTACAGTATAAAGTTTGTATAGATAACAGCAGTAATTGTGAATACAATTTTGATCAAATATTTGTTACCAAATTTTAATGCAGTATTAATTGACAATTGTCTGCACACAATGTAAGCATGGGAATTAGATTCGAACCGTTCACTACGAAATACATATTTGATTCATTTTGGGTGAGAAATAGTCACAAGACGTTATCGACCCGGTAGCTGATATTTAATTGCTCTATTTGCTGGCAGTCTGTGACAAAACTGAGCCCTTCTCAATTAATCAATGAGAAACATACATTCGTTCTTTTAATAATACGCGTATGAATTATATTTTACATTTAAGTATATACATTTGTACATTTGCATGTTGCTGCTACGGTTAATAAGTTCGTTAACATGTCTTCAAATGGCATACATACATTATTATTAGTTCATGTTTAATTTGAATATTTGAACCTGTCATTTAAGCTGTACCTCACGACAGCCTTAAAGGGTTGAGCGCACACAATGACAATATGTATATATACACATATATATATATATACATATACATGTATACATATACATATACATGTGTACAAATGTACATAGAAATGTATTTTTGGAACTTTTGGGGCATGATATCTAAATAATTATGCGACAACTGAGACCCGGAATCGAAAAGCAATCATATAACCCTTTTTCTGTAGGCGCAATTTAAGTGGCAGTTAATTGTAGAGCCAACTGACAACTGCTACCCAAAGTTGCACGCAATGCCCTGTTCCGTTCACGCCTATCCCAAGCATATCTCGACAACACACAAATACACATGCACATATCGATAGATGGCTGCTCAAAGTTGCATTTAATTACTTACGACAGATTGGCGGCAAGTGATAAACGCAAGGATCAAGGATCTGAGTGTGGCTGTTTGGCTGGCTGGCTGGCTGGCTGGCAGACAAGCAGGCTGCACGCTTCATTGCTGCCAGTTGCCAACTGGCAGCATAGACACACACAGACCAAAGGACCTGCCAAACGATGTTGCATGCATGCATACATGCAGCAGAAAGAGTTAAGGAGAAAAGCAGCAAGCAGCAAGAAGCAAGCTGCGAGCTGCGAGCAGCGAGCAAAAGTTAGTTCTTTAACCTTAGAGCAGCAGCCTCAAGGACCAAAGAGCGGACACACTTGTCAGTGCAGCGTCAAGTATCCCTAGACAATTACCTCAGTTTCTGCACAGTCTCAGACACACACACACACACACACACACATACGGGAAGGTGAGCCCAAGATGATTATCTGCTAGAGTTAAATTCGATACCGTCTATTAGCCTCGTTATTATCCCTTTTGCCTGCCACAGCAGCACCAGCAGCAGCACCAGCAGCAGCATTTGAAGTGGTATCGTGTGTCTCAAAGCGCGCCAGGACCTTTACTGCTCGTTTTTGGGTGCTGCGGTGAACAATGAATGTGTTTTTTTTCTTTTTTTTTTTGCAAACACTTTGTTGTACCTGTCCGCGTCCTGTGCACCATTTATGGTCGATAGTAGTGGCTCCCACGCTGCGCAAAATAGTTTCCAAAATTGTTGTGTTCCAGGGCGCTTCTTCATTGATGAAATGGGAGACGATCGCAGACAGGAAGTGCCTCACAGTGTGCTCACTGTGCGTTGAGACTATCCGCATTGTGCTGCTTATCATTCATCATCATCATCATCAACATCAACATCATCATCGTCAGTCATCAATCGTACATTAGTTGGCTATTCGTATGTAATGTGCGGCTTTTGTCAGCTAATATGCGTTTTCAGTTTCAGATATTGAAAGTGCAATGTGTGAGAGGATCTGCTGGTTTGCTGGATTGCTTGCTGGCTGTTTTTGAGTTTTGAGTTTGGGTCCCGCTTTGGCTGGCTGTTTATCAGATTTCCTGCACACTTGGCAGTTCTCACAATTAGCTTGTCAGCCTGTTTCAATTCTAACACGCCGCCCTCCATTGCGGTCCACCCACCTGTCAACATTTGATTTGACTTACCCACAGCAAAAGGTAAAAACACAAAAAAAAAAACTTAACTACAAATTAAAAAAAAAAGAAACAATCTACATATACCTGTAGTGACATTGATAGATATTAAAAATGCACTCAATACGATAGTTCAATGCTGGAATGACAGTCCGTCCAGTTTATAATTAATTTTTTTGAAATAAAACACATTACAATTAGTTTTCAATTTTTGCTCTTTTTACTTGGAATATTATTTGTATGCATGTGTGGTACATTTGTTCTTTTTCCTGGTATCCCCTTACCACATTTTGCGGTTTGACGCTGCTGTCGTGTAGCTTGTTAAAAGTGATACACAAACGAGGCATCGACAAAAACTTCACAGCCAATAAAAGTCTGTTTTGTTTCGATGTTGTTGTTTTTTTTCTCTTATAACAAATAAGTTTACTTGGAATAAAACAACTAGTATTAAATGTATTTTATTACATGTCCGCAGCTAATTTAAAGCGTTGAAATTAAATTTCATTCAAAAATAGCTTATATGTGCTGTTTTTCGATTTAATTGTGTTTGAAATCAACCAAATCTATGTGCAAAGATATGAATCAAATAAATTTAGAAAGGAGTTTCTTGTGTTTGAGGAAATGAATTTGTAGTTTTATTATTATTTTAAGATTTTATTAAAAGTACGCACTCAGAAAAGTCGTAGCAAAATTGTCAGCAAGGCATCAAGGACCTTACAAGTGCTGAACTGTTTAAAATTGTGCACATTAAACTAATACGTGTATAATGGTTAATTGTATATCGTTTGCAAATCAGTTTTAACCTCAACCAGCTGACAGCTTGCAACTGCACCTGAAACCGCAATGCCTTCAATGCCAAAGGCAGGCAACAGCTGTGAAAGAGCTTGCACTCAGCACCTGGTAATAATTCGCACCACATCAGCATGTCAATTATTATATCAATTATTTAAAGCCAACCGGCAGATACTTATGAATGCCCCATATATTTCCATAATATATTTAAATTACAGCGCTTCGCGGTCTTTGTATTAGTTTAGTTGAATTGGATCGATCGAATCCTTCGTGCCCACGTCGGCCATGAGAACAAATGCCAGTTGTACTTCAGCTTGTATTCCAACAGATGAATGCTCGGCCGGTGGGTCGCTTGAGTTAGCAAAGAAAAAAAATGTACCATAATGTATGGTAAATAGTATGTCCTGCGTACCTTAGACCAAGTACTTTGTAATGCTACTCGTTGAGCGAGTTACTTTGGCATTGACTTTGCGTGCTGTTTGCGCAACAAATTGTTGGCAAAAATTGTCCCATATACGTTGTTATAATCAAGGTTGTGAACGCCCACATGGTTAGGGACTGGCCGTTCCCCGTCAGCGTTGTCACTATAATATAATTAAATATATGTGAATGTATCTATGGTCAAGGATAAAACGCTTGAAACTGAAAAAAATTGTAATAATTGAAGTTGAGCTTTGATCTTTCCGGCTTTGCCATATGCTTGCTCTTAGTTCCTCTAAAACTGGAATTTATATATAATTTTAGAACAACACATATAATAACATAGCAAGCGGAATTTGTAGAGATCCAATATACATTTTTTTTCTTTTCATTATATTGTGAAACTGTATGTAACAGGCAGAAGGAAGCATCTCCGACCCCATAGAGCATCTATATATTCTTGATCAGAATCAACAGCCGAGACGATGGCTGTCCGTCCGTCTGTAAGAATCTCAGATACTTTAACAGATAGAGACTTTATTTGGAATGTGGGTTCTCGTGCACCCCGCATAGGTCAAGTTTGCTCCATTTTATAAATAGCTGCCTCCGTCTCTCGAATATCGACACAATTTTTAAAGCAGAAGTTTCTAATTAATTTATAATATACATCGGCATATTATTATATTCTTTATTGATCTCATTACTATTAGCAAGCGGAAGCATTTTCTATACGTAATATATGTGAGAGAGTGTGACGCTATCGTAAATATGTTTGTGTATGATCAGGGTATATCGTAGTCGAGCTCACTCGACTACAGCATTCTTAGTTGTTTCCTTTTGGGAAGAGAGTATAATAGCTGCACTGAAAGTCATTTACCAGAAGTCAATCAATTGGAATAATTTCATAGAAAGACAGCAAGAGATTGGCTGTCAAATTTCGTACCCGTATTATTGCTGTTATCTTGGTGCCTGCGGCGTTATCCTTGCTTCCTTGAGCGTGCTAATTTACACTGTTGTCGTCCAATTTATAAATTTACACACGCGCTCAGCGTAATTTGTGCGAAACTGCAGCGCCGCCTATCGCTCAAAAATCGCAACGATTGCGAATCGTGCAACGGCTTTAAAGTTGCATGCCTCCTTTTGTTGAATTTGACTCGCTTACTCCAATTGCCACAGCTAGTGCTGGAGGAACACATTAGTAAAAAGAAATAAGAAGAAACCCCGAGAATAATAGAAAGTAGCAAGGGTGTGCAAAAGCAGAGATGCTATCTCTCTCTCTCTCTATCTCTCTCTATTTTTTCTCCCCTACCTGAGATTTAATTCTCACATTTTTTATCAATGGCACAATAAACTACGAGCTGCGTAATTGTCCCATTTTTCAACACCTCACCGATAGTCTATTTAAAAACAGGAGATTTAAATTGTAGAATTAATTACGGGAATTATTAGTGATAGTATATTAAATTTATAAACTTTGCATACTAGTTTGTTTAACTCAATATGTATAACTATTAACATTATTTGTGTGTATTGCTTGAGATTTATTTGGTTATTTTAATTTCTGTTAGAAAATTTGATGTTTTAAATACATCTTTAATATTTATAATAACATGTATACAATTTTGTAGGGTTCATATGGTTAATACCATTTATACGAACTTATGCCCACATACACATACACACATTTGTTATGTGTCAGAAAGGGTTCTCCACTCTAGTTCCGGCTCTAACTAATTTCAATGTCATACCAGTAACTGATATATGCACATGTCCGGCTGTGTCTGTCCGTCCGTCTCTCCGACTGTCCCTCTGTCAAGCTGTCTGTGTCTTTGAGTATGCCTTATTATTAATTTTAATGATTTAATTAGAAAATTAGTGGCAATTGGCTTTGTGCATTGCCGCACTTACTTCGATTTTATTGCTCGGCTCGCCTTTCAATTGAATGCGGCGAATGCAGGTATTTTAAACACTTCTCCTCGCGATCCCCTCCCCATCCTGTCTCAAGTTTTCAGTTTCAAATAGAAGATTGCTGCCAATTTAATGTAGCTATATTTCCCCAACTGTTTCGGGATAGCATTTCAAATATTTATCATTGTAGTTGCAATTAACTGCAGTAGCAGCGGTAATCGATAGTTTTGCCTGAATAGATCAATTACAAGTAAAGAACAATATAGCTTTGAGCATTTATGAATATAAGCAACTTACATAGCCATAAGGCCAAATTGTAAGCGTTTATTTTCACCGATTGTCTATTGAACTTTAACCAGCAACGCTCCAATTTAAAGTTACATTGGAATTTAAATGAAAATACTACTTTGGACATTTGAAAATCCAGAAAATGCAATATTGACAAGCAGTATGATTATAAAATTATAACTGAAATTATCTGAGCTTAAAAATCTGTTATAAATGAATGTGAATATTATTGAATAAGATATTGTATGATGTTTTGAAATTATTCAAGCTAAAGCGTTTTCTATTTAATAGTAAATTGATAAATAAAAGCACACTATTCGGCTTATAATAAGCATAATTTGGTGACTCTCATTAAGAGTTATAAATATTATAAGCTGCTCGTTAAAAATTTGTTAACTGCACTTCAAATCTCAAATCAAGTACAGATTGTAGATACCTCAAGCACTTCGGAGTCATGAGAAGAGAGAAGAAATTAGTTAACCCATTGAATAATAAATCGAATTACGAATTATATATATGTATATATGTATGTGCATATAATGTAAAAATCGATAGGGTTAGGGGTTGGATGAGGTGTGGGCATAGCCATAAGAATATGGCTATGTACTACTCTAAAATGATGCAGTGAAGCGTAGCTAATGTAGGACGTCATTCAAATGAACTCGGCTGCAAGGAATCTTTAAAAAAAAACAATATGCCTGGCTGGAATAAAAAAACAACACACACACAAAAGTTAATTGTTCTTTGTTGGCTGTTTATTTGAGCGATAAATGCGATAAATCAATTAAAAAGTTTTACAACAGCGTCGCCAAAATTAACACACAAACACATCAGGCGCGATTTTTAATGTAAACTTTTGGCTTTTGTGGTTGTTGCGCTTGTTGTTGTGGCCGCTGTGATTGTTGATGCTGTTGGTGCTTTTGTATAAAGTATTCCTGGACCACATGCTGCGGCAGCAATTGCATTGTGTTTGATTTAAATCGTCGCAGCAGCTTGGAGCTAGGTAGTCCGAGGCACGAACCCTGTCAGCCAACCAGCCAGCCAGCCAACCAACAAGCCAACAGTCATCTTGGCAGCCAGTCTGTCAGGCCAGCCGGCTTGTACTGTCAAATAGGACGCTTTGTGGTTAGCCAGACAAACAATTGGTGGCACAAGGACATGAGCACACATGGCAGACATATTCTGTAGCATCATGCCAGACGGACGGACTATTGCAATTGCATTGCATCTCTCTCCAAACATCCATCCACCTATCCATCGATCAGAACAGTAGATTTTTGAAAGCGACAACGAGTACGAAAAGTTGACAACTATTATTATCATTAGTTAGGATTTATGAGCATCGATTGTTTGCCGGGATTTGCGATCACTCTGATCAACGAGAATCGGGCAACGAGGGTCGCCGAATATTGTTGGGAATATTTGTCAACGCGCCGCGTAATTAGAAGGCACGTTGAAAATGCAACGAAAATCCCCCGTGCCAGCAGCAGCAGCTCGAAAAATTATTTAATTGATAAATTGTGTCGCATGCTGTGCCCTTACCAAGGACCAGCATAGCGGACACAGGACACAGGACACAGTACACAGTACACAGGATAACAGACAGAGAGACAGGATAGAGAACAAGAGACTGGCAAACAACTGGCAAAGGGCAACCGCATCCCCAGGACAGTTTGTCAGTTACATGAAGTTGACATTTATGCGTGTTATTGTTATTATTGTGAAGGCCCCTGGCCAGGAGCTGCCCGTCTCTATTCTCCCGTCACCGACTCCCATTGAGAGCGTATCAATTACTTGGCCAAACAATAACTTTTATGCAACATTCAATGCTTGACTTTTTTTTTTTTTATTTTCTTTCTCATCTTTTGATGCATGAATGTGTGGCACTTTTTTTTGCCATCCACAATTGTTGCCGGCTGCCTGCCTCGTCCTGGGGTCCTGTGGCCAATATTGACTTTGTTCATTGTTGTTGCAATTTTTTCAATTTATGGCACGTTTTATCCGATGGACACTCGCACAAATGGCAGCTCTCTTCGGCATTGCCTTTGTTGGTCAATGCGGCAAATTTGCTTTTTATTAACAACTTCCTGGAAGTCTCTATTATGACGAGCCGACTTACAGAAGCTGCTACTAAGAGAAAACTATCTTGGCGGTACCTTTGACAAATCGCTACAGATATGTGCAAAAAACCTCAAAAGTCCAAGTTATAACTATTCAGCAACAGATAAAATATGTGTACATTATCTTGAGTTTGATTTTGTGTCTAACTTAAATGCGCTATTATTTTCGTATATTTGTTGAGAGTCACACTATAATCTTAATGGTTTCTCATTTGACTTAGATATTTATGAAACACTGTGATTTCAAAATATAATATAATATTTTATTTATTTTATTTTATATAAATCTAACTTATATTATATTTGCCTAAAAATTGATTATTGGGCTATTGTTATTATTGTTTGGTGTATATATATATATATATATATATATATATATATATATATAAGTGGGATTGATTAATTACATACTTGCTTACAGAGACTAAATCTTCACTATACAAATGTGTGTTTACTACGTTAATCAACTTTAAAAATATGCCTGTGTACTCACTAGTATTTAAGCTGTATATTAAGATAATTGTTGATAATTTGTTGCCAAAGTAAGCTCAATAATAATACTCATATCTAATAAGTTAGATTGCTTGGGTTGTTGTTTCCAAAAGTGATGAAGTTTTAAACCACTCCTACATGACAACAACGTACCATTTTTTGGAAAGGTCCCACCCAGTTAGTTAATTTTTTTATGATCACCTGGAATCAAAATCATTTTAATATCAAGAATTTGATTTGGGGCTATCAAATAAGCAAAGTTTGGTGTAAGTTAAGCAAACGCTAGTATTTCGCACGATTTCAACTACAGTGATTAATAATTTAAATAAAAACTTACATACGACCCATATGAAAAGCTATTGAAATGAAATTGTGTTCGGCAAGCTGCAATTTTCGAATAAATTAAACGGTTGACAAAACGTGTGTGTGTGTGTGTGGAGTAATAATATATTAAAAAAGAGATGAGCATTCAACAATGAAAAAATAAATAAACATGCCTGGCATATGTGATTACTGCAAACAAATGCGGTAAATGCGAAATAGAGAATGTGGATGAGATAATGAGCGTGTTCAAGGTATGTGCTTTGTGCCATGGATGCAATAACAATAACAAAAATATACAAAAAAAAACTAACAGATATGGCCGTTTCTACAAACTGTCAACGGAACGGTTGCCACGCCCACAATGTTCCCCCACCACGCAGCGTCCGACCAGCATTGTTGCTCATGTTGTTGTTGTTTGTGTTGTGCTCGAGCTAAACTGTAATTACGCGGTTAAGTTAATAATACATTTTCCAACTTGTTTTTTTTTTTCATTTTTTTTATTTTTTTTTATTTGTAGTCATAGTCGTTGCTACTGATAGATACGCATAGTTACCAATAGCACAACCTTCGCCCCCAGCGCCAGCACCAGCTACCAGAGCTCCAATCTACCGTCGAATTGGGCACCAGCCAACGGTTGTTTGTTATGGCTGCCCAACGCACCGAGCTGCGATTGCTGATTGGCCAGCTCTCTGCGTCTGCCCTCAGCTTTGGTCATGTCGCAGCTCTCAGCACTCATTTGCAACAGTTTGCCCGGGGTAAGAGGCACAAATCTCTTGGCCATCTGTGATCGCTGTGCCATGCTTGATAGATTCTTTATAAGCGTTTCCTCTTTGCGGTTTGCTACTCAAAAAACGAACATGCATTTGTAGCTGCAAATTGAAAAAACGAAAAAAAGAATAAAAAATGAATAATATAGAATGAACAAAAACAAACTGCATTTGGCTGTCTCCGACTTGGTCTGGTCATTGCATGCATGTCTTTTGAATGCCCGCTTTAATTGCCCTCGAAAACGTGGACAGGCTTTGTCATAGACATAGAACTCTGTGCACGGCATGGGAATAGGCAATGCAATTGGCATTGGTATCTACAACAACATCGGCATCTTTTTGAGGCGCAGTCACGCACATGGCACAAATGGCAGACGGCCAAAACGGGCTAACCCTTTTACCAACCCAGCATCGGAAAAAACACACCTTTCCATCAATGACCTGTATATATGTATATATAATTGGATCCTTAACCACATCTGCAACTGAAAGTGCATGTGACGACCCAAAGAGCTCTACCTGTCCATACAGCTAAACAGGCATTAATTGTTTTCAAGCCACTAGGATCTGTCGTAATTGAATTCTGCGTACATTTTTGCGTCTTTTAATAATCTTGAGTACGAAAAGTAAATTAAAGCAGATACAACAGTAATCTATAATAAATATTATTTTTCGTGGACGAGACTTACACAATATGTCAAGAAGTTACAGAGAAAACAAATAATTGTGATTCGACTCTTTCAGCCAATTATCTTGGTCCTTGAATTCAATAATGCACTTTGCTCGACGAATGCAAGTTGCAAGTAAATATCTTAATTCATTAATTAACGGAAAGACTGCAGTAATTGAAATGCTCGTCCATCAATTTTAAAATATATATATTTTAACTATAAATTAACATTTTAATGACAAGCAGCTGCTTTTTAAAGCAGAATACATTCATTATGTGTGAATATAATATATAAGATATATTTATATATATATATGTACAGAAGGGGGCTTAAATTTGCATATCCTCTGAAATTTGAGGCAGATTAACATGGCAAATTTCAATCCAGTTAGAATTTCAGAAGCAGATTCTTTGTCTCATTTCCTCAGTCATCGGCTTATCTGTCCAATTGTCCAACCATCCATCGGGGGTAAGCGCATCAAGACCTAAGCGCCCACACAATTACAAGCGGATGGTGCACGCCCCTCCCACTTGGCCAGGCGACCGAACGCCTCCCATTTCAAAATCATATTATAAGTAAATATGTATGTATTTAGTGGACAAAAAAAGAAAAAAAGAAAAAGGATTACAAGGCTGCATTGCTGAGCCTGATTAGTCGACGTTGACACGTTCCAGGGAGCGGAGTGGCACAGAACATTAAATAAACGCTTCGCCCAGCCTCATAATTGTTAAATTGTGATTGTGTAGAGCGAAGTGTAGTTCGAGGTGGAAGTGTATGTATGAATGTGTACCCACACACACACACACACACACGTACACACACACACACACACACACACACAGTTTTGAACAAAGCACATTTGGCGAAGGCGGCCTCAGAGGCTGGACGGGTGTGGCAGCGTGCGCGAGTGCGAGAATGATCCTGTTGCAAGGACGAGGACATGGACGAGGACAAGGATGAGGAGAACGATGGCGATGACGATGACGAGGTGCAAAACTATGGGACCAGCTGGGTGTACGCCCAGTGGCTGGCTGGCAGCCGGCCCATTTCTGGCGCGCGTTTTGCATTTGTGCAGCGATTCATTTGGCGGGCGGGCGTGTCACGCCCCCATGTGTGTTAATATATATGTGTGTGTATGTATGTATGCATGTAGGACAAACGCGCTGCCTGTCACATGTCAAACCGGAAGTGTGCAAAAATTAACTGAGAAAAAAAGGAAAACCAAACAAAACAAAAGGGGCGCAGGCGAGCGAGATTTGCTTACTCCATTTCTCACTCCTATCTCTCTCTCTCTCTCTCTCTCTCTCTCTCTCTCTCTCCCTCTCTGTCTCTCTCTCTTTCTCTCTGCCTCTCTGTTGCACTCACTCACTCTCGGTCTGTTAGTGTGTGTGTGTGTGTGTGTTTCGTTGTAATTACGTCTGCGCAGTTGGCTACGAGAGGACTCGGCATCTAGCACCCTTTTGACGCCTGCAACGACAATGCACTAATATAATTATAGAGCCGGCCTGGGCCGGCCAGACCCAACCCCGGAAGCGCTTTCATCAGCACCCAAATATCCTAAGCATCCTGGACGGGGTGCCAAAGCTTTGTGCGCCTGCGCTCCTGCTGCTGCTGCTCATGTTGAGAGCGGAAGTCAAGTTCTAGTCCTTGATGGATGGGCTTCAGAATGCATGATGGCACATGCCGAAAATCAACTATGAATCTGCCGCATCACAATCTCGCCATCTTTCTCAGTGTGTGTGTGCAACGTGTAATTATCAAAACAATGCGCGAGTATCGGTTTTCACGCATCCTGTCGAGATACCAGCTCCTAGCTCTCTGGACTCAGCACCCAGTCCTTGCCTGCAGCTGCCTGAATTCGAGTGTGTTTTTATTGTTGGCTTGCGCGTCCTCTTGAAAGTCCCCTACCGAAAATACAGTTGCACAGTTGCCATATAATTTGATTTAGGAATTTAAATTATTACTACAAAATATTGCGTCATTGTTTGCTATTCTCAAAACTACAAAGATCGATTATCTCAACCCCAGGCTAAGGCAGCGGGCCAAGCAGCACGTGCGAATCCCCCTGTCGCTCTCTCTCTCTCTCTCTCTGCGAAGACAATGTGTGCTTAGTGTATGATGAATGTCCTTGGAGGAGTTTGATGGCCACTCAAATTATTATAAGGTTCTTACAAAATAGATTCGCATTTGATTAAAATGCTTTGCGTATATCCCTTGATGAGTGATTCTTTCTATACATCATATATACGTACATATATACATATATACATTTATATATATACTTGTACTTAACGAATAAGTTTCGTTTTTCTGGCCTTAGTTTAATTATCAAAAATAGTTCACGAACTCCAAGACAGATTCTTGCATTTCATGAAAATTGGTTTATTGTGACAAGTACTTTTTCGCCATTCGATTTGTGGGATGCGTAAATATTTGAATGCGAAATTTAAGTATTTTATTTATACTTGCTAATTACAATTAAACACTTTAAAATTCAATTTGTATTTAGCTTTATGCCGCTGCTTGTTGGTATAAGTAAATTAATTAAATTTAATTAGTAATAAATGCACAACAAGTAGGTAACGAAAATGTGGTTTCAATTCATATTTAACAATTATTTTAACACACACAACAAGCTGCTTGACATGACAGAAACTTAATGATAAATATCTATAGTAAAGAGATTTATTCACGCGCCTTAGGCAGGTCAATCCGTTGATTTGTGTACACACATATCTCATACATCTAAAGAATATGGACATTCCATTTAATGGCACAAGTAGTTATCTATCTAGTACTATCTGTGTCCAGTGCAGCACGAAGCAACACAACGAAATTGCTGGTAAATGTGAAAAATCAGTAGCAGCAACAAAAATACCAACAACAACAAAATCAACAACAACCAGTTGCAATAAGTAACAATTTCCACGAATACCGGAGCTTAATAACACAACAAAATGCATTTAATAAGCAACTGCAAATGGCAAACTGGCAAATTCAAACTGAGCTGAGCTGAACTGAGCTGAACTGAACTGGTAGAGCAAGTGCACCAGAAATGGAGAAGAGTGGCGAAATCGGTTGATTGTGGTACACGAAAGGGACTGGAGAGGTGGCAAGACCGGGAAGACTGGGCAAGAAACGGGAGCTGGTCCAAGCAGCCGAGCCCAATGCGAATGTGCGATGATCGTTTCCTGTCGATAAGATGCCCCTAATAACAATTTTTGCTAGCCTCCAATGCAAACCCGGAGCCACAGCCACAGTCGCAGCCAGAACCAGGGCCAAGTCCGAGCCCAAGCCGGTTGCCGGGAGCCTGCAGCTTATAATCACGACCAACGGCAGCAACAATCGCGCAAATTATCATAAAATTTGAATAACAACAAGCCAGCGCCAACATAAGCGATCCCACAACGAAGCGCGGATGCTCTACAAATGCTCCTACTTTCCTCGTTTTTCATAAAAAGAATAAACTAAAATGGTTCCATTGCATAAAACTACTTCTTTATATTCTTGATCAGCTCGATAGCCAAGTCAAATGCAATGCATTCATATACATATATATTATTTCTTTCCCCCAGCTGATAGGATTGGATTACTATAAAGTCAATAATTTTGTAATACTAGAAGAGGATTGGTCAGATTTGATCAAAGTCAGAGAAGTATTTAAATATAGCTGATTTTTACAGATACATACTGAAAGTAGTCCGAGAAACACAGGGTCATTATTAAACTGACTCATTTTTATCAAAATCGCCAACAATCAATATAAGATACAATTGTTGAATTATAATTGACAATGTATAATTTAACAACTTTATCTCATATTGCTCGTTTGCAATTAAAATTGACAATAATTCAAAAACACGATCCCCAATACAATTTCTTAATAGTAAGGACTGTGGGCTTATTAGTTATAAGAATTAATATATATTTTAATATATGATATATGTAGAGCAATATGAATATGATTAATGTCAACCATAACTACGTAATTGGCATACATGTGTCTTTGCCACACGTAGCACGTGCGTTGGGTGCAAGCTGTGTGACAAATTCATTGTATCCTTTATTGAGTGTGAGCAAAAAGCAACTTTTCGCAATGGCTGCCTTATGTGTAACAACAGAAGTCGTCGAGAGTCGTTGCGTCGCATCTTGCCTGAAAATACCCGATGCCAGTAACAAACGGCAACCAGTTTACTGCCACAAGCAAACAATGCAATGGCCTGGATGCAGGGGCAGCAGGCGGCAGATTGCTGCTGCGGCGGGGAGTGGCTCCGCTTGGTTTGCATGCCACAAGCAAATAAAACGCAAATACACGCACAAAATGGTAAACAGCAACACTAACAACATCAACAGCAACAGCAACAGCAGCAACAGCAACAGCAACAGCAAATAACTAACAACAACATCGCGACAGCTTTGGCGGCCATTGCGCTGGCTTCGACGTCGACGGCGGCTGCGCAATGGCGACGACTGCAGCGTTGGGCTTGGCAAGCCAAACGTCGTCGTCGTCGTCGTTGCTGTTGCTGTGGTCTGCCCTGGCTTGGCTTGGCTTGGCTTGGTTTGGCTGCTTTCTGGGCTTGCGTGCCAAGTGGCAATCAGTCGCATTGAAGGCGTTGTCCATTTTTTGTCCGAGACCGCAGCGTCGTTTTCGCCTTCTTCTCTCCAATCGCAAAACGTTGCTCGCTGCTCGCTGTTCGCTGTTGCGTTTCAGCTTTTGCCACTCGCTTGCGTTCTCTCTCTCTCTCCCTCTCTCCCTCTCTCTCTCGCTCTCGCTCTCTCTGTCTACCTCCCCCATGCGTTGTTTTTCTAGCTGTAGCTCGTTCTCTTTCTCTTTCTCTTCATGAACGATTGTTGCCATTTTGAACGAAACTGGGGCCGTAGATTCCGAGACCGAGACCGTGGCCGAGCCCGAACCCAAGCCCGAACCCATTGCGCTAGCCCGAGCCCGAACCCGAGCCCGAGTCGTAGCCCGAGAGAGAAATGCGTCATTTCAAGAAAGCCAAATATACAATAAAAAATAAAAAACAACAGCAACAACAACAACAGGTTATAGTAATAATAAGTCCAATTATAGTTTGAATGTTGATTAGTGGTTTATTTCGCTGCTGCTCTACACTTTTCTTCGCATTTCTTTCGTTTGGCTTAACCGTTAGTTAGTCGATGACGGTTTGGCCTAAGTGGCTGCAACACTCATGTTATCAGTAGGCAACACTCAATACATGATTAAGTATCTGATCGAATGGCTGCTGCTGGTTAAACCCGCATTGCCTAAGTGATTGAATGGCGTGCCGAAAGGGTGATCCTGGCCAAAGGCAGTCGATCGCTGCCTCATGTGAATTTAAAGTGACCGGCACACATAGCTAAAGCCGTGGCCATGTCTCCAAAGGGGGAAAATCCATATTTTAATGCTTTAAAAATAGTGTGGATTGATTTAGATTGCATTATTATATTCGTAATAACTTAATATTATATTGCTTAGAGGCATTTAAAATTATTATTATTCCTTGCATAAAACGTTAAAAAAATTAATAGGCATATATAATAAATTAATATATAATAAACAATAATAAATTACAAGTTGGACTTTGATATTTTTAAACTTTTCTTAAAATGATATTTCGGAAATTTAAAAGAAAATTAATTCACATTTCACGGAGAATTACGTAATAAGAAAAAAATAATCATTTCTACTTGTAAGAAATTTAAGTCGTAAAAAAAATTAAAAAATAAATAATAATAAATTCTAGTTTTGTTTCTGATTCTCGAAATTCGAAATTAATATTTGTTGCCAAGTTAGGTCAAGTGTATTCAAAGTCGACTACGGGACTGGATAATGCTCTGCTCGAGTCGAATTCTACTTCGTCATTATTGGCTCGGCTATCCAATGGTGCAATGGTGTCAATTAAAAGGTGTGGAAAATGTTGACTTAACATGCAAAACAACAATTTAAATCTGGCGTGCTGGACTACCACAGATGGTGTTCGGGCAAGGACGGCAAATGGAATTGGTATGGAGTGGAGTTATGCCTTATCTGCCTCTCACTGTTCCCGCTGCACATACATACCATATTTCCTTTTGTGTTTGGTTTTGTTTTGTTTTGGCTTGGCCATAATTGGAACATTTCATTAATGATCATGCACCGGACGGGAAATGCAGCCACAAAAAGGGGGCGACAAAAGTCAAAAGAAGAAATTGCATGCGATTTGTGCAAATTGCTTGACGATTCAGAAAGAGAAGGCAACGTGGCCACAAAAAATTACAATTCGCTGCTGCTGGAAAAGTCCCACAACAACAAATAACAACAAACAACAAATAACAACAAAAACAAAAACGACAACAGCAACTGCAAAATGGCGCGCGTGTTTTCCTCGAAAGTAATTAAAGCAAGAGAGAGCAGAATGTGGCCTGGTTTGGGAGCTGCAAGTGGAAGCTTGAGTGGTAGCTGGAGCGAGAGCTGGTGGTGGTGGAGGTGGTGGCGTAGCTGGACTTATTACTTGGAGCTGCGACTCCTTTTGGCTTTAAGTGGGTTTACTGCTACAGCTACCGGTCTTGCTTTTGCTTTTGCTTTGCTTTGCTTTGCGTTTCGTTTCGGGCCACTTTACATGGCCAAGCACCTAACCCATCCCACAGCTCTTGCAAATTTGTTGGCCATTTTAATGGCCGTCATCGTCGTCGTCGTCGTCGTCGTTTGGGGTGTTCAACCAACTGCAATTATGGTGCGCTGTATATATTTTTTGCTCTTGCTGCCGTTTTTTTTTTCTCCTTTTTTTTTTTTTCTTTTCTTCAGCGCAATAATTTGCCGCTCTGTACATTAAATGAATTTAATGAATGCGGTCCTATTAACTTTTTTGCTCTGCCGTCGCGTCGACAGAGCCGCTGGTTTTTCTACAACTGCCAACTTGTTGTTCTTGTTGCTGCTGTTGTTGCTGCTGCTATTGTTACTAATAATAAAAGCAGCCGCTGTTGCTGGCATCTGAATTTCAAATTCAGCTTCAATTTAATTTTTATTGCCGCATTTTTGATGGTTCGCAAAAATATGAATGTGTTCTCTGAAAGTTGTTGGCTTCCACGTCAACCCCGAAACTTGATTATTATTTTTGTTGTTTTTTTTTGCAGTGTATGGTCAGTTTGACCGGCTCCTGCGGCGGCTGCAGCTCTAATTGCTTTTCAAAATGGTGGCCCCGTGGTTATGCGCCATTGCCAGCGCCAGAGAAATAAAGAGGGGGAGACAAGCAAGTGCTTCCTTGATATCTACGAAAGAATGATCAATACTTTTGAGATAATATTTTGCATTTTGCTACTATTTAACATAATAAACAAATATAGTTATTTTCTTGCTACATACATTTTATTCAAATGATTTTTTTTATCAAATATGCACAGCAAAAACCAAACATACTTGCAACAAGAATACATCCTTCTGTTTCTCATCTTAAATTAAGAATTTTAGGCTCAATTAAAAGTCAATAACTCAAATCAAGAATGTGTTCTTCAAAATGGAACTGAATATGAGAAGCAAAAGGACAAAAAACATATTGATATGTTTTGTATTCGATCATATCCTCAAGTCGCTGGCTTGCTTGGTTATTTTTCTCATTGCTGCATATAGGAAAAAGAAGGTTAGAATAGAAAATAAAAAGGTTAACTTGTTAAAAGAATATGCACTTCTATGTATTCATATACAGATATTACAATTTGAGGTATGGCAAACATCAAATACCCCTGACTGTCATGCAAAATGCAACCACTGGAGTGAAAGGCACATCGCCCCACAGATCCCGATGCAGTTGCATCTGCTACTAAATTACATGTTGCAACAAATACCGCAAACAAAAAAAAAAAAAAGCGGAACAGAAAATTGAATATATTTAAAAGCAAAAGAAGAGACAAACTACAAAATAGTATAAGAACAACAAGGGTACTCCTCAAAAAGCAAGCGGAAATAACTAATGCCCAAAAAACAAAAGATCGTCAAGGAGTTGCTGCTGAGGAGCAAGGAGACGAGACGGGGAGACACACTGCAAGAGAAATTGAATGGAATAGCAAAGGTGCGATAAACTCAGACACACACAACAAAATATCTATGCATATAGACATGTATATAAATTATTTAAAAATATATGTGTGTAGTGTGTACAGCCATTGTTATGGAAAGATCTGACACCGGAACGAGACCGATCAGAAAAAAAAATATCCGTTTATATACACACATAAATATATATGTACATATGTATGATGGAAAATGTGGGCGTTGCCCTCGTGACTCCCCTTGCCACACGGCTGAAATGGAAATCGTAATAAACGCACAAATAATCATAAAAAATAGGAACTGAACTGGGAAAACAATAATAAAAAATAACATTTGGCACACACACACACAGATCGAAAACTGTTGGTGGAAATGAAAATTGAAACCACCCCTTAGGTTGTAGCAGAGACTGAGGTTGACCCCGCCATCGTTCCCCGCACCGCAGCCAGTTTCTGTTCCCCTTCATGCACCCTAAAAATTACATCATAAAAGAATTATAAATACTTATTAGATGTGTGAGTTTTTGAATGCGAGTGCAACCATTTATCCATCTCTGTCTATCGCCTTCGATAGCTACTCCCGCCAGCACGTGACCAGATCCTCCATCCAACATCCTGACCAGTACCCAAGCATTCCCCCAGCCTCATTTAGGTGCCCACCCGTCGTCTCGCCAGAATTATCGCATTAAGCCATTATCACCGCAGGATATAAAGCAGGCAGCTATGTTTTGGAACGCGCAGCGAATAGCCTAATCGACTAGATCCACAGATTTACGGTCTTACTATCTCAGCAGTAGGAGAAGATTCAAGCAAACACTAAAAAAAAACAACACTTCGAATTTGTCAAAGCGATCTTTGTGCTTCTAAAACTCTCTTAATAATGGCAAATTGAGTCTTTTGCGTCTTCAACAATTTCAATCAGGGCTCGACTTAAAAAGTCCGTTTCCCCTTTGTGGAGACAATGACTTCTTTAACTAAAAACAATCGCAACCATGGAAAAGATTAACAGCAGCTTACGCAAAAGTTGTGCCTTCAAAAAAATTGTCCCTCAAATTAATTTTGGTTCGGTTATCAAAAAATCGGTTCGAAGATATGTCTCTTGTCTTTGGTTGGTTATCATTTTTAAGCACACATAAAATGTTTGTTGTTCAGCTGTAGTCCTGAAACACAATTTGCATATATCAGCTAAAAAAAGCTATAAGAAAGGTGCTATTTTTTAAATTCATCGAGAAAATACAAGGAAGCTTTGTACCAAAAATTAAATATGAAAGTTTTAGTCCGCAATTTGGGCACTTCTTTGGATTTCACTTAACACTCTTTTTGTGGAAAGAATATAGCTTTTTTTTTACGCATTTCGAGACACATTAACTGTTCTTAGGATACGTAAGAAACAACTATCCGAATATTGTGAAATTAGGCATATACCAGCTGCTAAAGTATGCAATGAAGAGTGTATGAATAAATATTGGTTTGACTGTACGTTATGGACTTAATCCATAACTTTAACTTGGATTTTCTTTGTGAGCACTCTATATAGGGATGCCATACTAAGTATTAGAGTAAGGCTTAGTACATATTTCTTGATCTTTAGATATTTACACGTGATTTACAAATAATTCTTTGAACTCAAATCAGAAAATACTTGCAAAGTCGTATTACTTTTTACTTGATGCAAGAAATATGTAGTAGGAACTTTAAAGTGTGGGAAATCATTAGTTTTGCTGTCCACTTTTGTATGAACAGTTGTTGCACTTGTTGCATTTATTTTGAATGTTTATTGATTAATTATTATTAAGCTAATAACATATATTAAGTTAATACTATCGCAAAGTTTAAGCCTTTATGAATGAAGTGTGCAAGCCAAACGGTTGACATGGTTATGCAACCAATCACTTTAACGACTCGTATGTCGACTTATTTCTTGCATATTGCTGACATAGCATGGAGCATCGGAGATGTGTCTGAGCACCTTGTTCTGCAAAACTTGAATTTGTTTCACCCAAGATTTTGCAGCTGTGTTCCAAAATGGAATCCCGTATGTGGGATGGGTACGAGAAATAACATATATGAAATATACTATTAATGTGTAGTTAAAATGTATTTGTGTCTGTGTATGTGTGTGTGTGTGTGTGTGTGTGGGCGCGTACTACATAATTTGTATCTCCATAGAAGACGCTCTTTGCATATTGTTTGTTAATTAGCGGCACTTAATTGCCTTTTATTGCGCTTAATTATCACAAGCGATATGAGCCATTGTGAACCATGGTGGCAGGGCGGAATAGTTGGTTAGTTGGATAGATGGGTAGTTGCTCCACCTTTGGCCCGCCCGCACGGCCATGGATATGGACATATCAGAGATGATGACAGACAGAGAAACATTTTGAGAGAGAGACAGAGAGAGAGCGCTGACCGGCCTGACCGGAACGTAGTTTGTAGTTGCTTATGCGGCCCATAAATTTCTGTATCTACTCACACACACACCCATAAATACATATATGTACATTCCGCATGACCCTGACTGTAATTGCTGCTTTTCATTGGCGTTGCACCCGCTTTTAATTTGCCAAATTAGCAACGAGCCTGAGAGCGTTGCCAATAGGCTACCCACGCAACAGACAGGTGGACTGACTGACTGACTGACTGCCTGGCTGACTGCCTGGCTGCCTGGCTGCCTGACTGCCTGACTAACTAACTAACTAACTATTCATACTCCAGCCCCTTCCTGCCTCCCAGTATGGCTATAATTATACACATACATGGCAACGCCTCGCATACAGAATGCTAATACTCGCATTATACTACTCAGCTCACTTTGTATTTGTATTTAATATTCGTTCTTATTAAGGCATGCGTTGATGTTACGCGGCGTGGGCGTGACTACGCTCGGCCAGGTGAATTGTGAATGGTGAATATGAATATGAATATGAATGTGAGTGTGAATGTGCATGCATAACATGGAGTTTCAGAGAATTGAAGTTTGCTGCTTTTCCAGCTTGTTGCCCCAATTAATGAAAGTGTAGCCTCGCATTCAAAAGAAATGTGAAAATTTTCATATTTTATTGCCTCTAATTATAATACTGGTGGTCATAAATTGGCTTTCTTTCAGCTGCCGCCGCACTACGCAAAACACATGCATAAATACAGCACTTGAACACTTCGTGCGCCTGAAACAGCCAATCGGAAGACTTAAGCAACAAACTTCAATGCAGGAAGTTTCAACCATATAAGAAATTCAACAAATAACATCAATAAAAACCCCCAGAGACTGACATTTTCTCGACCAGGGAAAACTGTATATATATTTTCGATATTTTGATCAAATATAATCTATAAGATAAGATAAATACGTAACTATTTATAAGCTGGAAATTTTATTATCTGATAATTTGTGGAATAGTCAATTATGCAAATTATGAGGAAACATCGATTGCAATTGTATTTGCATATCAATAACATTAATCGAACCTAGACATACAAAACTTGCCGAAGTCTAACATTTGCTATAACGAACTAACAAAATACATATTTGGTGTGTTAAAAAAAAAGTATATAAGAATTAAAGAACTATTTGAAAATTATGACTAAATATTTTGTTGTTTTATTTTAATTTTAATTATAGAATTATATTGTCTGACAATTTAAGAAACAAATCTATCTGGTGTAATAGCTCACCAATTATTATAATAAGTTTTTGTTTTATAAATGGCAAGTAATTATTAAAAAAATTACTTAATAAGCCAACAGTTGCAAACAGACGTTAAATTGCCGGCGAGAGCGTTGGTATATAAATGTATGTATGTTTATATGTATTTACTTGAATCATTACAGGTCGTCAATAAATGAACAACCCAAATGTCGTAATTCTACAATCCATAATCGTTAATTCCACTTGAAAATGTTGTCTAAGAGTTAAGTAAATCGTTTTAAATCGAAAGAAGTAAGGTAGAGCCTGCCTTTAAGGAATTGTTTGATTGATTCAGTCTCGCAATTGTACGTAAACATAAGTACGTACTTATACATATATAAACCAATATTCTCATCTGTTTTGAAATAAGCATTTTGACAAGTAGTCCCAGATGCCAGCTTAAGGAATATTTCTATGAAATTTCATATATTTTTGCATCGCTTTTGCTAATTTTAAATTGCATTTTTTCTAAAAAATGAAACAAAACGAATAAGAAAAAG
Organism: Drosophila planitibia; assembly: GCA_035043785.1. Classification (NCBI taxonomy): domain Eukaryota; kingdom Metazoa; phylum Arthropoda; class Insecta; order Diptera; family Drosophilidae; genus Drosophila; species Drosophila planitibia. The sequence continues at coordinate 1,762,106 of JAWNMS010000041.1, forward strand.
TTATATATATTATATATGTATATAGTAAAAGAATAACCTTAATAAAATACGAGTCGAAGACATAGGTAAGTACTATTCCATAAGACTTTATGTTTGGCACTTATTACTAAGTCATAATTATGATGATAATATTTAAATAATAAATTTTGTGAATTAAGACTCAAGAAACTATGCATGCAAATAATTATTTCGTCACATTTGTCTACGATGGCTTTTCATACCTTCGAATAATTTTCTGTTTTTATTTAAGCAGACCAAAATCACTCACATTACCCATCTTCTGACATCTCTCAGCTTTTTGGCTAGCCTGTCAAAGCAAACTTATTCAATCGAGAAATGTTCGATACTTCATGTCAATTGCTGATACCGTTTTTAATCGTTCTCGGTCTTAACTCAAATTAAACATATATCAAACTTGTGGTTTCCAACTTGTGCAGACGTCATACATCCCCCTGAGGGACAAACATATGCATACAAATATTTAAGTAGCTAACCAAAAACGATAAGAACCTGTGAGAAAACGTTTTGTGGTTTGCCAGCAGAAGAAACAGAGGGAAACTTTATAGTCTTATGGAATGGCCAAGGGACCTGACTCCGCTCGAACAGCAGTTGGCCTGCTTGGCTTGTGATCCTTGAAGCCCTGCTGCGGTTGCACCACATTTAAATTTGTAGACAAATGGATATTTAAATGTTTCAAAACCGCACTCCGAAAGCGGTCAAGCTAGCGTAAAATTATGATGAAACCTTCTAGCGTACATAGGTGACACGATTCACACACACATACAATACATATATCGATACACGGATATATATATATATGTATAATTGTACATATATATTTAGATATGCATGACGTCAATATTGGAACAGTTATAAGTCGTATCAGAGAGCAGGCAACACACTCTTTGGACTACGGCGCTTTCTACTCACTTTTAATCGATGCACAGGCTACACAAATTGTATATGTATGTGCACACACACACACACACACACATTCATACACAGAGTAGCATACACTTATGCATAACGGTGCTTTTAATTTGAAGGAGTCAATCAAATCAAATCAAATGAAAAGATCAAATCGCTGCTCTCTGTGCCTCTCTCTCTATCCCTCGCACTCTGTCTCCCTCTCTCCCACTCTGTCGCACTCTCATTTTTAGCTGTTCGTTTCTCTCTGCCTGTATTTAGGATCGTTTGGGAATCGATGGTTGCGTTTCAGTGTGCAATAAAGCTCATGATCGGTCCGCTAATTATGCGTAATTATTGATTATTGCGGGCTTTTCACTAAGCCGCCAAATTGCGAGTACGTGCGTCTGTCTGCGAAGTGACCTTGACTTGACCTTGACGCTGCTGATCACATTAGCAAAAAATTCCAAAATGCTTTGCGGTCAGCAAAAAAAAAAAAACCCAAAGCAAGTTTCCCAGTGCAATTCAGTTATTTATAGAAGTCGATATATATTTATCAATTTGCGCATCTTATAACTTTTTCTGGGTGTAAGCATCAATCGATTGAGTGGCATATTTCTGGAAGTGTTGTTATAAAATGAAAACACTTTTAATTGTATTTACCTATTTATAACAACATGTTGTGGCAGATACCTCGTAATATATTATGCTTTTCTTTATGTTATTTGTTTTTTTTGAGGGTATCAGTTGCAGAGTGTGATCTTCTGCTCCTCCTTTGATGCTATCGATTTCAGTGAATTCTTCATGATTGACTTTTGATCAATATCAAATTTGACTTACAAATATTTAGTAGCCAATTTGATTTCCATATAATAAAATAAATCTATTCTTCTTAGCTTAAGCTGCTAGTTGCTGTTGTGCTTGTATAGAAATTAGAAATTAGAATTTCCTTTCCGTAACTTTCAACATTTAAAGTGCGCGCGCAGTTAGCGCCATCCATTGCCCGCAGTGCCAACTAACAAATTACAAGGTAACACAAAGCTAAATGTTATGTTAGAATATCGACAGCAGATGTGTGTGTGGTTGTGCCGGTTGACCGCTGGCGGCGCTTTTCCTGACAGCTGTTTACTCAAATACTCAAATCTCCCTTGCTCTTTCCTTCAACAGCAGTCGGCAGCAGAAGCAGCGTTGCTACAAATTTTATTTAATCTCGACCGGAATCGGTACGGATGTAAATACATATCTGTTAATTGTGAATAATCGAATAATAAACGAAATTCCTCAACAGATTTGCAGGTAATTATGCTGAATGCTTAATGCGGTCAGACAACAATCAACACAACATTAAAATGTTAAGGTTATGTTGAATGCTGTTGTGGCCAAAAATGGTAAAAAGCGACGCGACCACAAATTATTTCTGTTGCAGCAACTGCGATATCAACACACAACGCAACACAACAAATCAATATGCCACCTAAGAAGCACGAGGAACACGAACGCAAGCCGCTAATCGGACGCATTGGGACGAATCTTCGCATCGGCATCGTAGGCGTGCCCAATGTGGGCAAGTCAACGTTCTTCAATGTGCTCACCGAGAGCGCTGCTCCAGCGGAGAATTTCCCCTTCTGCACCATTAAGCCCAATGAGAATAAGTACTACCAATTACCATATCTATATACATGTACATGTACATATATATACATATACACATATACACATATATATATATATATATATTTATATACATATAGATATAGATATCTATATATATATATATAGCGCCGCTGGCAAATATTTATTGCAATAGCAATTTGCGTTGCCTTTTCGGATAATCATTGTAATCAATGGCATTTGAACAATTTTGTTGCTGTTGGTGCCTTTGCCGCAGCTTCCAAGTGGGCGTGTTGCGCACCGTCTCTCAGGCAATGGCAATTTGTCGAATCTAGTTGCAGGCCAAGATTTCAGTCAGCGGCAGCAGGAGCAGGAGCAGCAGCAGCAGCAGCTGCTTCGTATGCAAATTGCGCGCGCGTTTAATTTGAGCGACTTCATTTTGTAGTCTGGCTGAGATGACTTGCGGCTTTTCTCTGTGGTGATTGTAAAAAATTATACAAAATTGCGATGATTGGCCAAGATGGACAGATAGACAGACGGACGGATCGATCGATCGATCGATCGCTCGATTGACCGCCAACAATTGAAAGCGAATTCCCCCAAAAACACTGAACAAAAATCCCAGCTAACATGCTCTTTCTCTCTCTCTCTTTGTGTATCTGTCTCTCTCTTTTGCATTACCCATACGTCGTGTGCCCGTACCCGATCAGCGTTTCGACTACCTGGTGGAGTTCCACAAGCCAGCCAGGTGAGTTGTGTATTGAGTGTCAAATCGAAAATCGTTCAACTGAATACATGATACGTATTTACTTGTTGCAGTGTCGTGCCGGCTTATCTAAATGTGGTTGATATTGCTGGGTTGGTCAAGGGCGCCGCCGAGGGGCAGGGGCTGGGTAATGACTTTCTTTCGCATATCAGTGCGTGTGATAGCATTTTCCATTTGTGTCGCGCCTTCGAGGATCCGGATGTGACGCATGTGGAAGGTGAGGTGGATCCAGTGCGCGATTTGGAAATCATTGCGGAGGAGTTGCGTCTCAAGGATGAAGAGAAACTTGTGCAGTGCCTTGACAAGCTGGAGAAGGTTGTTGCCCGCGGCGGCGACAAGAAACTGAAGCCCGAATACGACTCCATGCTGAAGATCAAAGAGATCTTGGTCGAGCAAAAGCGTCACTTGCGCTTCGAGGATTGGAACGCACACGACGTAAACAATTTTTATAGCATTCTTGTTTATTTAATTGCAACAATTGCATCTGTTTTTGTTTCTGTTTCTGTTTTAGATTGAAACGTTGAACAAGTATATGTTTTTGACCTCGAAGCCGGCCATCTATCTGGTCAATCTGTCGGACAAGGATTTCATACGCAAGAAGAACAAATGGCTGCCAAAGATTAAGGAGTGGATTGACAAACACGACCCGGGCTCCCTCCTCATCCCCTTTTCGGGCGCATTCGAACAGCAGCTAACCGAAAAGGATGAGCTGGAGCGCAAGGCCTTCGAGGAGGAGACGAAATGCAAGAGCCAGCTAGAGAAGATCATTATTACGGGCTATAAGGCACTGCAACTGGAATATTTCTTCACTGCTGGCCCAGATGAAGTCAAGGCCTGGACAATACAAAAGGGCACCAAAGCGCCACAGGCCGCTGGACGCATTCACACCGATTTCGAGAAGGGCTTCATCATGGCCGAGGTGATGCACTTTGAGGATTTCAAGGCCGAGGGCAGCGAAGTGGCCGCCAAGGCAGCTGGCAAATATCGCCAGCAGGGTCGCAACTATACCGTCGAGGATGGCGATATCATATTCTTCAAGTTTAACGCCGGAGCCGGTCTGAAGGATGCCAAGAAGAAATGATACCGTCTTGTCGCCTACATCATCATGTGGACCATCCTTTACATGAATTTAATTTTATACTCGCAACTGTTTCGCTTCGCTTGATACGCTTTTTTAATGTCATCTAATTATTGTACTTTTGACCCAGGCGGAAATGCATTTGTGTTTTTTATTATTTTGTATGCTGCATAAAAATGAGTTTATGTTTCTAATTTCGTTGTTATTAGAAATACCAGCGCTGTGGTTTGGAGAGTAAAATAATTGGTTACAGTATACAAAATAGACTTGAGTCTTTTGCGAGGGGAGTGATTGGTGTGTGTCTGGTCTTCCAGGAATAATAAGAGCGTGTGAGCAAAAAAATCACACATAGCTTGGGGAGGTCAACAAACTTGGAAACCGCAAAGGTGAAAATCCCAAAGGAATATCAAAGCCAATGTCAACCAAATATAGGCTGCTGGTAATCCCTCTCGAAGATTGGTAAATGTATACACCTCGTATTTTGAGATGACTTACAATCAATTGATCATAAGATTATTGTTAGATTAGATTAGATAGAAAGCTTGATTCCTTCTCAGCCATCTATTTAAAATAATCGTTATATCTTCAAGACATAATGATCTGTTTTGATTATTGTTAAACATAAGCTGAGGAAGTGTAAAAGTAAGTGGAGTAATAGTTACAGACGCAACCACAACTCAAGTTTAAATTAATGCATGTAATTACCTGTCTGATATTAAGTTAAACTTAAGGAAACTTAAGTTTATTCTTAAGCATTTAATTACAAATATATATTTTTATGGATACGGTTAATACTGCTTAAGTTTCAGCTTAAGATTTAATTAACATATTTGATATTTTTATTAAGATTACTTTAGTTATCATCTGTCTAAAACATCACAAGTAGAAATACGCTCAATTCGCTCAATTTCTTAATTTAGTTAATTATATATTTTGCAGGGTCATTGAAGAAAATTCGCAGGGCAAGTGTGTCAGCCATTACCTTGTGAGGCTGCAAATGCTGCCACAACTCGATGGTCTTAAATCCAACACCTGCACTGTATTCAGTCTACAATTAACGTTATCCACCATCATCGTGGCCAACCCCGTCCAAGGTGCGAATAACTCCCACATAATTCGCGGGCAGTTTGCATCACCCGAAGAGTTTGTCATCGAGTGTCAGAATACAAATATTTGACTTAATAATATTTAAATTTAAAAACCAAGATTCCAGACAAATAAAATTCAATTGTACTGTTCGCATTAAATTGTAATTATTAAGCAATGCGTTTTACTAATGGCATATATTGTATACCTTGGGGATTGTAGATGCCGCATGGAAGAAAGTATTTTCCGAGTGCGCCTAAAAGTATGCCGTTTGTTTTGCATGACTACAACTATCCGAATGTTTTTTGGACCAAAAATATTTGTTGGCTTGCCGATTTGAAAAGAATGAAAGTACTTCAAGCAGCCGAAATAAAATGATTTTATCTAAAACAAAAGCAAGAATGTTTTGATTTCGATTCATTTGCGGGTGATTCGATGACCGCATAATCCTAAAATTCAGTTGGATAGAGTTCTTCCTTGCGATTCTATTGCATCATGTCCTTCGAAAATCGGCGACGATTTTGCTGTTGTCATTTGATTAGTTGTTTTGTGTGCCCCTAAAAGTATGCCCACATTTTTATTCCGATAATAGCCAACCAATACCAAAACTTGGTAAGGGAAATTTTTGCTTATTGATTTGTTTGTCAGTGTAATTTTCCTTGTATTCAATTAAAAGATTAAAATTTAACTCATCGTATTAATTTACATGGTTTGGGACAGGGAACGACATGTTTTGTAACTGGGAACAATAAAATTGTTTTTAGTCATAATAGTTATATTAGTATTGGTAATAGTTTGAAATGGAAATGGAAGGGAGTGAGTGGGAGGGAGAGTCTGTGATGTCATCGGACTGATTAATGCTGGTTTCCCTGGTGTCCCATATCAGATCAAATATCTTGGGCTGAACAATTCAAGTGTAAACTGATAAACGCTCATCTATTGAAAGAGTCCATTGCTCAAACGGATGACTGTCTTCAGTGTGAATGCATGGCTTGCCGGCGAAGTTTTTAATCTACTTGCCACAGCAACTAAGACATTAAGCACCTGTGTTAAGAGTAGCTAATACCGGCCCCGGAACCGCATGCCACGCTAATGGTGTAGAGGGAGAGGTACGGTCGTTGAGTTGGGCCGAGTTGGGGAGAGGTGAGTTGAGGTATGCGTAAATGCAGCTACAAAGCGGACAAAAAGCGAGGGTGCAAGTGTTGGCGGGGAATGGCGTCTGTCGTTGGTCTCTGGATGCAAGTTCCTGAGCACATAATTTGGCTTACCGCATTTGCCAAACACACACACACACACACACACACATACAAACATACATATCTTTGTACGACGTTATACACACTCATATGAGTACACTGATAAAATGAATTTGATTTAATATGTAGAAAATCACTCTACTTTTGAAGCCAAGTGCTGCTTATCTTAAATTTCAGAAAGAAAATCCAGTGTGTTCATTTTTAGATTCCGAGGACGATTTTTTTTATTAATATAAAAATAATATATATTGCAAAATTCGAATATGTTTTGAAATGTAAACAAAATTCGTTAACTAACATGTTTCCAGGGGAATCATACCAGGAGGCATGTATCTCAACTTTACGTAGACGAAAACAGGCTTACATAAAAATTGATTTTGCTATTTTGCTTTTGTTTTGCATTTCTAGTTTTTAGATATATATTTCTGAGGTTTTTTTTATTTCAAATGGTATTTTTTTTCTGAGTGCATGTCGCCAGAAAACACGCATCAGCTGCCTCTTCCCTATCAGCTCCATACACCTTCTTGTTTGTTGGCATACAAGCCCACATACAGACACACACACACACACATACACACACACACGCACACACACACACACACACACACACACATAAATACATACATACAGGCACACAACTCTTTGTGAATGTTCTTGTGTTGTTAATCTTTTCCGTAAGAAAGTTCCCTTGGTAATGTGCACAGTGGCAAAAAAGGAGAACTTTTGTGCCAAAACGCAGTAATTATGCAATAAATTTAGAGTAACGCACCTTTATCGTTAATACATCAGAACAATGTAGATTATAAAACTGCCATTTTAGTAAATAGGTGTTGTGCAGTAAGTAGAAACATTTTGTGAATTCGTAGAATCAACTTTGAGCTTGAACACTTTTGCGAACATTTAATGTCTTAGTATTTCTTTAAGTATTAGTATTAGTATTTATTTATATAATTAGTTTTGAATGCACACTGTTTTGCATTGATTGATATCTGTGTATACTTATCTTAAGGAAGCTCGATGGGATAATGTATGCAGTATGCAATTCAATCGGCACTTCACCACGGTGCTTTATAAATGCATCCTTTGCCACTGTTGGACAAAACTTTTGCGTGTGGCCCAAAACAAGCCAACTTTTCATATGAAATGTGCCAAATTACATATAGATCTCTGTGTGCTTGCATGTGTGTGTGTGTGTGTGTGTGTGTGTACAAACATTCCAAGACACAAGCCGATAAAAATATTTAGAATGTTTTATTAACTCAACGCACAGAGGGGCTAAGGAAGTGAAGGATCTGAAAATGCAATTGCATGAAGTTGCTGCAGTTAATTAAAGTGTAATGCCTGCGAGCTTTTACTATTCTATTTGAATGTGTGTGTGTGTGTGTGTGCTTGTGTGTTTGTGTGTGTGTGTGTGTGTGTCCTTGTGGGACGTGTTGTACTGTGTGTACATGGACCCGGCCAACGTTGACACGGCCATCAAAGGAGCATGAAATATGGCCACTAAACTGAGCGCAGGAAAATGGCCATAAGCAAAATAGGCAAAATGCCCAAGCGCCGTCAACAAAGAGGCCAACACAAATCATAAAGAATATAAGAAAAAAAGCCAATATATGACAAACTATTCGCTTCGAAGCTTAAATGCTCTATGCAAATTCGTTGCAACATTATATAAATTATTTTATTCAATTCTATGGAAGAAATCTAATTTTTATATAATTTTTGAATACATTATTTCTTACAAACGACGCTTGTAGTCGAGAAAGTTAAGATATATTCATTATTTATTTATTATCTGTAAATGAAAAACGATGAAACTTGGCATATATTCACAGGACCGTTTTGACTCCGTTCTGTAATCGTCGACGTTCTTATTTTCTTGTTATATTTATTGAAATATATATATTTTTTCATCATATAATATATAGTGCTCTGATTGAAAGTGACTGATTAAGAAATTTAACTAAGTTTAACTAAGCTTAAGCCTACTCATTCCGTAATTAATTTAGACAGTATTGCTTGGCTGGTTAGATATTTATCCGATTGGTATGGCTTGATTGTTTTCCACATTTGCTTTTTGAAGATCCATTTTTTCCATGTCTCCTTTTGCCTTTTATAAAGCGGTTTGTTTAATGCGAGCTTTAAAAGGGATTCAGCAGTGGAAACCCCTGTAATTTATTAAGGTGTGCCACGTTTAAGACAAAATAAGGTGCTTAAATGCGAATACAAATCGCAATAAATCAAAATCTCAACTCACCGAAACCAATACAAAAGCAAGATTCTGAAAGCAGTTGTCAAACTATCCAATGGAAATGTCAAATGTCGCATCTGATAAGGCAACTTGGTTCGTGGCTATGACGTAAGTATAGTCAAAAGTCTCAACTAGGGCATTCTTTGAGCTGTATTTGCTGTGTATTATACATATATTTTATACATATATGTGCATAATGCAGAAAAGTGAATTCTTTACAAAATGCACTAGTTGGCAATATAAATTGCCATTGGCTGATTGGTTGCAGCATTAGTTGCACAAATAGGCTAATTTATTGACTATTTAATTAATTAAACTGCCTTTTGGCTAAGTGCAGCTAGATAAAATGGAACTTGTGAAAGGCTTTTCAGCAACACACTCAAAACGAGCATTGAGCGTTGCTGATTATCTTCAGCAACGGCTAATGAATGTGCTAATATAAGTGTATGTGCATCTTGTTTGGTGCACGAATGCGTTGCAAAGTGCACAAAAAATTGGTGGCACCCCAACTGACTGTTTGGCGAGATGGAAAAGCAAACGCAGCAAACGTTTTGTTTGCTTGCCTTGCCGTTTGTCAAACGGCATTCATACACTCAATTCAAAAATTCATTCAATTCAATTGAAAAATGGCGTTGAATATTTGACGTATGGCATGGAAAGTGAGTGGGCGGGGTGATTAAGGGACACATCAGCTGTCACAGGCAGACAGTGTCGGGCATCGCTGGGCGTTGGTCGTCCGTCCCAGAGGGGAGTTGGGTGTCGTTCTGCATCGCCGTCAAGCGTCTACAAAACGTCCTCGTTGGTGGCCAGCAAAGCGTTAAAAATTACTGTCATAAATTAATGAGCGACGCCCGATTAACTGACGCATCGAAATTGAATTGAATTTCGCTGAATTTCGCTGAATTGCGTTCATTATTCATTTACAGATGCTTTGGCAGCTTTTCCCGACTTCTGTGATTCCTTTGCTGCCGCCGACCTCTTTAATTGCGCATAAAAAGTGCACTGCACTATTTAAAATATATATAAAAAAAAAGTCATATCGTCGACACTATCCACAAATAAAAGCTGCCACCCAATAACGTGCTTGCAGCTTCCTTGCATCAGCAAATACTCGATCCCAAATCTCGAATCTAGGCATGAGCGTGACAATAATACAAATCAGTAGATTGCGTTGCCGCCGATGTCGATGTCGATTTGGAATTGCTGCTGGTATTGGTATTGGTTTTGGAGTCGGTGTCATCGGTGTCATCGTCAGCGTCGACATCAACGTTGCCATTTAACGTAATGCATCATGCGGCGATAGCGTAAAACGTTTTGAATCTTGGATTACGAGGCAAGCAATGGAGCCGGAAGCGCACACAGACACGGCAACAGAGACACACAGAGACAGAGAGAGAGACGGAGAGGCTGCAAGTCCAGGTGCCGCTGAAATAATGCGAAGAAGAATGACTGCGAGGACGTGCTGTTCGTGAAAACAAAGCGTGTAATTGCAATGCCAGCTGCCGAAACATTTTAACAGCTAATTAAGGATCCGTGGCCAGTTCAGGCAATGGTATAGCCAGGTAGCAACAACAAAAACAAGTATGTATAAATCTCATTGGCCTAGAATTACAAATAGGCATTTTAGTGGGTCAGTAATTTTGTCTGGACAGGGAAGAGATATTTATACATATGCCATACACACATAGGGAAGATGTCAACAGATTTCTGTGCTAAGAATTACATGAAACAATTTGAGACATGCCTTGTCCCGTGGATTAATTATAAATTTCAAATTAAATACCTTTCACATTCTTGGCATTTAAAGTTATCTAGTGCCAGGAAATGCACATGCATCACATTCGACTTCAAAATTATATTATATTGAAGGTAGGTCTTAGGTGTACTTTAATTTAACTCAATTTTTTAATTTGGTGACAGTGATGATCGTTTCTCTTCACATTTCGAGCGCTAAACGTTTCGCTGAATGTGTGCAGCAAGCAAGTGCAGCATTTGCAGTTGCAACATTTGCAGCACATTGTTCAAACGCCAAAGAGGCCCAGAGCAATCTTAGAGAGTGTCCCTTAAGCGGCTGCGTTTCCTTTTGGCCGCCTTTGACAGGCGGGCCATGCATGTTTTGAGTAATTAAATTCGAAATGCTCGACACTGCCTTCAAAGGAGGCAGTGTCACAAAAGCCTCGGTCGAACAACACGGATGTAACGAGATACGCAAATCGCCGAAAGTATGCCACAAAGTTCAATGGTGACCAGGAGTCAACGTGGAAAACAATGCATTATGGCAATATTCCACATTGTGCGCTGTGCTGAATGCTGTGAAAGCGAATAAACAAGCGCACGTATGCCGGAAAACGTGTTCATTTCCGGTGTCCGTATCGTCGGGGACCCATTGAGCCGTTGGGCAACGATGGGCGAAACAAAGAAATGCAACAAAAATATTTATTGACCAATGATTAACATTGCAAAGATAAGATGTGGGTTTTCCATTCATTGATACATAACTAATATGAGAAATTATTACAACTACAAATTTCATAAGTATTTTTCCATATTTGTTGTGGATAAATAGAATAGAATAGAACTTCATAATTTGCTGCTTAGCGAATTTAATGACAGCTATTAAATATATTACGCTACAAGAAAACAAATCAATTCACGTTTGTCAACTGATCAGTTGAGGATTGACGATTAGCTGAAGGTCAATTTTTATTAGCTTTGAGTTTTTAAAACGAATTTAGGTTTTCTGTCACATATCGTGTAATTTTTCCCACAGTGCAGGACGGTACAGGGGCAACAGCATAACCGTCGGTATCACCTGCCGTGACTGTGATGGTAAATCGAGACCCCAAAGCGTTGCCGCAGCGAGTATGCCGATGGGATCTCTCCCACCTTCTCTCTCTCTCTCTCTGTACCCGTCTCTCTCTCTCTCTCTCACTTGTCGTTGCTATCATACTAGTATTATGTGCTATGTGGTTGCCTTCACGGATATACAAGGACAGTCGACATCATAATGAAAAAGGCAAACAAACTCGTAGGCGATACATTCTGAAGAATGCAGAATGCAGCACTCTTGCAGCAATGCGGCATGCTGGCATGTGGCAACAAGTTTCCAGCTATGGCAGTAACATGCAGCACACAATACATATCACATGTTTAGAGAAGCATATTTATATTATTGGACATGACTTAATCCATTTAAAACCAAGACCCCTTAGGCGGGGTCAGATAAATTTGGCCAAGTGTATTTTGTCTGACCATAATAGTCGGAATATATAATAAATATCCTTGATCTCTTGTTGTCCATTTTCAATTTCATTTGTGCTGGCTTTTTTAAAACTATTTTATATTTAAGAGGAACACGCCCGGTTGTGTAATGTATTTATTTATTTAAATATTCAAAGGTTTTGAGGTGCTCTTAAGACTGTTCTCAGGCTCATTGTGAGTTATCCTTATCTGTATACAAATATGTCTAATTGTGTGTCTATCACAGAAAGAAAAGAAAAAATATATATCCAAGCGTTCTCCAAGCTATGTTTGGCAAGGCACCAAAAAAGTCATATAATTGGCTGAGCCATTTTATTTTAATTTAACAAAGTTAAACAAATTTACGTTCATTTGCCATAACTTTTTTGACTGCCAAATTTGTGCAATGCGAGTTTTGTGTGCTTGCCGTGTATTGTTAGATTTTTATTAAATAGAAACTTATGTAGTCAGACAAGTCAATATGTGCGCTCATTTATGTATACCATAAAGAAAAAGACAGTGCGATTGTTGTTGTGTCTTACATAATCATGGAATTCGCATTGCTTCTCAAATTATTTGTAAAAGTCTCCTACCGCCGAAGTATGATTTTATAGTCGAGCATTACGCGACTACAATATCAGTGAAGAGTGTTTGCTTAACTTTTTCGGCACCAGACGGTATTTATTCCTCCTGGCCTTAATGTGAACGTCAGACGTCGGCATCTGGCACCTTATGATTTAATAAAGTTGCAAGTGTCTGCGCATCCTTCTGTGAGTGTCGCAGCTCCACATCCACATCATCAAGGAGACGCAGCATAGCCGAGCATGCTGCCCTGTTACCCGGCTCCTTTTCAGCCAGCCATATTAACTGGCTCCGGCGCATGTTGTCGCAGAAAGTTGTCTACGGAGCTGTTGTCGTCATCATCGTCGTCGTCGTCGTCGTCGTCGTTGGCGGGTCATATTAAATTGTGTTAAAACACTTGCGCCACACCATACAAGGCACACACACACGCACACACCCACACACACACACACTTTCATACCCCCCTCATCCCCTCTGCTCTCTTACATGTTACATATATATTCATCAGGCATCTCTGCCTGTGCAATGACGCGTATGTGTTTGCCATGTAACTCGTTTTTTGTCTGCACACTCTGCGCTGCATTCCTTGGTTTATATTAGCTTTTTATTTTTTTTGCAATATTTTCGGTGTTTTACGTTTAATTTCCGGTGTATTAAAACGTATGCCAACGTTTTGTAAGCGGCAGCAGTTTAATGTTTTTAACTAATTTAAGCAACAAACAAACAAATGAAATATACACAAATATATTTCATTTTTTTTTGTGGTTTTGCAGCCGCTCTCTGGAGTCACAAATGTATATTTCCTGGTTATTCACCTATACCAGTTGTTGTAGCTTTTTTTTTTTGTTATTGGCTGTTATTGGCATACAACGGCAAATAAATGCTTTAATTCATTTCGAGCGACAACTTGTCGTTCCAGCGGGAGTAGTAGTGGCATTAGTCGCAGTAGTAGTTGTAATAGTATAGAAGTGTTTGAGCTGGCGGGAGACAAAACGGGAGATGGGGAGAAGGAGGACTTCAGACCGTGGTACACATCGCTTCATAATTAAAAGCTGCACTCCGAAATTTTTCAATAACAGCCATAAATCAGGCATATGGATGCCAAGGGAGCTTCGCTATACATAAATAACTTTCCGTTCACACAAACGACACACACACACACACACACACACACACACACACACACACACACTCGACACACACACTCGACACACACACAGGCAGGCAGGAGTACAAGCACGAACACACAAGCTAATTGCAATAGCTTTTCATGTGTATGTAGTAGGCATGTGTGTTTATGAACGTATGTATCTGGTTCGCGACACGAGGCCCGAGTCCCGACTCCAGCACAGCCCCATCGATGACCTAGTCGAGCATGAAACGCCCCAATTGCCTCCTCATTAGTCACGCCAGAGATCTTGCAAGCGTTTAAAGTTGCTTCGCTCGGATTTTGATACAACAACAAGTGCAAGCACTTATTTTTCATGGGCAATCTGGCTTAGGTTGTCGCTTTCTGAGTAAGACCAAAACCCGAGAAAAGCACATATTTTGTATTGTCGATTATATCATAATACTTACAGGAAAAGAATCGCTTCCCAATTTCTTTGAATTCAAAACTAACAAGAAACAACAGCACGCCTTCTTCGGCCTGTCAAAGATATATAGCTATAATGCTGATGGTCGAAATTTTAATCACTGTTTGTTTTTAATTATTTGTTTATAACACATTTGAATTTTGTGTATATGTGTAGGATATGATGACTATGAACCATACCATTAATCAGATTTTTTAAATCTTATAAACTATAATAATCGCAATGCTTATTTAAATTGCATTTCAGTAGACTGTGCAACAGAAATCGCACTTTTAGAAATTAGAATACGACTATAAATTGCCAGGTTTGCATAAAATATCTGGTAAATCAAACTAAAAAAATAACTTAAAATAACTTTCGGTAATTCGATCTGAAAGTAGAAGAGACCGATACCGCTTTATCAACTTGTTAGCGCGATATACTTTAGTAGTACAATACAATGTTTTTGATAAGGTTTCTTTTAGTCGAATAAGGATTGGATGCAGCTAAAGCCATTGAAAATACTAAGGAATAAATATTGAAAAGGGGCTAACTTCAATGCAATTTGAAGAAATACATGGCTGACCTGGCATTCAACTAGCTCCAGCTCGCTTCCCGACTCCAACGCCAACTCCAACTCCAAATTGCATTATATTATAACAAGCAACAACACAAATGTGTTTTCTACGCAATTCTCTTATTCGCTTAGCATACAGCCAACAAAAAACTAAAACTGCTAAAGAACTTGTGCTAGAAAAGGAGGAGGGAGATTCAATGAAATGTCACACCATACTTTTTATATTTCTGTGTCTCTCTTGAACTTCAGGATTTATATAGCAATTTGCCAAGTTATATTGTAAATGTAATAAATTGTCTCACGCTAACTTGAATTATGTGTGTTTGGCTCACGGTGTACTGCACTGTCTATGTGTGTATGTCTCTCTCTCTCAGTCTCTCTCTCTCTCAGTCTCCCTCTCTCTCTCAATGTGTGTGCGTGTATGAGTATTCTACTTTTGGCTCTGCTTCGGCTTCGGCTTTTGCTCCGTTTACATTTGGCGAGAAGGCACAATTATTATCCAACGTCCGTGGTGGCACTTCCTGCCCACCAAAGCGCCGTGGCGCAACTTTTAAATAAACTTTCATAATTTTGCATACTTGAGATAACAAATTGCATGCTGCAAGTCACTTCCTCTGCCCGTTGCACCCTCCCTGCACCAACTGCTGGCTCTCCAACGGCTCTCATTGGTACTGGAAACTTTTAAATTAGATTGTTTTCTTGGACGTTTGCCGCCTATTTTCGGCGACGACCCCTGGAATCTGAAGCATGCAACAGGATGTGAGAGCCGATAATTATTAAAATCTAGCATCTATCGCTGCTAACTTGGTCAAAGTTACAGATCAAAATTATTAGTTAATATGCCTATATATTCCTTACATGTATTTTATTATATTTACAAGTGAATTGGTGGCTAATTACCCTGGGAAAATGACAAGCTCGAGCATATTTTTAAGGTGGCATATTTTTGCATTAAATTTGCATTTGTATGTAGCGAAGTCAGATTGAGAGTATGTCTGGGATATTTTTTGTTTATGCATTTCAAATTTTGTATCTGTACTCTTTGATAAGACTTTGCATCTAATAAACTGATGGCCTTCGGAAATGGACTGCTTTTCAGTCCACTATCCCAAAATTGACAACTTTGATGGAAACCACAGCACAAAGTGGCAACGAAATGGGCTCAAGCGTCATCGAATTGACTGTCAATAAGTTGGCTATGGAGAGCTTGTCAGAGGAGAGAGGGAAAGAGGGGTGTGTTGAAGAGTGGAGACGAATACTCGAGCCCTGTGCATATGTCTTAATATTTGATTCAAGTGCAGGCGCCGTATTTGGCAACAGAATCTGTCTAGAAGGAGGCGCCTCCCAACCGACCAGCTTTATTCTGCTGCTCACTGTTGTTGTTAGTGTTTGAAATAAACTCTAATGAGTTTTCTGCTTTTCAGACACAAAAACCACTTAACCGGCACATATGCATGAAGCTGCTGCTGCAGAAACTTTAGCTGGCAAGAGCCAACAAATTTTTGGACGGCCAAAACCAGGAGCAAAGTCTGACAGCTGCACGCTCGTATATAAATACATACTTATATGTATATATGTATATATATATATATAAATATATATGTGTGTATGCAAAAAGACTTACCCAGCACATACACTCACACAAACATACACACATATTTAATATATATATATTTATCTATATATATCTGTATGTGGTATGCCATGCAAAAAATAAAATGTTTTTCAAATTTTGAGCGCTTGTAAAATTTCTAGCCAAGGCCTTTAACTACGACGAGGACCAGAACCAGGACCAGGACCAGAGCCCGGAGGTGGAGTTGGAGTTGGGTGCTTCAGACCGACATTTATAGCCGGTAAATTTTTCGCTTAGTGGTAACCAATCAACTGTGGCATGGCGAGGCATTGGCTCATGGTGCTGTCTGGTCTTTCGGTTCTGGCTCTGGTTCTGGCTCTGGTTCTGGTTCTGGTCCTGGTCCCGGTCCCGGTCCCGGTCCTGGGCCGGTCTTTTCTTGAAATATTAATCTAGTCGCTGTCGCTTCGGTTGCTCGCCCTTCATTTACGCTAGCAAATTTAATTTTTGACTTTGATAACTTGTCGAATATGTAATGCATTCACATTTTGGCATTGTCCGGCTGGCTGCCGGCTTCTACGTTTAAATGTTTGCGGTGTCATAAAATGACCAGTTCTTACTCGTTACCAAAAAATGTTATTGTACAAAGCATTGTCAAAGTTTTATAACTGACCAGCTAGTGAATTTTAACCATCTTTCGTTTAATTACCTCGCTGGACAAACAGGAATATAACTCTTTTTTTGTCTGCCCACGCATACCCTGTGGGTCTGTCGGCGACTTGGGTGTGATTGCCTAGCTGATGACTATATTATATATAGACTCTTAACATATATATATACATGTATGTATATATATAATTGGTTTTTCATAACATTTGCTTAATTGTTAGAGAAAAAAACTGTGATTTTCAGGTGACCGAGAAGTAAAACCATTGCACATATATACAAGATATTTAATATTGATATATTGAGCCACAAAAAGGTGGCTTCGAGTCCGTTACTCTGTTATTTACCTTTAGTTCCCATTAAAAATGAGAAAAAGTTATATACTTTTGATATTGTGCAAAAATATGTAATTAGCAAAAAATATTCTTAATCAGCATCCATCGCTGAGTCGACTTTGGTATGTCGATCTCCGACTCTAGGGACTTTGGAATATAAGATCTCGTATCTGATATCAATAAAATACACAATTGTAAAGATAAAGCCTTTCAATTTATATATATTCCATTCTATATTGATCAACTGTATACATTTGATTAGAAAGCCAGATTTTGCCAACCAAGACATATTTTTATAATGAAGAAGCGCATGGGCAAATCTACTATGTATGGGTTCAGGATATCTTCTAGTCGTGTTGTCTCGATTAGAGCATTTCAACTTGCTTTTTTTATCTGGTCTGCTCGGAATTACTTTGTGGCCAGAAAAACTGAATGTGGATGCGGCGCAGCTGCCGTTACCATAAAGTAATCAAAAAAGTTCTGCTTTAATATGGCAGCAGTCATCATTGTCAGCGTTGGCGGCCAAACACGCCGGTCAGCTCTGAAGCTCTATTAATGTTAAAGTGAGTGCCAGCGAGCTGGAGCGCAGCTTTAGCAAAGTCGGCAACCTTAGCTTGAACGGCAACCTTGAATGGACAAAAGCCCAACAAAAAAAAATAAAAAATTCAATGCAAACTAAGAATTTTTTAAATTTTTTCGTTTTGTTTTGTTATTTGATTGTGTTGCATAACTACCTAAAAATGCACTTGCGCAAAAACAATTTTCAGTGAACTGTCTGCAATTGCTCTATTTTTTGTTCCTGTTGAGTTTTCTGTGAGCAGTTCTAGTAAATTTAAGCAGTTTGATAATATTCGCACGTATTTCGATGAAATTTTAATAATCTGGCTTCGTATGTGATAAAGAAGTTTGGACATGTGCCTGCAGCCCGCCAATCTCATGCTTACCTGTGTATGTATGTGTGTGTTGTGTGTGTATGTGTTTGTGTGTGTGTGTGTGTGTGTTGTGTCTGTACTTGATACCTGAACGTGTTCCAATTCATACCCTTTGCCCAACTCGAAAGCTTGGCACGTTTTTCACTTGTGAAGCGATTTCGAATTGATTGTAATTGCAATCTTAGTTTCGCGCACATCATCAAATTAATTAAAATTACTTACTGGATTTCATAAAATCAAAAAAGCCACCGACATTCTATGCACCTGATGTGTTTCCCGCTCCTAGAATGTTTTAATTTAATGGTCCCCAAAAAAGAAATGCTAACAATTTAATTAAAACTGCGTTGAACAAGCAAAAACAAATTCTCACACACATACACACACAAGTAGTGGGCTAGTGAGCCATTTAAACAGTACGATGGCCTTCCAAATCATTGCTTTCCACTTCTTTGGCAGTCGCCCATTGGTGACCACCAAGAGTGCAGTGCAAATATATGACGCATACGCCGCGTGTGCTCCACACAAAGTGAATTTCATTTGGGAATATGACCACAAAATTGTCCAATTTAAAATGTGCAGTAAGCAGAACTGCCAGGTCAAGATTGCGAAAACCCCTTAACGGTCTCTCTGTATACATATATATTTCCAGGTACTTAATATATACATACAACTTTTATTAGTGAGTTAGATTATTGAGTAAAAGTGAGTTCGAGCTGACAATTAACAATTTATTTGATTTTGTTAAAGATTAAAGGAGACATTTCCGACTCCATAAAGTGTTTTCCACTCGATATAGTCATGTTCGTCTGTTCAAATTTTAAGACTTATATGCGCAGAACTCCACCAGTTTGACGCATACATCCAACTTTTTACTGAATATAGAACATGGGTTTGGGGATAACCTGATCGGACCACTATATAATAACCACTATATATAACTGCTATAGTTTTAAGAGTTTTAAGTGGCAAGTGAGTCAACGCTCATCTCGATTTTTAATTATATATGTTTTCTTTTCTTGTGCCTGCATTTTAATACAATACATACTACATTTCGGGTCACTAACTGCTGCCATCTTTAAAAAATATGCAACAAGCTGAAGTTCGGAGTCGATGTTTATCCTCTTTCACAGATCATATTCGGTAAACTTGATCTGTCTCTGGCATACAAATCTGTTCCGATTTAATTCAGGGATTGACTGAGAAACTACATTCGATATATGATCTCTAGCTCGGGATCTATTAGAAACTGATGGCATTTTATTTATTTCATTTCTGTTTGAGTGATTGGGTCGAATGGGTGCCCTTCTGTCTTTACCATAGGGTCATATAATTTCGTAATGTACTAGCCGGCGCCAAGTGGTATCCCTGTGAGTCTTTTAACTTGTAGCTCGTGTTTCCAGGGCGACTGGAAGGTAAACACAAAACGTAAACAAAACATACGCCACGTTGGCCGGCTTCAGTGCGAAATTCACCACTTGGTGAATGGTGTTGCGCGTGCAACTTCGTCGGCTTTGGTAGTGTCGAGCAATATGAGGAATAGGAGCAGGCGCCGATGTCAGCTTTCCGAAGCCGGAAGCATCGCCAATGGTCGCAATAATTGGCACACAGCCAACGGCAGTTCGTCGTGTGGCACGAGTATAGCACGAGTGCGCCAAGCGGCACTTTCAAGTCCAGCACGAAGGTGCGCCACGAGGCCGACCTTCACGCGACTCTGACGACTCGTGCAACTGAGCTCGCCTGCGTGTGTGTGCTGCCTCGAGTTGCTTCTTTGGCCCAGCCAAGCAACAGTTTTGTTTGGAACGTCAACACATGCGGTCGCAATGAGCCTGTGCGTTTCTATCCAGTCGTGGCAAAGTTTCTGTCGCGTGTGATTTTTTACGTGAGTTTGAGGTGACTTTTGTCGCCAGTGCAGTGTGTTTCGCAAAAATACACTATTTTTGGCTAGTTGTTTTGTTTCCATTTACAAAATACATTTTTTTTTCGGTGCTCTGTAAAACAATTTCGCCAATGACACGAAACAAATATAATTAAAATTAAAAGGTAAACCATTAAAATTTGTACGGAATTTCTCAAAGCCATACAGAAGTCAAATTTGAAATCAGAAACGTACAAGCTAATATTAGGTATATGCCTTGTCATCCAAATTGCAACGACAACGAGCTACAAAAAGAAAATAAAATCGAAAAACGTATCTAATTGTGCGATTGAAATCTTTGGAAATGAAAGGAAAATCAAAAAGTTAAATTAGCGTAATTTGCGCTCATTATAATCAAAAAGGCAACCTCCCAAGACACACACACACAGTGGCATGCTCTCGAAATATGGAACACAACAGTAACAGTAAACCCACGAATATTGTTTGTGGCTGCGTAATTTTCAATAGGCAACAATTCTCACAATAAGTTACAAAAAAAAAAAAAAAAAGAAAAAACAAAATTACAAACGCTAACAGAACATAGAACGAGACATTTTTGACTAATCGTTTCTGGATTGCATTTTAAATGTCAGCATCAAAAGGCGGAAGCGGAAGTGCATTCAATCGCGTTGCTATTGGGAAAAAAACAAAAATGTATTTATATATATATAAATTAAGTGACATTAAAATATTTTAAGCCAACAAAGAATGAAGCGAGACTTCACATATTGTAAGTTATCTGTAATAATTCAAATAAATAAAAGCTTGAGAGTAAAATCTAATGGGTGCTACAGTGTTAAAAAATACAATTCTTAGAAAACAACAATTGAAATCATTTTAAAACAATCATATTAATTACATAATTTGTTACAATTTTTTTAACATTTCAACAAAAAACCAACTGTGCGTTTTTTTCTTCGGTTTTTAAGCAACGCACCAAGTTGTGCAATGTGTAATTTTAGTTATTCCGCTTATATAAAGAGTCATTTCGCCGTCAGAAAATATCTGTGCTCCACTTCTAGTCGATCAGTTTTTTTCGTCGGTGTATCTGGTATATACACAGTATTGGATTAATTTCTCCACTCACCGCACATAGGAAAAGTTGGAAAGATTTTTTTTTTAACAGCGAGAACATTGCAGCTAAAATTTGTTTTGACAATCGCGAGGCCGTCCGACCAAACACACAAAAACAGTTTTTGTTTTCTTTGTTTTCTTTGTTTTTTTGAGCAGCTTCCGAAATTAAAAGAAAAGCGTGGAATATTTTGTGCTCAAGCGGAAACAGAAACAGAGAATTAGGTCTGAAATAATATTGCAACAATTTGTTTTCTATTGACATTTGTGCATTTGTATATTCACTGATAACCATTGATTTTTGTTATTCTTACCTGCCTTGCTCATTTGCATATTTAACTTGTCTTTATATTGAAATATCCTTTTCAAACAAATAGTAGTAAGCTGGATTACTTTATGTAACGCTCATAAGTAAATATTCGAGTATGCTCGGTACCCATTATGTTAAGATTTTCGACCTTATAAAATTTATTTTGATCAGCTTGACAAGCAAAACCAGTCTATCGTCATCTGTCGGTCACTCTGTATGAAAGCGCTTATCTCAGGGCGCAGTGGTTCTAGAGATGAATGCAAAATATTAGTTATGTAAGCTTAATATAAAGTAAGAGATTTTGTATATATATTTTTTTAACTTTATTAGAACGTTTGCGTGTCACGATTTCATTCAATAAAAACCAATTGATTCAAAATCCATGGTGCGTCAAATAAAATCTAATTGTTTCCACATGATTTTCAATAATTGACATAGTAAACTTTGTCGCAAAAATACTAAATCCTTGATATACTTGTTCCAAAAATCTTTCAAATCAAATGTACTATTTAAAAGACTCCATAAATTAAGTGCATTTTATAAATGATGTCAAACTGTCCTAACTTAATTCTTGAGATTAGATTAGCTGGCTTAGGTGTATCTTTTAGATCGTTCTTTTCTTTTTTGCATTTTTCAATAGGAAATTAATAATAATATTGATTACACAAAGACTGTCACACCCACACACGCACACACACACACACGCACAGCACTCAGCAGGCTTCTCAGTCGTGATATACAATTTGGCTTGTAAGCGTTGGCAAGCCAACAATCGTTGGTGCCACTCATCTCATATCATCTGCTCTACTTGTTATCGCTTTTGTTTGTATCGCAATTAAAAGTCAAGTGCGTTGAGTGTTATTTAATAGATTTAGCATAAGTGCGCATTCGTTAAATATCGCTGAAGCTGTCAATTATGATTGCTGCAACGTGTTCTCATTATGCCCTCGTCTATAAATGGTTATGTACAATAAATCTGATCAAATGCTGGCTGCCATAAAAACGAAAAAGTAACGGTTTTGAAGTTACACATCTTAAAATGTTGTACAACAAATCTTAAAATAATATTCTCTAAAGACTGTTTTACAAATATCATTGAATAAACCCTTAAGCAAACCAACTTCACTGACTATGACTATAGAGCTATAACTTTAATACTTAGGCAGATAGAAATATTCGCGAGTACAAATATTATTTTGAACTTTTTTGTTTTCTCTTTTTTTTGTTGGTCTGGCGAGACTAGTTCTACAGCTGTGAATTATAGATATTTTTACGAATATTTTTGCAAGTTCGTGCGTGGGCATGACAATAGCATCTGCATACACAATAAATATATATATATATATAAGTGTATACCAAGTTTGGAGAACGAAAACATTGTTGATACCATGACAGCACAGCAGGACCACAGACCATTTGGTATCCAAACTTGGGGCAGCTGTGTGGCTGATTCCCAGAGTCAACGATGGCTTGACGCCGCAACTCGTTCTGTCTGCTGCAGTTGCAACAACGGAGTAAATGAGGTGGCATGCCTGTTGGACAGACCAAACAGGTATTATAATGACAGGGACGCGTTGCTTTAGATGCATTGCATTTCGCTAAGTAAGCAAACAGAAAACAAAAAAACCCAAAAACAAAGATAAAACAAAAAAAAGATGGTCAGACATTTTTCAACTAATACCAGCGCACAAATATCAACGCTGAAGACTGCACACTCGACAAACAAAAGTTACATTCATCTACTTCGTTCTCGAATCCATTTTAAGCGTTGAGGTTTGCGTGTTCTTGACGCAACATTTGCGGCTGTTTATGTTTTTGAGGTCTCATATCGTGGTTAGCCAATTGTTATGCGCACTTTGTTTTATTGCACACACGCATACACACACGCACACACACACACGCACACACACTGGGATAAAATTGCGGGCTTTTTGCTGCCCCTGTCGCTAGTTGCGGTGACATTTTGCGTTCGGGTCGCCGTCGTCAAAACCATCGCCATAGCCCATAGGTGTTAATAATTCAATTAGCAGTCGTTTATGTTAACGTTGCGCAAAAACACAAAAAGCAAAAAAATAATCCAATGTAATGCTCCACGCAACTGTTACCACAAGGAGCCAAAGTTGTGATGCCTGTGCGTGAGCAAATTGTTGTTCTTGTTGTGTAGTGTAGCTTAGTGTGGTATGGTATGGTGTGGTATGGTGTTTGGTGTGGTGTGGTGTTTGGTGTGGTGTGGTGTTTGGTGTGGTAGCAAATGTTTAATGTTTGTTCCGGCCAGTAAACAAATGATTTTGATTGCTCTGTCTAGCACTGAACAGTATGCTCAGATTACAGCTCGTTTTATGATTGTGCTTGTCATCATACGCAGTTTAAGGTGTACAAAAATATACATATCTATGCACATGTACATGTACATGTACATACACACATACATACACGTACATCTGAGTGCAGTTCCGTTTCAGTTGCATGACGGTAAATGGTATTCCTTTCCAATCAAATGCTATGGGAGAGAAATGTCATCGCAATCCAATCTTCACCTAAGATTTATTTAAAAAAATTTATTGTTGTTGGTTTTTTGTTCGATTTTTGTACTAACATACTTTTGAAAACATTGAAGTGGAAAACCTGCTTAAGAGAGGATACTTTTTGATTACCTATGTAATCTGCTACCATATTTTTTTGTATTTCGTATGTTTTTTATTTTATAAAGTTAGCAAGTTTGCGTCTCTAGTAAAAGTGTATATTTGTGCGTGCTTGCATAACTTTTCGGATAGACAGACTTAAAATGTTTCTCCTTCTCGTGCATAATTCTGAGATTTGCCATTCAGCCGACTTCAAAATCTCTAGAGATTTATGGTATATTCTCTATAGAGATACGATTATATGATCAAGAATATGCGTAGGCCTTCATTTGTTATCGCTTCAGTATAGTATAGTATAATTGATTGTCCAGTGTGATATGTTGCTGTTCGATTGTTGTTTGACTAGTTGTGGCATTATTTATTGTTAGGCAATCTCTTTCTTTTGTTGTGCTCATAGGAAAACAAAAAAACATCCAGATTAAGGCAGAAAGTGCAATTGGTCATCGGTTTCTTAATTAGTTTTAAATAAATATTCTTTGTACGCAGCTGTGCAATGCCCATAGGACTCTGCCCACTGGTCACAGCCCACAGATCCCTGCCCTTTGCTATCGCTGGCAAACTAAATGACATTTATTGTCAGTTTTTGGATCAGTACAAGCGGATGCAGCTGCAAAAATCTGTCTCTGGCCAAATGTCTTTCCATATTTTTCATGCACAATTTCAGGAAGGCGTTTGCAGGAATGGCTATGGAAATGGAAGCTCGTTTCAATTCTACATTCTCCTCCCCTTTCTTCTCTTGCCACCGACTCCATCCTCCTACGCTGCCTCGCTCACGGTCTCTCTGCCTGCTTTATATATATGTATACTTTACTTGTCTGTATTTATTTATTTACGTGTCCAGAGCCAGACGATGGGCCATATCCAGCTGGCTGCAGCCCGCTCGTCGTCTGGGAAATGAAGAATATTGCACTGGCTGACAAATTTATTTCGTTGCCGTTGGCGGTTTTTTCTTTTTCGTCGGCTTTTTGCAATGTGTCAGCCCTGCCATGCATATTTAAATGTTGAAATACACACATTCACTATGGTATATTGATTTTTGAATACTTTTTCGTTACAATTTATAAATATTATAAGCAAAAGTAAATACAATTTATATTTTTACAGCTGCTCAAATCCACAAATTGTTAAAAGTGATCAATTCAACAATTAATTATGTATTTTCAACAGTGTGGCTTCTATTTTGACAGCATTTACTCAGGCATACTAATGCTGCAGGCAAATGTGAGCAATCTCACACTGATATCATAAGTAGACTGGTCTTTGCTTAACTTCCTCGATATGGTTAGTATTGTGTTGTTTGATGGGAGCGAGTTACAGGGCATTTCCTAGTCGGACACTACCAATTTAATCCTTCCTGATTGTAGCATATGTTGTGTTAAGCTGTCGCTTAGTTTCATTCAATTAGAGTACAAAATTTGAACAGGCAGCTATAAAGTTTAGCACTATTCTCTTTACCAGTAGTATTATATATTAGCAATAACACATGCATATATTCAAATATCCACAAATCATATAACAGCCTGATGGTTGATGGCTAATGGTTTTATGCACGTAACTTTGATGCTGATTGACGTTAGCGTCTTGGGATCAATCTTAAATATATATTTTTTCCTTCAAATTATCTGGTTCATCTATAAGTAAAGCTGCCTGAGAGACGTTAACAATTATTGTGTAACACAAAAAAAAAAAGAACAGCTTAAAGGGAGCTTTGTATTGTGGGTCAAGTTTTGCTTTGTTTTGTGTCGTCAGTCATTGTGTTTTACATTTTAGCTATTTGGGCTTACTTTAAGTTCAGAATTTGTATTCAAAATATTGCGCACTGGGCCATTTGGTTGGGAAAGCCATTGCGACAATTTGTAAACTAAAGATGAATAAAACATGAAGTGAAAACCACTTTTGCTCTGATGAAAAGGCAGCGCAGCGCGCCAAGCCTTGATGGAGAGCGAGTGTGATGGGGGAGGGAGGGGATGGGGAGGGGGGGGGGGTGTGGCACGGGGAGGGGGAGCGAGGACATGTGTCCGCACGTGTGTCTTTTAACAACTGCATGGTAACATAAACATGATAATAAGGCACTTAAAATGCACTCTTCGCCATAGCCACCGGTGCCGTCTGTTGTTGCTGTTGTTGTTGCCACTGCCACTGCTGCTGCTGCTGCCCCTGTTGCTACTGTTGTCCAATACAATGCCGAGCAGACCGTAGACCCGAGGCCAGCAAAATAGAAAACAACAAATGCCGTTGTTGTAGGCGTGTCAGGACAAACAGCGCTGACGAGAGGCCGACGCAACGAGGACGACAGCGGCAGGCACAGTGGTGAACAAAGCTGCGTAAAGTCGCCGCCACTTATGTCAGAGCAAATCAAGCGTTACACTCAACGTGTGCCACACCGAACCCGATTCCTTTCCACCCAACCACTTCCATTCCGCTTGGAGTTCGGCGCCCGGCACAGTGAGTTCCAAGGTGCCGTCCCCCTACTATGGCTTCAAGGCGTCCGCAATAGTCCTCACTCTTTTAGACATTTGCGTTAAATTACGTTTTATGTCATGTCATGGGCGTAATTGAAAATTTCCATGCTTTCAGACCTTCCACCCACCCACACACGCACCCAGCCAACCCTACCAGTTTACAGTTTCATATTGTTTCCCATAGTGCATAGAGTGTACGAACTATATACAATATAATATGCATTTACATTTATAAGTGGGTTACAAAAAAAAACCTTCCCACAGAATATATTTCTCACTTCGTTCAGAGCCAATAGCTTTTCAATATAGTTCACCTTCGTTCCAGAAATAATAATTTAAATTTAAAAATCGATTCTTTAATTTGTCAGTCTTTAAATATTCTTCCATATTTTGACACAGCAAAGATCTGAGTAAAAAGTTCTTGATTCGAGCAAAGCTATCATATTTTTAGTATGCAATGTGCAAAATATCCTTTAATTTTTTTTATTTTTTAAAGGACACATTTAATAATACAGTGAAAATTGTTTACCTAGTCAATTATATTTGAATTATTCTACATTAAGCGGGCTTTGTCCTAAGGAATCCAGTGTGTTGCACAAATTAGAGCGTTACCAGGCAGCTCTAAAGAGTAGCACACGCTTGAACTCTATCTGGGCGCACTTCTCTGGTGCTTTGCAATAGTCGTAACACGCCTCCAGCCTTCATACTTCAGTGCCCAGTGCATGTTGGCCATTGCACCAGCCGAGCTAATTACAAAGAGTAAAAGCACAATTCATTTTGCTTGTGGTTTATGCGCTTTTTTTTAAGTCCCCCCAGCTAAGGGCGTATAATACGAAAGATCTGCTGGTTGTTTCAACCCGTTGCCTCCACAACCCACTGGCTGCTGCCCACATCGTGACGCGTCTTGCAGCGTTATAAAAATGTTTATGGCTGACATTTGTTCGCATAAACTGCGAGCCTGGCTTCGCCTCTCGGCGGCTACTGTTGCCATTGCTATTGTGATTGCCATTGCGATTGCAAGTCAGGGTAAAAAGGTCACCAAGCCGCGGCCATCGGTGGCACTCTCCTCCATCTGCATTTCACACTTTTCCGCTCTCACTTTCTGCCCCTGCCTCTGCTCGGTCGTCTACTGACGTGTGTGTACTGGACTGAGTGGACTCCTAACTTTATTGCACAGTATTTGTTAATAGCACTTGCAGTAAATGCATTCCGTCAAAACGAAACGAATTGAAACGCCCCCAAGCGGGTCAGGGCAAAAGAACCAGTTCCTGTTCATGTTCTACACAGCTTTACCCTTTGGCTATAAAGTTGATGTGGCGTATGGAACACGGCGCACATGGATCGCAAATAAACTTGTATATGTATCCACCAGTGACAGCATTTGATGCTGTCGACTTAAATGTTTCTATCACTTAATCTTGTTATTTATGGCAACGGTCGATTTGAATTGTTGGCCTTTGAATTTAAAGGTAGTATGAGAAAAAACCATATCATCGGGTATTCACCACTTTAAATATTATTAATTATTGATATTTTTGCAGGCTGTCACTTAAATCTGTACGTTCTCTCTCTCTCTCTTTGCAGTCTTCCGAACACTTTAGCGAAGAAATTCAGATTTCTGCCGGTTGCCCGGCCTGTGATGTGCAATTATCTGAAATATCACTGAAGTTATAGAGAGAAATCTGTTGAAACCGGCTGATGCAATATGGAGCTGCTGCAGTTGCTGTGCTACACATTCCTGTTACTCTTGTCGAGGATGCTAGGTGAGTGCGAATCAGAGTATAGAGTCCTTACATAAACACGGCTTTGATCGTTGAACGCTCAAATTGTGTACTGGGCCCTCGGGCAACGGGGTCAGTGTCAAGCGTGTCAACGATGTGCGAACTAAAAGCGATGGAGCTGAAGATGAGCACCAACTGACACGCGCCTGCATAACTTGTCGATAACATAGAGAAGTCACGTCCCTTGACATGTTTTCTTCGATGTGTGTCAACCTGTGCGGGAGAAATAAATTAACAAAAACTAAACTAAAAGTAAATTTAACATTCATAAAGTACTGACTGAGAAAATCGTTGTCATACAATAAACTAAACCAATCTAAAATTAAAATATTGAAATAGGTAAACTATAATACAATAATACAATATTCCAAATATCAAAATAAAAAGAATTCTCAAAGTATAGAAAGAAGGGCTCAGTTTTGCAGACAACGTAACTTCAATGTAATTATGAGGAAACAGAGCGATTGTCCGTGTGGGTGCTATATATGTAGTGATCTGATCCGGCGAATCCTTGCTTATGTCTGCGAGTAATGCGTCAAACAAATCGTTCTTATTGGGACTATAAGCTGACCAAGGGACATCTAACTCGATCTTAATATTTGCGCAGCGTCTACTGAAATATACTAAAAAGGCTTATGATTTCCGCACCCTGAAAATATGTTTGCCTTTGATGAAGCATTATGGGAGTACATGATATTTAAACTTGTAATAAATACTTGTTTTAGTTAGATCAGCGTCTGGTCTTGTGATTTGGCTAAGAATAGGTAAATGCGAAATTAGAATAGTCAACCGTTTCGAGGGAATATTCCAAACTAATCGCACAATGCCCGCCCACTTTTCAGTGGTTAGGTTAGTTCTCTTTTGCCTTCGTTAAGTCAACTGGCGAAAAAGCGTTTTCGTCGCAACGATGAGGATGACGCTGCCTTGTTTGCGGCCCACCTTAAGTGCGCCTTTCGATTAAACTAAACATAAATTTTATGGGCGATAAATTAGCCGAGAGTGCCGAGAGCTGCCCAACACCTGGTGTAAGCTCCAGCTCCAGCTCCAGCTCCAGCTGCATCTCCATTTCCATCTCCATCTCCCATCTTCGAATGGATCTCTAAATGCAGAAGTGGCAAAGCGCAGCAAAAAATTGCAATCTTGGGCTATATACATGCCCGTATATATTTGAGCATACGTACATGTGCATATGTATATTTATACCTAAGAGCGCCAGAAAAAATACTCTTGGGAGCTATTTTTATCGCAGCGTTTATTCAGGCTAACTTTAAACGAAGCTGTTACTATTTTCATTAGTTCTTCGCAACGCGAACCTTGCACATTCCGGAAATAGCCTGCAGCTAGTGGCATAAGACATTTAAGATAAGTAAATAACTATATATCGGAGATCTAGATGTGCAGCTATTTGGAATGATTCGTAATCTATTTTTTGTTTTTAGAAGCATTTGCAGTGCTTGTATGTCGCTAAAGCTTCGACAAGCAAATTGAAGACTAATGAGCGTGAATCGTAAACACTTAACAACCGCCAATTGTGGCGACCAAGTA
Source organism: Drosophila planitibia (assembly GCA_035043785.1). Taxonomy (NCBI): domain Eukaryota; kingdom Metazoa; phylum Arthropoda; class Insecta; order Diptera; family Drosophilidae; genus Drosophila; species Drosophila planitibia. Next base: position 1,792,259 of record JAWNMS010000041.1, read on the forward strand.
AAATGCCTAGGCAATAGAAACTGTTGTTCGGTCTTTTTCCACTACTTTTTCAGCATCTGTCCAAAGTCCGTATTGGCAACTGAGAGCCCATTCAACTTAACCGGTCACAGCATTTTTACGCTTCGTTTGTTTTCAAACTGATTTCAATCTGTTTTTGCTGTCTTTCAATCTTTTCCAACCTTCGTTCGTTCACTTCACTTTTGGCTTCATTGTTGCCCAAAAGTCACTGTTATTGTTTTTATTGTTCCTTCCATTCACGTTTTTGTCGCTTACTCAGCCGGTCATCATCATCATTGGAGTTTGAGCTACAAATTGCGCCCAGCATTGATTCGCAAAAAAAAAAGAATGAGAAATAGAACGAACAATTATCTGTTACGAAGATGGAATACCCTGCCTAACATCTCATAGATCCTTGCCATACAACGGAGCTTTCTCATATAGTTAATTCAATATCAATATTTGCATTTCTGCAATACACGAAATAAATGGTTTACTCAATATTTACATACTGGGAAAACTTTTTAGAGCGTTCTCACATTATCCATTTTAATGACGATGAATCTCATTTCTTATTTAACATATTCGGAAATTCGGAAAAATTATATTTATAATAATTATAATGAGCTGACTTTGGGGTTACAGTCAATTACCCTTGACTAGCATTCGAACTAACTGGTTTTTTTGCTTTAGTCTAGCAGATACCATGAAAATTAGCAGCCGAATAATCAAGTGCAGTTTCATTTTCACAATGCCATCAGCGGAAATCGGAAAACAAAGGAAAGCGTAGACAAAGGCACTCCCTGCTTCGCTCATTTGGCTTAGTCTGACCCTCCTTTTGTTGCAGCCTTTCGATGTGGTCACAAATAATTGGCCGGGCGTTTGACGTTTAAATTTTATTGAATGCCAGCTGCAATTGGCAGTTGCGTTCAGCTCTCAGCCCGTTTAATTATTGGCTCACGCTGGAAACAAGGGCAAGCAAGTGCCTCGTCCCTGCAAGTGAACGAAGGAGGTGACCCAATGGAAAAAAATAACAAGCGGAGCTAGAGAAGTTATCGAAGCCGAAGCATAAATACCCTATACATAGAGCAATCTAATGTCGATCAATGTAATAGTAAATACTCTCTATTCTATGCAATCAAAATTCATAGAAAATCATTCCACACACAATAGTTCCAATAACAGTTGCATGACATTTGTGATCTGTGACAAAAGTGTCCCACTCTCTCTAGCAAGGGTATTGAAAAGTAGCGCAAAGCATATTCATTGGCCAGCAGCTGCATAATTCATTTGAAATGCCTTTCTGCTGTGCAGAAACTTTCCTAATAAACGAGCACGAGTCGTGAATATTAATTTATTTTCTACTTATGCTTTATTGGTTCCTTTTTATGCTTAAAACTTGCCATTCGGTCATTCCGCTAATGTTTTTCTTTAAAGATATCGAATCATATATACAAATTTCTGGTTGTATTACATTGGGCCAATAAAGGTCAACTTCAAAAAATGGGAGTTGTGGCTCATCAGAGCATCACATGTGCATTATTTACGGATCATTTGTGGCTGTCGATGGGCGATGCTAATTTGCCGTTTAAAGTGTTGCAGCATTTTACGCTTAATTTAGCATTGATAATATTACGCATACGCCACCGATTCGAATCGATAACGATGCCTATATCACTGCCTATGCTTATCCCTGAAAACACCAACCAACACCTGTTGTGTGTTTTGTCTTTTACGAGTAATGGCCGTGCCTAAAAGCGGGCCACGCATTTTTAGCTCAAAATACAGCACTAAGCACTTCAGACACACCCAACAACAGCAACAATAACAGGAATATCAATAATCATAACAAAATGTAAGCGTCCAAAGGTGAGGCAGCCCCAAAATGGCTCAAGAAGTCATTGAGGTTGAAAGAACAGGGCGTTACAGTGGCGCAAACTACACATTCGTTAGGATTCCAGATGGCAGCTGGCCCACGTCGTGATTCCTTTGGAATATAGACGCAAATCGCCGGAACCATAATTAAATTTAAATCAAATAATATTATATTTTCTATACAATATCAAATACATAATGAAATGCTTTATTTGATTTAAGTTATATTCATTAACTTTTTGCTTATAACTCAAAGTTTCACAACATGCTAGTTTTTCTATAATTAAAATTTATTTACATATTTTGTAAAATTGTTTTTTATTTAAATTTTGTAGTCTAGTAGTTTCCACTGTATGGAGTTTAGAAAATATCCAAAACAGCGTGCTGCTAAAATTTTATGGTCATGAGCCCCAGAATCCATTTCCTTACATCACTTGCTGAATGTGCCGCACAGGTGACGGCAAATTGATGCTGTTATTGTCAGGCGCCTGCGTCTGCGTCTCCGTTTCTGTGTCCGTCTCTGTCTCAGTCCTGTCGGTGCCTTTCCCTGTCTCTGACATCCTTGTCGTCGTTTCTGATTGTGTTGCTGTTGTTCTTGTTGTTGCTGTTGTTGCTTGGGTGCCAAAATGCCAAAACGCTGTCAACTGTCATCGCTTAACTTCTGTCGGCCCGAAACCCTCCTCCGCCTCCCATACGAGTTCCCGCTCCAACGTTGAGTGGCTGCTGTCATGTCAGGCGACCATAATCATTGGCGTTCATACATAATGGACTCATTGATATTCGCAGCAAGGCAACAAAAGCAGTAACGAAGCAACAAAAGCCAAGTGGCTTTGACTTTTTCGCCGTCTTTCGTCTTTCGTCTGTCGGCAGTCGACAGTCGGCTGACGGTTGTCGACTGGCGTATGGCTTACAGTTGACCCGCAGCCTGAACTGGCCCGCTTATTGTCCTCGTCCGCATTGGGGTCATAACAGTAATTGCCAACAAAACGAGTGATTAACCTGACAATACACATACAAGTTCACACACAAAGCGCACAACAGTGCAACACTGGCCATCGACAACGCCCACATTCCATTTGCCATTTGACCTTGTCTCACTGTCGCCAGTCTTCAGCTTTCCGTTCTCAGTTCTGAGTTCTGAGTTCTTGGCAGTCCATGATATGTGCACAGCCAGTCCATGCAGTTGGCATTTGCCTTTGTCGGGTTCGAAGGGCATTGATGACGAGCTTTAAGCAATAGCCTTGCAGCAAATGGATAGCATATACATTGGCTGACTTCGATTGAGATCGAAATGCTGTCTCAATAAGCTGCCGAGGGGTAAATTGTGCCATAGAATAGATCGTGACATGATTGTCCAACTTGTTGAGGGGACTCCCAAAGAGTGCTTTGCGAATTTTTGACACATAATTGGAGCAAAATGGTTGCAAGGCTGTTATGTTTTTATCTGCTCGACTGTATATTTCTTTTATTGGAGGCGTGTTTATGACATGCAAAATCTATTTTTTATATGATATTGTTTTACATTATTTTGTAATTCGACTTATCTTGAAGTCTTTAAACAAAAAAGTAACAAAGCATAGCGTTATGTGTGAATTTATTATTTTATTTAAATCTGTTGGCAATGTTGGGAAAAAATATAATAATTATAAATTTTGAAATACATACACGAGTTTTCCCATATATAAAGTACAACCACTTTATCTATCTACTTATTATTTTCTTTGAAAATTAGAAATGTTGATCTAAAACGTTAGTATAACAAATTATTAGAGCTTTAATTTGTTGTTTAATTGCTGCGACGACCGCGCCTGTAGCGCTAACCACATTCATACATAGAACTACATACAAATATCAAACACACACACATACACACATACATACACACATACATACATACATACATGCCATACAGTTCAAAAGTCATTGGTCAATCACTGGGCTTGGCACCATCAATTGCTTTTGAACTTATTTGCTTATTTGTCGAAAACGTTTGTCTCTCCCCCTCTTGTCCCACTCCACCTATCCCTCGCCTTGTCTCTTCTCTCTGTCCATGTGTGCCATGCCAGATTCACACAAGTCCTGTTGCCGGCGTAAATGTCAGTAAGGCAAAAAGCAAATCACTCAAAGGGGATCAGCATATTAGCGCCTTGTGTTCAACAGAACAAATTACAGAAGATTTTATCAAATGCCTCACAATGGTCAAGGAATCCAAAGGGTGCATCGACCGTTGCTTTAAATGGTAGTGTAAAACAGGAGATATTTTAAGTTTGCTGTGCTTATAGCCAGTACGAAATAATAGGAATGAAATTATGGAACTTAATATACGTTTCACTTAACTTTTATACCATCTTGATATTCTGTACCAATTAAAAAGACGAATCTTGAATGAAGTATAAAGATAAATGTACTTGTTAAAGTACACAGATGTGCTGTATTTATAGGTGATACTTGTATTAGATATTTATCCGTTTCAAAAGAGACTATAATATATAAATAAATAATTATATTAGCATAAAATTGGCATAATTTACACATTTCGTGTCGCAGTCACTCACTAAGAGCCCACTCTAAATCCATAAGTGTGCAGCTCTAAAATCAGAGAGCATCGATTTCTTGATTTTATTTTGCCAATGAAACGAAAATAAATGCTAATGGCTCATTTATCATTGCCCCACACACACAGATACACACACACACCTCCACAGTCACATGTATGGCGTGTGCATGGCGCTAATGCTCGTCGCTAGAGTCTTTGAAATTGGCAACCCTGCCAGGCGGGCAGCATTTTCTTGCCTGTAGCATCTGTAGCATACTTTTCGGCGCCCACAACTGTGTACAAACAAATAAAAAAAGTGCCACAACGGTTAATGAAGAATGTGTGTCGAGGGCGGGAATGGCACTAAACTTTCGAGCAGCTTCGTCCACGGGTCACAGCAGCACACTCACACTTTTGATAATGATTCCAAATAAATTTAAAGCCTTTCGCCACATTTCTTGCGACGCCACTGAATTTTGTAATGATTCTACACTAAGAATAAAATATGCCCTAGACCTGAGAGCATCGTAAAAAGACGTTCGCATTTTGTTTATAGTTATATAATTTCTGAGTTGTAACACAACAGTTTCCTAAAAAGTTAACGATAAAGTTTGTGTAATATTTAAGAATAAAACATTTTAAGCAGATCTTCTATTTTAGTTTAAAGAAATGTATTTGCTTTTTTTGCTTTCGCTGGTGTTTTTTATTTTGTATACTCCGATATACTCTTCAGTTATTTCAACACAGTGTTTCTCTAAGTGTTGATTTTCGGCATGGTTGTGTTTATTTTATATACCTTTTTGAGACGTCAAATGCATTTTGAAAGATTGTTTGGCTAGCAATATGAATTGCACAAAATCCAAACCTTATTTAGACAATTATACGCAGAAATTTCAAGCAGACCTTCACCACAAGCAGCTTATTAAACTATGAAATAAACGGTAATTACTGACTATGTCATAAAAAGTGACTACAGCCGAGGGCTTGGTAAAAATTGCCAACAATCAGGAAGAGTGTCAATTTAATTGTGATGTCATTTGCTCAATCACACAAAATCTGCACTTGAAGTGCTATAACTAAATTTATTCCTCGCTGAGCACACTGTAGCGTCCTGCTCCTAATCCTCTTTCGGCTACTGCTCTAGAATTGCCTGGTAATGTTGGCTTCCATTTGCAAGCTCCGGCACATTGCGGCATTGACGCTCACTTTAACTGAAACCAGAATCACTTTGCCCATTCAGTTGAGCTTGCTGGCACTGGCCTGCTGAGTACGGTTGATGATGCTGCACAACTGCTGGTCAAGTTATAAAGTGGACAAAATGCAAAGCAACAACACGCTCAATGCGCATTTAAAATGGCCACATGAAGTGACTGCAGGTATTGGGACTGGCGGCCAAATGCTTCAAAAATGTGCAAAGGAAGCGCACCAAAAAGACAGTGAGACAGAGAGTGAGATGCAGACAGGCAGGGAGGCAGAGAAGGAGTCAGTGAAAGTAGCATCAGGGAGAAGGCAACAATGTGTAGCGTGCTTAAAGTTTGTGCACCATTTCCACTTAGACTAATTAACTGCGCCGTCACTTGACGCTGTTATCCATGTCGTGGATGCCCGGCACTTGCAATTGCAGCTGGGCAGATGGTCAACTGGTCAACTGGTCAACTGGCCAACTGGTCAGAGAGTCAGAGAGTCAGGGAGCTGCAAAGCCGTCAGTGGGATTGTTGCAGTGGTTCTTAGCTCTTGTTGTTGTTGTTGTGGCCATACGGTAATCCGGTCATCCGGTCACTCACTCGCCTGCAATAGCAAGACCGCAGACAGTTAGTCCCAGCAACATCATTAAAACTCTTTGCTAACTTGAGGGAACGTAGTGGAGGATAAATTAATGGCATCCAAAAATGTGCTCGCTTAACTTTTCACTTGCTCTTCCAGTCCTGGTTACTTGGCATCAACAGCAACAGGAACAGCAACAGCAACAATATAATAAAAACCCCAGCAAACAACAAACCGTTTTCGGGACACTTGAAATTTATAGGAAGTGCATATCAGTGCATTTCGGCAAAATGCTAAGCGGCCAAACTTGGCACCGTCATTTAATTGTCGGACTCAAAAAAAAGCACCAGTTGTTCTTCCTTTTCGAATTGTTTTCAGCAATATCTACACTGAATGGGTTCTATTTTAATTGGAATACTGTGATGATACATATTTTAATATTGCATTATTTTTACTATATATTTACTATATATTTATTATAAAATGAGGCCAGCAAGCAATAAACAAGCTTTCAATCTAACTATTAAGTTCAGAGTAGTTACTGTTCTTTCATTTTTAGTTAGTAATACTTTTCTATAGGCGCAATGCAAAACTTTGATTTTACTCCTTGCATTAAAGCATATGTAGAAGAAAAGAGATGAGTCTCCGATGTGAGTCTCTCGAATGGACTATTCGCTGTACTTCTAAGTTGATTGACTATTTGATATATGTATAAATGTTAAGGTTGGCGACTTAAGTGGCTTTCGAATTGCATTGGCATACACACACACACACACACACAAAAATACACACAAAGAGATGACTGTGAGGTATGGAATTCGATTATTTGAAATGTTGCATAGAAAGGGTTAGTTCTGATTTACTATCTAGAAATCTGTGATTGGTTTACATCGCATTCAGATACACACTCACACACTGACACACGCACGCAAACAAAGTTGATAAGAAGTCGCACTGCTATTAAATTGATGCAACGAACCATAACTATCCAGCCATCCAGTTACTCAGTTGACCCGCTGACCAGTTGGGCTATTGAGCAGTTGGCCAAGTCGAGTGTAGACCAGTTCGACAGTTGGCTATTTTTGGCTGGCTTAGAGAACGATGACGGCACGTTCTGCTGCCTTTAAGGAGAATAGGAAATAAAATTAAACGCCTTTGGGCTAGTTGATGGCGTTTCTTCAATTCTACACATGTTTTGCATGCGAAACTTACCGTTTGCTCAGTCAAACAAACACGGCAACGGCAACGACAACGACAACAACAACAACAACAACAACAACACAAAAATGCAACAACGACAACAACATGAAGTAAGCGAACACGAAAACGTACAAGAACAAGAACGATGTTGTCTCGGTTCGTTCGTGCCGGAAGTTAAACATTTTCTCAAGCAAAATGTTTGGCATTTCTACAAAACGTACTTGGCAATTTTATTAGCAAAAGCAAAAGGCAACAACAACAAAAATAACAACAGCAGTTCCCAAAGGAAAACAAAAATGTAACTGGCTTTTTCCTTTTGGCTTGCACGCAAAGCAAAATGGCAACAAGGACTGCAACATCGTCAACGTGCAGTCAAAACTTGAAATTTTAATTTAGCCTGCTAACTGCATCCAAAGATAAAGATACAGGCTGCGGAGGTCAGGGCGTTGAAAAGCCGCAAAAGTTATTCAAGCCAAAAACGAAAAGCCCAATACAGAAATTGTTGCACGTGCCACAAGAAAATAGGGAAGGCGTGCCACAACCAAAGGGTTGCGACAGGCCCTGGCAGGTGGTTAACGGGCTTCTCGGATTGCTTCTGACAATTTATTTGGACACGCATAAGGCTAGGTGTATGTGTATGTGTATGTGTATGTACATGTGCATGTATATGTGTATGGGTATGTGTGTGTGCATTTATGCGCGCTTCAAATGAAATTTACAAGCTTTCATTTGATTTGTTTTGCTCTTATGAAAATTGGCTGCAGCAACAACAATACGCGCAGCAACAGAAAAATATGCTTGCTGTGGAGTAAACAAATTTATCCAAGCTTTCCAACACTTGCATAGACCATAAGACATCAACTATAAGCAAACATAGAATATAAAACGTGATTAAATGGAATGAGCTTGAATGTTAATTGGATTATCGTATGCAATCCCATTATATCTGAGCCAAATTTGGTAGGTTCAATTCAGCTGGAATGGAATACTCAGTGAAGTTTTTAAAAGTTAAACCTGCATTTAATAATTAATTGGTTATGTGAAAAATCGAGATCTTGATTGAGTAGAACTAAGGATAAATGGCGTTCATAAACTCTCTCTTGTATTTCCAACACACTTGTTTCCATATCTGTGTTAAGTCACATATATATATAGATATACCCTACATAACTATTTGTAAGGGGTACGGGTTAAGTGACGCCCTTTTACATGGTGCCCCCCCCAAGGAGGAGCATAGCAAAGTCGCCGGCGGGGCCAATAGGAGACTAGCTGCTAGTCGCGTAGTCCTTCCATCAGTCAGAAGGTGCGTCAAGTGCGGAGTACAAATCAGTGTCAGTGCGAAATGTGCGCTTAAGCCTGACAATCTCAACTGTTGGGTATTGGGTTTAAAGCTCTCAGCTCGTGGGTCTCAGCTCTCAGCTCTTGGGTCTCAGCCCTCAAGTATCTGGTTTCTCAGATTCTCAAGTGTGAGATAAACCATCCTCAATGATTTTCAGCTTTTGTTGTCGTCTTTTCCAGCTTACTTATTTGTGTTTATTTGAACTGCAAATAAGGTGCAATTTTCTTTCTCTTCTTCCTTCCAAGTTTCTTTCCCCTCTGTTGTAACTGCGCTGAGTGAATATATATTATTTTAATATAAAAATGCGTAAAATCAGTTACTGCACTCGTAAAATAAAGTCGCCCTATGTATTCGTATTTGATTGCCAATACTTTGGTTGGTCACCATCTAATTCAGAAAGTACATTTCATTCTAAAAACTACAGTTTGCATTTCTTGATTTAAGGCTGGATTGTAGAACAAATTAGCCTAGTTTCCAGGGTGTTGTTTTCTATGTGTTTATATGTTTATTAGCTTTTTCGTTACTTATATTATTCTTAAACATTAGTACTTTTAGACTTCATATATACACAACCCGTTTACATTTTCTTAGTGTACATTTACATCTACATTAGTTTGTAAAATGGGTACAAAGCCTGATTTATATCTGTCTGTCTTTCCCTGATAGCTATCCTCCATCAAATTAAGAATACACACATACACATTAAAAAACACACTCTTTTTGCTCAGACCGACGATTTTCACGTTTGCGGAGGTGTGTGAAATGTGTGAAGGCTATTTTAAAATTGAAATATACTTTGTACATACTGCATTGTTTTGAGAATCGATTTCGATCGAAGTTCAAAAAATAAAAAATATAAATTTTAAATACATTTAATTTGAACACAAAAACCTGTGTCCAACAAAATTATGTTTTATTTCTTAATCTTAATATAGATCTAAAATTGTCATCATCTAATGCACCGCGGTTTTTACATTCTATTTATATATGGTCAGAGAATCGAGAAAATTAACGTTTGAAGGTACATACTTGTACTCCTACGAGAGTAAAAAGTCCGTCGAAGTTCCCTCGTATCCAGGAGTGTTTGCCTTGTTGCTGGCGTCCTTTTACTCATTGTCCGAATGCACTTAAAGCGCAAATGGAAATCGAAAAGCAAAAAATTGCGACAGGCCGCATAAAATGTTAGTACTGTGTACGTAATTGAAATGGTATTTACCATTAGCCAGTCAGAGGTTGGCCAGCAACATGGGGCAGGTACGCGGACAGGGCCAGCGGCAGCGACAGGGGCAGCAGCAGTTTGTAGAACTGTGACTGTGACTGGCGTCCAAAGGGGCAGATTGTGGGGAAGTTGGTTCAGTTGTAGTTAGCTGTGATGGTAGCTAATGCCAACAAAGGCGTGGCTGCTCCAGGCATGCAGCCACACGAAACCCAAAACTTAATAAAAATCAAAGAACAAGGTGTGGCAACGTCGAGTCGCCTCGCAGGCAACGTGAGTGTGAATGGTAATGGGAATGGGAATGGGACTGGGACTGGGACTGGGAATGAGACTGAAACTGACTGCTGGTCACTTGAAAAAGCGTAGCAATAGATGTTAAAAACCAACCAAGGGGAAATGTGGTATAGACGGTGGCAAGTAATAGACAGGTGACGATAGAGGGGCTTACCCCGCCCCACCCCCGTGTGACTTGCTACAAAACAAAATGATTGAAAGCTTTCACTTGTTTGCGTTTTTAAGGCATGGCGCACTCGGTTCATGTGTGTGTTTCGCACCTCTTCATCCCTCGTGGACAAAGTTGTCAGTAATTTGCATATAGCTTTGGCTTTCGCTCAGATCGGATGAGTGCAAAGCGACACAATGGAAACTAATAAACTAAGCAAATGAATTTGCAATTGATGTTAAAAGTCCATCACTATTAAGGGAAGCAAAAGTGCACGAAGAGAAAAATCACGAGTCGATTTAGTTGAAATCAAAATGATGTCTTCCATTTAGGATGCATGTTGGTTAGCAGTCCCTCATGCTTGAAGTAACAACTAAATAAATTAGAGATTAATATAATGAAAAAAACATAAATTCTATTGCGGTGTTTTTCGCCAAGTGTAGCTTAACAATCTGCTGAGTTCTTTTCATTTGCTGTGCACCTTCTGATTCCATTTAGGGAAGCGGCTCGAATGCGCTCCGATGCAATGTAAATTAATTAATTACATAAAAGTATTTTTAAATTATCTCTTTTGTGAGTATACCTTCAATCATTGGACAAGCATTCACTTTAATTTGTTCAATGCTGGGCAAATCATATGCTCACATCTACAAGTATTTATACTCATATCGGCATCAAATAGATTCATATTTCTTTTTGGTTTAATAGGGCAGGCGTCTTAAGGGTCAAAAACGATCTTGCTTGAATTGAAGCACAAATTATAAATAATTCTTCCAAAATATTACGCGTCCAACGTTCCCCGTGGCTGGGGGCAAAGCAGACCTGTTTTCATGGCCAGCTCCCAGCTCCTCCTCGTCGGTTTGTTGTTGGTTTTATTGGTTGCTGTCGCGCCTTTTACTATTAATTAGAAATGAAATTTTCTTATCATTTCTTGTCGTCCGGACAAGAACAGTTTGTCTGCCTTGGCGTCTGCTACAGATGCCAGCTAGCTGACTGGCTGACTGGCTGACTGCAGTTTAGAGCCAATAACCTGAAATATTTGGCGTTAATTGTTTCGGGGCGGTTATTGTTATTGGGACGGCGTGCTAAGTGTCCCGATGGCTACCTGTGTCCCCCGTTGGTTGCCTTTTCTGCCCATGACTTTCAATTTCAATGGCGCTCACTCACATTTCAGTACTGGGAATGGGAAGCAGGAACACATCGTAGTCCACTTGTTTACAACGCCGGAAATTAATGGTGACACTTTATTGGCGCTCAATTGTCTTCGCCTCCTTTGCTTCTTTTATTCTGCCCTGTATCCATTAAATGAATAAATTGGGTATATTAATGATAGACAACGGTTTTCCTTAACACATAAAACACAATGACGCACAAATCGCCTGTAAATATCGATGTCCCTCGATATCCGCTCGATATTGCTAAAATTATAAGTAAATATTTTGGGATTGGTTTGTTGCTATCTATCACTTTATGCTGAGTATCTAGTTCCTAAAACGCTATCAAAAATGTGGCTTTTCTTTGCCCAACAGCATAGTTTATATAAGATATAGGTTTTTATGTTGTCGCTTTTAGGCTCATAATTATTGATTGTGTTTTGTGTATGCAGGGTATCTTTTTGGCCGAGTAAATCGCTGAAAGTGGCTTTTGGCTGATACTTGTTTGCCACAGTCGTCGTCATTGTCGTCGTCATCACATACAAAAACACGTTAGCTTGGCAGAGCCGCATCCTGTCTCGTGCGTCCCTGTTTGCCTTGAGTCCTGCCGCACCCTGACTGCCACAACTACAGCAACAAAAATACAAAAAAAAAAAAAAGGATTGACGTGCGCATTTTAGTCACGCTGTCGTGAGTTTAGCCTTTTGCCATTTTAGCTGATTGTTTTTTCCGCTGTCCCCCGCTGTTGTTGCTGTTGTTGTTGCTATTGTTTTATTTTTGCTTAGGGCACACGCCATGTCACCAGCGCCTCAATGTATGGGTAACATAATATTTTGTTTATGTTTACCCAATTTGATTATATTTATCACTATCACTAACTAAACCAGCCCAAGTTTTTTTAGCGCGGCTCACAGTTTGTTTTGGGCGTCATATGCAAATTTACATTATCTATTTTTGTGCGTTTGGAGAAAGTGGTGCACACACACACACACACACACACACATACATACATATACGCTTGTGCCTGTCCATATATGACGTACATTTATATACATTAGTTTCGAAGAGCAAGCTCGATTGAGCTTTATTGTTCAGTCTGGATTGAATCTTTGTAAAACTTGAATATAATACTCGACTAGGAGACAGAGTTTTTTGTGTTGGCTTACTTGGAAAATGATGTAAGAACGTTTAAGGCTCAGTCCAAAGGCTATTAACGGACTGTGCAAAGTTCAAATCGCAAACTTAAAATCGCCAAGGCTCACACAATCATTTCACAACAAACCTTAAATTCCAGCTGGGCTTGCAATGCCATCTTTGCTTCTGCCACGAAATGGTACATTAAAGGTGAAAGAGAAAAAGCCAGCACGAAAGCATTTTACATACAGGAATGTCCACTCTTTGGCAAAGGCCAGTTTGTCTTTGTTCACGCTTACTTGCAATAGCCCTGTTCCATCAGAGCATACAAAGTTTAAGACTGCTGCAAGTCAATTGTTAAGATTACGGGACAGATTTCGTCAGCGGAAGAAGTATCATGGTCAAATTCTGGCTTCAGAACTCAAATTTTAACTATTGCAAACAGCTGACGTTAGAAATCCACCAAAAGCTGATAGGTGATATATGAAGAAAATATAGATTGATATATAAATATCACTTGGTTATACATCTGCTTAAGTGAGAGCTACACTTTTTTGTAGAACGCAAAATGAATTTGTTGCACAACTATTCGGTTAAGCCTCTCAAACAGCATACAACCAAATACAAAAACTTTGGGCCGAGCGAGCAATAAAAAAGAAATCAGCAAACAGCAGGTGTTGAAGTTCATTGAAAACAGCCGTACACAAATGCATACATATAATCAAATGAATTACGTATAAGCGAAGGGAACACATCACCTCGCAATAGGTGCCGTCAATTGGGAAATGGGGTCCAAAAAAATGCAGGCCACGCAGCAGTGGATGAAAAATGAAAATGAACAGGGGGGATTTTGGGCAATGCAGTTCAATGGTTATCTACAATGGCATTATAATGAAATTAGTATTGAAGCGTTAGTTAAAGCTACGGCTTTGATGTATGTGCACGAACACACATACATACATACATACATTTACATATATATAGCAACAATTTGTCGGTGAGGACAAGCGGTTGAATCGGCACTCAAAAGTGCGAGCATTTCGCGTTGCAATGACGCGAACATTTTGAAATCCATTTATTTTCATCATTGTCCGTGACTTTGCATAAATGTTTTTATACCCTGCGTACCAAATGGACAAAAGGTATCCTTATATGAAATGTAATTGTATATACTGGACTAATAATAATAATAATAAGTTTGATTGTTTGATTTCATTTTGCTTCTTACTAAATATCAATAACTTTATATTGATAAAATATAAGATATAATATTGCATTTTCTGCTTAAACTTAAATGCAATATACATTTTGGTGTTCTTTAGATATTGGTACAGGGTATCGGTCAGTCGAGCACCTTGCTCTAAAGTACACATGTTATAATTGTTATTATTGTTGAAAGACCAACAACCCTAAAACTGTTCGCCTTTCGTTGCCTCCGACTTGTGTCAAGTTTTTTTTAGCATGTCGGCTGCAGGAATTTGGTTTTCATTTTACTTAATTTTTTTATATTTGCAAATCAATAGAAGGAACTCTCAACGGGAGAATAATTTGCATCAACACGAAGCTTAAATACACTTTGATTTGAATGCAATTTTTTACAAACATATTTATGGAAAATTTAAATCCTGGAATTAAGAATTGTCAAATGGACTGTGTAGTAATTGAGTATCAAATGCAGTTCATCTACACACATAAAAAAAAAAACCTTTTGCATCACTTATAAAGTAAATTATGAGCTTTGTAGCCTAACTGATAGACTCTCGCTGTATTAGTGCAAAAGGTACACTGCACTTAGCACTGCACATTGTGCAATGTTGGGCTTTCGAAATGAGCAGCGCTTTTTAATGACTCAACGTTTCTTGACTTTGATTTGAATCGCAGCTGGGTCTGGGTCTGGGCAAGCGAAAGGCGTTGGATTTGACCCCGCTTTTTGTCGGTTGTCAAAATAACAAAGTGCTTTTGGCCTTTGGCAACAACAACACCAGCAGTAAGTGCAGCGACAGCGCTGCCAATGGCAAAACTGTCGATGAATGTTAAAGTTAACAAGTGACGGAAGTAAATTTACTGAGCAAAAAATATGAAATGGCAAGTAAGCAAAAATCATTTCAAGAGCTCTCTCCCGCTCTCTCTGTATAAATATATATATATATATAGACTTGTGTATATACATATCTTATATATATATATGTGTGTGTGTGTGTGTGTGTTCTCGTCTTAAAAAGGCAATCACAAAAAAGAGATCAATACTTAAGGCAAGCAAAGAGTTGACTCGAAAGTCCTTCAAAGAAACATCTGCCAGCCAAAATGAAAAAACTGTTCCATATGCCGAAAATTAAACACCCTTAAATACCCTTATATTTAATTTAATATTCCTAATGTTGGTTTTATACATCATTTTTTAAGCTTTCTAAAATACTTTATAGTTTTCCGATGTGGAGAACATTTTTTTAAGCCCATTACACACAGCGTGGAAACATTGTAAGACCCTCTGTATGAATGGAATAAGAAACAATAAATAGCACTTATGCGGGTTGCCTTCTAGAAGGTGTAGGCGAATGTGAATTGCGTGTGTACGCAAACATATGTGTGTGTGAGTGTGTGTGTGTGTGTGTGTGTGAGAGTGTGTGAGTGTGGGTGTGTGCGTGCCAGCTAAAATTTAATGTAGACAATATTGCAATTCAGTTAGGTATGCTTAAATTGCACTCAGCCAAAGCTGTTAAATATTAATATTCATATGTGAATTTTATCTATTTTTTCTCTGAAATATTGTATTATCTGAAAACTGTTTTTGTAGATTGGCTTAAAGTCTGTGAACAATAGTTGCTACGTGTAATTAAAATGTATCTTATATTTTGTATATATATATTTACTATATCTAGCTAGTTGGCAAATATCTTTTCATTTGAGTTAGGGTATCTGCTGTCTGCGTTGTACACTGTGTTTGTGTCCAAGTGATCTCTTTGGATACAAACTTACATTGTTATGTACATTTATTTACATATGTATTTATATAGGTAAGCCAATTTCGTTATTTATTTCTACTCTGTATAACCTAAGGTAATCATTAATCTCTCTCGCTCTTTATGTTATTTGCTGTCTTTCTCTATCTCAAATGCTTTCGCAGTTCCTCTTCGCTATTGTTGCCAAATATAAGCGTAGCTTTAATCTAGTCTCTATATAAATATGTATTACTTTAAGTTTAAGTGTCGCTTATCTGAGTGTGACTCCTGTGCTGCTGCAAATATAAATTGGGTGTGAAATCAATTGACGTTTTGCTTTTGTGTTTGCTTTCGTTACAGTTCTGCATGCAGTTAGCTGGGAGGAGTGGTGGACCTACGATGGCATTTCAGGTAAGTTATCGCCCTTAGAAGCTGGTTGAGTCCTAACTTTCTTGCGTTTACACAGTGCCCTGAATTGTACCCAGTTCAAATATTCACTCAATGTTTGTTTGCTTGTCCACGTCGAATGCGCTTTGGGGCAACTTTTTCAGTTGTAATTTTTTACGGCACATCTTCCTATCCCGCCACTCAACTGGCTGCGTGCACATAAATCCCAGCAACAACAAAGTAAATTTAAATCAAAGCTTACGGCGACAACAAAAATGGCAACAAAATCAATTGCAACGGAAACAATAAAGAAATATTTCCTTGTGGGGACTGCTCGACTAGAAGACGGACAACATATATATATATATATATATATGTATAAAACTCTGCTGCTGGCAGACAAATAGAAAACCAACAACAAATTATGTCTGTTATTGGATTGGAATGCAATGCTTTCCATTTAGCGAAAGCTATAGTATACAATTATTTTTCATTAAATTTACTAATCCCTGCTGCAACGGATATGACAATGTTCCTTTTAATCCAATCAACTTGTTGCGTACACAATAACAATTAAAAACTTAAAGCCGAGTATTTGTCAAACTTGCATATGTTAAATTTTCCTTTGGTAATTGTATAACTCCAACACATAATGTATTATGTTTTATGTTATATATATATATATATATACAATGTTTCATTATCAGCATCATGTAACAGTGATACATCATACATAGATACATTTTGGGCAGATCAGAGATGCCTCATTCTGTGTGTCCTATATGCAAAGAAATAAATACAAACTTGGCCCAACTGCGTAGAGCGGCATGTGATGCATTTCACACACCTTCGTATGTGCACATATATGTGTGTTTGTATGTATTATGTACGCTACGTGGAGTGTGCAACAATGTTTGCATGAAATAACATAGCATACTTCTTGGTGTTTAAGGCGGCGCCAGCGGCAGCAGCCGTTCTCCAGTTGCCGAATCTTTTCCCTTGTCGTTGTTGTGAAACGTTTCTACAAGCGACTCAAACTGCACGCGTGTATTGTACAGTCAAACCAAAAAAGATGGAAAAGATGAGGAAATCTGGTCATGACAAAAAAACTCGACTTCTTGTAACTTGGTCCATTGTCTGAGTCTAAGTCTGAGTCTGAGTTGGAATCTTGATTGGCAACCGCTGCAATCACACCCACTTCAGACACTCCGGTCCACACTCACATCTCTGTCCAGCTCACACTCACTCTATGTCTGGGCAAAAAAAAAACAAAAAAGAATTCATTGTGTCACAAGTCAACAGGGCAACGTGAATGCGTCCTGGGAGATTATGGCTAGACGCCAGTCCTGTCTGCCAGTCCAGTCGAAGAAAACGCCAGATAAGTATGTCTACGTTCCCATTCCTGCTCGCTCGCGTTCCCCTCACCTTTACTCCTTCTATCCACATCGACCTCTTCGCCTTCAACTGGCTCACTTCGCCGTTCGTTTTAATCTCATTAGAGACAACGGCGACGCCATTTGCACAAGACAAATGCATAAATAAGTTCAAGTGCCTTGAATTGCGAATTGGATTTTACAACCAAGGAAAGCAACTACGACAGTTACAGTCGGCAGTTCACCGACCACGCAATACTTTGCTCTAATGCATAACAGATCTACGAAAATGATCAAAAGTCATTTAACCAGTTCCCAGTAAATGCAGATCCGTGTTGTAGGAATCAAGCCGGACGTAACTTTACATTGATGCATGCAAAAGCATATCTGAAATATAATAGCTATTCATTATTAGAGTATATGGAAAAAATATATATACAACACAGTCCCTCTCCCCCTCCCTTGACGGAAAGCTGGAGTGTGAGGAGAATATGTTCATATGCCGGTCTGGCTGGGCTTCAGCTTAATCGCTACTATTTTTGTGGCTGTTATTTTGGAAACTATTTTCGCAGTATCATAGTCATAAGGTATTGAGTGTGTATGTACAGGGTATCGCCTAGTTGGACACCGTCTTGAGTCGAGCACTCTTGTTTAAATATGTATTTATGACCAAGTTGGAAAAAATGCGAATGCATCCAAATTTTAAGAGGGAGAACAGTAAGAATATTTTGGCGAAAATGCTCAACTAAAAGATACCCTGTAACTGCGACTTATATATCATATTGCTTTAATGTCTATCTGCCAGTTTGACCCGCTTGGCTACCGGATATGTGAGAGTGGTAAGCGAGCCGACAATACAAACTTGAAATGCATTGGGTATTAAAACAAGCGCACACCTTTAGTGTAAGCCCCTGTAAAGCAGTCGATGGTGTTTTTTGTAACACGTGTTGTCAACAAATTGCAACCAAATCCGTGCAAAACTTTGTCTCTCTTTGGCATAAATAAATTTGCATAAGCATGGCATACTACATGAGTGCTATCGCTGCAAAGCGATGTTGGTGTTGAGGCCCGTGTTGATGCCAGAGAGTGCCCTGTGGGATTGCCACTTGCAGTGGGACTGAAATTGGTAGAGCAGCAGCAGCACCATCAGCACCAGCACCAGCTTCAACTATTGGGATTGGGAGTGGGAATGGGAATGGGACTGGGAATAAGAACTGCTCTTGGCTACAGTTGCTTGGTCTGCGCTTAAAGCGCGTCTAATGCGGCACAGAGTGCTGCTGCTGCTGCTGAGTCTGCTTGCTTGGAACGTGCCGGTGGCTTAACATGATTTGCACGAGCAACGAGCCAAATAAATGCAAGTCAAATATATGTATATGCTTAAGCGATGGCTACGCAGTGCCTCCGAATGCAGTTCAGTTAGCACAGTATCTCAAACGCGAACAGACTTTAGGCCCCAGCCACTAATGTTGTTAATGGCTGCTAAAATCGTTTGGCAATTGCCTCATTGACTCGACTACAACCCGCAATTTAATAGACTTAACATTCGCTTTGCCTCTCGCTCTCTCCCTCTCTCTCTCCCTCTATCTCTTTCTGCTTGCCTGTCTATATGTCTCTCCCTTTTCCTCTTAATGTTGCTTGAGGTCAACAATCGTTTAAGCGCGAATACGTGGCATATCTTTGATTTGAGCTTTTGATTGCGCTTGTCGACATAGCCGCTAAAACATATTGATCCCATCATGCCGACGATTACCAATCCTCTATGCTCGGTGCTCGATGCTTGACGCTTGTTGCTCGATGATTTTGAACGTGCAACTTACCACGTTAGCAGGAACACGCATGCAGCTTCTGATGCGGTTGCATCAACGCGTTTTTCATGCATCTAAAGAAAATAACGCAGCTCAATAGACAACTTAAACAGTTGGTACAGATTTTGAGATACCAATGGGGCTCAACACACAACAAGCGAAGACATACTTATATACATAAGCATTGCATTGTTATTTTTTACAAAGCTTTCTTTAAGCGTGTGAATCAGCACTAAGAAAATTCGACTACCTGAAGTAGCTTTAAATTGTTGTTTATTGTTGTTGAAATAAGATACACATTTTTCACCAAAACTTTGTATTATAGATTTCTCGAAAGTACTGTCTGCTTGTACCTGTAAAGCAAACCTTAACCTCATTAAGTCAGCAACTAGTTCAAGAGCTCCCAAATAGGTAGACTATGGTCAAATTCACTCTAGCTCAATATCTAAAGAGTTTTAAAGTTTTCCTTCTTATATATTCAATAGACAGATATTATATGTATGTAATCAAGACAAGTACATAATTTCTACAAGACGTTCATCCTGTTTGCATGTGTCGTGTTAACTAAGTAAACCGCATGAAATTAGAGCAATCAATGCGGGCTTCAGACCCAGCTCGGTGTCTGGTGGCCACAAAACAAACAAATCCACACCTCTACTTCTCCTGCTAGCTCCACCGCTAAAATCAAACAAATCCAAAGCCAAACTCTAACCCAAAGCCGAAAGCAGAACCAGAACCAAACCGAACCCAACCCGAACCCAACCAAAACCCAATAAAACCAACACCTATGCAGACAAATATTTTAATAGCTTTAGTTAAGAGCAAACTCGCTGGGTCGACTTCGTTTAGCCGTTTAGGTCCATATATACAAGTTTTCATGCCCAAGTTGCATACCCCTCTCTCTGTCTCTGTGCCTGCATCTGTCTCTCTCGGTCACAACCCAGCTGGTGAACATATTTTGCATAGCTTGCGGTCAGCGGTAAACTAGAGTTGTGGATCAGATTGGACCAAATTGGCACTGGGGCAAGTGCCAAAAATGTATTAAATGTTTGTCATGAATGATTATACGTTTATCGATGAGTTATATTCCGTGTCAAACTATCCGCTAGACCAGCGCACTTCTCTGCTGGATGCCACATTAAGTTATTTGGGTGTTCAAATGGATGGACTTAGGCTATAATATTTGAGACTGGCCAAGCATCATTTTAATGCTAGACTTAAGCTTAGCTCCTCAACTGTGATTAACTTCAAATTATAACGTGGATGTCAGTTATTCGATGGATTCACACCTAACTTCACAACTTCAGCCCAAACTTAATTTATCTGACTCGTTTTTATGTAATTGCAATGATGTTGCCAGGTCTCTGTGTGTGTGTAAGTGTTTTCATATGTTGAATTTATTTATTGTTTACAAAAGTCTCTGTACAAAATAAGTTGAATGAAAATATTTGCAAAATACAGCAAACATCTGTTTAAACGGAAACTTGTCAAATGGCAAAAAATGTAAATTTTATATATGCGTCAAATACAACAATTTGAACTTTTGCTTTTGGCGAACATCCTGTAATGACAGATGGCAATGCTAACTTGGCATCTTTTTCTTAGCTTTTGCTATACGTGACTTATTATACACATGTATATCTCTGTATATTGCACAAAGCACTAAATGATTGCAAAGCAGCTTCTGAAATTGAATACGTTATAAGGATAATCAAAACCAGAAAACGTCAACTTAAATCTGGAATCCAGAATCAACTTGTGTAGAGATGCTAAATTCTGCCTGACTCATATGTATTATATTAATTGAATTACCTTCCAGCGTAATTTCATCGGTTTTTTATACATTAAATATCCCAAAGACCTAAACAATGCTGAATGCTTGTAACGTTTTGTGAATTATTGCCATTAATTTATTATTGGCTTATCAATCCCATTCCATTCGTTTCGCATTTTGTAAGGAAATATTTCGACAGCAATTAATATTGTGTTTGATAATTGAAATTATTGTTTGCAGGTCCCGCTTTTTGGGGTCTCATCAATCCGGAATGGTCACTCTGCAACAAGGGACGTCGACAGTCGCCGGTCAACCTGGAGCCGCAACGTTTGCTATTTGATCCCAATTTGCGTCCCATGCATATTGACAAACACAGGGTAATTTGATTATTATGAGTATGCCTTAAAAGTATTTTGTTTTATTTTTTTTTATAGTCCTTGGGTTATTTTCTTACGCATACAAATTTTATACAAATTTTCACATACAGAATATTAAGTTACAGTATTTCCTCGACAGATAAGCGGCATCATAAGCAATACGGGTCACAGTGTTATCTTCACAGCCGGCAATGATACGGTGGCCAATTACGATGGCATGCAGACGCCAGTGAATATATCTGGTGGTCCCCTATCTTATCGCTATCGTTTCCATGAGATACACATCCACTACGGACTGAACGATCAATTTGGCTCCGAGCACAGCGTCGAGGGCTACGCATTCCCAGCGGAGGTGAGTTGATAATGAAGCAAATGCTTGCTGGCTTGTCCATTTAAATTATTGTAGTAGTTTGCTTTGAGGTGCATTTAGTGAGCCTACATTAAGAATTCGACACTTTGACGTCTGAAATGCTTGGGGACACACCCAACATTTTTTGCGTCTATTTTTGGGAATGTGTCGCCTATCAGATTGTACGCTCCTCTTCAGCAATTCAATTGTGTGTGTCAGCAGGAAGAGCTGAAGCTGGAGCCGGCAATCTGGATTTATGGCTATGGTTGGGGGCTGGATGGAGTCAGGCGTATGTCAAGTTTTCGAATTTGTTGTCGCCTCGACTTTCGTCTTTATTTCCTTCTGATTCTGCTACATTTGGCTGGAGCCATTGTTATACATACTTGTACTGTAACTTGTTAGCTCGCCTGCTCAAATATTTACACAGATAAACGAGCGGAAGTGTATTTGATCAGCAGTTAACGTACTTGCCTAATGCCGATTTGTCGATGTAGTCTCAACATACCAGGTCTTAAGGTACTCAGTGGCAAGTGCGCTTTTGCCCGGCTGCCTCAAAATTATCATCATCAGAGGGCAGACGGACGGAGCCCTCGTGAGCTTCAACAATATGGAGTAGCTTGAAGTTTGTCCTTGTGCTGCATACCATTTAAAAATCATTCACACATCTTCTGTTAAATACAAAGCACATATCTTATATAGTTGTATGCTGGTTTTACTGAGTGTTGCAAATATTTGATCTGCACATATATGATTTCGATTCTTCTAAGGACATACATTATACATTATAGCAAATTCTCGGCCGATAAGTGATGTGCGTTTGTTGATTTCGCCGCGCTGTGGAAATGCCTACAAATATTTTATTGTATTACTTTGACATTGTTTTTTCAGCATCAGGGGCATATTCTGGTGTCATGTGGCACAGGCAACGGCAACGGCAATGGCAACGGGAACTTTCACTCGCATCCAACATGCAGACATGAATTCAGACACCTTGCCTTTTCGGCTTGTCAGCCACATCGGTTTGTGCTGTTGCTCCTGCTCCTGCTCCTGTTTTGTGCCCCAGTTCTTCCACTCCCACTGGTCTTGTCTGGGATGTCTGATTTATTTAGCCCGAGCACAGTGTATGCACATATGAGCTTTTTCTGGCAACCTGCTTGGCCTCGAGGCAGCCTCGTATTCTCATTGCTTGTTGTTTGGCAAATATGATTTGGCCCCTCTTTTATTTTTGATGTCAAGTTCAGGAGTATACACGCACAAGCACACATTTACACACATTTACACACACACACACACACACCCATACACAGACACACAAGCATTTGTTTCGCTCTGTTGATTTGCAAGCAGCTTATTAAAAATATGTAAATACGCGAGTTGAGGCGAAAGATGAAGGGTAAACAACAACAATAACAACATCAACAACAACAGGAACGGGAACGGTTGAAAATTAAAATGCTGTGCCATTTTGAGACGCATTCCGTGGCCTGCTAATTTGACGAGCCATTTGCAGATTCAGATTCAGATTCAGCTCTCAGACATGTGTTCAAGCAGCTGGCACTGATGGTCCTCTTAGCTGCTCTGCTTTGCTTCCCTTTGTGTTAAATGATCATCATTGATTTTACTGCCCAGCCCATAACAGACAATGGCTGCCAGGACCAGTGTGAAGCGAAGAGTTCCATGCCGGCATGTCAACAAATGGCAGCAAATTTCTCTCAGTCATTGTCGCCCTGCTCCTTATTCTTTGCTTCTGCTCCTCCCACTTCTTCTTCGTCTGCTTCTTGTGTATTTTCACAAGCTGGCCCGGTCAAGCTCTTGTGGCCATAATGTGCAGCTGTTGCCAATTTGTAAGTCGCTGCATATGCAGCTTATTTGTCTAATTAGTAAACGCCAATGGTAATTAACTCATATTACAATTCGGTACAATGGAATAGTTTGCCAAACTTGTTGTGAATATTCACAAAATTGAAGGGAGGCAATAAAAAAAATGCTACATATCTGTGTGTAAGCTAATAATAGTGCTCGACGTAAAGATACCCTTTAATCCATTCTAGTTCTCAGCTTACTTTCGTATTTTGTATACTAAATTCACAATTTCTGTTCATTTATTTTACTTAATCATCTGCTCATCAACTTGTCAGAAAACTTACAAGTATTGGATATTTAATGACCCAATAATCAAATAACAATCTGCAGGTTTTTATAAGTTTTCAATTATCAAGGAAGCAATATTTGTATCTAAATCAATATGAAAATCGATCTGTCGAATACTTAATTTTTTGTGAAATATTTATTAATTTGAATAATTAGTCAGTTCAGCTCTTAAATCTGCTTATCAATCAGCGAAATGACATTGTCATTAAATTAGATAGTCAAATACATTCAAATACATGTTATGTTTCGTTCAGTAAATGGGATTAGAAATCGGTAAAAGGTTTGTATATGGTGTATACATATACATTCATCTTTGCACAAGCAAAGCAAATACAAAGCAACAAAAACAAAGTTTTTGTGTAAGACAGAACCTATCAAATACAATACTTTATTAATTATAATACTATAAATATACATTATACATTTAAAATATAACATCATGGAAAATTGAGCTGAACTTAATTTAAGTCATTGTCCACTTGAAGTGATGCTTAAAAGCTTTAAGTGTTTTTGTCTGTTTCTAGTCGCTTCCACAAATTAATCATGTGTCGATTGGGACAATCAGCTATTTTGTGAGCACGGCCAAATTGCTGGCTTGCTTAATGAATTCGTAATTGGCAATTTTAATTAATCCAACGAAAATCCGCACAAGATTACAGCGGACATGTCCGGCTATTCAGTTTGTGCGCCGTTGTCAATTGATACCACAGCCTACCCAACTGTCGTGGTTGTGGCCAGGAGTTGCTTCTATTTCTATTTCGCGTTTGGCATTATGCAAACAAGTTGGTTGTTTTGTTTGTTACTTGATTTGCTTTATTTGTGTTCGTTGCGGTAATTTAGCACTTGTCTTGTGGCCAAAATTTAATCACTTGACACACTCGACGCACCTCTTCACCGTGCATCCTGTGCCTGCTTGCCTCCTTGCCTCCTTGCCTTATTGCCCCATTGCCTTCTGTGCCATCTACAGTCTACTGTTTCCCCGTTTTAGTCGTTTAGGCATTCACTCTTGCCTGCTGCTTAATGGACTCTCGCTCGCCGGTTGCTGCGGTCCCCATCCATCTGCAGCTTCATCCTTTTGCAACGTGGCAACGTTCACAGCCCAAAACGACCGACGTGACCGACGGCTTAGCCATTAATTTACGCGCTAACCATGAGGTACTTAAATATCCAAATGTATCTGTATCTGTGCTCTCCACTTCAACATACACACACACACACACACACACATACACTAGCATGCTAAATATTTGCTGGTAATGAGGTCGTGTTGTAAATTTATGTTTGATTTGCCGACCAAATTTAAAGTGGTTGTTCAACGCAATTTTCAATTTGGCTTTAATAAGTTTTGTATAGAGTCTAAAATTAAGCATTTTCCAAGCGCATTGGCATGAAATTTTGATTGGAAAATCGACCTTCATGATGCAGCAATGTTTTTTTTGAGAGCCTTACAATTATTACATTAAATCGTAAATACAAGAAAATCTACATATTTATTGAAAGGGCTGGGATTAAAATAAGCCACTTGGCCAACTTGATCAATACTCTGAACAAGTTAAGCACATTGAGCGACACTTTAAGCAGCAGCACTTTAATTACCCTATAAGGGAGTCAACACGTCCATTAAAATTGCCAGCCAGGCAATTTAAGATCTCTGAGCTGCTCATCTTTTCATATGAGCGCATTTTAAAACGACAGCAAAAAGGAACATTTGCTATTTTGCTGCTGCCTTAACTCTTGATGTTGCTGTTATTGCTCGCAATTGTGCTTCCTGTTTGTGAAGCGCATAATTAGCAGCAAGTGCTTGCGCCATCAGTACTTCAGCGCACACACTCTCCCATATGCACACACACACACACACGCACACACACACACACCACACGCACAGACTATGTCCGGTGGCATCTGACAAGTCTAGCACTGCACTGACTGAATTTGTGTATGTGTTGGGGACACAATGTCCCCATGTGCGTTGTTAGGCTAATTTGCTTCATTTGTCTAGAAAACTGACTGACAAGCCTCTAACGCTAACGCACACACACACACACAGCGAGAGAGAGAGAGAGAGAGAGAGAGAGGGGGCTAGGGGCTGGATTCATGGCTAGTTGGCAAAGTGTTGACATGAGGCCATGTTTTCATGCCTAGTCCAACCGACCCGTCTTGCATACCAAGAGCGTGTCCGGTCAACGCAACACGAAAGCCAAGCTAAAACCAGCTTAAATAACCAACCAACCCCCCAAAGGATGGTTTAGCATTTGGCTGCTTATATACAGTGGTTGCGGGCAGACTCGCTGAAAGTTTAAATACTTATTTACTCACGAGAAGCAAAACGACAAATTGAATTTAATTTTCTAAACTATTTTGTAAACTTTAAATAATTTCTTTTTGAGAATTAAATAATAATTAATAATATATAAGCCAAGCAGTAAACTTTTTTTGTCGACTTGTATTTCATGATATGAATAAATTTATGTATTTTTATTTCAATTATTATTTTCAATTGTATCAGTGCTACCAGCATGACCTTATTGTTTATGACACTTATCACTTATGAATACTAAGTTCTATAAAAGTTAAGTAGGCGATAATAATAATATAGACATTATATATTAACTATATAATTGAAAATTAGTCTCAGGCATTTTCCTAAATTGCATATGCACATTACATACTATTAATATATTTATTTGCGTACTGAGAACATGCGCTTAAAGCTCTTTAGAATATTTGATTTCAATTTGAATTCAGTATTGGCAACCACTGTTTTTGAGACGGTCCAGGGTACCAACCGATTGGCCTAAGTCAAGGCACAGCTTGCAGCTGGATCCGCTGCTCTGGTTATTGGCCATTGCTTCGGCCAAGCCAGGGCAGGCTAGGCCAGAATAAAGCAGACAAAAACAAATCAGACCAAAGCAGACCAGACTAGACCAGACCAAGCCTGCAATCCATGCAGTGAAAACATGTGTAATTGATCTGATTAAGTTGCCTTTTCTCTGCGCCTGCCTCTGTCTCTGTCTCTGTGTATCTGATTGTGTGTTTGCCTGTAACTGTGTGCGTGTATAAGTATTTATGTATCTTTATTTGTGTGTGTGCAAGTGTGCGGTGTGGTAAGAAGCATGCCGAAAGCCGGCTGTGTGTATGGCATTCTGTTCACAAACAAACTGGTAAACAAACTGGGATTCGAAGTGAGACTGGTCCTCATGACCACCGGCTAGGGGTTAGAGGTTAGGGGTTAGGGGTTAGGGTTTAGGGGGAGGATTGGTTGGACTATCCTCTTGTCCAGCTATTTGCTGCTACTTGCTACTGCTATCCGTGTTTATTTGCCACTGCCGCACGCTTTGCTGTTTAATGAAACGAAAATATAACATTTGAGTTTGTGGTAAATATTGCATAATTTTTTACGCACACAATGCTTCTGGAGCAGGGACAGCGAAGCCCCGGAGTAATGTTTGGGATTCTGAATGTTTCAATTTGACTAGCGCCTACTATCAACAACATAACTCTCTTCTTCTTATAGCTTCCATTTACTTGCGTTAAACTATCTGAAGCAGAGCATGGTATCGTTTTATATTATTAAAAAGAAAGAAGCGAAATTGCGGCGATGTTTCTTCCATCTCGTTGAAAATCAGAATAAGAGTTTTGTTTAGCAAATTGCCGTGAGCATTAAATGCCTTCAATCGCAATCCAGGCTGAGAATGTGTGAATTAGATAAATAATTCATTTCAAAACTTACACTGGCACTGGCACTGGCAATTTGCAAGCTCCAAAAGTATGTGTTATATACTCATACTCAGACAATTTGTTTGCAATTTGCTCGTCAAAATTTCATTTGCATTTACGGTTGCTGCGTCGTCTTCTCTATTTGCATGCGCTTCTTTGTGGGAGCTCAGCATACAACAAGTTTAGAAATTTTAATTTAATTGAATTTCTATTTGCCTTTCTGTGCACACATTAAAAAATGAAGCATATACTTCTAACATCTAATGCATTATTTTTGTAGTACTGTTTGACATTCTCGTATACCCTGCCCTTAAGCAAAGTGGGTAGATTGAACTCAATGCTGTTAACAGAAACCGATTTCGCTTTATACTCCGTGCAGATATTTGGTGTAGGCTATCTACAAGTCATGCCCATTCCACTAAAGTTTTCGTACTCTTATACTTTTTTCAAATGCAAAACTTTTTTTTATATCTTCTATATTTTATCAACATTACTGAAAATCTGCTGACCACCAACTCATTTTTGGGATGTAATATTATGTACCAAATGTGATATGGAGTTAAAGTCGGCGCAGTGAACATTCTAGTCGGGAAATCTCGAATTGTACATGGTTAATAGATTCTTTTTACTATCGTCAAATATCCATAATAAGTATAAAAATGCTAAATCAGAGTACAGAGTATACAGATTTTCTGATACTACATACTAATATAAATACCTATGCGGTGCAAATCAATACGTTATAAAGACAGCTTGGAAAATATTCGAATAATTTTGCAGTCACCAGTTTTGGCAAAAATACAAAACCCAGTTTCCATCTCGAGTGCGGAGTGTGTGTGAAATGTGTTACCCTACCTTAAATAGTTGGTCAACACGTCCACTTCCTCTCAATGTGGGCTAAGGAATAATATTTGTTTTTTTCAGGCGCCTGATCTGGTGTTGGGTTGGTATGTGTGTGTGATTGTGTGTGTGTGTGTATCTGTGTGTGCAGCATGCAATCGTATTTGTCTGCATTTTGTTTATTGTTGCGATTATTTTGTTGCAATTTATGTGAAACAAGGCGAGCTTTCACCTCTCATCCAACTACTGTTGTCACTTTTGCGACCCACCTGCTCCCTCACCACAAGTACTTGGTCCTGTTCTGGCTAGAAACAAAGGGTGGCTGCCCTGCCTGCTGTGCAAACAAGGCGTACACGTTGTCGGCTCTTTGTATGCATTTCGGCTTAAATTGAGCAACAATAAAGTTTGCCACAAAAGCAAATAGAATGCAGAGTAACTTGTGTATAGGATACCATCTCACTAAGCCATTTATACATACATATATGTATCTACATGTAGGTTTCTTATAAGCCTTACTTACTCATGTCCTCGCTCTCTCTCTCGCTTTATCTCTATAACTCCCTTTCTCACTGCTTCTTTCTCGCAGATACAAATATTCGGCTATAATTCACAGCTATATGCAAATTTCTCAGACGCTCTGAACCGTGCTCAGGGCATTGTTGGAGTCTCCATATTATTACAGGTAAGCTTCTCATAAGCTTTAATACAAGCAGCAGCAGCCAGTATTAAATATTTTTTAGCTGGGCGATCTCTCCAATCCGGAACTGAGAATGCTCACTGATCAGCTGGACCGCATTCGTTATGGGGGCGATGAGGTGTTCGTGAAGCGACTCTCCATACGCGGACTAATGCCCGATACGGATCACTACATGACATACGATGGCTCGACAACGGCTCCGGCCTGCCACGAGACCGTCACCTGGGTGGTTCTCAATAAGCCCATCTATATAACAAAGCAACAGGTAAGTGTCGACCAAATTAAAATTCAGTATTCGCTTAGAGGTAAAAAACATTATCTAAATTATAAGGCAATGCTTTTCAAAATCGGTTCAGTTTGGACCAAGTTAGGGCTTTGAAAAGTTTTTACCCATCCCTACATGACATAAACTAGAGTAATAATCAACTGAACACATTATTCCGTTGGCTGCTGTATGGTTTAATTACATTACCACTTATAAATAATATATAAATATAAATTTCTCGAATTCAAGGTACAATTTGAAATGAATTTAGCAAATATTTTTATGTCTTCAGTTTCTCACATAATTAAAAAAATAAAATAACTTTTTTTGCGCTATTTGTTTTTTAGAATTGTGTGCTCTTCTTCTGTTTCTGAGCTTCCGAAAATTGCACTTAGAATCGAGAAATCTACTCTATTTTCTTCCAACTTCCCTAGGAGCGTTATATTAAGACCAGAAAAGAAATACGTTAAGTGAATTGAGTTGTGGAACACAATTTAATAAAATAAACAAATCCTATTCAAAATCATGAGTCCTATATATAAAGTTTAGACTAGTACGTAGAGAAGCACACACTTAGATGTTGGAAGAATTGCAGATGTTTGAAATTTAAAACATATTTCATTTTAATTTCTCAAATTCAGAATTGTCCCCCTTTTTTTGGTTGTCCCTCGAGTAACCAATTTAAGAGATGGCTACATAATGTTTGCTAATTAGTGAGTAGGTCGGGTCTGGTCTGATGTTGTTTGTTTTATTAGCTAATTTCATTTAAGTTTTAAATTAAGTATCCTCTCGAGCTATACGACTGACAATAACAACAGAAACAACAGCAACAAAGTGGCAGCAACCATAAATGAAATAAAGCGATGACCACTTTTTTGCTTGCCTGTTTCTGTGAGCAAACAAAAAAGACAGCATACAAAATGTAACGCAAATGTTTATTAAGTGCAGCGCTGTAATAAAGACGCCAACATGCACGGCCATCAAGCAAGCGGGGGCTCTGTGTGGGGATGACTGGGTCTAAAATAAAGCCGGTGGCGTACGTGTAAACAAAGTAAACGGTGAGTGTCGGGTGCATCTACAAACAGCAGCACGAGTCAAAAGGGTCGAGGTAGGTGCAACAAGAACTGAACTGAGCAGAGCAGAGCAGAGCAGCACAGAGCAGCACAGAACAGCACAGAGCAGAACAGAACAGAACAGAACAGAACAGCCAGCAGCCTAGTCAGACTCATAAAAACTTCAACAAGCGCAATGGCACCCATGAGAGCCCATGGTTACAACTTGTGGCAGCCCGGCAGCTCCCAGACAGCAGCAGCAGTAGCAGCAGCAGCAGTAGCGCCCGCGGATCAGGAATGAAGATAGCAAAAGGAGTGAGGATGAGGAGAAGGAATTGCCAGACACTGCAACAGCAATGTAATTTAGTGCTGCACGGCTACGCGACTGCACCTTGCGAACAAAACATAATTTACCAAATTAAAGTAACACTGCCAAATGTGCGATGCGCTGCGAAAAAAATAGCTATCGAAACAGAGAGAGACAGAGAGAGAGAGCGAGAGAGAGAGAGAGAGAGAGAGAGAGAGAGAGAGAGGGAGGGAGTTGTATACGAAACTGAAATTGCAATTAACGTTTTAACATTTTCTCTTGGACGCGGTAATTGAGTAATTGCCTCTAGCGTTATTTGCCAAATTAGCGACAGTTGCATCTATATAAATCTGCACACACATATACAAATATAAAACTGATTGACTGACAGATTGATTGAATGTCGGATAATCGAGTCACGGGCCAACCGATTGCAGCGGAATGGAGGAAGTTGCTATTTTGATACTATATTTTTTGTACTATATATTATGGGTGGCGCAAATATTTCTGGGCACCAAAGTGGAACATAATCAAAGGTATATGTTGTTGTAACGGTCTTAAAAATGGTTCACACAAATATCCAGTTGAATTATGCATGCTGCAGGACGCATTCAAGTCAAGTAGCAGTTAAAAATTAATCAATTAATTAATAATGAAACGCGGCGTAGATTAAAATTCATAAATTTACAATTTGGCTGTACCTATACGAAAAGCTAGTAACTCCCTTAAACTGATTAAATTACTGCAATTATTACCTAGTTGGTTCGTTTATAAAAGGGAATTAGTGACATTAATGATTTTGCAACTACTTCTTGTTGAAAAATGAATGTTGCGCGACGTACTTCTGAGACGGAACTTACAACTATAGCTTGCACTACATTTATATGAATGCAGTCTGGTATACCCGCTTTGTCTGTATGTATGTGTGTATGTATGCTGCGGGCCAACAGCTACTCAATGCTGTCTACCCACTTTGGGTCGACACTTTGCACTCTTTTAGTTAACTCCCTCGACACGCTTCCAGCTGGGTGGGCTCCACACATAACTTAATTTCCACTTGAACGGACAACGCCAGGACGAACCAACGCAAGGACGAAAAGACGAAACTGTGGGTGGGCGCTGCCTGCTCCGAGCGTCACGTCATTGAAACCGCTTTTGACGGAAGTCAATTGATAAACAGATTGTGTAGATTAAGTGGTATTGACTCGTCGCTTTCGACGTTTCCCCCATGCCGATTATTGTTAAGATTCGCCTTTATGTCTGTCCCCACACCTAATTTCTCCATACGCCTCTCTGAGTGCGGAAGTTGTTGACTTACTTTTTATTAAATTTTTACATTGCGCGTATCTTTGAATCATGCATCCACAGAGTTGAGGCTGCTTGACTGATTGCGATATACCCTGTATGCCGGTCTTAGACAAGCACTTGAACTTTGCATTATGGTTTAAGATATTAAAATAAATAGGAAATTGAACAAAATAATTAGCAGTATTCATGAACGCTACTGAGATTCTGTTTCCATTTCAAATGGGTATGTGAATTAAAATTGGAAAAAGTGCTTTTAATTGCAGTTTGCGTAGTTAAGCTCCATAGATATCTGGTAAGACATCACGTATTTGAAGAGACATAATGTAGCATTAAGATGGCTGCTTTCATTTCAGAAATAACATTACATTTTTCATCTTTGTCTATTTTGTTGTTTTCAGTTGCACGCACTGCGACGCCTTATGCAGGGCAGTCCCGACCATCCAAAGGCACCCCTGGGCAACAACTATCGTCCACCACAGCCGCTGCTGCATCGACCCATTCGCACCAACATTGACTTCAAGACAACTAAAACGAACGGCAAGGCCGCTTGCCCCACCATGTACCGCGAGGTCTACTACAAAGGTTAGTAGAAGCCAAGCGAATCATAATCAGCCACATAGCTGGTTGTTTTGAAGTAGTAGCGTCAAGTAAAATAAACGATTGCGATTCAAATATAGATATATGTATATGCACAAATCGATTATTTGCTGGCTCCCAGACACATCATCGATATAGATCATATCGATTTGATGAGCCTAACGACACTTGACTCAATGCTCTCTCGTTTTATTCCCACACATGCAGCAACGAGTTGGAAACAAAACTAGAAGTCGATGCCAGAACGAGCCGTATAAAACTTAAGACGTATGACGTAAGTAGCGTGTGGCGTGCAACAGGAGCTTCCACTAAACATATATAAAGTTATATAGAAAAAGAGCGACAGAGTCACAGCAAGACAAAGACAATGACAGTTAGAGAGTAGGAGAGAAGAAATTAAAAAAAAAACACGGCAGAGCAAGGCCAAATGGCATTTAAAAAACAACACATACATATATAGTACATACAATATACACACTAATATATAAAAAAGAGCCCTCTAAATATTAATTAGAAGTTAATGTGAATATCTTTTTTTTTTAAAAGCCTAAAAAGCCCGTGTAAATGTAGAGGTTTTTTTTTTTTTTTTTTTGCGTAGTTCTTAAAAATTTATAACATGGCGTATGCATAATGTGTATTTAAGATAACGACAAATAGTAATATTAATCAAAAAAAATATATATATAAAAAAAAGAAGAAGCGAAACGTATAGTGTATAATATACGTGACACAGTGAGATTGTCGTAACAATAATAAGATAAAAACAAATAGTTAAATATTTAAATGTAGCATTAATTAAATATCTATTACTAATTATCGACAACGGAAGATATGTCAACTAGTGAATGTTACTTATATAGTAAACGCATTATGCAAGACCC
Source organism: Drosophila planitibia (assembly GCA_035043785.1). Lineage (NCBI taxonomy): Eukaryota > Metazoa > Arthropoda > Insecta > Diptera > Drosophilidae > Drosophila > Drosophila planitibia. The sequence goes on from JAWNMS010000041.1 coordinate 1,825,735, forward strand.
ACCCGTGCTATATACTGTATTTATAAACATATATATATACATATACGTAGCTATATACACACATACATATGTATATGTTTAACATACTCAAATACGTACCAATTACAATTTGTATGGAGTAAATCGAATTAACTTGATTACTTACTCAAATGAAAAAGAAAGCGTAGCAAGCTGTGCATCTAATAGTTTCGATCTGGAACCAAAGCATTGCATAAGATATTAAAGTAATAGCGTTAATATTTAATAATAGCTATAATTTTCAGTCCTTTAGAAATTAAGCTACCATCTCTTCTTTTTTCGTTATTTCTTTTATCAGCCGCTATTTCTTAAGTTACTGGCAACACAATAAATAAAAGAAAAACATTTTTCTAACATGAAAGTCAAGAATTTCCAAGGTCACAATAAATCAAGAAAAAATTTTATTATATTATAATTTGTATAAAATTAAATTAATAAATAAAGATCAATTCGAGTGCTGAAAATTTTAAGCCCTTACAGATGCCATATCAAGTAATACATTATATACAACTCGGATATTCTTTTAGATATTTTTTGCCTCAACTAGTCTCTAACTGTTTACAAAAAAGACCCCAAACCTTTTTTTGTACAGTTTCACCAACTAGTTGAGCATATTAGGTATTTGTAGAATATTTTAAAAATTGTATTTGCAAGAAAATTTAATTCAATACAATGTTTAATATTTGCGTGCATATGCCGCAGACGCGTGCATTTCGCATTTAAAATGAATTTGACCACAGCAGCAACATCAACTCTCCTCCGCCCATGCTACATACAACACCCCCAACCCCTCACCTTATCACTGCGCTGATACTGTCCTTGTCAGCGCTGCGGCCTCATGTTCCCTTGCATCCTGGTCGTCCCGCTTATCGAATATAAAATGCAACATGAAACCACAAAATCTGTTGTGGTTATTTAAAATCACGTTTAAATAGTGCAGTCTGATATATAAACTTTTATGACCAAAAGGGAAATTATTACGTAGCGACGCGACGCTGGGGATATGGTTTGAAAAATAGCCTCCAAACCAAAACAAGTTTTTATTATCATTGGTGGGGGCTAAGGGAAGGGCTACTTTCCCCAAATCACATAATAATTTCTATAAATGTTTGCGTTCATATCGCAGGCTGACCTTTTTTTATATTACTTTTTTCACTTTTTTTTAGTTGAATATTTTTTCTTTTGGTTGGCCAAGGCTTTGTACATAGTTGGCAGCATTTCAACGCAACGCAAGGGATTTGACTTTAAAAAATAATGACTCAATTTAATACATTTTAAATAAAATTAATGTATCCCCCAACATGCAAATTGCATGTACATCTGTTTAATACCAGCAAATAGCCGTGTTGGCTGACTTCCAATCAATCAAATGTCAGCAGCATCTGACCAATTACTTTACGTGAAATACGTGAAATAGTAACGGACAGGCGGCGTGTACTACTGATTTGCGGCAACTGTACACATGGCACTGTCGGGTTTTGTAGCCTAAATACCACTCAACTGACTGACCATTCCCATCCCTATCAATTGACATTATTGACTTGACACTTTATCCTATGGCGGAGAATGTGTTCTGTGTGCCTTTTCAGTTATTTGTTATTTATTTGCACAGCACAACTAAACTGAGCGTCAGGAAATTGCATTTATGGCCAGCACAAATTTAGTGCAACACAATAAATGAACTATGTGCCTACATTCAGAAAAAATTCGAGAAAAAAACTCGAGAAAACCAGAGCATTATTTCATATTTTAAATGAAATAATTAATTTTAGTAATACTACATAAATATAAAAAAAAGAAAATAAATTCTCAAAATTAGAAAGGTTCCTTGAAATTTACGATTTAGTAGTGCACACATTTGTACATTTAAGACCTTTTCATGGAAGCCATTTATTTTTCTCAGTGGAGACATAACCGAGAAGTATGTGCCGCTTAACATACACCGTTCGACACAAAAAAAAAGGAGCAGAAAAAATGTTCAAAAAATATTATTCATTGTATTGTGGCGTAACTTACACCTCTGTATCGCCTCCAAACTGAAATATACATACTTTTACTATTTCAAATTTGGCATTTGCGTATTTCGTTTTGACTTGCGTTACTTTTAATATTCAGGCGAGGTTATCGTATCATGCTATATTCAGGCGTGCCGAAGGCGGGGTCCGGGCAACTGATAACAGTTGTCCATCGATCAAGGCAGATGACACCCGTTAAGGCCAATTCGACAAACATGACAAATTCGTGCACATTTATTACATTTACTTTTTACATTTATTCAAATAGCACACAATAGTTGCTATCCTTTGATATTGCTTGCAGCAAGCGACACTTTGACGTGTCAGTGTCTGTTGTGAAAACACTCGATTTGAGATACCCTGTTATCAGATCCACATAGCTAAATGATGTTGGAATGCAAGCTACAAATCAAGGCACCAGCAATTTATTTGTGTAGAGGCAGACTTTGGTTAATTGAGTCGAGTATTTAGGTTGATTAATTTAGTAACATTTGAATACAACGCTTAAGGGATTAAATGTATGCAAATCATTATCATCTTTGAGAATGTCAAGTATCAGTTTAAACAGGCTCTAATCAGTTTCATTTAATGGCAAACAACAAGTAATTTTTGTTGCTATTCAAGACTCGCAGATAAGTGTTAATTTATGAAATTATTTCAGTTACGCAAACGACTTAGAATTGTTTAGGGTATATAAATTTCTCTGTAATCTAGAGTCTATGCCGTTCAACCAGATCTTGGCCGAGTAAGATTTGTGTAATGTAAAGATTTTTAATACAGATATAAGAACTTGATTACTTTCTTTCTGAGGAGAATGTTTATTTGCTTTGCCTTAATAAGCAAAATGTTGAATAATATGAATGCAAGCTTTCATTTAAAAATAAACACGATAAGTTTTGCTTGACTGTTGTCTTTGTGCTGCAATTAATGTCAGTCTGGTTACAAAGTAACTACCAAAAAATAGAATACAAACATACGAATGTATGTGTATATGTGTTTACGTAAACTTGTACAAGAGGCTTATTTCCATAGATGTATGTCTGTAAAAACACACACACACAGCTTGTGTCCTGCACGTTTCCGTAGCAGCTTAAGTTCTCAGTTTGTCTATTGAAGTCCTTTATCCAATTGTCACTTGGCTCCTGCATTTCACCCATCCCTTCTCAGCGATCTGCATACAATGCAAATATTAATTAAATTATGTAAATTGAGTTGAATTGAATTTAACATATTTTGGTGCAGTTCATAAATTTTCTGGTTAAATTGTTCAAATGCGAATATGGGTGTGACACGCCCCTTAAGCGTACTGTGTCGTGGTCAGCATCTAAATCATATTACAATAAAATGCAAAGCACAGCAGCAGCAGCAGCAGCGACATACTTAATTATGACATCATTAACTTTTAATAATGACAATTTTACTACAATAAATCACTTAACTAATACAAAAGCACGATACATTACACACAGGCTCGCTGGCTCGCTGCCTGACTAGCTGGCGGACTGCAATGTGAGAGGCACTGCCTGCACCCAGTAATGGCTTATCCAAAAAAAAAATAAATTAAAAAAGTAATAAAAAAACCGACATGCATGAAATTAGTAAACATTAACAATGTGTGTGTGTGTGTGTGTGTGTGTGTGTGTTTTTGGGCTTACTGCATAGGCAAATAAGCAGATTGACTCTCCAGTCATTGAGTGACGGTATATTTACACGCACACATACTCACACAGCAATATACCATATAGTTCTGCTGCTGTGCTGCCTGCCCTGGTTGCGATGTGCCCGTGCATGGATGAATTTAATTAATCTCGCTACCGTCAGTTGCACACAATTGCAATTAACTTGCAACACTCGCATAATTACAGGCGACCTCATGTTTTGCTACTTATCAGCATCAACATTGACCAGAGACAGCAGCACAACCAACGGCAACAACAACAACATGCGACAAGCTCCCCACTGACAGCATACCAAATGAGTCCACGATGTATGCCTGTGTGTGTGTCTGTGTGTGTGTGTGTGTGTGTGTGTGTGTGTGGTGTGGGTGTGTGTGTGTTTGTGATTTGCATGTGTCTCTGGTGCTCTTCAGCGGTATGTGCGGAGTTGTGGCTGGCTCATTGGTCATTTGGTTGCTGCTCGGTTGGTGTTAGCGGTTGTTGGTTGCCCCCGACATTGTTGTTGTTGTTGTTTCTGTTGTTGTTGTTGTTGTCGTATATTAGCAAACGACTGATTGCAAATGTTGCCGTTGCTGTTGCTGCTGGAAATAGACAGCAACACAGGTTGCTGTTGTCATTGTTATCGCAAACTCAGCGAAAACATAAAAGGTATATTGAAATTGTGCGATGCCTCATTATGTAGCAAGTTAACATAAATGTTCTTATTACATATTATTAAGATTGAAGCAAGCATCTTCGCAACCATTTACTAACAGCAGAACGATTAACTCTGCTTCTCCGTTTCCAAATGTAGCTTGTCAGACATTCGAATTCATTTACACCATATGGCATTTCTGTAAGGGTACTAAATTTTAGGCACATTATTAATAGTACTTTTGTTATTATATTTAGAGTTTTCTTTTATTAGTCATAAGGCTGTACTTGCATTCTGAAAACATATTTGAAAAGTAACTGTGTCAATTACATTATTTGAATACCTTTTTAAAACAATCTGTTCGGCTTTAAGTTAAGTCTAAGGGATTTTTTTGCCTCGCCCACGCGGCTCTGAAAATCAAGTGAAACTATCTATTTATTTTAGATATTTAGGTCGCACATTTAAAGTAACTGACGGCATACATAAATGATTTAAATTATTGATGACTATTTGTTAACAAACTAATATTGAGAATGGCTTGTTTATTTTTGCACTGCCTCAACACTGGACTAGAGGCTGCGGCAAGGTCTTCTCTAGAACTGTGTCCAGGATATCGTAATGTTCATCATCAGACATCAATCTGGCTGTATGCATTAATTTCTGTACAGTACAAAGCTCAACTTTGCGGTGTAAGCTATCTGCCACCTGCCATTTGGTAACAGCCGCATGCCACATGCCACATGCCACATGCCACCTACCGTTGTATCTATGCCGCAGTTGCCGCTGACGTTTCGGCGGTTGTCGCTGCTGCTGCAAATTAACATTTTGTAACGCGTTTCGGTTGCCGCTTTGTTTTCATTTCGCACTTTACCGCCAATGCAAATGGTGCAAATGGCTGTCGCCATATGTCTGACAAGCATTTGACACCACCGCCACCAACCGAATGACGCACCACAGTTGCATCGCAGTCGCAGTCGCAGTCGCCATCGTCGCCATCAGCGTCGATGTGCCAAATTGTTCTATTTACTCTTGATTGTCAAATCAAATATTTGCTTCACATGACGCATGGACGAGAGGCATGCGGTTTATGGCCACAATCGAGCCAGCCACCTCAGCCTGAACGGACTATCGTCTGGACACTCTGCTTCATTTAGCTTTAATTGCATGTGTTTGTATTTGACTATACACACACATAATTCTGGCTACAGACAAGCGAATTTGTCAGCGGGGAATTCGCTTAAATTGTTTAATAAGAGCAAATCCGTTTGTTGCCATTGTTTCATATATTCTATTGTTCATACATATTTGTTGGCCACATATGTTGCGAGAACCTGGCTTGTGATTAGCTGCTCCAACTGCTGCTGCTGATGCCCTTGTCAATTGGAACTAACTGCTTTTTAGTCCACACATGTTTCATGTTTTTAATTTCTCAATTTTTAGATCCTTCCCCAAATATTCGATTCCCATTAGCTTGATCTTGATCATTGCGATATACATTTAAATAATCAAACAATATGTAAGGCCAGAAAAAAATGCTGTCAACATTTTCACATGTGAGGAACAATTCTCAGCCTACAAATTTGCGATGCAAGCGCTAATCAATAAGTAAGGTAAAGTGCTTAATCTGTAGTAAAAAAAATAAGAAAACAATACATTATAATATAGTAAAAACAATGATTGTATAAAACTAGCATGCACAACTATACTTAATTATTATATATGGCAAATTAATATATAGTTGGGCAATTTGTACGTTAAAAATGAAAAAAAGCAAACATAAATATCAAATTTTTTTTAAGCAAATTTGTAAATTTGAATAACACAAATATGAAAATCTTGGAGAGACGCCTATCTTCCAAAATTGAATCGTTAAATAAGTTTCAAGCTTTAAATGTCGAAATATAATTTGTTGTCAAAAAAAAATAACAGATGAAATGCTTTGTATGTTAAACGTTTTCAGTTAATCACAACAACACCCGGAGAGTAGACTAATAATTAATAAAAAAAATAATTGTTTTTACATATATGGGAATTGTAAATCTTGAGATAAAAACAGAATCGCTTTACGTTCGTTATTCGTTAAATTCATATAGTGCTATATACTTATATACATGTGTAAAAAGGTTTGAACCAAATTATATACGAAAAGCAAACAAATATAAATATATATGTATGTATAAGCATATACAAATAATTACAATAACAATGTCTTATTTATTCACACCCTAACGTTAATCCTCACACCCCAAGGAAATTACCGGCAACGCCATAAGAATTACCTGCTCATTTCTGAAAACTTCCTTACTCTGCCCCAGATTTGAGATTCAGGCACCGCAATGGGGGGCAGCAGTGTTTTAATGACAATACCCAAAAAGTAGGTCATCAACCAAAAACAAGAAGAAAAAAAGGAAAAACAATAAGAAAACTAATTTCCCTCACGCCTACTAAACAAGAACAGCACAACGCCCAGCTCTGAGGAAACGGCCCGACATATCGCAGAGAACAAACAGAGAGAAATACTCGAATAAAATAAACACACAATACTTGCAGTCCACTAAGCTTTAAACCTACACAAAAGTGTAATCGGAAATAAACAACTAAGTGCATGGTGTAAAGTTGCCTTGTTTCTATTTGCTTCAAATGATTGCCAATACGTTTTAATCGCCATTGGCAGCTGCTGACATCAGGATCAGGAAAGATTACACTCAAAATAAAAATTACACTGCATTTTTAGAAATCATATTGGTCAGAAAGTAAGTATGTATGGTTGTATCGTCGTCTTTAAAAAAACGTTTCTAAATTTATTATTAATGCCTAAAAATAAGAAAAGTTTTGTAGTTTTCAAGGCGAGCTGTATTTTAGATTGATTAGATTTTAGCTGTTTGGTAAATACAAACACAATTAAGGCCAAGAATAGATTGTGCATTCGCTAAGGTGCAAACAAATTCACAACTATACATATATCCGTAGATTTACAGATAATAGGATTAGTGAGAACGCCATATGATTAACGCTTGTGGTATTACCAGCTAAAGAAAACCACTTAAAAGCCCAGTATGCAGATCTGCACAATCATCTTTAACTTAAATAAATAGCATCTGTACAACTGTCCGGGTTGGTAAGCGTCTCTGCAATAAGTGCTGTTAATGCTTACAACAAAATGTTAGCAACTTGGATAAATATTCAAAAATCAACATTCTGTAGTAGTATTCCAAATAATAATATTTTATATTATAACTAAAAAAAATAATTTATGATTTATCACGTGAAATATTCTCAACTTCCATCGCTAGCTTTTAGTGCTGGGTAATGTGATTAAAGTATACCGATAACTGATTGTAAATTTTGACAAGTCATTCGTACTTGGTGCTTCATAAATACGTTTTCTTATTTGCAAATTAGAAAAAATATAAACTGAACATTTAAAATGTGGGAGATGGTAAAAGAGACTTATAAGCCCACGATTTCAGAAAAATCGTTGCAAACCATCGCTCAGCAAAGCATAGCACAAACGTTGAGCAAAAAAATGGTTAAAAAAGTCGGACAGTGTGTGCGGGAAAAGTTCAGCAATATTATAGACGAGGCCGTCAAGTGTGCCAAATGGTCGCGTTCTTCCACAGTTCAGATGAAGCACATTAGTTATGCTTTAGAGCAACATCAAATTGTTGTGTGTCCCTCGCTGGTAGAGGTCAACCGGCCTAAGGGTAAGCAGCAAGAGCAAGCTCAACAAAAGCATATGACAGACATATCTGTTGACAAAGCACCACAAAATCCTTCAAATACTTTAATCAAAAAGCTTGAATTTCTTATGGATCTTTCGAACGTGGAGAAAGCCAACAAACAAACGCGACTAAGGCAAAAGAAAGAGAAAATGAAGAGGCTTTACCCAAACATGCCCTTGCTTGACAAAGAATCATCAAAGATGCCAAAATCTGGAGATCACACAAATTTAACAAAGAAATTCAGATACTGTGAAATAGAAAAGTCTTCAACTGAGCAAGAATCACAAATGCGGCAAAAAAAGAAAGATCGTAAAGCTTCAACGAAGAGCTTTCGAATTGGTCTAAGTTTTCTACACGAAATGGCCGACCGGTTTGAAACTTACTACAAGCAAACACAACCATTGCAAGACCAGAGCCAAATACGAAAGCGAAAGCAATACCCTGACTTTCCCTTGAACGACGAAGACGTGAGAGAAATTACAGAAACAAGCGATCTTGAAAATATTCGAAAGAAATTTAAGAAATGCGAATCAGAAATGTCCCCAATTGATCAGGAACAACCAAATGAACTAACAAGGAAGAATGCAACAAGTTTCGATCTTCTGCGCACAATGGAAGACACGCTTGTGGGTTCCCGCGGGGAAAAAGGGCCAAAGCGGAAGACGGAGATTCCCTTATTCATCGAAGAACCTTCAAAGCTGCCAGAAAATAGAGATCTTGCAAATGAAACAAGGAATAAGAAGAAATCAAAACCAGTTAAGCATTTAATATGCGAAGAAATATCAAAAATGAAAAAATTAAGAGACCTTAAGAATTTAACAATGAAATATAAGAAATTCAAACCAAATACAATTATAAAAGCAAAACATCTTTTGACTTTAAGAAGGAAGTTTAAAATCGGTTTCCATCTTCTGTGCTCAATTGGGGACAGTCTTAAAGATTACAGCAACGACACAGAACCAGATCAACTTAAAGAAAAAGCTCTGAAGAAATTAGAAAAATTATTTTTGAAATACGATGCAGACAATGAAGACAAACCTGCAGAGTTGCTAAGCACGAAAGATCAACGGAATTTATCAGATATTTTTTGTATACCCGATGAAGTGCAATTTAAGTCAGTCATGGGGTATCGCCTAAAGAAGGAACAACACCAATTCTTCATATACATTACAGAATCATGTACGGGCCCCTGCGACACGACACGGCAAAAGGCACTGGAAGTCCTGCGCGAGGACGCAGCAGTTTATCACATTCTACCAGAGCTGTGTCGGTTTATTGCCGATGCAGTCAATCTGAATGTGGTGCTGAAAAATTTGACCCTTCTGGCATATCTAATGCAAATGGTAGCAATTTTGCATTGCAATGCCAACTTGAAGATCCAACCCTTTGTAAGTTGAGATTCGCTGGTATGTATAAGCGAGTATGTATTCATAATTATTCGCTATCGCAGCTACATCTCTTAATACCAGCGGTGGTCACCTGTCAGGTCGCAAACGAGCTATCAGAATCTGACGATCAATATCATTGGGAGCTTCGCGAATACGCATGCGAAATTATGGGTCAGCTTATAAATAAATTCGCAAACAGTACCAATCGTATGGTCCTAAGACTTATGAAGTGTGTTACATTAAGTACCTTTTATCTGTACTGTATTTATTCGATTATTTGATTGTAGTGTGTACAAAAGTGGACTTGAGAAGTCATCCTTGACAACGATTTATGGCTCTCTCATTGGATTGCAAGCACTAGGCCATACTGCGATATATGGTTGCGTCATACCGAAAATTCGAGATATATCCAAGTTGATTGAACCGCATCTAGCCCAAAATGTGATGAGAAAAAAACCGATTGGTCTGGAAAATCAAAAACAAGCCGCTATATATATACAACTTCGAATTGTTAACATGTGTACTCCATTATTGAATCGTATACATAATCCAACTCTAACGCTAGAGGAACATCGTGAAAGGCACGGATTTCTGGGACCTGCATTAAATGATGCCGTTGCCTGGCAACGTATTTGCGATGAGGCAATTAAAACCGAAACTGACTTATCTATAAATTGCAAGATAGTAAAGATGATGAGGCGCCTCAAAATTGATGAGTTTAAGCCCTAAAAAAATACCAAATACAACTGTAAGTATGGCTCCATATATGTTATTATTATCCTAAGCAATAGACCCAATTATTTATCGATAGGACTATCGAAACTTTACATTACATCAATAGATTTCGTATGAGTCTCAAATATTAAGTTTAATACGAATTAAATGTAGATTTATTTATTTGTTTTACGACAGCACTTTAACTCAAAATCTGGCATAATTAAAAACCAAAACTATTTTTTTTAGAATACCAAAAAATGTTTAGAAATGATCTCATTTGACGCCATTGAATACAGAACAGTCATTATGGCGCAGTGAATTAACTTTGTTTTTTAGTTATTCGGCAAACAGCATATTCTGGCACCCAAAAAGGTATATGTATATGTATATGTATGTGTATATATAAAATAAATATAAATATAATAAGATGATAAAATGGATTTCCGTGTTGGCCTACTTTATGATTTGCTCGTCGTCGTCGTCGTCAGGCGATAAAAATCTCTTTCATTTCCCATTTGAATTTGCTGCCGTATGTTGCCACCAGCAGCTGGACGCATCTTATCACCACGAAAAAAAACATAAAAGCTTGCTGCTGTAACGAAATAAATGCCGGATATCCTGCTGCCTCCTGGCAGCCGGCAAGCCGCAGAAGCACGACGGGATTAATAGGCACACGACAACAACAACAACAACAAGAACAACAACAACGATAGCAAAAAGTAATAATTTTGCTCAAGTAAAAGGTCTTGTGTCGGTGGTCCCTGGGTTAGCACCCCGGGCCTTAACAGATTTGTCGGCTTTTGGTATTTAGTTTTCGGCATTGGTCTTGTGGCCCCAATATTTGTGGGTTCGTTGGCATTGACCGCAGTTCGATAGCCGTCCATCGGCCAATTTGCAATTCGAGTTGCTTATTGATTTTGAAACCATCTTTTAATTTCAGGCCGCGACAGCTGCCGTTTTCAATTTCATGGACAAACACAAAACCCGAATGCGGCCAGCGCCTGATTCAACTGAATCAACCGATACTGATTCAACAGATTCGAATGCGACTGATTGTGATGATGACGTTTCAGACTCACACACGGATACACGCGTTGCTTGCTGCCGCAAACTTTACTTTTCAGCAATTTCAATCTTTCTTCACTTCCATTCCCCTTCCATCCAGGAATCGGATTACAAACGTTGTGCCGGCAACAGACAAAAAGCGATGGATACAAAAAAACAAAAAAAAAACAAAAAACCAAAAAAAAAAACTGCATTTCCAATTTCGCAACGGAAAAACACCACAAAATCAAATCGAAACACGAAACATAAAACTGACAACGATGCGCTAGTCGACAATCTAATGCACTTATACTTATTTTCTTAGATCGATATGTTTACGTGACAAAAACAATGTACGATCTGATTACTAATAAGCCCTACACCAATAGCACAAAAAATAAAAATAAAATGAAGACACGTCGTGATGCGTGCACCGCCAAATTAGATTTATTAATAGCATAAGCCGACTAGTCAATCAGGAAATTTGTAGTTTCTCACTTTCTTCAGTTTATAAATCAGTGTGAGCTAACTTGCAGAATCTAAAGCAGCTTTATCTCAGGGTACTTGACTAATAGATACACTGTACCATAGTTTAAAGTAGTATTGATAATTTACCCATTTTCTTGAGGAAGCTTTGAGCAATCGGTTATAATTGCTTTAACATATTCGGGGATTACAGATGAAGAAAAAAATCAATTAAGTATGTCAACAACACGTTGTATTTGTCTTTGCATTTTTGTACAATTGGGCGAAGTAATATGAAAAATAAAACTTATCATTTTTGGCAACTCGAATGGGAGGTCTGCTGAATATTATTACAGAGTCATTGAACGCAATTGTGGTCGGACAAAAGGGAAGCAGAGATGTAGTGCCGCTGATGCCATTCGTCAGCAAATTGCTGGCACGAAAACTGTTGGAAAAATAATGCAAAAGTGAAAAGGAATCAACAAACAAACGTTCGACAAGGCATCTCACGGTCGTTGTCCAGGTGTCTCTGGTCAGGATAGAACGAGACGGGACAGCGCCAAAGAGGCAGTACTCGGTCTGACACTACCTGCAGGTCATTCGGAAGCCGGATGTTAACGGCAGCAGTTGCAGGATGCGACCAGACAGCGGCACAAAAGAGGAAATTAAAATATGCAGACACAAAACCGCGCGTTTTGAATTTTGGCGCGATTTTTGGTTACGGCTTTGCATAAATTTCCGAGTGCCAAGGAGGCAACAATACTCCGCCCATCCCCTACCCCCAACACTCATCCACTCCTTACACAGCTGCCCAGTCTCCCAGCTGCCTACTCTCTCCCGCTTGGCTATGTATCATCAAAATATGCAAATCTCGACCATGTGAAATCATGCCCCGCGTACTCGGAGACCGGTGCTGTGTGTCCTGTGCTCGCTGCTCATATGTACGGGTCAGCAGCATGGTGTGGCTCATGCTACGAAATTAGTAGCAGTAAATAACGCTGTCAGTCGCTCGTGGGCACAATACAAACATAGCGCATTGTGGAATATGGGGAAAAAGGGTACGAGCAGCAGGTCCAGAAGTCATTGCCGCTGGCTGCTGAAATTTATACTTATGTTGCTACGGCCTCAGCTCACAAAAACCAAATGCAAGTGCCAGAGGGACGACAGTCGCAATACTAGTTGTAGTACGAGTAGTACACTCAAAAAGCACATTTTTTATAAAATAGATTTATTTTTCTGCCTTTTTGAGAGCTAAATTAAACATTTTCAGAAATATATGGCTTGAAAATAGAAAGTAATTTAATTAAAGTCAATATAAAGACTATGATACATGATAGGGCTTCTTTTTTTGATATTTGTTAAAGATGCTATTCGTAAATTTGAAAATTTGATTTATAATATACAAAATTCATTCTGGTCAAACAACTCTACTTAATTTTTGAAGCACTTTGCTAATTTTGTTGAGTGTAGTCGTAGCGAGCAGCAGATCGCTGTGGTCCATGTGGCAAAACGATTTATGCTCTGGCAGATAGAAATCGATTGAACTCTAGTCACCGCATCCGTTCGTTTGAGGAGCTAATCCAGCAGCAATACCCCCCGGTTTTTGGCCCAACCCTTGACCCCTGACCACCAATCCCCGATTCCAGCAGTCCAACCCAGGCAGGCAGGCGGTGAGTGTTTAGATTGAATGTAAACGGCGCTTATGACAATGAACAAGTGACCCCTAACCCAACCCCCACCCCACTAATAGTAACAATCGCCAAGAGCACAAGAACGTGTGCCAGGAAACGCAGTGCTGCCAGTTACACTAACAGTTACAGTAACGATTACTGGTAATAGTAACTGCTACACTTAGAGTTGTCCAGGCAGCGGGCACAGTGGGCTGCCATTTTATTGGAATCTATAAATTATACCCAAAGTCGATAAATAAATATGTTTTTGATGATATAGATCATCTTGCAGACGAAGTACAGCATTTATCACAGTTGCCAATGAAGTTGCCGAAATTAAAATAAAAAAATATATATACTTGATCTACATCAAGAGTCGACGCTGTCGACGGGCTGTCTGTCTGCATGAACAAACGGATCTCGGAGACTATAAGAACTATACCATGCTCAGACCAAGTTTTTATCATACTGATAAGATAAGTCCCTCCGTTTTGCAAACATCGATACAAATCGTGCTGAATTTAAAGGCAGGCTTTGCATAAGCATTTGTGTTTGTGACCCCTCAATTCCTTCAATTTGGTGAGCATGTGAGTCTTCAGAGATGCTGCTATCTTGTGTGACTCTCAAAATATATATACCATATACGATATTGTACATAACTGGATCAGTCTATGATACATATATACAGCATATATACAAATATACAGCACTCTGCTCTGTGCCACTGTATGCACTTGGACAGCATACAGCTGTTTTATGTTGCACCTTTATGCTGCATAAGTTACAAGTGCCCTTACCCCATACTTTTTCTACTCCATTCTACGATTTTATTTCAAATACTTCACTTTAACATTTATGTTTGTGCATTTTTCTCATTTTTATTTTATTTTTTTGCAGCCCGTTGTTCGTACCGCAGCACCCTCTGGGCAGAGTCGTGGCTGCAGTCATTTCTATTTCATTTTATGATTTATGGCGCTGAAATATTAGTTTTGCTTATTTCATATAGACGCCCCCTCTTCGCCCTCTGACTGTTACTTTCTATCTGCCTCTCTCGCTTTTCTATATGCTTGGCTGGAAGTCGTATGTACCCATGAAACTAAGAAAATGAAACAGGTTTTTTTGCTGCAGCAGCTTCGCCTTTGGGGCTGGAGCCGGGCTCAGACTCAGACCCGGGCTAGGCCACGTCTAAGTTGCATAGCTCATTTCACGTGTCTGGAGAGCGTTTTTAATAATCATAGAGGAGAGCAAAACTGCAATTGCAACACTCAGAAAAACATCAATGTCATCGAATTTATAAAATCGCAATCAGAATCAGAAGTGCTTTTCTGTTGTAAAAAATGAAGTCGACGAGGAGAATTTCGTTAAAGTTGAATCGCTTACCATTAGTCAGCAATATTTATTTCTACTTTTAGGCAAAACATATTCAATAAGAGTAATTTTCGAAATTTGAAATAATTTTCATTTTAAAACTTTAAAATACCAAGCAATTTTATTTTTTTATTTATTTTTTAAGTTTGAAATTTGTTTTTATATGCTATGTTAGTCCTTCAGAGACTTGCTCGTTGAAAGGCTGCTTTTTTTCAGTCGAGATCATATTATTATTTTGCTAGTGTAGGCAAAGAAAGCCAGCCGGGCCCAGCCCAGTAGTGTGCGGCATTCTAGGCCAGGTGCGCCAGTTAAGTCTCGACCCTCGCTCCAGCGCCAGGTGGCAGCTCCAGCAACAACTCCCGTTCCAGGTGTAACGCCACCTGGCGATTATATTGTTTCGAAATTGATGCACAAATCGTGTGCGCTGTGTTAATAAATTGCCACTTGCAGCTATTTGCAGGCATGGCAAATTGGCTTTTATGCACTTGCAAATTCCAGCCAATGTCAAACAGCCAATGGGCCGCAAAAGTATGCACAACAGAGACAAACAGAGAAACAGAGAGAGAATACGAGTGGGAGAGAGTATGAGAGAATGAGGGTGAGATAAAGGCACTCCTTTGGCGCTAGTCGTTCTTGGCTGAAGTGTTTGTCATAAAATTTGATTATGGCCTCGTTCCCCACAAGACACAAGAGCACGCAGCTAATACCCCATATCCCATTCCCCTCCTAAATATAACCAAACACCTAACGACTTGTCGCATAAATAGCTTGCTTTAGAGCACCAAGGGGCGTGACAGTCTCAGTTACAGTCTCCTTCCCAGTGCCTGCCCCAGTCCCTGTCCCAGTCCCTGATCCAGTCCCCGTTTTGGTCTCAGTCCCAGTCCCAGTCCCAGTCTCAGTTGCATGTCAATTGTCATTGTCGCCTTTGCACACTTTTCCACGCTGTTTTTGGCGGCGGCTCATTAAGAATGACTCCCGCCTGCCACAAAAATAGCATAGTTCTCAACACAGTGCCATAGATTGAATACCCTATGATAATATTGTTTTCTGACATATCTTTAACGTTATTCGATGGTAACATTGAAAAACTAGTTTCCAGCATAATGTCACTTGCAATTGCTGAGTTTGGCATGAGTTTATATGAATGAAAGGAAAAGTTTTTGTATAATATTTATTTACTCAATACGTTACACGTTTGGTGACAATATTACAAAGCCCTCTGGAGAGGGTATACAAATAATAATAATAATAATAATGTGTATTTAGGAAAAAAGTTAACACGCAAGTTCCAGCGTAGCTGCGGGTAGGGGGTCTAGCAACTGGATGCACCCACTTCATTTTGTCGCACCTCAAACCAAACAAAAGCAATCGTCGTCATCGCTGCCGTTGTCATAACGTGTCCCTTTTTACTTAAATAGCAACTCCACCAACCGCTCTACGCCACACATCCTCCTCCTGCCCAACCATTAAATTCACATCCCGATCTGTTTTGTGTGTGCGTGTTAATCGCCTGATGTGTTTATTTGCCAAAAGCATCTGGCAAAAATGTCGCGTCGCTCGACAGTCAGCCATCAACTACACAGATAATCGATGTGTGTGTGTGTGTGTGTGTGTGTGTGTGTGTGGCGCAATTAGAGACGGAAACGTGAGCGTTGCGTTAGCATTGTGTGTGTAGGTGTGGGTGTTAGTGTGTGTGAACCCCCACTTCACCTCTGATCTGCGCTTGAGGTACGACAGAACGAATGACTGACAGAACAAACAGAGCAAACAGCATTTGTATTATCCTGCGTGTAAAAGCAAAGCAGTAATCACATCCCTTTGAGTGGACTAATAATAATCTTAGTACATCAGACATATCAGTCACTCAGCCATGCTAAACAAATATAGATACAAGAAAAGTAGCACACCGTGCTCTAATCATTTTTAAAAAATATTCATTTCAACCTGGTACCTCGATGATGCCAGGCATAAACTAGTGAACGCTTTTGATTGATATGCAAATCGGCTCAGTCATGACAAAGTTAGAGTTGTGGGCAGTGCATTTTTGCTATAGAATTTTTACTTGAATTCCAATCAAAACTCTCCATAGCTGTAACTTTGCTTAATATTATATGTATATATATATATTTAATTTTTTTGTTCTCTTTTTTTTGTGTTTTCCCATTCAAGAGATATTGCCGATTTGCCGATTTGGGCACTCAAAGTGCGGCAAATATAATCGAAGTTTATTCTAGGAGGCGTTCCATAAAATGAAAGTTAATTTTATGACTCATTATTTTTTACACACACACGCACACACGCACACACACACACTCAAAGATAAGTATAAAGGTAACGAGTGTCCCACATATGGAGAAAAAATAGCAGGCGTCATTAAATAAGCTCTGTCACACTTTTTTTTGTTGCTTTTCGTGGCAATTTTTTGGACGATGTCAATGCAAAGCCTTAGCAACAGCACCCTCAAAGTCTCAAATCCCTCCTGCCAACCCGCTTCTCCAACAACAACACAACATTTGCGACACACACACACACTCGACTGTGTTTATTTGGGGTATTTATTTCTTGTCGTCGTTGGAGTCGTTTCACTTTTACTTTCTATACAATTGCCGTTTGTCCCCCATGTGGAGTTGGTTGGAGGGGGCGGAGGGGCGGTGGGGTGCATGATCCAGGGTGCATGTCTATTTAAATCGAAGAGAAATCAATTTTGGGATTCGCGTTTTATGCACAGGGCAAACATAAAATACGCGCATGAAGTGCGTTGCGTTCGAAAGCGCCCGCCTCATCATTTATTGGGCGGGAGTGTGGCAGTGGGAGAGGCGAAGAATGGGCACAAAGGAGGCATAAAGGAGCGACTGGCTCCTTGCTGATGCATTCGCATTAGGAACGGGATGGCAAAGTACATTGTTGACAATTGAAATGCGGTGTGTGCTCTCATGTGTGTTTGCTTGGCCTCGACAAGGGCGCAGCTCGATAGGGTTCTCAAAAACACTACTTCCGAAAAATTGATTTCATAGTTATAGCTGTGATGCTGATAAGAACGAAGAACCTACCAATTCATATGTGATTTAAAGAGATTGAGTATGGAATTTAAGAAAATATTTTATGTTTTAAGCTCTGCAGCTCACTGAACTGATCCAACGGTCTTCGAAATACATTGGATTACAATAAGGAAATAAGCAGCGAGAAACATATTTAAAATATTAGTTGCATGACAACTCAACAATTTCCATTTGGAGCAAGTAATGCGATGTCAAAAAAGGGTTAACATTGTAATAAAATTGTCTTTTTATTTTTGAATATGATTAATTTTATAAAAGTGGCCGTTAAGCTGTCAGCGTCATAAATCCCGATAATACTTCTTTTTTTTTTATAAGTACACAGTGCGCTGTAAAAATAGAGAAACAAAACAGAATAAAAGGGGGACCAGTTAAGTAATGCCTGCAGCAGTATGGAATATGGATTGCCATATCAATAAATTTGATATGTGTAACTTCGTAATCTCCGTATATAATATATAGATACTTAAAGAGACAGTGCGAAACATTAATACTAAAATAAATTATTCATCACTTTTAAGTTGCAAACTTTCGTTAAAAATTGCTTCAAACGGTGTTCACTGCTTACAAATAAAAGTTACAGATGCGATAGATGTGCGATATTCATTATTATTAGTATTATTATTGTATATATTCCCTAGAAGAATCATATGTTTTAGTATTAAGTAATATGTTAAGTAATAAGCCTGGATACTAAAATAGGCGTGAATATTTTCTGTTTTTCTGTTGCGGCACATATTTAATCATCAAAAACAGGAAGCAGCTCACAAACTGATGCGCTTATTGGCGCCCCCCTTTTCTAAGTCCCTGCCTCAAGTCGCGGGTGTGTGTGTGTGGTGTGTGTGTGTGTGAGCATGTGTATGTGTGCGCTCGTACGTGTGTGAACAAAAATAATCGCATTTCCGATTTGCGATTTGTGATTAGCGTGCGATAAAATTGTTTAGTTTTTTTTTTGTTGTGGTACTTTCTTTATGTTGTTACCAAATAGTACGCACACACACGTGCAAACATATGTACACATATGTATTTGGCTGTGTATTCACTGGAGTTTGCGGATTATCGTGTGCGTTTCTTGGCTTTTGTGTAGTCGAGCATAAATATAACATGTTTATTTTTAAGTGAATTGGAAACATTTATTTATTTGCCTTACTCATTTTTCACACTCTTATGTAGCCGCGGTGATAAAAATGATTTCTTTGCCCGTGTATCCGTTTTGTGTACGTCACCATACATACATACATACACACACACACACACACACACACACCATTTCATACACCCCCGTTCCTCTATGAACCCTCAGCACTTTTTGTTTGTCGCAATCTCCACCTGCCCGTTGGCACCAGGAACTGCTTGAATTTTCAATTAAAAACAGTAAACTTTTGTCGCTGCTACTTGGAGTGGAGTGGACCTGCAGCTATGCGAAGGAATGGCCGGCATTTCTGAATAGTTATTCATAACTATGAATCAATGCTAAGAGAGCAAAGTCCAAGTCCGATGCCAGACTGAACATTGTGCTCGAAATTCAACAACGGCCATCGGCATTTTATCAGCTGCCACTGACTTGTATTAGGCTTGAGAGCACACTCCGAAAAATATTTGTAGAATCAATAATTAAGTAGCTTTCTATATGTGGTATATTTTATTCATTCGAAATTTTTTTTCCGCTTTTCCGAAATTAGATTTATACAAAAATACATACAAATATAATTTTAGCTGGTGAAAATTCAATTTCTGGCAAGCTGTTTTCCCAAGTGCATCGTGGAAGGGTCGGGCTCCCATGCTACTGACAGTGTCCCGAAGCCGAAACAGGCGCCAACATTATCGCCAGCAACATTATTCATTATCGTTGCCAGCGTCATTTCCCCCTGCCAACAGTTTGCCTCTATTACTGTAAGTTGGTGACATTGCAACAGATACTTCTGGCCGGTACGAGTCCAAGTGCTGCTATTGTTGCTGTTGCTGTTGCTGTTGCTATTGCTGCTGCTTCAATTTCTGCGATGGCGTCTTACCGTTCCCCCGGCCTCTCCCAAAGAAGTCAATGAAGCCACACACAATGGCTGCCCTCCAGCTCCCCTCGCTCGCACCCATCACCTTGGCCCGCAGCAGAGAGACGCCCGCTTTTGAGCCACATGAAAGTCGAACTGTGGACAAAGTTTTGCGCTGTGAAATAAAAAACGAAACAGGCAACAGGAAAGCAATGCGAAAGTAACGACGTCGACGTCGACGTCGACGTCGTTGTGTCCGTCGACTGGCGGCTGGCGGCGCACAAAAACTTCCGTTTCAACTTGTGCGCCAGCAATTGCTGCCGCCTGTTGTTATATCCTGTTACCAAAAGGGACACCCAGTCTGGTCATCATCTTTGCAGCACAGAACAGAATTTCAAGCTTAGTCCCTGGCCACGAATAACCAAATTTGAATATTTCTATCGAAGAGTTGGTTCAAGCTTTTTGTCTGCTACATTACCGGAAGTTGTGCGCTGAAATAACTTGTTGACAAACACAAAGCAAAGCTGTTATTTTTGAAACTCTGTTGCAGAATTTTGCAATTCCGATATGGAACTGTAAGAGAAAATTTTAAGTTACATTTTGCCGAGGGAGTAGAAACTTATACTAAATGATCAGAATAATTAATTAAGCGAAAAAAATAAAAATAATTCATTAAAATTAACATTAAAAATTAACTCTCAATATATAAAAACGTGTACATATAGTATAACTTTTCTATAAGTCGAAATTAGTAAAAAGTACAGGTGCCCAGAAAAACCATTCACATTGCTGGTTTTTTTTTGTTTTTTTGCTTAATTAAGTCTAGCTTGAGTCATTTGCAATTGAATCTAGTTGGCAAAATTTTATTTATTTCTTTTGGTATATTTATAAATGTATTTCAGAGCACTGAATGCTTGCTTTCTTGCCGTTTGAGTAGTATCTTATTGCGTACTGCGTACTGTTGCTATTGTTATTGTGGCTTGTTGTAGCAAGTTGTTGTTGTTGTTGTACGAATGCAGCTGCAGCATTTTAAGGCTCGCATCCTGTATGCGGACATCTCGCCAGCACACGCCCAATGATCAGTTCTCAGTTTCCCCCTCTCTGTCTTTATCTCTATCTCTCTGTCTTCTGCAGTGCACATCTGCACCCTTTCCGCTACTGACGCTTCAAGCAGACAGTTGCTTTCACTTCGCATCAGATTTTCATTGCTCGCACAGTTTGCGCCCTGAATAAAATATATATGATATGTATATCTATACATATATATATATATATATACATATATATGTATATGTATATATTTAAATATATATCTATATATTTATATTTTGCATTTATACAAAGGAGCATGGCGCTAGCCGCTACATCCACGTTCTTCTTTCATCATATACACTCAGAAATAAGACGACCCAGACAGGCACCCAAGTGGCCGTTACAAAATAAGAGTAACATATCTAGATTAGAAACGATTTTTAAAAAATTTTAACATACAATTCCTAAATTCTTCAGTACTTAACGCTTAAGCAAAGTCCTTTTCCTTTACGTTCAATCTTGTAGTCCATTTAAAAAAATAATAGTATCATTCTCATATAGTTCCATGAAACTGGAGGATATTTATAAAAAAAAACTAAACAGGTATTTTTAAAATATTGATTCATGTTCAACATATTATGGGTCATAGAATTTTTTTGCGTGTAGCTAGCACACAAAAACTGAAATCGAGCGCAGCTTGCAGCCCAAATAGAAAGCAGAAAGTAAAGCAGCTGGAAACGTTGAAACTTTTGTGTTGCGTGCGGTTTTTCTGTGACATTTTAGTAGATTTAGCTTGGGGCCTGTTGAACGACCAGGGCCAAAACTGAGAAAGCAGCACACTGCACACTGCACACTGCAACCCACATCTTAACCACTCGCCCCGTATCATCCAGTTTGTTGGTATTGTGTGTCTGTGTGAGTGTTCTTTGCCTGACTTTATGGAATTCTTGGCTGCCTGTCGCCTCTATTTTTTTTTATTATTTTTTTTTTTTTGAGCCCGCCGCTCGCCGAACACTTGCGGTTAATGAATATTTCTTGAAAGCCAACCTAAAACTTGTATTTTTAATAGTTTGTGCAATTTACAAAGACGATGAAAACGCCATACTAAGAAGAGGGAATATGAACTGGTAGCTGAAAGGAAGCTGCCACCAATCCTGTAAGTTTCAATAAATCAAACGCTTCGAGAATGGCAGAAACTGAAGTGAAGTGAAATGAGATTTATCCGAGTCAGCAAAATAAAACAAGATGAGTTAATCGATTTGCTAAGTGAAATGAACTTCAACCGTTTACAATAAACAATTTAAATTGGGCAGATAATACATCTACAATATTAATCGACCAACTTTTGAATATGTTAATAAATTTGAAATCAGTTCATTTCACTATTAACAGCATTGAACTTCATCAAAATATCCCAAAACTTGATTTTTATATAGCCTCTAAATAAAATAAATTTGTTACTTATTAAGGTTTAATAACAAAATGATGTTTTTTTTCCTGAGTGTAGAAATGTTAATAAAACAAGTAATACTTGATGGGCGCCAAGCTTTTAAGTAGCAAAAATTGAGTACCTCTTGTGAATTAATTGTATATTTGAAGCGGCGTTAAGAAAAAACCAGTTCTACACCCACCTCAACTAGCATCCGGAACAGGTAAGAGAGATTCCAATGATTACGTTTGAAATGTATGAATATACAGACAATAGTGTATATTGTTGCATTTACTAATAATCTTCTTTCTGTTCCAGGCCTATAATAAAATAAACTGGTGGGAATTACGAAATTGCTTAATTTTTGATCAGCAATTATGATGTACGTTTGATCCATTTATTATATACAAATATCTGTTAAGTGCAGACTGGTGTAGGAGTATTGTTGTCATAGATAATTCAGGTGTATGAAACTTCTCTGCTTGCCACATATTTGTTGACAATTGAGTTGAATGAAAGACAACGCTCTGAAATTATTTGACAACTTCAGCTTACCAAATCACTATTATATCGGCAAGAGTACTTTTTTGGCATGTCGAAAATAATTGTTTACTCAATGAGGATGAGTTGGGTGTATAATCAACGACGATCGCTCATTGGAGGCGGTGATTACATAAGAACTCGTGTTTTACTACACTCAAGATACAATAAATATTATACTTATCATACTAGTATAAACGCTTACACATATGATAGTATGTAAGAATGTAGTAGTAGTATTTATATAAGATATATGAAAGTAATTAATTATTACTATGCGGCATTCTGTTTACACCAGGAACAGTTGCTTCTGGAGAAACTAGACAGCAACTGCAGCATTGATCGGGGATTTCCTAGGCGAACTGAGCTAATACAACTGCTAATCAATGCGAGAGCCAGCTGAAAAAGTCACAGTCAGCCACTTGAAGGTCATTACAGTCGCACTTCAGTTGGGATTGATAGTGCTCGATAGTAAGTGAGTACTATAAGTAGTAACTGCATCTGAATATGAGTACAGATATGAGTACGAGTACGAGCACGAGCACGAGAACGAGTACGATTAGCTTAATTCTGAGTCTGAGTTTGAGTTTGATTCAAGTACCCAGCCGTGTTGAGAATAGTCAGTTGCTTGTCTATCCGCAATTGAAGCACACGCTGGCATTAAAGTTGTACTATAGCAGAGGCGCCTTTCCATCGATAATGTTCAATGCGTTGTTGTTGTTGATATCGCTGACGTTGCTACTGGGCGTTCAGTCGCAACAATCGTATCACTTTGGCAACTGCTTAACGCGCCAATTTGGTGAGGGAAAATGCACCGAACCCAAGAGCTGTGACTTCTATAATATAAATCTGTTGGATGGGCCAAGCGAAAGCCAGTGCTATTCACGCATGAGACCCAATTTGGTAAGTTTATTCCACAATTAATGGTATTGACAGAGAGATGGAAGCTGAATGTCAAATACTCATATATGAATGTTGTGTACTAAGTGAGATTCATGCCAAAAGCTTAGCTTAGACAAAACCAGCTATATACAAATACAGTGAAGCCCAAAGCCCAAAAATATCAGTAGATTAATATTGGAATAAATAAAAGACATGTTTAAAACGTAATAGAATCATGTTAAGCACATTTATGTAAAATGAAGCATAATTAATTGTAGGACGAAATAAATTGATGTAAATAACCTGACTACAGATCATGCGATATTTGAGAAATGGTGTAGGTAGCATCGTCAAAGAACACGTCACACAAGCCATTTATATTTATATTGTATTTTCCCCAATTATATATACAATTTCTTCTTGCATTTAAAAAATGTTTACTTATAAATTCGCTGGAGAGTATTATTGTTGCAGTTGAGAATCGTTAACAAGCTGATCAATTCTATTCTATTCTTTGTGTATCGATGATAAAATCGGTGCTCTGGAGTCTTGAACTAAGTGTGTTGTGGAATTATTTCATTACAGCTATGTTGTCCGACTACACCTTACGCGATAAGTCAGCTGTCAGCGCGCATTGGGACGGTCGATGAGCTGCCGAAGCATCCACACTGCGGCACTTCGTTCCACTCGAAGGTGTGGGGCGGCAATCTAACGGATCTGTTCGAATTCCCGTGGACGACACTGCTCGAATATACGGTACGTCCCAATGGTAAAAAGCAGTACGACTGTGGTGCCGCCTTCATATCGCAACGTTGGCTCCTTACGGCCGCCCATTGCGTTCACAAGCACTACTTGGGCGACTCTCGGGAACTGACTGGCGCTCGGTTGGGCGAATGGAATACGACCAGCAATCCAGACTGCATCACATACAGGAACGGCAAGAAGGAATGCGCGCCGCCATACATTCAGGCAACCATCGATCTTCGGGTTATTCATGAAGAGTTCGATGTGAGCAACCTAACTCACGATATTGCGCTGCTGCGTCTCTCTCAGCCTGTTAATTGGCACAATCATACATTTTTGGAGCCAGTGTGCCTGCCGCCAGCACGTGGCGAGAGCGCCGATCAGCTGGAGGGCAGTTCCGTTGACGTATCCGGCTGGGGTATGACCGAAATGCGTAAATCAAGCGACGTGAAACGCAAGGCCATGCTCAATGTGACGCCGCATCAGTCGTGTGTAGAGAAGTATATCGACCAAGGATATGTCCTGACCAATGGACAATTTTGCGCCAGTGGCGGCGTCAATGTCGACTCGTGCTCGGGTGACTCGGGCAGTCCGGTAACAGTTGAGGCTATGACCCCACAGCGGGATCGTTATGTTTATATAGCCGGCATTGTTTCGTATGGGAAACTACTTTGTGGCCATTCCGATTTTCCAGGGGTTTACACAAGAGTCAGCAACTACATGGACTGGATTGAGAAGACAGTCAGTGAAAACACGTCGAACTGACGTCACCATCTGCAATTGTTCACGTCATGACTACCGCAGACAGGCGGCTGGCAATTAAGTTGACATGTTAGGGAGCTCCGCATCGGCGGCGCAATCGAAACTTGACTAAATATCTATTATTTTATACGTATATATTGTGAAACAAGTTATGTCATAAGGCTGGCCGGTGTGATTTCTCACACAGCGAGAAATTAAGAATGTGTTAGCCCTTTTTTTACTTTTTTTTTTATTACAATTAATTTAATACTATTCTAAGTTAAGTTTTTGCTGATGCTTTTTATTTTATCATAGGTCAGTCCTTGACTTGTAATTATTTTCCTTAGAAATAAAGTTTTCAAATGCCAACCATTTTTATCTTGATGAGACTTTATTTAAATGTATCTGTATAATCGCTACAGGTAGATTTAGTAAAAAAAGTCGCCACTCCCTCTTTTCTTAAAACATCTTTAGCAAACTCACCTGCCATGAGGGTTTAAGAAAATATCGTTTAAAAAAAAACATCCAACTATGTCTCTTGCAATATAACAATCGGTCAAATCAGCTTTCGAAGTTGAAGATCCTAATTATTAATATTTATTTATTTTAATCAACAGTACATAATACGATTTTAAATATCATTTTAACTGTTTTCCCCGCTACTCTTATAATATATTTGAGATTCATATTGATGCATAAAACACCGTTTTTTCACAATCGAGCAATTCCCAGTGCAGTTTTCCCACTTGTTCACACATACACACCTCTTTACATGCAAAAATTCTTATCAACAATTATAAATGGAAAAGACGCTTATTTCAATTTGAGTGTCTACTGGGTTGATCATAAAGCTATATATAGATTTACTATTTACCACTCCCCCCCCAAACAAACATTCAACACATATGTATGTATATTATGACTTAACGTGGAAATTTTGATTTATTTGTGTACATGCATATGTACAATCGAGTATACACATACTTATTAATATGTACTTAGCTTCTGTGACGCTTACTACTACTGCTTAGAAATTACAATAAATTACACATATTAGTAACAAGATGTCTAAATGACTACAACCAAAATGGCAATAAATTAGCGGAAAAAAAAACAATCTAAAATTAGAAGTAGAAATTGCTGCGCAGGGATTCGGGAGGGTTCTGTTTACTGGTTCCGCACAAAGATGACGGCACGCCGGCAGCGATCGCGATGATCCCGCATTTTGCCAGCTGGACAGGGTCGCTTCATGCGACTGGAGATGAGCAGCTGGCCAGTGAGCGTCTTGCTGTTTGGACTGTAGAAGATTAGGCGACGCGCCTCCGCCCCTGGGCTGCCCTGTGCCAGCAGCAGCGCTAAGATCCATCCGATGGCCAGTAGAAGTCGTTGCAGTTGCATATCGCTGATGTTGAATGTCTTTCGAAGAGCGGGAGATTGTTAGTTTCTTGTGTAGTATCGTTGTTTTTTTTATTTATATTTTTGCGCGGAGTTGCGTTTTGCGGCTTGCTTCGCAGAACTTGTCTTTTACGACTGTGTGCGATCAGCTATTTTGTTGCCGTAGTCGTCTCAACTGGTGTCGATATTTAATACGCTGCTGCCAGATAAGATAAGGGTATTCCGCTGCAGATAAGATAAGTATGGTAAGCGCTTATAGTCTCCGTTCGTTCGATCGACCGGCGACTGGCAGAAGGCATTTATTGGATTCCCATAAAATGATTTACGCGCTATGGCCATGAGCGCACGAGCCAGAATCTGGTGTGTGACGAAAGCGTTCGGGAATTCACTCGTTCAACGAATTCCGCGCCAATGCGTGTTCTGCCTGTCAGTTGTGGCTGTCGTCATTGTCATTACCCCTTAACCATCATAATCACAGTGGATCAGTTTGTGGTGTCTTATCAGTGACGCTGCTTCCGCCAGCGTTACTCCAGACATTTTTTAAAAATTTTGACAGAGCGCCTGAAATTATACTGCGAAGCCCAGTCGGCAATTAGATCAATTGTTGAGGAGAAACCCAAAAAGTTGACCCCCCGAAACCTTAAATAGTCAAAAGTGTGTTAGAGGCTTTGCAAATTAGGGTGAACCAAATCGCATCTCCAAAATGACGATTTCTGACAATTATTAATTCCACGTAACCGAGAATGAATAGGGAATGAATGTGGAAATTTCAGTTATGTATAATATAAAAGCATAAAAAAAAATTGAAAACGATCTTGGAATCGAAAATACTAAGCAAAACAAGTAAGAAGTCCTAGTCTCTTAATTCAACTCGTTGGAAAATATTTACACTTATTATACAAATGTATTTAGAAAGTAATATCTTTGAAATTGTGCCATTGATTACTATCGGTAATCGATTTTTATTGATATTCGAGAGACTTGATGAGTTAAAGTAAAATATACTTCAACTTCGCATTGTCCACGCTCGTATTCTCTTAGATTCTAAATTTAAAGTCTGTAGTTATTTAGGCAGACGACCAAATAGATAGACATATACATGACGAAATCGACTCGGCAGTTGATGGTGCTCAATGCTAATCAGAAAGGATTCGTTCTATCTCTTTCATAAACGTTCTACAAATTCATATGACCCTTTTTGTGTAGGGTATAGTGTAAGAACAAAATATAATTTGTTAAGCATGAGATTGCATTGTCGTCGCCGAGGAAACAACATATGACGTAGATCTGCAAACTCGGTAAATATAATCAGTTCCAGGAATGTTTCTTAACATGAATGTTGACTAAGAACTGTCTCAGCTGTTGCTATCTAGCCTTTACGTGTGTATTTCGCCCTGTCATTGTAAATTTATTATACCTGTGCCTAAAGTGCCTTCCAGTATATATTAAATACCCATTCAATTATTATTTAAGATCTGATCTTAGCAGATTTGGCCTTAATCAACTTGTATTGAGAGGGATCCTTGGTTGGGAATCTACGGCGTATCGAATCTTCGATATTATTCTATACAATTGACGGATAAACGAAATAATAATAAAATAATAGTAATAATAGAGCCTTGCTCGAAAACGTTGGTTTGAATTTATATTCAACAAGCGGATTTTCAATAAAATAGTAGAGAAACAAGTACAACGTACATAAAGTCCATCAATCGCTTAGTTTGAAAGCTATCTTGATAAAACTTGGAATATATCTGTCTTCTTGTGGGCACTACATACATCTAAGCCAAGCATATTGGATCACTTCATCATAAGGTTTAAGGTATTGAATCGAGATACAAAACTGAGCTCGCAGCAAGACGTGGAAGAGGAAACACATTAATCAATTTTGTTGAAAACGTATAAAAACATAATAATATTTCGAGCTGCACATTAAAATTTAAATGTAGGCAGATAAACATTCTTCTCAGATAAGCATTATTTCGTATTTTGAAAATAATTAACACATTTTGGAAACGTACAAGCTATACAAATAAATTGAATATTACATACAAAATAAATCATCATCAATCATACAAAAACTTTCAAAACCTTTTCAGTTTGTACCAGTCATATATACATTTGTGAAGTAACAATTTATGAATTCTTTCTCGCTTACTTGAATTGATATTTTTCAGTAAATATAGCTTTTAAGGATAAATTTGCATTGAAGTTTAAACAAATGTAGCTGCTTAAAAGTAATAGTACTGTTTCATTGACTTTCAAATTGTATTCAGCTAGTGCGCTAATTCTTTTATAGTTATTTATATATTTATGTTTAATAATATGTTCTTTTAAATAGGCTCTGTTGTTGAGACTATATTATATGAACAAGGAGTCCATTTCCTTTTCGTTATTTTCATAGAAAATGATTTTGTTTGTTTATCATTTTTGATTTTAATTTTGACGATATTTGAAATTTGAGCATAACACGTGACTTGAATATAATTATTTTTATTGAGTTGCACTACACTAAATGGTTTCAGCTTTAAGCAGGCACATAAAGATCAGCAGCAGAAATTATGCATATGGATTAACCATTTATTTCCAGCCCCTGCTGCTTATCCGTAATAAACTTCGATTAATGAAGACACGCAATGCAAACGAGATATTTATGCAATACTTGTAAAATTCCATCATAATTTATTAACAGAAGACAAAAAAAATGTGTGAAATTAATGTAATAAATAGTGCACTGAAATTTAATAAATACGAATAATGACGCGATTTTTTTTTTGTTTTTTTTTTTGTAGCATTTCTGAGAGAGTTCGAGATTCAGTTGATGATGGCCATGGCAAATCTACGACCGGGCTTTATGTTAGCACAGCACGCCATCTGCAAAATCGAAAAGTGAATCGTTAGTGAAGCACAATTGTAAACAAAATAGCTGTATATAAGGACATACCTGTACTGTAGGATATAATGCGACGGCAGTTACCACGATGATCCCGCATGTGGCACTGCTGGCAGGGCTTCTCCAAGCCATGCGTGGCCAATATCTGGCCCCGAGAAATGCCGGGTGGCGCCAAGAAGATCACCCGTCGCGATTCACTTGGCGCTGGAGCACAGATGACAACCAAGCCGAGCAGACACAGTGCATATAAAAGTAATTGTCGGATGCGATGCAGCATCATCATCTCTCACTATATAAATATATATTCGCCGGTGTGTGTGTGTGTCTGCGTGTGTGTGCCGATTTGTTTTGGTCTATATCGGTGTACTCGTGTGCAGTTTCGCGATAATGTGAAATTGTATGATCGAGCGTTAAGTTGAAGTCTTTAGCTTGTCCTACTGCCAGCTAACTTATATGCGCAAATGCCTTCACTTAACTGATTATATACGGTTTGAGCAAGTAGTTTCAAAGTAAAAACTGGCCTCTGCCAGCCTATCAAGCATTGGCGGCGTCTTCGCATTGATAAACTATACAGGCTGCCTAACCAATTCCAAACAGTCAAAAAAAAAACCATAAAATCTGAAGATCGTATTGAAGTTTGCTCTGTCGATTATTATGTTGGAGCTTAGCTATTGTGTGCCATAGAGGAGTAGCTCACTATGTATTTACTCAACTAGCGAACGCAGGGTATAAGGTTCGAACCTCCGTAAAATCGAGAATTGTTTTTAACTAAGTTATTCGAATTTTATAAACTAGCTTAAATTTGTATATATGTGAAATCTTAAAATTCTAATAATAATATTAACAACAATAAAGCGTATGTTTGAAGTTCTGTCTACACATATAAAAAACATCCAAGAAATTCAACTTTTTTTTTAATTTTAGAAAAATGTACCCTGGAATTAAGATAGGAAATTCACTTGTTTTTTAAAAGACACAATCTTCCATTTTAGAAGTATAATTTCTGAATAATAAGGTGACTTGTCTTTGGTGCCAAATTGTTGATGATTTTCTATGATTCAGAATGAGTTCTTTTCGGAGTGTGGCTTTCGCATCTACCCCGTGTAGGCCGATGGCAAACACCCTGTATAAGCGAATCTTATCTAGGCCTCGCTCCTCCATGTCACACCCGCAATCTGGGTAATTGAGTGTCTTGCTTTGGTTTCGTTTGCGTTACCGCAAAGTGAGTGCTCTCTGATTTTTGTTTGATTATGATAATTACGATTTATGCTTAACCCACTACAAATCAATGAGTCAATATACGTGTCAAATTGCCAACTTAATTATTAACTGTCAACTAGTTTCATTCGTAGTTATGTCTACGTTTGAGTATGTGCATAAAGTCAGAAAATTTTTAGATGTCACAGTAATCTACTGTTTATTAATTTAAAATTTATCTGTGGCATAATTTTATTATAATCATAATTTTTCATTTTTGCTCGAGCGAACCGTATGTATTTTAAAGTGCTTATCTCTCATTGATACCCCTTCAATTTCAAGATACTAGCAACAGTAATTTGGACACTAAACTCTAAAAACTGAGAAAAGTAGCAATTTTTCTAATGGAGTTAATTAAACATAGACATGATACGCTCATTTCTAAAAATATTGAACACCAAAAAACGTGTTTTTTTTAATGAAGTTGCGATTGTATTATTGGCTTTTGTACTTTACAAATATTTTTTTAACATTAGCTTATTCCTGATATATTAAAAAAAAGAAGGCATTTTTCAAATGCATACTTTTAGAGAACGGAAAATTAATGTTAATTTTTAGAATTAATTGTAAGGAGTATTTTAATTTTATACTAATATTATCTCACTAATGGGTTAATCATGTTTTATATATTTATTTATTTTTCTTATATGATATTTTGCTAGGTTTATGACAGCGAGTAAATTCTGATGAAGCATTTGTGAATAAATCAGTATGAGTATATAAATAAACAGTGGGGTACGTTTTTTGATCAAATCCAAGCAAAGTTTTCACTATCCGCCAATCCGATAAGAATGGGGATTGCCTTTGTTAGGCACAAAACAATCGCTTCAAACATGCATAAAAAATGTCTGTTTCTAACAACAATATGAGTTGATAGGCGCAAGCCAACTGCTCAATAAAGTAATCAGCTGGTGTGATTGTCTCATGGCTTTTCCAGAAAGACCCAGCTACGTCACAGACCGGCTGGGTTGGCCCCATGTCTCTCCTTAATCCCCCAAAAAAAATAAAAATGTGACCAAGGAACGGTGAACGGCAACGGCAGCGAAGTGAGTCGATATGAAAATAGATGGTTGAGTCAGCGTCTGATGGTTGGCGTCCCTATCTTGGATGATTGTGTATCTTACTATTTCGCATTTTGTATCTGTACATGTATCTGTATAGGTATCTGTATCAGTATTTGCATAGGTATCTGCATCTGCCGTTGCCATTTACTGTTCGTATAAAGTTAACATAATTTCATCATAACAAACATCGCTTGACTCTAGCTAAGCACATATGTATCCAAGTACATAGGTGCGTCTTGTGACGTAGTATTTATAAATATTTAATTGCCCAAGCGATAACAAGTTCTGGATATGGCGATAAGTTGACGACCGCCTCAGTCCAAAGGTTGAGTACCCCTACACGATCTGCAGAAAAAAAAAACACCAAATTAATTCATTATAATTTTGAGCATTCACTTTCGTTACACACACAAGCACACACTCACCCGGCGACAGCGATTGTGATGATCACGCATAAAGCCATGCCTGCAACTAGGGCCTCGAATCTCGAGCAGCATTCCTTTACCGATAGCATCCTTTGTGGTGTTCTTGTTGCTCTCCTCAACGCTAGCGTTTAGCTGGTTGAAATAAATCACGCGTGCGTCGCTGCATTGTAGCTGGGACAACATCAGAATTATCGGAAACACTGCCAACAACAGTCCCAGTCCCAGTCCCAGCAGCCTCTGTCTCAGCATCTTTCTCGCTTCAAGTTAACACGTCGCTGCCTGACCAGCGTTGAGCACGCACTCTAAATAACATATTTTGATGGTGATGCTGCTGCTGCTGCTGCTGTTGGCACGCTCAATCTATCAGTTTGTCCCCCTGCCCTTTGGAGAGTTCGTTGGGTCTTTCTTATCAGTCCGATTACAGTTAAGACTGTTGTTTTGAGGAATCCGCCATCAGTTATAACACTGCGCAATTAATGAGATCGATCGCATTGCATACTTTCGGGCGACCACACTAAAAATAGCCAGATCAATGTGCTTGAGTGCGGAGTAAACTATGAATTACTTATGTGAGAAACTAGCTACACTTAGAAAAATGGCGATTACCTTAATAACAGACTAAATCGTCTAAGTTGCTTTATACGGACCAAACCATAAATTACAAATGAAGCAAACTAGAAAAAAACTAGAATAAAGTTCAAACTGCAGTTTTAGAAATTTTCCCAAAATAATTAAAACTTTTGCTGGTTTCTAGAAATAAGTTGTAAATTTACAAATAATATAATTATATTATAATTAACAGTCTTCTGATTTCTAAAATGTCCATATAAATAACGTTTCTCCACCACAGCCGCTACAATCTAAGAGAGCAACTGGAGTACATTGAATTGCAATAAACTATTCAATTTCTTTATAATCAAGAATACATTCTGTGGTCTGTCAATTAGTCAGTATATCAGTCTATACCATTAACAGTACATTGCATTTTTTTACGGGATCTTAGAACCTTTTCTGCAATCAAAACTGTCGGGCAGAGAAATTTTCTAGTGCCACTAGTATTTTGTATCATATGTCAATTATAATTAAATGTGTTGATATTATCTGAGTTTTTCGTTTACTGCATTCAGCTACTTATATACATAATTGACATATGTAAAGTATATATGCATTCATGCATTTACATACATACCTACAGTAAACGATTTAATTTAAAATTTATATAAATACTTTACTTATGTACCATTTTGTAAATCAATTAATTTTCAATCTAACTTACATTTATAGCCACTAGGAACTGATTTTCTTTTGGTGTTATTGACTGTAACTATTTTATTGCATGAATACCAATCGATAAACAATCTCGTCCACCATTGTTATTAAAATACCAATTTCTGTCCTTTGGACTCAAATTCCATTAAGCAAGCAAGAACGCTGTAGTCGAGTGAGCTCGACTACGATATACCCTAAACCCATCTGTTAAACATATACTAGTCTTTTTGGAAAATTTCTCTTTAAAAATGTTTACACCCAAATGTGAGCAGGTCTGCAGGAGCACTCTTTTCTTATAGCACACTCTTTTCTCTAGCTCTTATAGTCTCTGACTATAAGGCGGACGGACAGAGGGACATGTCTATATCGAGTCGGCTGTTGATCCTGATCAAGAATATATATACTTTATGGGTTCGGAGATGCTTCCTTCTGCCTGTTACTTACAAGTGGTCAAAAGTTGTATACCCTTTTCACCCATTTTTAATGGGTTCAGGGTATAAAAATATGTTGAAATTAGTTCGCTCTAATATACTAAAGCCAAAAGAATCCCACTTATGTTTTTCACTCATTTACAATTTTGTTTATATTCCATTTAATTTAATTTTTGGCATTGCTTTTACATATATAATATTTAATTGAAGCCAACATGCTTTACTGTATGCTTGGCCCAATGACGTCATCGTCACGTGGCACCAGGCGCCGTTCGATGAACACAATTGTCCGGATCGATCGTGATGAGCTCTGAGGAAGAGAGTAGACGAGTGAGTAATTGCTAAGGGTTTGAGACAGTGCCGGCCAAGCTATTGTCTTTATTGCTCAACACTACACACACTATAAGCATCGATGTGTGTGTGTGTGTGTTGGCCGGCAATGGTGAGGTAAGGTTGGCATTGTGGACTCACCTTGTGACAGCACATCCTTGAGGCAGCTTCGATCAGTGCGACGGCAGCGTGACTGCCTTGTTGGAGGTGGCTGTCGGTGTGTGTATGCCTCCTCATCCGATGTAGTCTCCGCCAGTAGTGTCGCCGCCCGTTGTTGTGGACGTCTGCGCGCCGCGACCTGCGCGACGCTATTGCTGGCCTGGTTTTGTTGGAGCTGGAGCATGTTGTTCTCGCTGGAGGAATGCTGCCGCTGCCGACGGCGGCGCTGCCGCACGCGACTAAAGCTGTCGTCCTGGATGACAAGTGTGCCGGCTTTGCTGCTGCGCAGAAAATAGCGTGGGCCATGCTCCACTCTGTGCTCCTGGATCACATACTCGGGCGAGGAGTGCCGTCCCCGCGACATGCTGAATCGCTCTAATATCGAACGCTGGCCGGAACTCTGGGAGCGTCGATAGCGACGCTTCTCACGCGGTCCCGACGATGAGGAATTCGCTGTCGTTGTCAGCGTCGAGGTGGATGGCGGTGTGGGATATGCCGTCGCCTGTCCACGCTGCTCCAGTTGCTCACCCAGCTGCGACTGCAGCGTTTGATCCTCGAAGCGTACGCCACGCAGCGAGCTGGAGCGACGCGAACTGTCTGCCGATGTTTCGTGTGGCTGCCAGTCGGGCAGTTCATGGGTGCTAAAATCAATACAGCTGCCAGCGAGCTGTTGCTGTCTTCTGGGCTTGGGTGTGGTTGTGGGTGTGGATGTGGGTGTTGGTGTCGCCTCAGCGATGCGCAGGCCATTAAACTCGCTGGGCAGGCGAGCCTGCTGCAGACTCTGGCTGAGATTAGCGGTCGCTGCGCGTTTCCGCCTGCGATCTCCTGTAACAGAGCTTGGCGCTCGATATGTCTGCTCTCTGTGGCCATCCGCATCCAGCAGCAGTGCACCCGTATGATCGTACAGTAGTATCCGTGGCAAGGCAATGTTACTGCAACTGCGCGATGTGCTCAGCTCCCAGTTCCAGTGTGTCGGTTTTTTCAATTGCAAACTCAACAGATTGGCAAGTGGATCGTATTGCTGTTGCTCTTCCCGTTCCTCTTCCTGTTCCTGTTCCTGTTGGCAGTGGGATGTGGTTGCTTGTTGATGCTGATGATGCTTATGCCTCTGCTGCTTTGACATTGCTCTGGGCACTGAGTCACAGCAGCGCTTAATAATCCCAATGCGGTTGTTGTCGATGCCTCTTCCACCTGTTTGCTGTCTGTTGTTGCGATTTGCGGTCTAGTCCACTGTTAGCTGTTAGCTGCATTCCCGTCTCTCCCCGTCCTGGCCAATTGCCAACTTATTTATTGTTTATCTCTCAACTATGCCAGCAGTATATATGTACAAACACACATACACACATACATCTACATATAGCTTATATGCTATGCTGTTTTGATTGCTGCCCACGCCCGCTTTCTTGGGCGTGCTTTCTTTTTAGTGCTTTCTCAGTCTTTGCGTTTTTATTTTTAGTTTGACTCTTCCGCTGCCTGTTGCCTGTCGCCTGTCGCCTACCGCTTGCTGTTCTTTTCCCTTGACATTTGAGTGCTCCACTGTGCCACTTTCAACAAAAACAACAACAACAACAACAACAACAGCAACAACGAGCACGCTAAATTTTTGTTCTTCTTTTACAATATTAACAATGACAACACACAAATTTCATGTGCCTTCAAATTATTTGATTCAAATTTGTGCACTAATATTTTTAGCATTGCGCTCTCGTCCGCTCCCCCTCTCTCTCTCCCTCTCTCTCTCTCTCGCGCGCTCTCTCTCGCTATCTCTCTCTCTCTCTCTCTCTCTTGCGCGCACGCTCTCTTGTAGCGCTATCTCTTTCGTTTCTGTGCTCGATCAGCTGCTCCGCTTTATGCTTTATGCGCGTCTGCCCGCCAACGAGCGCCGTCGCCAACTGTTTCAGCCGTTGGCTTTTACATTCGGGCCAGAAGACATCGGCCGGAGCATTCTGAATGCTGTCATGTCCACCTTGTCCGCAAAATGGTGTGTGTGTGTGTGTGTGTGTGTGTGTGTGTGTGTGTGTGTGTGTGTGTGTGTGTGTGCTAAGATGTGCGGGGGAATTCAATTTGATGCCGCAGCGACTTTTGCATATTTCACGCAACAACAACGACAGCAACAAACCTACTGAGGCAGCTGTTTTCTGGCAACAGCTTTTCCGATTAGTTTTGTTTTTGTTTATTTTATACGACCAACCACCCCCCTCCCACCCTCCCATCCTCCTCCCCCAGCACACACACAAAAATTGAGCAAAACTTTTCAATGCTGTTTATTGTTTTTGCTCTTGGCAAACATTTGTCCAATTCGCTTAGATTTGCATATGCCTGTACAATACCCTGTATACCCTGGCAATTGCTTAATGACGTTATATTTATTCATATTCTGCATTGATATTTGCGCTATTATTTACATATGTACAATAGATATGCCCGTGGCTTACATTCTGGTCAATGCAATGTACCATGTATCCACAAGTGGTCCATTAAATGTATTCATATGTGGAGGCACACCTATCACAAAACATAAAAAATCAGAAATAAGTAAATATTACACGTATATTTCTCAAAGCTGTCTAACAACGGTTTCCACAATTTGTCATGCAAGTTTTTACTGCTTTCCATATCGTTGCTAATTTTGCTATATTCATCAGTTTTATTATTTTGAGTGGCCACAGAAATTGCACATGCTGTTAAAATCTCATATTATACGCAAAAAATAAAAATAAATAAAGAAAACAACAAACACATATTCAGAGTTTAGGTGATATTAGGTGATATATAAGGTTAAGCACCTTATGCTGTCCCTGTCCCTGAGAGAACCTTGTTAAAATCATGTTCATTCTTGAACAGTACATAAATGAAATCATTTAATCGAAAACTTGTTTTCCAAATTTGTATGTGTCATTAATGTAAACCAAGATAGGGAAGTGCGTCTTCCCAACTTATAAGTGTATGGTAAATGATTGTATTATTTTGCATTTCGCAAACACTAAATTTGTAACCGATCAATCACTCGGGCACTTTATGCTTTATGAGCTGTCAAAGTCGTAATCACCTATGAAATATGATCTTCCAATCTGTGCTTGCAAATCGACCTATTGAATATTCAGCAAACATTTTCAGCAAATCGAGTTAAAAGCTGCAGCGATCACTAAGCTTTAGCAGCCACCGCCCGAAAGTATGCAACGTCTGAGAAGAAGCCGAACCATCTCAGTTGCCAGCATGAGGTTGATGGGTTATCGGGCAACCGACATTGGACTTAAGTGGAATTGCGATAGGCGAATTCATCAGCGACATCACATGCTTGAGCCGAGCAGAGCCAAGCCAAGCCGAGCCAAATGAAAGACAAAACCGGAAACATAAAATCAGTCTTTGGAACACTGCACACGGCAGCAATGCAAACAAAACTAGGGAACACTTTGGGCCTGTCGCTGGTGACGCTGCTCCTCCTCTGCTGTTGCAGCGAGCTGATACAAGCGGCACCATATCCATCCGATGCCCCCGAAAATGTTATCAACTACAAGCGATTCGCACGCCGTCGCCCGGTGAAGGGCCATCCCGAACTGGAGGAGTACGAGGTGCGGCACGTTTATATCGTGCGTCGCACGACGCCCCAGCCAAAGGTGGTCAAACGTCTGACCGAATTCGAAATGTATCAGCTCATCCAGTGTGACTTTGATCCCACATTGCCCAATTGTAAGTGAAAGGCGAGTTGCGTGAATAGCGTATGAAATGTGTAACGCATTAGGCGAGAAAGTGTAAGTTCTAAATCAATGGCAGTGTAAATAGTGTTTATATAAATAGTGGAGCATATACCATAAATAAATAAATATTGTTTTTGAGAGCTAGAGACACAACATTTGGAGTATAGATTCTCGTATACCCTGCGCAAATCCAGTTTATTTCAGTTTATCGCCAACTATGCAACCCGTTCAGCGAATATCGATAAGTATCCAATTCCCACTCATGCCAAAATTTGAGTGTGCTTGTTCCATCGAAGTTGAGCTCACTCGACTCAAGTGTTCTTATTTGTCTACGCTTTTATATTATTTATATTTGTTTCGGTTGGGTTCAGGGTATTTGCTTGTCGAGCTCTCTTTTGACTTACTTGTTGTACATGACATTTATCAACCAATTAAGGCACAATTGCCTTATATCACATGCATACCACGCATAAGAGTAAGCAGTCCAAAATCGAGTTCATCAATTTTGCTGTTGCATTTTTGAGAAACTTTAAGCTCAATCATATCTCTTAAAAGTCCGGTCTGCATCGGAAGATATCTGTAATTTGCCAGTTTTAATTCTTATTGTGATTTCAGGTGCTCGCAGCACATCCACAACAACAACAACAACTTCCACAACAACAGAGGCAACATCTACGCTTGCCACCACCAGCACCAGCACCAGCACTGCTTTGCCCTTGATGCCAGAGCTGCCGGAGTTGCCGCAGCAATCGGAGGAAGTCGTGGAGACAACACCGAAGCCAGCAGAGGCTGATGCTGATTATGAGATGGGCCCGAATGACAATGATGAGCTTGACGACGATGATGGGGAAGACAGCGGATATGATGCCGCAGATGATGCTGATGTTGACGCTGTTGATGACAAGGACCCGAATATTTCCGATTACCTCAATCCTGCCGGCAGTATCGGTGGCAATGATCCCACCAAATAGTGCCAGAATACCCATAATACCCAGTGTTCAATTTTATAGCTTAAGCTTGTTACTGCTAATTAGACGCAGTAGAAATGCTCAATAAAAATGCCACATATATGTAAGTATACATATACATATGTATCTATGTATTTAAGTTTGTATATATGAGCTGCTGCTCGAACTGGCTAGTTTCCTGCTTATCGAACCCGATGACTTGAAAGTCAACTGAAATTCATTATCAATCTATGTATATGGTGCTGATACTTATCTGCGGTATAGACCGGGTCTACTGATTGATCATTTATTTTGATTGATTTTGTGCCGACTTCTTGATAGGTCTTGTATTTTTCTCCCTTAAATGGGATCGATTAAG
The DNA here is from genome assembly GCA_035043785.1 of Drosophila planitibia. NCBI lineage: Eukaryota > Metazoa > Arthropoda > Insecta > Diptera > Drosophilidae > Drosophila > Drosophila planitibia. The sequence continues at coordinate 1,865,111 of JAWNMS010000041.1, forward strand.
AAGCAATTCAATATTCTTATCATTATTATTACTAAATACTGCCAAATTGTAGTTTTGAACTGAAAAATCTAGCTTAAAGAGGTGTTATAGCAAGGCTACTGTGATCTTCAGTTAATTTCAATCATTTTATTTTTGTTCTCCACGAAACGTGATATGTTTATATGTTTTCCAAAGCAAAACAAACTATTTGCAGCTATCATTATGTGCTTTTTTTAAAGTCTTATTTGACTGCCTCTTCTTCTGAGAACTATACGAGACACCGCAGATTGCGCTACTTGAAGCTAAGGTCAATCCATGACTCTATTATTTAGTATTTATTAGTTTGTGTGTGTTTATGATCTAAAAATAGCGACTATAATTCAAATCTATTTTATAGACAAAATAAAATTAAATATATTCACTGTTATATATTTTATATATATATTTTGTTTGAGTATTGCGAAATGGGTAAGTAGTAAATACCATAATAGTTGTGAGCGGTTCTTTTTCGCTTTTTATTATCGCTATTTCGAGATTCACAATATATATTTACAATAATATTATTGAGTAGAGCTTCAATTGAGCAACGGAGACGCAATTTGCGTATTAGGTTCTATGTATTATATATATGTGCCTATTAAAAATGATTATGCTGGAATTATCTGGGCCTTATCAAGCAACGCAAAGCTTGCCAAACAGAGATACTGTGACAAATACATAACTAGTCATCGGAGCCGGTACAGGTAAGACTCTTTGCCCTTTATTTGATATGGAGAGTTCAAATGATGATATTTGCAAAAAAAAAAAGAGCAAAGCGCATAAGATCAACACTCACAATTGACATGCGTTTTCTCATTGTAATTGCTGTTGCTGTTATTGTTGTTGTTGTTGTTGTTGTTGTAATTGTTATTGTTGAGCAGCGGCAAATTGAATTTGTGCTCATGAATCAAGAAAAGCGAGCAACGACTGAGTCTGAGTCTTCCCATAAATTGAATTAAAGCGGAAAGGCGAGCAGGCATCGGGAGCAGCAATCAAACAAAAGGCGACAATGTTTTTTTTGTACAAATAACGGGGTCTGCCTTGTTATACGATTGTTATTATTATTACTGTTATTGTTGTGGCTATTGTTGTTGCCCGGGAAGTGCATAAAACGCTTAAGCATTCCTCGCCCGCAGCCAGTTAAGCGAAGTCAACGTGCGGGTTTAGTTTGCAAGCCATAAGCATAAGGCATCAAAGGAACTCAACACAACATATCAGAAATTGAAAATTATATACATATAAATATTTGGATATATATAGAAAATGCGACAGTTACATGGAATGCTACTGTTGGCCCTGCTGCTGCTGGGCGTCTCCTGGAGCCAGGCGGATCTGCTCGACTGTGACGAGAAATTGCCCTCGATGATAACCGAGATGGGCGACAAAATATCGGAGGCGACTGGCAGTAGCAGCAGTTCGGAGCATGAAGTGCGTGATTTCTTCAAGAACGTCGGTTGCCAGATCAAGAATGGCGCCAAGAAGCTAGGCGAAAAGGCCAAGGATCTGGGCAGCGACATCAAGGAGGGCGCCAAGAAGCTGGGCGAGAGGGCCAAGGATCTGGGCAGCGATATTCGCGAGAGATTCGATGATTTTCGCGACAAGCTCGCCAAGGATTCAGCCGAAGAGATGAGCAAGGATCGCGGATTTCTCGCCAACGTCGAGATTATCAATCCAGATCTGCTCAAGGGTGAGCAACAGTGCGGGCACGGCCACATCCTCGATGCCTTGGGCAACTGCAGCCGGTTGAGGAAGTGATGACGATGCAGCTCGACTCAAGCTTCCAACGAATTCCATTATTATAATTTTTTTTTTTTAATCTATTTGCAGTTATATAAGTTATAAGTTTATAAGTTATATTAAATATACATTTTTTTTTCGATAACCTGTTACCAATAAATATTTTGTAAAAAGGATTGAATGAAGCTGTGCAAATAAATGTAACAGAAGTTGACAATTTGGGCTAACTGATGTAAATTTATTTATTTATATACACCTGGACAGTAAAATAGGTCTAAGGACGATAGTTTGTGAGTCTTAGAAATAAAATGTAAGTCTCATGTCCAAAATGCCATATTCTCATTTGGGAAAACTTCTAAATCTGCGCTCAGATTAAAGTAAAACCACATTTACAAATGCATAGCCCCATCACTCTCAGAACTTCTTTACAAATGATTTATCCATATTTATAATTCAACTACAAATCAAATTTGATATTCCTTTCATCATCTCTGATATTTCTGTATTTTTACGGCTAAGTATATAGCATTTATCAGCCATGTCACTAGTTCTTTCAGCTACATATATATATATATATATATATTTAATTCGATCTGTAACTTGGGGAATTCTCTAATTAGAGCTTTATGGAACAACGTTTCCTGTTTACTTGTGTTTCCTGTGTTGTATTAGGTAACAAATTGTTACACATGTCTGCATACATTTGTAATTGTGGATCATATTTGAATCAAGATTTGAGCACAACATCGGGTATATATACATATTTGACTCACTTGACTTATATTAATATTTATGGCTGTATCTGTTACATACGCGTAAAATGCACTCTCAGATGCAGATGCTATTCCGTATTCCACATGCATATGCCTCAATTTATATGGTCAGCTAATTGCTAATTTGCGGCTGTCTGTCTACATACTAATTATTCATAATAGTTGCTTGATCGATGAATTCGATGATTGACAATTGGGTAAAGTCGAAACAGAATTGGAATGTCTTAAAAAAGAAAAATGTGCTGGAAGTCTCTTTAAATATCCCAAATTATAAATGAGCTGAGCTGGCAGCTCAGTCGCTTGACGACTTTCTCAAAAAAGAACTTGCCGTTTAGCGCTCACTCTCTCTTTCGCTCTCTCTCTCTCTCTCTCTCTCTCGCTCTCTTTGTCTCTGCAATTGTAAGCCATAACTGAACTTGGTGGCAAGTCTTTCCCTGCCAGCTGCAAACGAGTTTCAGTCAGGTTTCAAGTCTCAGCTGCAGCACACGTCACGTCTTCAGGCAAAAACAAAGCCAAATCCAAAGGCAAATAAACTGATCGGAATTGGAACAATAAGGGCAACAATTGCAGGCAGTTATGATGATGACTCAAGCAACTCTGCCACTGTTGCTGCTGATGATCAGCTCACAGTTAGCCCAGCTGCTGGCAGCTCCTATCATGTGTGGCACGGACGAGACTGAGCCAAGTGTTAAGTCAGTTGAGGAGCAGTCAACGTCGACAACGCCCAAGCCCAGCGAGGTGAATCAGTTTCTGCACAATGTGCAGTGCACTCTGGAGAAAGCAAAGCCCTGGATCGAAGATCTAGAAAAGGAGGCCAAGCGACTGGAGGAGACTGCTAAACGTGTTGGCCTGAGCATTGTGCATCGTTTTGGTAATCTAATGGATTCGATTCTCGGTGCCGCTGCCAATAGGATACCCAGTGTCACCACAACCACAACTACAACTATAATGCCACCCAGTTCCAGTCCCAGCACCGAACGTGATCTTCTTGCAGCCATCAGCCAGGAGCCTGAGCAATTGACACCTTCAACAGAATCGCCATTGGACAATGAGATTATTAATGTAGAGCCGATCAAATAATTAGGCCAGCGAATTAAATATAAACACAAACATATATTTATTTATCTAGCTCGAAAGTTATTGCTGATGTATTCTGTTTTTGTAGTCGAATTGGAAACCATTCGAATGAAAACAATATTTGTACAATAGTAATCACAACATAAATGGTCTGCATACATTTTGAATTAATTTCAAATATACGATATCATCCTAAACTACAAATATTTAAGAACACATGTAAAATACTTACTTCTGCATAAGGACCAGTATATGCATATTATACTCTGTATGTAGGTCAGTATAATTGTACAAGTAAGATTGATCTTTGAAACGAATCCGTAAATTATAATCAAATAATTCAAAAGAGCAATCTCTGTTCCCAAATTGATAACGAGATAACACACACATATGTATATGTGTATATATACATATGTACGACTTAAGCACTTACTTATTTTTCATACTCTGACAGTATGTAAGAGGCAGATATCAGGATAATCGAAGCGAGCTTAAATATTTGAGTGTATTCTACAGCGCTCCGATATCCGTGATGTGTATTCTTACTTGGTTGCATATTCATATCATATTGTTCTTATTTTTCTCAAGCAAAATAATGAATCAACTTTGAGTTGGGATTAGAAGCATCTTACTGCGTAATGTGCTCATTAAAGTAGTTTCACATCGACGATCAAATAAATTCTCTAATGCCCCCAATCACAGTCAAAATAAGCTAAGGCGAAAGTCTCGCAAATGACCATATTTGGTGAATACTAATTTCTGCCGTAAGCTATAATATGATGGTTCTCTTTAATTAGAAAAAAACCGAGGAGAAAGAACTGCAAATCGAATATTAGATACCCTTGTAAACCCCTGTGAGTTAAGCTGCTGACATCTAAATTGTTGTTCGCAGCTCAAATTAGTATTTTCGTGTATGTTTAGTAAACTAATTTTATTTATTGTTTAATTTAAATTGTTCCCCCTTTTTAATCGACGGACATGACTACATTAACTCGCCTAATGATGTTGATCAAGAATATAAGCATATACTTAATGGGATCGCAGTCATCTGCTGCACACTTAAAAGCAATTATAATACCCTCCACAAAGCTATAAAAGCGGAGCTAAGTTCTAATTGGGTGGAAGGTCTAACACATTTCCACAAGAGATAAACAGAGAGAAAAGGGAGATAATCTTCCATTAGATTTTGCAGAATTCAAATAATCTAATCTAATTCAAATCTTAGAAAGCTCTGAATTCTGGATTTTTGATTTGTCAAACGTAAATTATTTATATATATGTACATGGTAGATTAATACAGGTCGGTTTAATTATACATTTTCAATATTGTTTATCTAATAAAACCTAAATCAACAATATTTCAGCCATTTTACAAGATACCAAGGAACATGCTAGAGATTTTGACTTGTTATTGAATGCATCTCGCGCGCATATATTAATTATTTAAACTGCGATGCAATAAGTTGATTGAATCTTTTGACATCTTTAGTGATTTATTTGCTATGATGGGCTTTCTGGATCAAGTCACTTGAAGCGGAATCAGTTAACGAACTCTCAACACAATTCTCGAATGTGTATTAGTAGTAGTATTATCAAAGTTGGAGTCAAGCTTGCATGCGAAGTAAATAAAGCTTATAAATACATATGTCCATGCTACATATAAACATATATATATATATATATATATCTGTATATGTCTATGTGCTGTCTAAAGCTGACCGATCTATTAATTACTGACAATGCGACGGGGAAGGGGGAAGGGGAGTGGAGCGGACAGAGAGCAGAGTTGTTTGTCGCAGCGCTGATAAACCGGTCTGACGAACTGGCTGAGCTGCTGCTGAGCTGCTGTCGAGCAGAGCCGAGTTGAGTTAAGTTGCTCAGTCGCATTGAGGAGCTCGAAGGGAATAGTTGAAATTCCAGCATCGACATGAGGTCAATTATCATTTGCTGTGCTCTGCTGAGCCTGGTGCTGCTGATGCGTGCTAATGGGGTCCAGGCCGCCGACTGTGTGACAGAGGACACTGGCATTACTGGCTTCTTCAAGACCTTGGGCTGCAAGGTGAAGCAGGGCGCTGAGGATGTTGCCGATGCGGCCAAGCCGTATACCGACAAGATTGGCGAAGGCGCCAAGGAGCTGGGCAGCTCCGTTGCCCAGAAATATGATGAGCTCAAGCATCGCCTCACCGACGATGTCTCCACACCCAAGACACCGGTGGCCTACGATGCGCCCACAGAGCGTGTGCCCCTGGCGCCCATTGCTCCGTCCGTGCCCGCTGATCTTGTGAGCAGCACTCAGCCGATTGGTGAGCATGGACAGATTCTGCCTAGCTTGAGCTCAGATTAATGTTTCTTTTCTGTTTTCATTACAGCTTAAGTTAAGTGACAACGTTCCTGTACAAGATTTAAAGGATTAATTGTTTTGTTTATATTTTTTAATATTAATATTATTGTTTTTTTTTTGCTTGCCTTATAATTTTAATATAATTTGTCGCTCAATAAAAAAAATGATCGTAATTCGAATTGATGTGCGTGTGTGCTATTTGTATTTGTTGTACTCAAATGAAAATACTGCAAATTAAGGTTGATTATCAAGGTGCTCAAAGTTGAAATTGGCAAATAATCACATGGCACAAAAAAACTTAATTTATACTTGTTGTTATTGGCCTTGTAGATAGTATTTTAATTTGTTTTTATCTATAAATCTACTTTGACAATGGAGTAACATCTTTTTATTCCAAAACGTATTAACCAAATTCGCATAAATCTAATTTTAATCGACTTTTGGCATAGAACGTTTTTGCTTATCGAGCTCAAGTTTAATCAGACAAAATGTTTCGGGTTTGAGTTAAGCCAAAAATTGAATTAGTGAAGTTTCACTTGATCAAGTACTTTTAGTAATCGGTTATGTAAGCGACATTTTACAATATCGCTTCCTTGGTACAGATTTATATACGTATGTACTGATGTACATATGCATTATTTGGCTTATGTTTGTATTTATAATTCGTGATTCTGCTGGCGTTCAAGTTGCGTATTTGTTTTTTGTGATTTACTTCAGCGACTCACACTGTTTTTATAAACATGTTATTTATATCTGACAATATATCACTTTTGGTATATTACGTTGCTCGTTTTATTTAATACTCATTCACAAAACGGTTCCGTCTCAAACTTAACCCGTAAAATAAATGCCCTCGCTGCGACATGTCTCTTGTGCTCCGAATGTCTCCGAGGTTACAGTAACTAAGGGGATTGAGGGGATGTCAGTATGTGACACATCAGTCAATTTACATAGGCACATATACAAATATATATATTTATATTTATATTTATATTTATATATACATATATATATATATATGATTGTTGCAATTGAAAAGTCTTAGCACAGTATTTCAAATTAAGTACAATCTGTTTACATGGTAATTCCTTAGACCGTTTGGGTTCCAAGATTAAAGCGATTTGGCATTGAGGATCCCACATTTAATTATTCTTAGAGCCCTCGCAAGGAGAATTAAATGGAATAGAGAGATAGCGTTGGAAGTCCTGTTGTTCAGTTCATGGAGAGTCACGCTACCTTCCCATTCCTATCATCACAGCTGATTGTTGTTGCTGAGCTATTTAAGCCTAGTTGGGGTAGTCGTTTTAGTCTCGGATCAAGAGAGAAATTGGGTACAATTATATAGTGATACTCTGCTAATTACATTAAATCGTTTAATTGGGCAACATTTATGTTGTTATTGTTCTCCGTGCATGGTGATGACTCATCCAAGAAGCAAGTCAACTGAAATGCGCAAATCACACAGGCATACACACACACGCACACACACGCACACACACGCACACACACACACACACACTTACATATATTGCGTAGTAGCCTGAATTTGATGGATTACATACATGGAGGCACATAAATAAATATATATATAAATATAAACATGCTCACTTTGTCACCTTTCAAGTGATTTGAAATCAAATGACAAACTATTAACTGTTGTAGATATTAACAAATTGTACTACTTTTGTTCCTGAATTGCATGTCAGATGTGCGGCACTATTCAAACTGCTTATAATTGCTATAATCATTTTACACATACTTACATACATACATACATATGTACATACATATGTGCTTACACACGTGCGTATATACATAAACAATTTGTGTCGATTAAAACTAATTGAAGGCTGACAACATCAAATGCGACAGACAGACAGACAGACAGACACAATAAAAACAAAAGCTAATGAATTCCCAAAAACAATTATTGCAATCAACAGCCCTAATCAGATTTATAAACAAATCATCAACAACAATAAATTTATACAATTCGCACTCGATCCGACGAGACGAAATACTATAGGCATGAGTAATAACTAAATCAAATTATCAATTTCGACTCAACTGGCACAAACTGTTTCAGGTGACGGGAAGTGTTTCAGTTGCCAGCTTAACTAGCTTTAAGCCCAGAATTATTAAAGATCAAGTTTGCATGTACATCAAATTTAGAGTGAAAAGAGTAATCAGCGAATAGAGTTAAATGACTGCAAATTGTTTGTGGTGCGTCTGGAAGCAAAGCCAATCCAAACAGCGCAAAGCAAATACAACAAAATGCTGCTTATGAAGTTGGTGCAAACAAGGCACTTCTTGGCCGCCAATCAGTAATTGGCTTATGCACTTACCATTACCATTAATAGTGCTTAAGTTATATTAATTCAATGCATCGATTTTATGCACACTATTTACATTAGTAATAGGGAATCGTCGTGTCATCGTTTGATATTTGCTTCTGATTTAATTTTACATCTAGGCACACACATATCAATATGTCTAATAAGAAAATTGTATTGGTTATACCCTGTACCTATTTGAGCTACTACGAAAAGGGCCATATGAAATTGTGCATAGAAAAATAAAAGTTAAAAGCCTGCAAGGGATAGAATAGAATACAATCCTTCTTGGGTATGTAAGCAATGCGTTTATGTCTGCTAGAACTGCTTACAATAGAACACTTGTGTATTTATCTTACCCGACAAGCGAAGAAAAGTGTTCTGTTTTTCGTTGTTAGCAAAAATAAATCACAAATTTGGCGTATTTCGTACTTCGGAAGAATTAGTTTTAATTTAAATCTAACAAGACTTGAAAAGACTTAAGCTCAAGGACGAATTTCTCGTGTAGGAACTGGTTTTAAGTCAACAATTTTGCAGGGCATTCCAATTCCGAGACGGAGACAGAGACTGCGTCTGCGACCGAGTTCTATTACAGTTGAAGGAGCATTCTTTGACTGAGTCCTACGACAGTTGCCAGTTGCAGTTGCACGCTCGTTGCTGCGGCGGGCTGCATTGTTGCCTGTCCTTGCAACTTTGCAGACGTCGGACGATGGACGGCAGGACAGATAAAGTCGGCAAACTGACAATGTCATGGCTCTGATGGTAGCATTGTGTCGGTCAGAGACTGGGATGCACATTGCGCTTTTACGTGCTACAAACTGCAAGCTCCAGAGTATGCAACAGTGGCAGCCACAGCCACGTCCACATCCACATCCACATCAGCAGCCACAGCCTGGCACTCATTACCGGCGCAAAAGTTTTTTGGCCAACGTACTTTCGAGACAGGCATCTCTTGGGCATCGAATTATGACACTTTTAGTGGTTTTTCGCTAACTATGCCAGTTGCCATTTTGCCATTCTGCCATTTGGGAGTGCCACCGAGGCGGAGCTGTCTCTGTGTTTTTCACTTTACTTTTCGGATTTGTTTGTAACTTTACTTCGATTTCAGCCAACAACAAGCAATAGCTACGAACTATTCACATACATACGCATCTGAATAAACGTATATATATATATATATATATATTTATACATACATATATGTGTGTGTTTATTTTGAAAAACAATTTTTATAAATATTTGTATGTGTATGGATATCCCCACAACTTTCTGAAGAAAGTTGGTGCTTGCAGTTTCTGGGGCGTTTGTTCCTTTCTTTTTTGTGTGTTTTTTTTTCGTCGTGTATGCTGGTACTGCTGTTGGGACGACTTTTTTATTTAAAAGTTTATCAATAGAATTATTGTAGAAAAGTTTTTAATTTGACGCATAATAGTCGGCAATGGCGACATTTCCAAAAGGAAAGACGAAGACGGCATGTTGTCAACCGGCAGCTGTCAACTGGCAACACTCCCTTTTCAAAAAGTACTTTATTCGATATTACAAAATAAATATGTGCAACAACAACAACAAAATCAACAAACAACCAGGTTATAAACACTTAGCATACAATAGAAACACGTTCGATTAAGTTAGGTTTGTATGTACATAAGTAAGAATCACTTAATTTGCCAAGTTTGTTCTGGCATACTACTTGTATTTGTCGAGCCTATCACAGAGACTACAATACTAAGAACTCCCTTCCTTACTGCCTCTCTCAGCCCTTCAGACTCTTCAGCTTGTTCTTCTTTTCCAAGGCCAAACTGTTGGCAAACTGTTGATCCGCTTCCGCCTTGTATCTCTTCAGATTGTAGTTGGTGGCCTGCAAAGATGGTAGAAATTGTGGTTGGTAGTGTTAACTAATACGGAGTGAAACTGGCCAAATAAATTACATTGAATGCCTCTTTAAACTCGGTCTGAGCCAGACGCTGTATTCCCCGGAAGTTTCGACCCAGAATTTGGCCCAGCTCATAGCGAGAAATGCTGTAGCTCTCCGTAGTTGTTGTTGTCTGATCCGTTGTACTGTCCTCTCCACTAAAGGTCTGTAAAGATAGCAGTTTAAAAATCATATTTAGTAAGCATTAATTTGTACTAAGGCAATTAATTAGTTTAATCCACTGAACTGACTAATTCTGCATATAAATACATAAATTACCATACATATTTATATATATTTAAATTATTAAATTATTTTAATTTAGATATTATCTGCAAATCGACTGCTGTGCGAGTTGAGTTGTTGTCTACTTTAGAGGCGCGGGTTCGATTATATTATATTGTACTTCTGTGAATATACGTATCAAAAACACCATGGAAATTGGAAATATTTGCCTAGTTTTTGAACTGTTTGCTTACCACTCTTTCGGTTGTGGACCTGGGTTGACTTGTTGGCTTCGCTGGCGCCGGATCGCTGAATTGCTCATTGACCGTGTTGTAAATGTCGCTCAAAGTGTTGCGAGTGTCTGTGTATTGCTGCAGGCGGGGATGGAAAGCGTGTCAGTGTGAAAGTATCCTTGGCAAATGTCACTAACATGTACTTACGTCCACAATTAGATTTTTGGTTATGACCATTTTCTGAAAGAAATCCCAAATTATGCCACGCTTGCTGCGCACATGTGCCACACTGGCAACATCCTCCACCCGATCCGGCTGATCATTAGCCGTGGCAAGTTGCAGCATCAGCAGACAGCTGACCAGCACCAGCAGCAGCTTTAGCAATTGTTCAGATTTCGTATTCGGCATTGCTGTAAATATAAATAGCAAACAGGCTTTCGATTATGTGTGCTGACCTGATACGAATAAACCTACTCATGTAACAATACTAATTACCTAAACGGGGCAGCAAAAGGATTAACGCCACATTCAGGTTATGCACTTAAGCCAGTTGCAAACATTTTGCCAGACAACACCAACACACACACACACACACCATACCCACATATGTTATTATGAGGTCATTTACATACGCATGCACGCGTATATGTGAAAGTTTGGTCAGCTTTATGTTATTCGCACTGGGCAAGTGCATCAATCAAAAGCAGACACAAACTATCCTAATTAAAATTGCCACTAAAACAAAGCGAAAAAATACATATATACATATATGTATGCGCACATAAATCATAATCAAGAACAGAGTCAGAAGTGCGACAAATTCTGATAAATCAAATATGTCCTACTTTTTAGTCGAGAGTCGAGTCCTTTGAACATAGATGGGATATGCTACGCTCAGAAGAACTTCGCTCTAAATTTGCTGTGAATCAGCTGAAAACTAGAAAGATTTTATTTTTCTTAAAAATATTCTCTAAATATACAAAAATAAAATTAATATAAATATAAAATATAAATCCTTATTTGCAGAATATATCCTTTCTGAAATTCACGAAATTGTAATGAAATTTGCTACCTGTTAGAGTTTGGAGTCGCTGTAAAATATTAAGTTTTTATGTTAAAAATATAAGGTAAGCCAAAAGTGTATCGATATTTTCTAGTCGAGAATTATCGAAGGGCAGATTGATATTACTCGGTTTCAAAAAGATGAATAAAGACAATTGTAAAAACTAAGCACACAAATTGAAAACGCTGATGTCGGCTTTGTGCAATGTGTATTACTCTGGGACACTAATTTGGTTTTCCTTTGAAAATAAAAAAAATTACAAGCAGTTTACCATCTATGTGGAGACTTCGTGTGGGTGCAAGTGTGTGTATGGGTGTACGTGTGTGTAAGTGTGTGGCTAATTAAGTTCAGCACGACTGATTCTTTAAGGGTTTGGGCATTTTCATGAATGCAACTTGCTGTTGCTTGTTCGATATTGTGGAACTGCCCAATTTAATCGGTTGCCCACTTCGCTCAAATACTAGAATATTTATTTCATTAGGTCTATTAATTGGGAATTTAACCAATCCCAAAAATGAGATCGTATCGTTTTGTTGTACAATTAACATAAACAGGCTTAATTTCATTCATAGATATTGGCGCTTAAATATACATTTGCACATGTATAAAACAAGTAATAATGCCGTAGTCGAGTGAGCTCGACTACAATGTGCCCTAAACCCGACTGTTAAATCAATTCTAGTTTTATTACCCAACTGCACTTTAATGAGTTTTGACCTCTGACCGTCACAGGCACTGAAGTGTAAAAAATAAATAAGAAATAAAATAACAGCGCATACATTTATTCAGAAGCCCAAATTGCGGTTTTTATTGCTATCGAAAATGGAAAAGTATCGCTATTCGAGAAACGGGAGGAGTTATCGATAAAATGATACACTTGATCTGAGCAGTATACGCGAACAGAAGTTCCAAATTTGATTGGTCTTTTTGTTCATATGGACGGACAGATGAAAATACAGAAAGTTCAACTCGTGTGTTGGAGAATTAAAATTAATGGACTTTTCATTGGTTATCAGGAAAACGCATGAAAATAATAATTGAATGCAAAAATCGGCTCCCATGACAATATGCATACACATATTACACAACGAGCTCATTTTAATGCCCTTACCGTGGTCAGTATTGGCATTTTAGCATAACCCACTTATACAATTTTAAGTCTGCTTTACTCTGAATACTATGCGAGTGTGGCCAAAACTATTCGCGCTAAAACGTGTCTCTCTTGATGCAAATAATGAGCTAATAATATGCCTGCTAGGGTATTCAATGCTTGGCTCTACGAAATGTTTTTTTCTTTCTGGCTGTCACTGTAATTTGCTGCAGTTAGCGATAACAATTAAGTTAGCATTTGTTGCTGGTTGGTTTTTCTATTTGACTGTCCACAAAAAAAAAAAAGACTAAACAAAAGCGTACACAAGCCATATTTAATACAGATGAAATTGAAGGCAAACAAAATAAATGGCAAAAGATGCAATTATGAAATGAAGGCATAAATTGACAGAGCACATCATATAATGAGATATATACGTGTTATGGCAATTTGTAACTGAGTACATTAAGAATGCCTAAAGTGCGCATAATGATTTTATTCAAAAGTATGTAACAGGTAGAAGCTAAAATCTCCAGCCCAATAAGGTATATATATTCGCGATCAGGATCAATATCGAAGTCGATTTAACCTTTCAGTTCGTCTGTCCTGGTGTATGAACACACGGATCTCAGAGACTATAAGAACTAGGAAATCAAATTTTGAATATAAGTTCTCGTACACCCCTCGCAGGTCAAGCTTAGTTCATATCATCGGGGATAGTTACCCCAGCTTTGCCAATATTGATATTTCGATTGTGTGTGTGAATAACACATATATATAGTATGTGCGCAAGTCGGTGATTTCAGTTCGGGCTTGTGAATAGAAACATATTTCATATTGATGGATCAACAACGGACGGAATTAATTAATATATTTATTAGCTGGGTTCAGGGTATCTTGTAGTCAAACTCACTTGACTACAGCATTGTTACTTGTTTTATACTTGTGTAGCTGTTATATTATTCCTAATCTGCGCTATTAATAACTAAATAACTAAACTGCTATCAATCAATCTCGATAAAGAGGCCGACAATAACAAAGTTGCCTAAAATTATGGGTAATTGGGCCGAACGAAAGCAAACAGATGCCGAGTAGCAGGCTCTTTACAACTAACTGACTGACCCAGTGACCGACGGACAGATAGTTGCCAACTAGACAAATTGCGTATACGCCGCATGGCTCTCAATGAGATTATAAATGTTGAAAGCAAATTAATTGGCTAAATACGCACATATATAGACATATGTATTGTGTATATTGGCAAGGCATCGGAATTTATTGAAACAGATTTGCAGTTGCCCGCATAGGCTGCTAGTTATCGGAGAGAAAGAGAGATTTTGGTATGCTGACTTCTTGATTCGCAACAAAATTTCGTTCCCAATCAATATTTATCAAATGTTTCCAACATAGCTCAAGTGTGTGTTTGTTTGTGATAGTGTGTTTATTCAGCTATGTATTGCATGCACAATGCACAGCTTCAAATCAGAACTTTTTAATGCGCATATGCAAAAGTCGAAGGCTGGCCAGGATGGATGGTTAGTTTAGGTCCAGGGATCTGAGGCTACCTAGCAACGTGCAGCGAAAAATATGCAAACAATCCACTTAAGTTTCCACAAACATAAGCACACACACATACAAATATAAACCTACACATATATATATATATATATATATATATATATATATATATATATATGTATTTATGGATATATGCAAGCCCAAGGCCCGATATCCCCTCACACGAAAGAAGCGAACGGGTAGCTAATACCGTATCCGTACCATTCCCCGTTCCCGTTCCCGCTCCCGTTTCTGTTTCTGTTTCAGTTGCCGTTTGCTGGCAATCCTCCTTAGACAATCATCGATGCTTTAATGCTACTCAAGTGCTCAACCGTTTGCCAGACGAGCGTTGCACCAGCAACAACAACAACAATGATGCGGCAGCATCACAACTAATACACCAAAACCAAAGGCAAACCGAAAGCACACCAAGCAAACAAAAACACTACTCAAGTGATAAGTTTTTCCTTTTTTTTTGGCTGAGCAATACGAAATGGAATGAAGACAGAGACAGAGAGGGAGGGGAGAGGGAGTGTGTGTGTGTGTGTGTGGAACGCAGCGACACACGAAATGCATACAGCATATCTACAATATGAACACAGAGAAAAACACGACTGAAAGGTAATCGGCAAGAAAAAAAAACAGTTTGCTCTGCTCTCTGCTCTCTGCTCGAATCGAAAGGCGATCGCATAATTGGCAAAAGTGCGTTGCATACTTTTAAGCGGGGCTTTTTATATAATGAGCCAGGTTGCAGGTGGCGTTGAGTGGAGTGGAATTTTGTATTTAGGTTAGGCATTTACAGAGGTCGCTTTGTTAGCAGCAGGACAATATGCAGGTGCTGCCGCTCTCAGGACAATGTCTTGACTATTGTCAACCACAAAACTAAAGCAAAGCAGCTAAATCGCTCTGCCTCCCTCCTGCCTCCTTCTCTCTCTCTAGTTCTCTTTCTTTCATTCTCTTGCTGTCTCTTTATTGTGGACTAGTTCAAGTTTGCATTCGAAACTTTGTCGCTAGCGTCGTCTGTTGTCATTATCAGGGTCTTCCTTAGCTGGATGGTTGCAACTCCAGTATTTTAATTATGCCCTAATGGCGCATAATAGTCACCTCTGCAACTGCCTCCATTCCACATTTTCTCTCTCTCTCTCTCTCTCTCTGTGTGTGTGTACAGGCTGGCATCAGCGACGTGATTCTCATTACGCTCCAAAAGAACTTCATTGACATTGGTATTCCCCTAAGCCACTCTCTCTCATTCTCTCTCTATTTCTCTTTCTTGCTCTGTCTCATTCTCTATCAACAACTTTTAGCAATTTTTCGAATAGCTATCTGCTTGTCCATCTGTCCTTCTCACTGTCTCCAGGTAAATTTGCACTAGCCCACAGCTAGGCAAACCCTTTTCAGGCAAACAGCCTGCCCAGCAGAAGGGTATATTAAACGGAATACTTCGCTAACTAAAAACAATGATGCATAATAAAATATTATGTTAACATTTTCATACTTGTTAAATTCCAAATCTTCTTTTCCTTTTTTTCAAAACTAGTCTATCTGAATCTATAGTTCGATTTTAGTTTATTTAAGTCTATTGAGTAAGGGTACCCCAGATGCGACTTATTTTGTGCCGCCTTTTGTCGTTCGCTTACTTTTGCTACCAGTTTTTCGGCAATTCTCGTTGCACTTTTGTGCACGCTTTGATTATTTTATTGCCATCCACCTGCCGCAGCTCCTACACCTGCTACACCTACTACATTTACTACACCGCCCACCATAGACCACCCACTTCACACAACTACCGCCGCCCAGTCTGGCCACCGAGCAGTGAAACAAACTTCATTTTGAAATTAAAACTTTTTGGGCAAACGGCAAACGGAACAGCGAGCAAGGCAATCGCATTCTTGATTTTGTTTTCCAACTGGCTCATCAACTGGCCAACAAAACTTTGTAATTATATCAATGAGTGGCTGCTGCTGGCCAGACAACCGACGCCCGACGCCCGATGCCCAATGCCCAATGCCCAATGCCCGACGTCAACGGAATTTACCCCCTAAAATAAAGAAGGGGGCGCATCTGTGGCGGTGTCATTGTACAGCCCCTTCCAATGATATCTTCCGGCAATATCTATCGTGGCAATAGTCAAAAATCAATCAATTCTCGTACGCTGGGCAAAAATTTGTGCATGGCATTTCAATTAAATTTGATTTAATTCGATTGTGGCCAAATCAACGAGCATCCTCTCAAGCCTCAGGCGAGCCTAGAGATCTATGCATGTGTTTGTCTTTCTAGTGCATATAAATGTCCAAATAAACATTCCCTCCCTTCCATAGCTCCCCCTCTCTCTCTCTCTCAGACACACACATATATATATATATATATATATAGAGAGAGAGAGCGGCGTTTTGTTAGAGGAAGATAGCGAACGTGCGCGTCGATTTCGATGGTTTGTCGGTCGATTTTGCATTTGCATGTTAAGTACCTATTAACTGCGACTTAAGACTGCTTTAAACGTTGATGATACGTTGCGGCGCCAGCAGCGATTATACTGCTCTTTGACATATACATGCACTAAGAAAAAAATTTCCTGGATAGCTGGAAAGGTTTTCTTATATTTTTTTAAATAATTTCTAAATTTACAAAAAAGTCTTCCAATCAGACAAGTTTTTATTTTCTGTATAACAGACTTATATAACTGGATAATAGAATATATTTGAAAAATGCTAAAATTCAACTACTATTTTTAAAAGATATTGTAATAAAATTCGCTCTCTTGAATGCTATGTTAAAACTGCTCTTTAATCTTAAGTTTTTAAATTTAAAAATATATGAATTTATCTAAAATGTTTGCCCATGTGAAATCTTAAAATACTAATATATAATAATAATGTACATAACAAAAAAGCTAAGGTAAAAGTTCTGTAAAACAACCTGTAAATCAAACATAATTTTTCCAAAGAAAAATATACATTAGAATTAAGAAAATGAAAACCCTGACTCTAAGAAAGACACAAACTTCCATTTTGTAAATATACTTTCTGCATAATAAGTTGAGTTATGCTTGGTGACAAAAGTATGGCGATTTTCTAAAATTCAAAGCGATTTTTTCAGAGTGTATGTATATGTATACGTCCATATATATTTATATATATACAATCGTATTGCTAGATTCAACCACAAAGCAGACAATACATGTATTGTTACAATACATGCTTAGTGAATCAACTGAACAATTGTGGTTATTCTACTCGAAGGAAGCTTGAACTTGAAAGGATTTTGCTCAAATCAGATTTCAAGTGAGTCGTAGATGGATTCGTTTTATTTGAATCTCTTAATCGTTGTACAACTAATTATTCCTTGCATGAACCGTTTGGAGTACTCGGTAATGATTACAATAGAATCAATCATCAATCAATTCAGAGTCCACCAATTCTATACTTAAGAACTCAATTTTAAACGCGACTTAACTAATTTATACTTATTATTTTATTGGTCTGATTGGGATTTTTCCTGGGTTTTCCTTAAGTCATGCACCCTGAAATCGTATAAATATTTTGTATTTTTTAATTTAAATGATATTTAAAATTTTATTTCTAACATAATTTTATTCAATTTGTTACTTTTTGTATTTTTGGTGTCGACTGACTTTAGTTGACACTAAATAAATAAATAAATAAGAAGCTGCTCAATTCAGTTATTCGGAATGGTTTTTATTGCGCTTAAGCCAAGCAACTGCGTTGATAATCCAATGAAATTCTTTTGGCTGTTTTCATTGATCGAATTTGTTGAATAGCAAAACACATTTTGATTGTTTGATAGCAAATAGACACAAATATGCATGCTGTATTATTAAATGCATTCACATAAAAATTTCACTAATGGCTTCCATGCGCAATGAATATATATGTATCTATGTATCCATGTATTTATGTATGTATGTATGTATGTATGTATGTATGAATGTATTTACCCTTAATTCTCTCACTATTTAAAGAAGTTTATTTCGAAGCTTGCAATTTGGTTAATGGGCACGTGACATACACATGCCAACTACTATATAAATGATACCTATGGATTTATATTTTTGAAAAGGATTTTCTTATCTATACCCATTGGAAATGTTGCAATTCAGAGAGTAATTTAGACTGCTTGAGTACATATGTATTCAAAATATATTCATACTCCGTAGAACGAATTGTATTAAGCTCAGCGACTTTATTTGGAATGTTGAATGTTGTCGCCAGAGCAGGGCCGAATATAGACAGGGTATGTGGCAGTCGTACATTCGCGACTTGAGCAACTCTACTTGATTTGTCATTTAAGTTTCGTGTGAAAAACAATTAAATTGCGAATGGATGAATTCAACAAAATGTTAAACCCAAACCATTTAAGTTAGTTGTCGTAGCTGGCAAATGTGATTTTATTGACTCACAAATGGCACACCCAAGTTTTGTTTTTGTGGTGTGCCACTGAGTTCAGTTGGGCTTTTAGATATAATGCGAAGCACTCTGCCAGAATACTTGTCATAATTAAATTTAAAATATACGAATTCAAAGGTAATAGTAGTCTTGTCGATACGATAGCCGAGAGGCGAAAAGGGAGCATAGACGGGCATTGTGGCACTCCCTCCAACTTTAAGGCAGTAAACTGTATTTTTATTTAAATTAAAAGATGGCCGCAAGAGCATTAAGGTCGAGGGCGGCAACGATCATAAAACAAAACTACTTCTGGCCATATAGAGCGGTTGCATAATAAATGCAAATAATGCTTTACGATGATGACCAAAAGGTGGCAGGAAGCCAGTGAAAGCCCAGCCACCCCTCAACCCCCCAACCCGTCACATGTATGTGTGTGTGTGTGCGTGTGTGTGTGTGTGGAAGAGTTTCCTGACTTTGGACTTCGGTTCGCTGGCACGAAAAAGTAAAAAAATAAAACAAACACGAAATTCCATTAAGCGAATGGATTGCCATTCATAACTTTTGGCCATGTTGTTGGCTGGTAATTGTGCACCACTCTGCGTATGGAGACAACAACTAACGACATCAGGGCTGCAAAATATTTCCAGAGCAAAATTGGAATGCAAGTAAGCCATATACAGCTGCGACAAAAATAATGGCACCATTCTCACAGAAATGTTTTCAAAAATGTATATTTTCATAAATGGAAGACTGTTAAAAAAGACGAGAAAGAGCAGTCCTAAGGATTACTCAACAATATCTTAAAAACCAAGATTTGAAAAAATTCAATACTAATTGCTAGTTGTCCTTTTTTCGCAACTATATAGTTGCCCTTTATTTGGGGCATTCCTTTAAAGCATCTGCATGGGCAGGCTGTTTCTATAATCTGTCAGAGGACAATGAAAAAATTTGATAGATACAATGAATATGACAGTGAGTCAGTCCTTCAGCGAGTCAACTATATATACTACAATTATATATGTGACTTAACTAATATATTTCGGATCCCGTCGAATATCTACATATATTTAAATCAAATATATTAATTTCCAGGATTTTGCAGGATAAGGAACTTGATTTGAGTATCTTTGAGATGCTTTGCCTATTAGCTTTGAGGATATAGAATATTGAATATAGGCAAAGTGAAATGCAAAGCATATGAAAATGATAAGTAATCGAAGTCTGGTGACTTCAAAACCATTAAGCAAGCCACTACAACAAGAAACCACACCTATTTAGTTTTCAGCAGTTTCATCAGCGATTACAACCCAAAAACACACACATCAAATTGTGTGTGTGTGTTTGTGTAACGCATAAAGGTGACCAGTTTCGTTGATATGACATTTATTTTGAGGACAGGGTTCAGGGCGCGTTCACCATTTGTAAGCTCAACCGGAAAATTGGTTTTCTCGATGAGTCGCGTCGACGTTAACAGCGCTACCCTTGCCTTGCTTTTGTTTTTGACTTATGTTTATGGCTCTAATGGCCGGCAGACAGCCACATCAAACAGTAAATAGTAAACAGTCAACAGTAAACAGTGATGCAAGCAAACATCAGCGAATATGGTAAACAACAACTAGACTGATCGACTGATTGCGAGTGCTCGCCAAACGGATACCTTTTCCCTATAGCCAGCAATCAGCTGAGTCTATGCATTTTGTAGTTGCTTATGTTGCTTAAATTGTGCGCTTTATTTTTGATTTAATTATGTACTCTTTGGTAGCATCGATTAAATGCCAACGCACATTAAAGATAGATTTTTATCTATGCTACATAGATGCCTAAGATCT
This sequence comes from Drosophila planitibia, assembly GCA_035043785.1. Lineage (NCBI taxonomy): Eukaryota > Metazoa > Arthropoda > Insecta > Diptera > Drosophilidae > Drosophila > Drosophila planitibia. Next base: position 1,885,702 of record JAWNMS010000041.1, read on the forward strand.
ATCAAAACACTGGCCAAGTAGGGGTACTTGTGTGTGGCCACAGGGTAGAAGAATAGTAGTCCCAGCTATGGGTTGTTGTGTTTACATTTGTTGTTGTTGTTTTGTTTTTTTTTTGGTTTTTTTTTTTGGTCAAGTGCAGTTTGCAATTTGATTGGAGCTGTAATTAAATTTGCACTCGCAATGCAATTGCAAACTTAATTGTTAATATAAACATTATTTCATGTGGGCATGTTGCCAAGCAGTCAGTCAGGCAGCCAAACGATGGAATGGAAATGGCAACCGGGTCGGTTACGTGATCAGCGTGGCTCGCTTATAACTCATATTGCGTATACGTCGCGTTGCCGTATCGCGAGTGAGAGAGTGAGCGTTTGGTGTAGCCGTGTCCGGCACGTCGTCCTAACCGGCTACGTGCCAACTGTCAAAAGCGTCTGAGGAGTCAAGCAGCCAAGGCGGAATCATGAGGGTCAGCCAAGAGCAAAAGCAACTCAATAAATAAAATATATGCATATACACGGGTGGGCTTATATATGTGTGTATATATTGATATGCAGCTGATGGGAACCTCTCTTTCCCCCTCCAATGTGTGTGTGTGTGTGGATATGCACATGGACTTGAACTTTAAGTTATACACACATTCAGCACGCTATGAACTACTTGTATTCGTTTCTTCGAAGTTTCATACTTCGACTTTCTTGTTGATTTTCGCATAAGTTCGTAAAGTAATGCCCTTAATGTAATGCACACTTACATTTACATAAATATGCGTGTGCGTATTGTGAGAGGCCATTAACATTCTTAACTCCACACTGATCAATACTTGGCTTATACTTTGGCTTCATAAGCATATCTAACTGATCTATGCATGGCCAACAGTTAATTCATTAGTTAGTCACTAGTGAACAGTGGGGGATAATCAGTTACTCACTAGTGAACGTAGCCATAAAAGACGATTCGGTGTGCATAAGTTTGTTGGTATATTTAGTTGGGCTCAAAAGAGATAAAAAGAAATCTTTTGCAATAATCAAATCACAAGAAATTCAGTAAATATTTTAAGAAACAATTTTCTTAAGTGCACATTCACGTATCCATTTGTCGGTAAGTATATATATATAGACATAAATATATAAATACTTAAAAAAAAATGGAATGTACCGATAAGCACATGTCTGCAACACGGCAAACATAAATAAACCAAACACCAAAGCCTAAACAAAAAATTATGAATTCACAAAATCCAAAGACAATACCAAAACCAGATAGTTGGCCTTGACTTTTATAGCGCCAAAAGCTAAAAGCCACAACAACAATGAAAACAAAATCAAAATCACACTTGAGGAGAATTCAACTCGACTTTGTGACTCGATAGACAATGAACAACTTGAGCAGCGTTAACTATGCCGAGGTCAATGAGTTGTTGGCTTTATTTTTTGTTATTATTATTATTTATTTATATAATTATTTAGTGTGTGTTTTTTATTTTCATTTTTCAGTCTCCGCAACGACAACAACGACAACAACAACAACAGAAGCATAAGAGCGAAAAGCTATTACCAAATTGAACTTGCCAAAACTATTTCGACAATTTGCGTTTGTATTTGATTTGCTGTTTCAATTGCAATTGCTTGTTTGTTTGTTTGTGACATGGCAAGTAAAATCAACAATAAATGAATGGATTAACTGAAATCGGAAAGTTTAAATAGACTGTGTCAGGTGCCAATTTGCTATTCGACGCTCGTCTCAAATTTCATTGCTTGCGACCATTTCAGGCGCCATTGATTGTGATTGGGCCTCCATTCAACCAGAGCTCTTTCGAAATCGGCCCATATGCCAAACAGTTGGCCTGTTGCCGATATACAAATACAAAATACCATCCGGTGTGGTTCTCTTTTTCCCCGAGTGCAAATTATAATAATATCTTTGACAATTCATTTGTAAGTTCTACTTTTGGAAACTCGGAATAGACAACTAGTTGCAGCTCGCTGGGCTATTAATTATTGCTGTTTGTTTCTGCAGCTTTTCTTTTTTTTTTTTTTAACAAGAGACTGCAGCTTCTGCAGTGCCACAATTGCGAAGGCAAACACGTCAATTGAACTCAACTGGGTCAACGTTGTTTACACGCAACTGCGTCGATGTAGACGCCGACGGCAACGTCGACATTTACGGCAATATTAAAGTCAGCGTTCATGTCAAAACCAAAAGAGCTGCGCAACCGGCTTGTGACCCAAAATGTGCACATATTCATTCATTCATTCACTCCACTCTGCCGGCCGCAGCAGAGAACCTGGAGGGCACACCATGGGCAAGAAGATTAGTTTATGGGCATCCAGTCAATTCACTAGCCGAGTCGATATAGCCTTGGTCGCCTTTATGCTGCAGGCAGTGCATGTGTTGGAGCCGAATGGACCGGTGACCCGTAATGCAGGCATAGCCAAATTGAAAATGTATATCTTATTTTTAAGAGCAAATGCTGTCTTTATTCCCATAGTGCGGCACTTTTGGTTAAATATCTGTAACGGGTTGAAGGCCGCTCCGTTATGCAATTCGGTTTCGTTATTCATCTCGTCAATTTGAATATGCAAATGGTCTGACAAATTTTATATTAAATACAAACATGGATAAGGTATGCCAAGCGTATTTGACACAAGTTCAGTTTTTGACACAGCCACAACACACAACACATTTCCTTGACCTTTAGTAATTTAACATGGTCTTATTGGGTTTCTTTGGACGGGCTAGCCCAAGAAATAATTACACAATTTTTCAGTATTTGAGTACCTTATTAAGGCTGCTGGGTTTGCTTCGATTGCTGAACACTTCGCTTAAAATCGGTGTGGAATTCGATAAGAAAACAAAGTTGATTCACTTTGCACCGCAACATTAACAATAATAATAACACTAACGACAACAACAACAAAAAATAAACATATTTCAACTAACAGGAAAAAAAAACATAGACAAAAACACTCACTCGCTTTCACTGGGGGCGCACTAATCAATACAATGTTCACAAATTGTAACAATGGGAAAAACGAGATTCAAAAGTAACCGAAAACGAATTCAAAATTGCGCCAATAGCAACGGCGAGAGCCTACAAATATTTTTGGTTACTTGATTTTAGCGCACGCGCAAGAGAACTAAATGGCAACGACAGCCAAATTGTTGAAGCTCTATGCATTCAAAAAAATAAAATACAAAAAAACAAAAACGAAAAAATACAGAAACGAAAAACATACAAATACAAATAAATAAACCAAACACACAACATCGCACGAACCGGAAAGAGCACAGTGGAACCAGCCCTCTGAATGCACGCCTGGTGCATGGTTAACTAACTTTGGCATTTGGTTTATCCGAAATATCTTTAAATATGTTACACTTTACGAATGTCATTTAACAGATGTTCATTAATTTATGTATTTTATTGACTTGCAGCATGCCGTAAGCTTGCCTTGATCAATTCCATTCCAGCATAACCAGTGTGCGCAGTAAACAGCGAGCACAACGGCTACGAAGACGATCGTCGTCGCATCGGGCTATTCAAACTGCAGCAGCAACAGCAGCGGTAGCAACAGCAGCGGCAGCAGCAGTAGCAGCTGACCATCGGCGACTGCGCAGCCGCAGCGCGCCTCCTCACTCCAATCTGATTGGATTGCTGTAAAGTAAACGCTGTAAACGGCACCAGCCGCAAATACTGCGACTGTGACGGCGACGCTGACGACGACGGCGACTTCGCTGCGGCGATAGCTGGTTTTCGCTTTACTTTTATGCTGTTATTGTACACATCTAATATGGATAACATGGGCTGTATGAAATTGTCGACAATGTATGTAACAGAAGGCAGAGGGAAGCGTCTTCGTATATATGTATGTATATATATACATCCGAGTCGATGAACTTTATATATCTCCTTTATCTCTTTATCGATAAGAATCGCTTACCGATATCAGTCAAGGCCACGGTTCTTAAGCAACACATATGCTTGCATATGTAAGACTTGTATAATTTATGACTTGGCAACAGGGTATTTTCTAGTTGGACTATCTTTTTGTTGACTACAGTTGCTAGTTGTTTGACGCCATTGCATAAGACTGGCCGGCGAGTAATAATGAAAGTACATACTCATATGCAGACATACATGCATACATACATACATGTGTGTCTGTATTTGTGTGTATGAATGCTTATGCATTTATGCGTGTGAAGTATGAATTAAGTGTGTACATATAATGTAACAGAAAAAGAAGAAGAAGAAGACGTCTGGTTAGCTAAAATATGGCAACTGAAACATTTTATGTTTATTGTCAAACGAGGGTCGCAAAGGGCATTCGAGCTAAAGTTGCAACGCTAATTAGCTAATCCAATGTGTGTGATATACTAGTACTTAACTGCTTTGTAGTTATTCTGCGCCAACTAATTACTAAAATTACTGTCTCCATTTAAAGCAAAAGTCACAATCACATTTGAATACACAGTAAACAAAAATACGAACCTGAACAATGCAATGATTAATGAAATGTTTTTAATTATCCATTGTAATTGTATGTAATTTCAAGAACGTCTAGCGCACAATCCGAGTATTTTTGTGAGTGTTTTGAAAAACAACAAACTATTTGACATAGTATCACCTACCAATTTTATATCGGTATACATTACTTTCAAAGCCAAGTCGCTGATCGGTCATGAATTATATATAAGGTATATTTCCTGTTCTTTGCTATTTTTATTTATTTTTGTATATTTAGTGTATTTTTTAAAGTTATTTCAAACAATTGCAAGCGTGATGAAAACGTGACCCGCGCAAAGCCGCGCATCGTTTTGTGGTTCGACATTGTAAACCGTTTGCGTTCGGCACGGTGCACTTATTTGTTTGGGGCATAAATGCAAATGAAATATGCATAACGTAATATACAGTTGACAAAATGTCGGCTATGGCTTTTGTAAAAGTATTTTATCGGCCGCGAGTTTTTCAATGTTTTTGCGCATTAAAAATGCATGCATATCCATTTGTATATCGCAAAAATATTAGTTGCAAGCTAAAAAATGTTTGATTATAATATGAACACATTGTTTTTAGATTTCCAAAAAATCGACATGCATCTGTGTATGTGTATGTGTATGTGTGTATGCCAAAATACATTTTTTTAATTCATTCAAACAAATTTATTTATAAAAAAAAAACGCACAGTTGTTTTCCATTACAGTTAAATACGGAAACTTTATAAGCCCCAGTCCCAGTCGGTCCCTCTCAGTTGGAGAAGACCCACTTATTACTTCAGTGGGAGTGGTGCTGTGACAGCTATAATTTCATATCTTTCCTAATACCAATCATCGGAATGCTAGTGTCAAGTGAATTAACATTCACTTACATATTATCAGATAACGCTTGGGTGTGATGTTCGATTCTATTACGTAAATGCATTTGACATTTGTCCACCTGTCTGTCCATCTGGCAACTGGTTGCCGTTCTTTTTGTTATATGTGTTACAAATGTAACTGTCAGATATATGTCAGACAATGCTCGACCCGAGAATAATTGTTAACCCATCAAACCATCTCTGCGTACTTTCCAATACTTCCAGCGACCAACTGTTGCTTGTTCGCTTTCCTGTGCTTGCTGGGGGAAACTCAACACGGCCAACAAGTTCAACACAGCTGGCAGGACTCGTGCGATTGCCGAGCACTTCAGTGTTCGCTCGCCTTTCGTGTGGCATGCATCATTGAACGCGTTGGCTGGCTATCAAATGTGCTCTGTGCTTTATGCTCTTCTCTTTCCCGAGTCTCTGTCTCTGTCTCAGTATCTGTATCTGTATCTGTTCCCTTTGAGCCGGCTTAATTTACATGGCGACAAGGACCTCCACTCACACACACTACACTCCCCTCACACACAGGCACAGGCACAGTCACAGGCACGGGCACGGGCACAGGCACACATACGCAGCACACACTCATCGCATCGTGCATAGAGATAACAATGAAAATATAATTTTAGTGCCTAGTAAAAATCCGTGCTGGTGGTGGACATCACTTTTGTTACGCTTCGCTTTGCTTTGCGTGCAGCCAAAGGGAACATAAAAGAATTGCCAAAGAACGAAAAAAAAAACAAAAAAAAATACAAAAACGAACAACCCGAAATAATAATAATAAATAGATGGGAAGCTAGGACATTCGCTTCACTGTGGGGTTAGCCTTTCTCTTTTATACAAAAAAAAAAAAAAAAAAAAAAAGAGAGAAAAAAAAAACGAAAACTATGAAATAATATCGACGCTGGCGCGAGTCAAATTTAATTTCACGCTTAGGCAGTTTTTTCTCCACAGGAGCTCGTAAAAAATAATAAAATGAATTTATAACAAAGAACGTATCATAGTCGGCCGATTTAACTGGCCATAACAAAAGCACACACTCCTTTCGAATTTATTAGAAAATCTTGATACTCGAACAAATATTTTAGCTAATGCCCATGATTGAAAGCTATAAAATATATAAACATATATACAAATGTATGACAACCTTTACCAAAAAGCAGTCGTTATTTGCAGTGCATTGGACATTGGTGACCTATTGCTTGATTTCTAAATCTCTGCGACTGAAGTACATCCGAGCTTATTTTAGTCCACAGCACTTGCCTGGTCCTATCAATTTTCGGGTGAAGAAGGGTCATTGCATCTCTGGTTCCCGTTGACTGACAAAAGAAGCAAAAGTAAAAAGTACAAATTAACTGACTGCGACTTTTGCATAGAAAGAAAGGCTGGCACATTTCACAATGGGGAGCAAAACTCGTTCCCTGCCATTGAATAATATGTGGCGCAGTGAGCAAAATTAATGCCAAAAAGTAGCTTATGCTGTGTGCAGTACTTCCAGTAGTTGGCTCAATGTATGCCTACTTTTAGGTGCATCTAGAAGAGCTTGTCTACTTTCGGGAGCTGATGAAAACTGTGTGAATGGGAATACCATTTTGCTTGTGAGCTAGATCTGGTTATTCCATTGGTGGGTCATTGCCAGTTACCAGTCGACTACCTATCTAAATACTTGGATACCCTATTTTTAGCTGACAGAATAGAGAAGCAACGGGTTCGCCTGAAATACTTGGAATCTATGCTTGGATCTTGTGCTGGGACTTTCATTAGTTGTCTTGAAGTAATAATTCGCGTAGGGGCTGTGTCTTAAGTGGGCGAGGTAGTCCCAAGACCAAAACTTTTCGGCTTTCAATGATATGCTTGCCCATATATATATATATATATATATGTGTGTAAAAAATGAATAATAATGCACACACACACGCAGACATGTGCACATCTACGATGGCTATAAGCAATGAAATTTGTTGCTCACTTTTATGGGTTCCGTCCTTCAACACCAACACTAACAGCAACAGCAGCATCAATGGCATCAACAAGCAGCATGAACATCAACACACTCGCTTGCCACTGAGTCCTTTCGGCCAATTTTAGTGTCTTACAACTTTCCGCATTGTCTCCGTTTTTCGTGCCATCCCAGTCTCTGTCCCCCCTTTCCCTTTTCCACTTTCCCCTCTCCTTTTTATCCCTGTCGCTGTCCCTGTCCATTCCTGGCCACTCTTATGCCTGTGTCATAGCTAAGCTTAAGTTGTTGCAGCATTTTGTTGTCCTTGCTGCTGCTGCTGCTGCTTGTTGCCTGGTTAAAAGCATCTTAGCACTAGCAAAAAGCATATCAACTGCCAAAACACACACACACACATTGAAAGGCACAGGCATATGTAGGATACTAGCCTGGACACACAGGACAAACACACACACACACACAAACACAAAGACACACATGGCACACAAAGCGTCGCGTCGCCTCGCGTTTGAGCCTTGTGTAACAGTCTCCTGCCTCCACTCCTCCGCTCGTAAACTGTTCCTTGGTTGTAGCCAACGTTTCGCACAGCACTAGATCTCTTGGCTATGCCACTCCGATGCCCGCCTCCACCAACGCCCCAGTCGTAATCTGCTGCGTTTTGTTTATTACTGGCCATTTGTTAAAACAAAAGCGCTGCCAGAGAGAGAGAGAGGTGGAGAGAGAAATGTTTGTGATGAGCTTTGCTTAAAAGTTATTAACTAAATTGTATACTCTCGAATTTAATGCTTCTCTCAGCTCTATATTTAGGCGGCTACTTAATCGCTTCGAGTGGACAAAGGGGCACAGCAATAGAGAACACAACACTGCAATCGGGCGCCAAGTGGGAATTCAGACAAACGGTGGCGGAATGCAGCGAGGATAAGACGCCCTGCCCCGGGCCAGGTGTCCAGATGGCCAGCTGTCCAGTTGGCTAGGTGTCCGGGTGTCTGGGTGTCCAGGCAGAGGAGGGCTAGCTATGGGCACGATAATAAAGCAAAAGTTGCAACACAATATTTCAGTGTCATTAAAAAGCCAGAGGACACTGGGGCGTATGGGCGTGGCACCAACGTGCCACCAAACTAGCCCCATGCATATAAATTGTGTGCAGCGACAGCAGCAAGAAATTGACAGGGAAGAGCGCAAAACTCACCGGCAAGTTTAGCAACAGACGCATTCTAAGATACCAACCCAAATGAGAGAAATGCAAAAGGAGAAGAAAAAAGAAGAGTATTGCATTCCCCTGCCGACTGCAGTCTAGCTTATTGCATCCCAAACTGAACTAGTACTTGGGAGAGTCAATCGATTGTTCCTCTGGGCCCGATATGTTACAGTACTATAGTACTGCCAAAATGGAAGAATCAGTATCAGTAAAATATAAGAAGCGTTACTTGCAGATATGGTAAAGTTACTGTGGATGGCAACCATTATTTAGTCATTGGACAAGCTGTTTCTTGCACCTTGAATAGTAGTGAAAAGTACTATGAGTTATTGAAAACTGAACAAAACTTAGAAAGACCTTTTTGTGTACTCCAAATCGACCTGAATTATAGAAAATCATTCTGAAATAAAAACTGCTTCGAACACTAGAAAATTGTACTGTTTTTTAGAAATATTTTCAAAATATTAGAAAAAAAAACAATGCATAACATAATACATTTTTTATTATCTGAAATACTTATTTGAATACATGCAAAAAAAAAACAGATATAAGAATACTGAATATATACAAAAAAATACCATGGAAATTAAATAAATATTTTTTTAATTTTAGAAAAAATGAGAAAAACTCAACCTGCCGTTTTAGAAATATACATTCTGAATAGTCAGCTGAGTTAGCTGTGACGCCAAAAGTATAGTAAAAATAAAGGAACATTTTCATAGTTGCAGTAACACAAATGAAAAGTCGGTACTTGGTTTATATAGCATACAGGTTCTAGATGCCTTACGATTTTTGTTGTAATTTCTTCTTTATATTCAGATCGCCGACATTTCAACATCAAATCTATAGAAAATTCAAGTTTTCTGAAAGCAGCTGCGAGTACAGCAACAACATATTTTGCTGAGCTGGCGAGTCTCGGGCAGAGCATATTCAGTGCACCTGGCGTGGTGCAGTCCTTGTCCTGCCGGCGTGATCCTGGCAAAGTTAAGTGTTTCTTTAGCTTAATAACGGAAATATTCTAGTTGTTGGTTGCTGCCTGTTAGCTGTTGGCTGTTTGCTGTTGGCTTTTGGCTGGCCTAGAGACGCTTACACATAAACACATTCAAATGCTTCCGGCGATGTGTAATAGCTGTACAAGGACGGACTCCCGGCTCCCCAGCTCCTAGCTCTCAGCTCCTAGCTGCTACCTCCAGTGGCTGTAAATAACTCGCAGCAGGTGCCGGCGTCCTTGTTCCCGTTCCCATTCCCGTTCTCCGAAAGGGCGGCAAAAGTTGCAGGACGTGGTGCAGTTTGAGGCAACGTTTTCTTTTGATTACACACCGTGCGGTCTGCCCATTGTTCTCTTAGCCTAACTCTCCACCACCCACCCACAGCACACCGTCTAACCCAGAGAGCCCGCTCACAACTAGTACACAGGCACGCCCTCGTCTCAAACACTCTTGGCTCCGAGTGCGGTTGTAAGTGCAAATGAGCATGAAAGATGAAATATTAACGCGTCGCCTTCCACGTTCCCTGGACAGCATTTTGCGTTCTGCACTCTGAATCCTGCGTCCTGCACTTATTTTACTAAATGCAATTTTCGCTAAGAGCGTACATCCGCCAATCGAGCGACCAGCCCAGCAACCAACTGACCAAGTCAGCAAGCCAGTCCTCCAGCTGAAACAAAAAAAAAAAAATGTGTATAATAAAAAACGACTACAAAAAGAAACACATGAAAACATTAAGTAAAAGTGCACAAAAACAAAAAAAAACTAAGCCGCTGGCTCTGCATTCTCCCATTGCTGCCCATTAGCAGCATCAATAAGAACAACAACAGCAACAGCAACAACAACAACAACAACCACAACGAAAACAAGCAGAACACCAAAAGCATTTTTGAGCGCACACACAGGGTTCTGCTGCACTTCTGCCGCAGGACACACCGATACCCCCGCCAGAGGAGGGGGAGCAGGACATCGTAATCCACATCGACATCTATGGAGCATCTCCGTCACTTCTGTTTATTTTAGTATGTGACTAAGGACATTCAAATTGGTTTCGGCATTTCTTAACCAATATGCATCTAAATGTATAATATATTTATACACACACACATATGTATATAAGTAAATACGTGTATGTCCTTATGCTGTCTGGCTGTTAAAATCATTTGTGCTCCTGGTTGCTTAGCGTGAAGGATAGCTCACTTTATTATTCAGTGCGTATACTTCAAAAACGATGTCTTTTGAAAAGCCAGGGTTTCTCGTTTCTTAATTTCAGCGTACTTTCTTAAATTTAGACAAATATATCTAATTTACAGGCTGTTTGCTCTTCATATGTGTTCAAGGAACTGTTTGTTAATTATACTTTAGTGTTTTAAGATTTCACATTATGCGATTTCTTCTACAAATAACGATTTGCATTTATACTTTTGGGATATATTTTCTATTATTAACAAATATATGTTTGAAAAAAAAGCTTATTTGTTTTTATTGTTTTTATTTCAAAAATATTTCTGTAAACAAGAAAATCTTTCTAGCGATTTTCATTTTATAAGGATTTTCTAAAAATCAGACCGTTTTTTTTCTGAGTGTGGTTGTGTGATCAAAATGCAATTTTTTCCATTATTTTTGCGTTTGTTTTTTCCTCTTGCGATTTATAGCTTTGATATGAATAACGTGTGCCTTGAATAATTCACAATTATTTTCATTTCACAACCAACAATAAGATTAATTGTAATCGAGTTGAACAGTTTCTCAAAACTTTAACTCATTAATATTTTAGCAACACGAGCAAATTCACGTACCAAATTGAATTGAATGAATATAACAAAATATTGTTGCTGAGTTGAATTTGTTATGTAATGTTTAACGGTGGCCACCTTTCCGTATACCCCATGAGACATATTATACTTTTCATAGTTGAAAAGCAGCCAACGCATAAGCATGCATAAATATATAGGCCAGTCAATATTGAGAGGGAATTTATTGCCAGACATAATGGATGGATGGGAACATGACCAAATTGTTGACCTCTCTCACTGGAACATTGCAGCCAATTTCAAAATTGATCTTTGGTGATTTTGACAAACTAGCCAGCGATTTACGAATCGCTTGAATTGGCTGCTCACTCAGAATTTCTGAAATTCAGTTTTTCTCGTTTTTCTTCTTATATGCTTGCAACTTGTAAATATTTCCGTTCAATTTGGCAGGCATCGAGTGTTGTTGTACCTACATGCATGGCAGCTACGAAAGGTTATCCAAATGAAAGCAGGACGCATGCAGCGCAACCACGCACTCGAAAGAGAGAGAGAGAGAGAGAGAGAGAGAGAGAGAGAGAGAGAGAGAGAGGGGGAGTTAGGGAGAGAGGGACAGAGACATGGAGAGAGCTGGAGAATGCCTGAAAGCCATTGACGTGCAACAATGTTCGGGACAGGCTTGGCCCCATTCTTTGCCAGCGGGCTCGAAAATGGTTGGCCGGCTGCAGTTTACAGTTAATCGTAAAACAAAATGAAAAGCGAAAACAATAAACTGAAATTCAATTTTCGCATTGTAAAACATAATTTTGTACAACTTACGTCAGCTTTTGGCCCCATCGCATTGGGGCACCGCCTCTGCTAAAAGGTAGTTAATATTTTCCGTCTACATGAGACCAATTCCGCATTGGTCTGCTCAGCTTGTTGTTGCTTGTTGTTGCTCGTGTTGCAGTTGCTGTTGTTGCAGTTGTTGCTGTTGTTGCTGTTGTTGCTCTGCAACATTCCACTTGAGTTGCGAGTTGTTTTTTGCTGGCTGCTTCCTGTTTTGAAATTTATGGCGCCGTCGTCGCCAGCGTCGGCGTCGACTTCGCATGAGTTATGCGCGTTTCATTTCTACTGCTCCTGACACCCGGTCTGAGGGCCCTGCTCGGGGTCCCGGGGCCAGGCCCACGTTAAGTGTTAAATTATTTTAGCATGTACATGTGTAGCTACCGCATACATATACATACATATATATACATATATGTATATTTATATACTTGTATGTATTTGCTGATGTATATGTATCAGTATGTTGCTGGCAAAAAACACACCCCTTTCGCCACTTGACAACAGCGCTGCCCTTTAATTATGAACTCTGATTTTTACAAGCACTTTGGAAGCATTCTATAACGGTCTGCGATTCAACAATGATACCAATCTGCTAAATGTGCATGATTTTTATATATTTTATTCATTCAAACCCAAATAACACAACTCTCGCAATTTGCCCAATTTCCATTGTGAGTCATTCAGTTATGCAAAGTATTCAAAGATTCAAAGATTCCACTGATTCCACTAGACTTGGCAATGTTTAAATATTCCACTGCTTTCCTTGGGAGTTGTCGGTTGTTAAAGCGCATGTTTACCGATATTGATGTTTCAGTGGAATCACGATATGTATATATGCATATATTTTGAAGGGTTATCATATTGCTAGCTATGGGTTCCGACATGCTCGAGTAAGAGTTTGTCGTAGATTGCCTAATTTCTATGCAAGTTCTTATCCAAATAAATATAAATAGTACATAAATATATACTGCATGTGTACGGAGCAGCAACAACAATAGGAACTAGCTGCGCTCTACTCTAATCTATCCTCGCCTGTACTCGACGGGCAGCGATTGCGATTGCGATTGCGTTCCCGACTCCGCCTTTGCCAGGTGCGTCGCCGCAGACGCCCACGCAGAAGATCTCCGGAGCGAGCATCGCTCATTTGACGACCACGTTCCAGCTCCGGTTCCCATTCCCAATCCCAATTGCGCAGGCGAACCGGGCGCTGCCGCTTCACATACGGATGCCTCGAAATGGTGTCGAAGAAGAAGCTGCCCTCCGTCCGGCGATGCGAGTGAATTCCAAAGCGGGCACGCTGATTATTAGCGCAATGGCCAGCGGCATAGCTGCGATAGCTATCACACTGATAGCCCATGAAGGGGTATTGCGGATCCATGGACTGTCTGAAGAATAGGGCAGCCGTCGAGTGGCTGCACGCAATGGGATCTGTAAAGAGCAATCACATCCAAATGAAGCTTCAAGCACTTGCTTTGCTTGCACCACTTACTCGTGCTCTGCATGTCGTTCATATTCATAAGCATCTGACAATTGCGTTGGGGTGCTCGTCCACCGTTCGGATAGAAATCGGCATGGCCACATTTCAAACTGGTGCCCAATGTGCCGCTCGAGGTGTGCATTACCTGAACGTATTGTGCATCCGTTGGATCTAGTCGATATTTGGGCGAAACAGCCGCTGGCAGTGTAAACAGCGGTCCAGCCGGATCCAGTCCAATAATTTGCTCAACCTTGCCATCGAGCACAGCGCCCGCATATCCAGCTGCATGAGCACCCAGACTATAGCCCGCAAGGGTAACATTCTGACGATTGAAGTGACGCGGACGCATCTCCTCCAGGGCAATGATTATGCCCGCCACTGTCAGGCCAACCTCGAATATGGACATCGAAGCGCTCTTGTAGTCATTCTGCGACAAATGGCCCCAATCCACAACGCACACATTGTAGCGCTCGTCGAAGAGTGTCCAGGCTGTTCAAAGGCAGAAAATGCAATAGGAATTCAGTTAACTTTCACAAACGCAATGATGCAATAACCTTAGCTGCCTGCTTTAAGTCTAGTTAGACTTAACAAACAACATATATGTATATATATGTTTCATAAGTTGTCTTTTGGAATTATAAATAACTTTCAATTAGCTATCTAATCAAATCCAGAGCGCAAAATTCTGTTGAACAAATAAATATAGTTTCACAAAGGCTTGAAACAACATGCAACATATTTGAACTCAAATGCCAATCAGTGCCAATTAAGATTGTTAAATGCAGCCAAATATATTTTGTAAAACTCTGGCTGGGCTTCTTTAATCTTTTGTACGTAATATTTACTTTAGTCAATGCGAAACTCCAACTTTCACACAAATAATTCAAACTTTTTGTTTGTTGCTTCGGTCTCGACTTACTGAACAATAGCTCCTGCACCCATTCCTTGCTGCCTTGATCGTTCCAGCCATGCAAAAACAAGGCCAACTTCTTGTTGGCATCCAGGCGACGGAATCCGCCCAAGTCGCCCAGCTGCAAATCGAAGTGAAAATCATCGCCAACATCAATGTCGGAGCTGCGTTGGAAATAGGAGGCTTGAGTAGAGTCTCGATTCGGGTGTTGCATTTCAAACTGACCACTTACATGGTGCGGCACTCAAACACAATCCCATAGTTGAGATGTGCGCGTTCCAAACTGTTTCTCAGCATCGTCTCCTGCACGTAGCGAAAGCTCTTCTGCAAGATTTTCCATTTGTGAAAATGCGCTCCAGTGCTCCAGATGCTGCCCAGCAACAGCAGACTGGTCCACAGCCAGGCCAAGTCATGGCAGCTTTGTTGTTTCTGTATCTGTTTTTGGCCACGCTGCCGCCAATTCACGTGCCTTGGCATGCAAACACTTTTTAGCACAATACACAAACACAAAAACAAAAAATTAATATAAATAAAAAATAGCAATCTACTAAATACAATCAAGCTGCGTAATAATTTTAAAGCGATGGTTTGGCAAATTTATGCATCAACGCTTTGCCAAAGAATTTCGTTTGGCTGCTTTTTTATCGAAGCGCGAAAGCTGCAAAGCTCGCCAAACAGAGACCGCACGAGAACGACGAAGGGAGGCGGAGAGAAAGGCAGAGCGAGTGAGAGAGAAAGCGAGAGAGAGAGAGAGAGAGAGAGCACGTTTTGTATAAAGATCGCACAGCGAGACTTGGATTCGGCGGATTGGATCTGGTCCGCTTGGCTTGCCCCCTGACATGCTACTGACGTCCAAGCGTTGCGTCGCTTCGCTTCTAGCATCCATCCAGCTCCGGCTCCACGTTTTTGAGGCCCCCGCTGATGACCCTCGCCACAGCGGAGGTTGCCGCCAAAATGTCGCTTCATGGCTCTCGTAGATAGCGTGTTCTTGGAGCTGGCATGGCCAGCTCATTGTTTGCACAAGTGAAAGTAAAGCTTGTAACAGCGGCGTGTTTAATCTCTTTGTCTATGACTTTGTATCTGTATCTGTATCTGTATCTGTAACTGTATCTGTATCTGTATCTGTGGCTGTGTCATTGACTTGCGCCACTCGACTGATCTTGACATACTGGCAGCAGAGCGGCGTTCTGCATGCTGGGGACGATAGACAACTTGAGACCTGTTTGGATTTTACACGACACTCAGCAGTCGTCAGACAGTCAGTCAGCTGAGCAAACAACTACCGAAAACAGCATCGTTGAATTGACGGCTCAAAGACAATAGAGCTGAATTCTTGGTACTCCACATAGATTATAAAGTGGCCACTAATATGTAAGAGCAAAAGTTTACAATGAACCCAACTTGGACCAAATAACGTTTTCTCGTTGCTCAACTACACAGCGAAAAATATGTTTTGGAAACACACAATATTTTGAAAAGTTTAAGATGCAAAAAAACTAAAATAATGATAATAATAATTTACAGTTAATCTTAAAGAACAACAATTGATAGTTTATAAGTTCTTTAAAAAAAATCATTGTCGGCATCTTCGAACAGGATTCAAATCATGGCGGAATATAAAAAATATTAGACTGGACTTGAATGGAGTTCAGCAACCAATAAACAATAACATATTATTGAAGTACAAATATTTACTTTCTCAGCACATTGCTTTTCATTTGGAGTCTTAGATATAAAAACGAAGAGCGGCCAGACTTACCAAAATTGTGATTGAGCTAGAAATAAATAGGCATAAAAATATTTTAATTTCGCGTGTTTACGTAAATTTTTTTATTATAATTTTCACTTATTTTATTGTTGGTTTTAATGTGGGTTACTGGTTGTATTTTCAAATCGCAATTAACACAATGCCTATTTAATGTGTTTATCATGAACATTAAGTCAAAACTTCTCGCTTTTCTCCCTCCTTTCCCCCTCTCTCTCCCTCTCTCTCTCTGTAGCTCTCTCTCTGTGATTGTTAAGTTTTTCGGCCAAAAATAACTTGTTCACATGGGCAAAGAAAGCGAAGGCAAAGCGCAACTAATGCTAATGATGACAAGCCAGCAAAACTATAATAAATTCACACAAAATAATTAATTTTTTAGCGTATTTCTTCCCTTTGTACATAATATATTATAGTTCTTCTCAAGGTAGAAGAACAAATTGTAATGCGCTTAACTTCGAAACATTATAGTTAATTGCAGCTTAAGCTTAGACGAATGAATTTGATTTAGTTATACTGAAATATTACTTCATGACTAACAAAAGAAAACAAAAAGCACTTATTATTTCCAGCTTAAAATAGGCTGATTGAAATAAAATAGACTTAGGATTATGTGTTGCGAACTTCTGATGATCTATAATTGATTTTACTCCCTTAGAAACTGATGCCACCAATGAAAATTAAGCCTTTCAACTCAAAAATATGCTTATCTCATTAGGCTTATATGTTTTTATGCTAATAACAACTTGGCAAAATATTTGACTAGATATTAGAAGAAATCCGCTCTGAAAACAAGTTTCTTATGCTAGGTCTACCAAAAGCTTGGTACAAGTTTATACTATTTACATATATATGCTTTACATGTTGTGTTTTAGGTTGTGGAAAGATATATTACCTAGAGGACCAATTACTAATGATGCGTCCAAGAAATGACTACCTTATTTACGGTTGCCTGTGTTGCAGCTTAACTGACAACTGCAACCGATGGTTGGTGTGGCGCTAAAGTATGTAATATGCAGAGGCATCTTCGATTCCAAAGATTATACATATATTCTTGATATGCCGACTTAGACATGTCCCTCTGCGTGTACAAACGGATCTCAGAACTTTAAGTTCTGAATCCTCCAAGTATACCGAAGTTTATTTAATTTTAGCCATAACTCGTTGAGCGAATTTCGATAATAATAAAAGTCAGCATTGTAAAGATATGGCCCAATTCCAATTCATTTTTAATGCATCCAAATGTATTATACATCCATTGTACATATATTGTTAACCAAAACATATTTTCATATTGAACAAACAATAGCAGCAAGCTCGACTCGAGCACTCTCGACTACAGCATTCAGCGCAAATAACTGAAAACGTTGAAGAATTAACAGAGCTGAGTCCAATTGTTGTTGTTCCATCTGATAGCAGTAAGCCAATTGAGAAGTTGTGGGATCATTGGTACTATCAATGCCAAAACCTCAATGGTTCTCTGCCAACTCGTTCGTTGTTCCGAATCTTTGTAAGGAACATCTTTCCAAACAGTCGGCGTTTTCTCTTTCTTACCATTAATGTAAAGTACGCTGTAATTGCTGATGCACAATAAGTGGTGGCTGCTCTGTTCGGCGCTCTATTGTACTCCCTTTTTAGCCCGCTTTAGCTGTATCCCTTCCCCTACCCCCACCCCCCACCCCCCTCCCCAACACACCACTCACCCCCAGCGCTATTGCCTATTAAGCAGAATGATAATAATAATGAGTGATGGCAACAACAGCAACAAGAACAACAACAGCTGTGCGCAATAACTTTACATGTGTGGCGAGAACTGTGTGTGTGTGTGTGTGAATGCTTCTGTATGTGTGTGTGTGTGTGTGTATGTGTGTGTGTGTGTGTGTATGTGTATGTGCTGGTGCGTTTGGGGACGCATTCAAAGCAATTTCCACAATTTTCGTATTGTTTACTTAATTAATTCTGCACAAAGATTTTCATTTACGAGTGTTGTGCTGCATGCGTGTGTTTATATGCTCACACACACACACTCACACACACACACACACACACACGCACACATACATGTGTTTGAGTGAATGTGTGTGTATATGTGATTGCCCTTATAAGTGTGCGTTAGGCTTGTTGCGGCACACGCATCTGTTTTGTGGTTATTACAGCAAGCCACATACAGCAAATACACACCCCTCACACACTCCCCCACACACACGGAGTTTGTTGCTCGTGTCCCATTCCCTGCTTACACAGATCGAGTCGCGTAATGAGTTTATAACATTTAATGAATACCGCCGCACAATGCGGCGAATGCGCAATAAAAGTGATTTAAAAATGAGCGCTGCTAACTATGCAACAAGTTTTAATCAGCAAACAAAACACTCAACCAAAACATTCAGAAGCGACACTTGTCCAACTCCAATTCCGACTCAAATTCAAACTTTAACAATGCCAATGTCTGAGACGTGGATTTAGCAGCCGAGCGACTCTTGGGCTAAGAACACCATTTATCATCAACAAT
This sequence comes from Drosophila planitibia, assembly GCA_035043785.1. NCBI lineage: Eukaryota > Metazoa > Arthropoda > Insecta > Diptera > Drosophilidae > Drosophila > Drosophila planitibia. The sequence goes on from JAWNMS010000041.1 coordinate 1,904,443, forward strand.
AAAGACGCCAAATTGTGTATTGGTTGGAACCCGTTTGTAGCATCGAACCGGTTTGGCATGCTTTTAAATACAAGAACATAAATTCAAGGCTCGACCGTGGAATTTTAATTAGCCCCAAAACTTGTTTTATGTACATGCCTATCTATATGTATATGAAGTTATCATGCAGCTCCCATGGGAACAATCGATCAGTTTTGCGAAATTCTGAAACTCCTTAAACGCAAATCGATATAACTTTCTCCTGCAAGCCAAGCAAATATTTGTCCTTTCTATTGACCTGGAGCCAGCCAGAGACAAACGAAAGTATTTCCGAACTATGGTCAAATTGTAATGTTATTTTTCATTAAACTAATTTCTCTTTTTATATATATTTAAAGGCTAAGCGAGCGAAGCATCTGAGACTATGAATCGCACTGTAGTTTGTTTAACTGTATAACTTCCACAGGGCATGGTGCAGTCGTTGCAACTCGCTAAGTTAACAGGTAATTAACTACAATACTTACTGATTCAATTGGATAGCTACTTTATTGTATCCGAATTGACTTCAGTCACTTGGAACCATTGATGCTGTGCCAGTTTTGCAGAGCGATTGACGCTGTGGCAATTATTGTACTTTATTTTTGTGTCTATTTTGTCTATTTTTTGTTGTTGTTGCTTTTGCTGCTGCAAATAAGGAGCATTTGATGGCTATGCGCTCGACTTGCCATCGAGATGGAGTTGCGTATACGTTGTTCGTAGCAATGGGTGCTGGGGGTGCCTTGTAGTTTGCCTTGTCGGCAGACTTCAATTTAAAGTTGGAGGCGTGGCAAATAGGCGTGCCACAGTGCTACAGTGCTACAGTGGGTGGCAGTTGCTGCTGTTGCTATTCCTGTTGCTGATGTTGATGTTGATGCTGCGGCAGTTGTTGTGTGAAAGTGACGGCCTGACTTTTGCTCAATACACTCGCAGCAGTGAGTTGTTAGGGAAACTATTTTACCGCTCAATTGATTTTGCAATTTATTTGCGCGTATTATGCGAACAATCACACTGACACACATACACATACACCCATACACCCATACACACACACAGTGTGGGATGTGTGTGTGAGACGAGCAATAGATATATAGGAGAAGCACACGTGTCCTGAGCCGAAAGCGAAACATTTGCCGGTGGCTGGCGCATTTTCAATTCTATTTACTCCCTATAATCATCATCAATGTCAGCTGCGCTTGCACTAAAATAAAATAACAACAGCACCAGCAGCAATGGAAGCAGCAACAGCAACAAAAACAACAAACAACAAACAGCCACACAACAAAAACTTTGAGCACATCACAAAAGTAACAACGTCAACAGGATCATTGGCGGTATTGACAGCAACAACAGCAGCCAGAACAACAACAACAACAAGCAAACAAACAAACAGACACACACACACTCACACACTCACACACACCCACACACAAGCTTACCCAAACACACTTTTGTGAGTTTTTTCTGTTGTCACAGTTGCTCAGACACACTAGAAACGAGAAGCACATATGAAAAGGAGCTGGAGGGGCGGCGGCAACGTATAGAGAGTTGATGTTTATATCGATTGCTGGCAATTTCGTGAATTACAACAGTCAGACACAAACACTCACACACACAAATAGAGGGACAGACCGACAGATACAGATACAGATACAGATAGAGATACAGAGATACAGAGATACTCGTGCAGACAAAGGGACACACTTGAGACACGTCGTCAGCGACGTGCGCATATTGTAGTTGTTGTTGCTGTCATCCTCGTCCTTGCCCTTTATACTTGCTGCTCCGTGTTGCCATGTTGCAGGATTTGCCGAGAGCTTGCGGGGAACTAGCAGCGACGGGGTCACCGTCACCATCACCATCACCGTTTACTATTACTTTCCAACAACCAAAAAATAACACCGAATCAATGCCATCTGAGCAGGCGATCAATGTGTCAAACTTGATTAACAATATAGAATCAGGTGTGCACTCAATAATAATTTTCCAAATATTTTAACGTGTGACCATGGTGAATACCATTACTAAAATCTTTTCTCCACTGTTAACAGCACACATCAAAGACAACAAATTTAAAGTCTCAAACTTGCAAAATTGTGCGAAAATAAATGCCATTTAATATGCATTGGGCTTTATACAGATTTTGTTCGCCTTTTAAGGAATTATTCAGAGTTTTTTTCGGCATTTAAGAAACTATCAACATCAATCCATTTACTTTATTTTTATATTGCAGCATTCCATTTTATTTGCAGAGCTAACTTACTTAATTAAACTTAAATACGTTAACCATCTCAAGCATTTTAAAATAGATTTTAAAATTCTAAGTTGATTTGGTCGGTTTGGCCGTTGGGGAAAGTGAATGCAATACTGTTTGTCGCCTGTGCGAATCATTCGCGTGCCCTTCACTTTTGTAGGTCGTGTGCCTCGCGATTTGCTCCGCTTGATGCTTGACTCTGATCCAGAGTATCCTATTGCCCTGAATATACTACATTGCTCACCCTTCACTACGCAGGCACAACGAAAAAAACTAAAACAACAAATTACGCTAAATCAAATTTGTTCTTTTTTTCTGTGTTGTCTCTTTATGCACCCTGTTAAACACCTTTCTGTAACAGCATATGTGCCTATCTATTGTTTCGGTAACTGTTTCTTTATTACCAACAGCCAATATATATCAATATAACCAAATGCACTGTTATATTATTGAAATACTTTATCCTATACAAATCCACCAAAGAAATTTAATCAAGATCAGTTAAGGAAGACACACCGATTAAATAATATTTCTCAAAGAGTAACTCTTAAATTTGTATAGATCTGCCTGTACAGGGTAACTCGTAGTCATGCTTAGTAAAAAAGAGCACCCTTACGTGTTTCCACATTGCGTCGTTTCGTTGTTTTGCGCTGACGCAAGAAAGTGTTGCATATTTTTTGCTGTCATTTGTTTTTATGTGCCCGTTTACATTTATACCCCAACCCGATCCCCAGACCCCCCATCCCGCTATACGAAGACACCAGTGAATTGAAGTTGCTTCTCTGGCAC